>CM034539.1:37459925-37552217 GCA_020002185.1 Paraescarpia echinospica
TTCCAGGAAGTTGCGACTGAAACATAATCAGATGAAGGTTTCAGTGGTTATTCATGAGTAAACATGAAATAAAAATGTGCATTTAACCATCCGTGGTGTAACCTGTTACACTCTAGATGCAGAGCGACTGTCGATATGTCAACGCGATACTATTGATTGTAAAGTTCACAAAACAACTGAGACATGTGTCATTGTAATAGTGTCCTTAAGTATGTCTTTTGAACTTTGTTTTGTAACTTTATTTATTGATTGATCAGCATAATGTCAACAATCGACGAAGGTACAGCACCATTCACGGATTCACCGTGTGATAACATCCATTGCCACACGGCGGCGTCGACTATAAATAATGGGTCGGGGCTGCTTTCGTGGTTGTTCACTTTCCAATATTCAATAATAATTAATGCCATGCCGACAATATCGTGATAAATATGACACGAACTCAATAGTATTGATTCCCCTAATAATACAGCTATCGCAATATACTGCTATAGCAATTTTGTGCGTGTGTGTGTGCGTGCGCGTGCCTGTGCGTGCATGCGAGCATGTTTCGTACATTTTGGGAAACGTGTTGCTGTCTGTATCGGAATGGTTAGTTGATAGTAAGTAACAGACAACTGCATTTGACGACGTTGTTTGATCCCTAGCTGCTGTATTAAACGGGTGTGTTTTATTGTTGCAGCTGTGAATAAGTTTGTCACTGTGATTAATACGAAAGTAACATACCTGAAAAAAGTTCCATCCACTTCAGTCATTCGAAGGAAAGATTCCAGACTGTTTATGAACAAACTGAGTGTCGGTATCGACATATTCCTAGCCCCTAGCATCGCAGGGGGACCTTCGCGCAAAAGATTGTTTAAGAAAAGATAGCATGATCTCTCATCGAACAACTCACCACGTGCTAGCTTCCCATTTAGTGAACTATCGTTCTTAAAATTGAAATGCGTTTCCATATCACCTTTCTCGGAAGCAGTGGCTAACTTGTAGGAGTCGTACAGTTTTGCATAGAATGCCTGCAGCAAAGAGTTATGTGAAGCAGCGGCATTACACATACAATGGAAGGACATGAAACTCGCCACCTCTACGTACATTTTACGATTAATGTCATCTATTCTCGAAAGGAATTTGTTGTAATGTTCAACCAGTTGCGTTATTCTGTGCAACTCAAGCTCGCCGGCGAGGTGTAGTTTGCTGGCGGGTTTTCTATTCTTCAAATCGTCCAAGTACGCTCCAATTGCACGGGTCGTGTCTGTGTTGTTGAACTCAAGCCACTGGTCAAACGCTTTCATGTAATTATAGTGTAAATCGTTAGCGTTTCTCTCTAAACTGTAGGAATTGTCTTGATCACGTACTTGAAACCCTTCGAACTCATGTATTGATTTTACAATACGATCAAGCGGTTGTCCTATAATGAACGACTTGTAGAGTCTTAGTTCCCCGTCGTATTCAACTGAAGCTTCGCAGAAACCGTTGGTATAATCGATAATGTTTTTTCTATCGGTAGTTTTGGTTTTGTTCTTAATATTGCAACAATCTTTGGTGTACATACAACACAATGTTTTGTTAATATTTTTTATATATTTATCGATGTGTGCCCTCAGTCGAGTGTACGTGTCATTTATTTCCGTGTCTTGTTTGAACAGTGATGTGGTAAGGTAGAACGAGTTGTAGATGTCAGTCGGTGTAGTTGTGTAGTTCAACAGCGGGACGGCATTGTGGTACGCGACATGCACTAGTTCTAAGTTATCTAAGGCTCTCTTCGAAGCTAACAGCTTTTCGTTCAGTCGCAGAGCTATTGCGGCTTGCCACTGTTTTTGGTCAATCACATCCACTGACTGTTGCACCAGTTGTTGTAGCTCGAACGAATCAGACATACAGTCATACAATTTCATATTTTCCCAACCAGCAATGAACGTATTCTGTAAGACGTCTTTCATTTTCCATAAGTACTGTTTCAGTATACCTTCGCTGTTGAAATATGTTTTTTTGTTGTAAATCAACATCGAATAATGATCAACTACGACGCGTGTATATTGTGCTTCTGACGGCACTCCCGGTAGCCCGTGTAGGACTCGTGTCGCTTCCTCTGTGTTAGCTCGCCGTCTGTCTGGTTCTATTCTCTCTTTGGTGTCAAGCGATTCGTTCAGGTCCTTCCCCGCTCTCGTCAGGAAATCCTCGGACACATCGAATGGGTTTTTGCTCTTTCGGTTGGTGGCCGCGTAACTCGTCGACGCTTTGTAATGCAACTCATCACACGCCTTTGGACACTTGCACTCGGCAGACATGTTCTTGTTCAATGACTCTGAAAAGCAAGTAAACATTTATGTATAGTTCATCTTGTGAACATTTGGGTAATTTGCATCAAAACCATCAGTTCTTAAATGTAATGCCAACAATAAAAAGTATATCAGTTCTTATACAGCGTTGCATCAAATTTCCAAGACTATTAAATGTCATTACGTGTGTTGATGTTTTTGTTATTCCTATTAGCATTCATTGCGCTAGCACATATACTATGAAAGCTTAATTTTACAAATGTTTCCATTGAAATTTCTACTGCCACTCACATTGCGCCAATGTACTAGTGTCAATCAATTTAAAATGGGACTGAAGACGCATCTTTTTACAAATTATTTTAACATTCGATGATCGATGATCGTAATTATTAATATCTTTATTTTAATTAATTTAATATTATAATTATATAAGCTATTATTCTAATAGCTTGCATACTTGTGTTTTTTATTTTTTATTTAGTTTAAGACAGTATAATTGATTTTACTTGTATTATATGTTATTAATTTATTTACAATAACCATTGTAAAGCGCGCCAGAACAATTATTTGGATGGGTCGCTATATAAGAAATAAATAATAATAATTATTTATATCCGAATATCTATCGACAGAACAGTTTTCTTGATAGACCATGCACACGGCAGACACATGCACACGGCAGACAGGTTCTTGTTCAATGACTCTGAAAAGCAAGCGGCGTAAATACATTTATGTATAGTTCATTTCGTGAACATGCGCCAGTGCACTAGTGTCAATCAATTTCAAGTGGTACTGAAGGCGCATCTTTTTACAAATTATTTTAACATTCGATGGTCGATGATCGTAAATATTAATACGTTTATTTTAATTAATTTAATATTATAATTAGTCTATTTTATTGTTTTAATAGCTTGCATATGTGTGTTTATTTATTTAAAGAGAGTATGTTTGATTTTACGTAGTAGTAGTGATTCCATATGTTTTAGCACATCGGTATTTAAAAAATATATATTGTATTGTAAGTTATTAATTTATTTGCAATAACCATTGTAATGCGCACCAGAATAATTATATGGATGCGGCGCTAAATAAGAAATAAATTATTATTATTATTATTATTTATATCCTAACATTCATCAACAGAACAGTTTTACCTGATAGACCAGGTGGAGACTGAGCCAGTGGTGTGATTAATTTATGTTAAAGAAGAAACAATAATACTAATAATATAATGACTTCTTTAGCGCCAATATCCTCCGAAAGCTCAGTGGCGCGACAAAATTCAATGAATTAAGCGTTCTCATTGTCATGAACAGAACATAGTCGTCAACAGATGGATGGCATTGCTAAGTTAAGGAGGATAAGCAGTATTACAAATGTGGGTTTTTAGACGTCGGCGAAATGAAATTACATATCTTACTGACTTAATACCAATAGGGTGTAAGTTCCACAAAGTTGGTGCAGCAAGCAAAATGGCTCGACTTCCAGCATTCGTCTTAACTATGGGAATAAAAAGTAGATAAGAGTCTGCCGACCGAAGCTGTTTAGGTTTCTTTGCTGGAATAAGCTTAGAATATAGGTATGCAGGTTGTTTGGATGATAGGGCTTGATTAGTAATTGAACAGATCTTAGCAATAATGCGATACAGCATAGAAAGGCCAATATGAATTGTCACAATACATTGTTCAATGACAGTTATAGAGACGAGTGAGCTGAAGCAAAAAGAATTCGAAACAGATGTGTCGTGATTGAGAGTTCAAATGTATAACAACAACGCAACGGAAAACGACGCACGTAATTCACGTGTGAGTTGCTGCCTGACAGCCGGCTCTATAATATAATACAGACATTAAATCGGGTTTTTTCAGGTGTGGAGTATAGAAGGAACATCCTACGCTCCCTGTCCTACGCATGTGATCTCTCTGTACGGATGGGAGCGTGCGAAGAACGGCAAAACAAATTTGCGCGTGACCTCTGTCAAGCTTTGCCTCTGCCGGCTGTGTTGATAACGTTAATATACATGAAATACATTACTACTGCTGCATCTCATTAATGAAACACTGCCGCATACATTTATCACTTTAAAACCTTTGCCTTGTGTTTTTGTCATAAAGAAACACTTTTGTTTTTGTTCAACTGCAATAAGAACTAAATAAATGTCCATTATTATAAGACATTGGGGCGCATAGCCATGAATGGCATTTTGAACACACACAGCTAGCACAAATACATACACAGACACATTTTATTCAATTGCCACAGCCTTGGCATAGCGCCTCGCTGCTTCACTGCCGTTGTAAACAAGCGACCCGTAGGTCTTTTAGCAATTCGTGCTGATATGTATTTCAAACTCAACTTTCGGTTCACACGTCCGTTCCTAAGAGGTTGAACCGGCATCGTTACATTTAAATTAGTTCAACTATTAATATACGTATTGATGCTGCGTTTTCGCATACATTGAATATATATTTATCGCTAATGAACGGCGAGTCACACCGCAAATTAGTCGTTAACTTCAAACACTGTGAAGTTGCACTCAATGAGTTGGCGTTCACGTTCAGCGATCGTGTCGGTTTTTGCTTTTAATAATGCTTGATAAAGTGACGTAGTCTGTTCGTCTACCCGGTATTAGCGGGCGTAGTAATTTGAAACAGGAAGTGTGCTGTGTTGAACGTGGAAACTTTGAACATCAAAGGGAATAGCAGTTAACTGAGCCAGACTCTGCCAATAAAGCTCTTTTGAAACTGGATGTTTTGTTGACTATTTTTAGCATGTACCCGTGATAGTATCTTCAAATTGCAACAGTTGTTACGGACTTACTAAATACAATGCGGCGGGCAGTATACATTCATCATAGTTAGTATAGTCTTAAGAACATTATATTAATTAATAAATGAAAAACTAGGAACATACTGCCTCTTTTTTAAATGTCTCTATTGTTTGATGATCGACGTCAGGAAATATTGTGAACAGTAAATAACAAAGGGAAGGAAAAGAAGGCACAGAAACAACTAGCAACATGAACATGCAAAGTAAAGGAAAAGGCGGATTACACATGGGAGATGTAGAGAAAATGGCCACAAGTATACAACTGTGGATGTCATGATCCATGGTCTAGGCTCCCTGCGAACACAGAGGCCAACTTGTATTACTATAAAAGGCGATGATCTGTCATCGTAAGTGATTGTATGATATCAATATACACTTACCTATCGCTGGAAGCAGGCAACCCATGTACCGGGAGGCGTTACACACGCGGGGGTTATCTGTAATCAGTAAAGCAACATATAGTTGTCTGTAGTTGGCTACATCTTGATTCGTGGAATACTAACAAGACAGAATGCGGTATGTATAGAGGTATTGATATACGGGAACTGGACGGGGAACAAAGACAGTGGACATATGTCCTGTCTGTCTAAACATTGGCTTAAAACAAAACCGTTACGTTATATGTAGGTGCGTGTGCGTGTGCGCGCCCGCGCCCGCGTTTGTGTGTGTGAGTGTGCGTGTGCGTGTGTTTGTGTGTGTATATATGTGTATGTGTGTGTGCGCGCGCGCGTGAGTGCGTGTATGTGTGAGTGTATGGTGTGTGTGTGTGTGTGTGAGTGTGTGAATGTGTGAGTGTGTATTAATATCACTAATTACTAGAGACGATCAAAAGTCAGTAATTGCTTATCGGTCTCTTCATTGCACAGTCATCAGCGTTGTAACACTTCTCCCTGCATTTTATATTATTAAGCTAATCAAACACGTATAATCCTATTTATCTCAACACGAATATCAGGTTTTATACGAAAACAATGAAAAGTTATAGCACAACATTAATAGCAACAGAGACACTATGACAAAATAACTTGTTTACCTGTGTTGAAAGGCGGCATATAGTAATCTCTGCAGCCACACGTTTTGATAGCTAATTCAGTGATGCATTCCCTGTAGCAGGCCGCCTGCGTGTAAATATCGAAGTAGCGCAGCTTTCGATGTTTCACACAATCACCGTGTGGAGGCGGCAGGTTGGTCTCCTACAATATGGACATTCAACAGACGAGTGACTGTGGGTGCTGAACAAATATCACTAATCAATGGTTCTCGCCGTTTGATTCATTTGATCTATATTTTGTTATGAGGTTCTATTTATCACGCATCAATTCTCTCAAATGTCTAACATAAGCCTACTTTTATGTATATCGACTATCGTTTGACGTTTATTTGCTAGATGGTACCCTGGACCATCAATAAAAGCTGTCACGGATATACATACTTTTAGGGCGGTCACTGCAACAAATGTGTGCATTCCTGTTGGGATGTTATCGCCAAATTCCTCCGCCAGTGGTACATCATCTTGGCGGTGCAGGAGAAGCTTCAACCCGACCGCGTTATGTGGACCGTTCATGTACTCGTACTGTTCGACGTTCACCACCAGTTCCAGGCCGTGTTTGGCTCCTAGAAACATCAACACATTCTTAAAAGTTATTTATGGTGACATGATATTCGCTATATTAGGAAATACTTTTTGTAGAATATCCATTAATTTGATGGTGTTATGTGACTCCTACTCGTAAACGTATTGTTCACGATCAGTTGCGGATTGCACAACTTATGTCGAAAGGTCGCCGTTACAGGCCGTTCTTGATTCCTGCAGAATCATGGCTCTTTATACTGCGTATTATTATGCAATTCTTTTCTTATTACAACGTCGTCGACGATAATCAATATCAAGTTTCTTTTTATTGTTTGCTAGTCCTCATATCAAGTGATTTACAAACCCAACAGATCACGTGTAATCGCTGCAGAATATACGATTACCTACCGGCTACATTGACTTTGGAGTTGTTGCCAATCAGGGCATTGAACGTGTAACATACGCCTGCATCTGTTATGGTCAATTTGAAATCTTCGTGACTGCATGGGGTTCCCTTCCACCGGCAACTAACGTGAGAATAACACGTGATTAGAAAGCACAATACAAAATTATTAAAATTTAGAATCACGCCGACATCTCTATCACAATCAATATATATATATATATATGCATGTGTATCTATATACGTATATATAAATATATATATATGCATGTATATATATATATATACGTGTATATGTATATATATATATATATATATATCATATATATCATTATATTATTATAACCAACCTTATCGTTGTTATTAGTATTGCCAATGCCATCATTGTAAATTATATAGGTTCATATTTATCTGCAAGTGTCACAATGTAAGAACCGTACGACGCAATCATGTCTTCCTTGAGGTGACGATTCTGGAGGTAGATGTCAAGCATCGACACATTGCCAACGTTCCACTCCGTGTAGTTGAACGATGAGTTTTGATTGTACATGCCGTCCAACCATTGGTATGAGCCGTTCTCTGCAGCAGCTAGAATTCTGCAACAAGTACCACCACGTGGTCGGTAAACGTCTCAATAGAACAACATTGACTACTGATAAGGAAATACGATTGCAGCTCTATACCCCCTGGTCAAATACCCTTAACTTGACAAAATTGATGTAAACGCTTAGACCATTTTAATTGTCAGAATCTGCTAAATGTACTCATGAACCAATTTATTACACATTAACAGCGAAACGCTCAGTCCGTCGTCATAGAATGCTTATGGTGTCACAGGAAGATGCCATCTAAAATTCCATGTGATCACAATGTAATTAAAAAAACAGCTGTTTATGCGTTTGCCATTACGTGGCTGTTGCTGTTGCAAAAATTCATTTGATTGATCTGATTGAACGCGATACCTGAAGGCGTTTTGATTGCAAATGGTGACCGCAGGAAAGACGATCGGTTCTTGTTGTGACATCGACATCTTCATTCTGACAGGCCGGCTCAAGTATTGTCCCACCAAATTGTGGCACTGCCAGACGAACAACGCGGTGCTGACCACAACGATGGTGACCCAGAGAAACCTGCAACATTCAAACGTGTCGCCGATGTAACAAAAATACGGTCGTTCCAATACAGTATATCGCAGCCTTTCTTTATGAACTTCGCACAACAACAACAATAATAACAACAACAGCAATAATGTTGTTGTTCTCCTCCTGATTTTCTGTCGTCAGGGGTGAGGTTGGCCTTGATTCCGTTCCTCGATTTCAGTTCTCTTTTTCTTCCTCTTTTCCCTCATTAATCTTTCGCAGCCGTCTCTATTCCTCTCTATATTTTTCTTTCGTTTTCCACTACTCCTCTCCTAATCCTTCCAAGTCTCTCTTTACTCAGTCCTCCCATCTCAATCTAGGTCTTCCTCGCCTCCTTTCCCCTCCACTCTCAGGGCATCTGTTTCTTTCCCATCCGTTCTCCTCCCATTCTCTCCACATGCCCAGCCCACTTTAGTCGACTTCTCACCAGCTTCTTCTTACGGCTTTCTTTTACTCCAACCTCCACCATCAACTCCTCCAGTCTTCGCTTATCAGTTCTCCTCACTCCCGCAATTCTTCTTACCTAGTTGTTTTCACAACCCTGCACCCTCTCTTGTTGTTTCTCTCTCAGTGCCAACGTCTCTAGGCCATACAGGTATGCCGGGGTAACACATGAGCAGAGCACATTTCTTTTGAGTTTACGTGACATGCGCCTGTCTCCCATCACACCTTCATCTTTCCTCCAAGCGTTTGCTCATGCTTTTATCCTCCTGCGAATTTCGGTGTATGAGTTACCGTCCCCGCATGTCGCTCCACCCAGTATATCAAACTGTCACTTTGTTTTAGTTTCTTCCCGTTCAGGTGTATTTCCAGCTCTGTGTTTTGCTGCCCCACCCAAAGTACCTCAGTTTTCTCCAAACTAACTTTTAGTCCATGTCTACTCTGTCAGTTGTTCTTGGAAATCTGCTTCCCCGTCCGCTACCACTGCCAGATCGTCTGCATACAGAAGCATCCGGAGGATATCTATAATAATAATAACAACTTCATTTTGACACTTATTTCCAAAGAACAAATCTGTCTAATGGTGTTTGTCAATGTGTCTAAATACTAATACTTATGTAATGATTAATACATGTACTAAAATGTGAGCAATAAAATAAAACAAACGTCTACAAATTTGCTAAATCAAAACTGTGCTAAAGCTATAATTCAATGCACATTACATACACTAAATTGAGTCTGAGATTGTGGATAATTACTTTAAATAAAATAAGAATACATATTAATTAATTAATAAATGTACAATAACATATTAATTAATAAATAGTTATTAAGATAGAGACTATTATAATAATATACAACTAAAATAGCGTACTAATAAATATTATGATATTATGATGGAGAATAATTGCCACATAAAACTGGATATTGAATTCAATGTTTGTTCCCATGTTTCTCTGAGAGGTAAACATACAGTTGCAAATACGTAAATAAATATCTCCAAATAAACATCGTCATTTTAAAATTGCATCAGCGATCGGTAGATCAGAGAAAAATGGTCGAAGGAAATGAAAGTTCATACACCGAGGCGATTGATTTCTGTCCCATGGAAGAGATAAAAACATTATGTCCTAAAGTTAGTGTATTAATAATTATAGATAGTCGTAAGAGAAACACAAAATACAAATATATTATGAAAGAGATAAAACATGCTGCCCCAAAGTTAGTGTATTAATGATTATATATTGTGGTAACAGAGACACATAATACAAATATGCTATGAAAGAGATAAAACATACTGCCCCAAAGTTAGTGTATTAACAATTATAGATAGTGGTAACAGAAACACATAATACAAATATATTATGCATAATTAAAGAAGTTCAAACTTTCCCCGGCGCCTGCCAGCATTAAAGCGACATCGATCGGTATTAAGCGGTTACGACACAGGCTTGCACCACACTAAATCAATGTTAAACATACACTTCTGTAATTAAACATTACTGCATGCGAAAATAGACAGCCGGATTGACATTTAGTACCCAGTCGTGAGTTACTGTAATTCCGCGTTCAACTCAGGTATGAGCATATATGGCGTCGTTTCACATACACTAACGCCAGTGTATAAAATACTTGGTATACTAATAATAATTATTATTATAATTATATTAATCAGAAATAGCGACACAATTAAATTGATATTAAACATAGTTAGCTGACAAAAAGTTTAGGAAAATATATTTAGGCTATAATTGCTCTAGCGTGTTACCATCACGAGATGACATTTCCTAATAACGAATCGGCGCGGAATATTATATTGCGGAAGATATAATGTATTGCAATACTTCGTTTTGCGTACTGAGACGTCTACAGTATTTCTGTCATTTGCATTGTTTCAAATATTTTGAACAGCACTGCGACATAATGATGACTGATCTATTTTTCAATATTTTTAAAGAATTACTTGTTTGGGTTGTGATTCCACGATACTATTAACATAATTTATGCGCAATCAAAATATTCCAGAAAATCCTTAATCGATTGATGAATCGGTTTCTTGGTTGTTATTATTATTATTATTTGACATAATTACTTCTCAATCGCATAGCGCGGTCGTCATCAACATCAAGAAGTTACGTGTGTGTCACATGACCACTGTCATGTGACCACTGTCATGTGACCCATCAGCTCTGGTGTTTAATCCATCAACTTATGACCAGGACTCCCACCAGACCTTCTCCAGTTTGTGACAAATCCATAACTTTATTCTGCTGATGAAGACCGCGCGATGCGGTTGAAATATACAAATCGAAGAGAGGAAAATATATCAAATAATTCCAAAAATTATTTGCACTAATTTGTAAAGGGTTCCTACCATTAGGTGATAAATGGTATCCATAGACAGCAGCCACCCTCCTACCTGCGAGCGACATGGCTTGTTGACTCTGCAACATTTCGCAGCCCGTGGAATGTTGTCGTTTCACAGAATGTGCTGAAGGCGCGACCCCACTGCTTGCTCGGCTCGCTCGTCTCGTCTCCGGCGTCACCTTGCTGCAGCGACGTCGCCAACAGCGGATTGTCTGGCAGTTGGGATTCTGGCATCGGGTTCGCAGAGGTGGTGGCTGTCATGGCAACAAGATGGTACACTTTGTTACAAGATAGTCGGGGTTTTTGGTGCATTTCGTTTTTTACCGGTGGAGCTACTCGTCAGTGAAGTCACTTCTATGTAGCCAATTTTTTTGGATATTTGGGGGTGCGGGCCGCGTGCGGGCCTACGCTAGGCAAAGACAACAAAGTAAAATTTCATTTAAAAAGTGCCGTCCGATTCCGCTTGGTAGCGAGTTTCATTATTGCCTATACTATTATCGGTAATAATTTAAATTTTCAATGAATATTTACGTGTAATACTTTTCGGTTGTATGCATGGCCTTTTGCCCCACATGTCTAAGAGTGACTTTTGCGTTGTATTTCGCTTCATGATTCTGTCTAGCGGAAAAACAGCGTGCGCGCTCTAGCAGATATTTTACGCCTCGGCAAAACAACGTGCGCGCTCTGGCGGATAATTGTACGCCTAGCGGATTTGTGTGGAATTAGCAATAGGTAGAGCGGTACGCTCAGAGTTACATCATTAATAATTCCCCTATAGACTAGAGCGATAAGCTGACTCGCTGCAGTGACGCTGCCGTGGACCGCTGGCTGCCATCCAACTGTACGGCAGGAACTGTTGCATCCACTGGCATGGCGAACAGCATAGCATTGTTTGACAATGTATATAACGTGATAAATGTCTGGCATAGGAAATTTTTACTTGGATATGTGTTACAGTGCTCCTTAGATAAGATATATCATGACTAATTAATGGGGTAGGCCAGCGCAGCCACCAGCTTAGCGATTTGGGTTGGTTGGGGGTAGTGATCTGGAGATTTGTCATAGTGCTTCCTTGAAAAAGTGACTGATGATTAATTAATGGGGTAGGCTGTAGCCTCTTGCTTAGTCATTTGGGGAAGGGTTGTGACCTGGAAATGAGTTTAACCTGAGGTCAATATCAATATCCCAGTTATATGATCCTAAACGGTGAACAGTTGAGTGGCTCACACTGGCGTGAGCAACGTGTTTCTGTTTTTAACTCTCGACAACATTTGTAGGCTTGCTGGTTACAATAGTTATTGTGAAACAGCAAATATGGTTATTTCCTGTGTAGCTTACAACTGTACCAACCGACAGAAGACAGGATCTGGCATCTCTTTCCACATGTGAGAATCCTCAATTATACAATATAGCTTAGATAATAGTTTGCACAAACATGCCTCATTGTCATTAATTTAGAAAATTTACAGTTTTAAAAACATTACAATCATGTGCAAATTGACAAAATATAACTTAAGTTGGTTGAATTACCGTATATACCAAAACGTTATTTAATAATATTATTGTGCAGAGTCGTAGCATGGTCGACACGTTTTGTATTAATCTAAAGGCTTAATGAGATAATATATTATGACTAATAATGACTGATAATGGATACTGCCCCCTGCAGATTCCCAGACGAAAAGAAAAGGCGAGAATGTCGAGCTGCGTGGGTTGAAGCAATCAGGAGAAAAGACTGGACACCAACAACGAACAGCTTCCTTTGTAGTGATAATTTTGAAGTGAACTGTTTTGTGGTTCGTCCCAACAAGATCGGAAGAAGCCTCCATGATTAGGCAGTTCCCTCCATTTTCAATTTCCCTTTCCACCTGCAACCTAAGCGTACGCCAACCCAGAAAGGCTATAAAGCACCCTGCTCAAGCATCTGGAGGCAGTAGTCACATGAGTACAGTTGTGGAAAATCAGTTGTTCTAAGTCCAACCAAAGTAGCGAGGAGATTAAATATAGAACACAGTTACATCTCGCGAGACCAGCCATTATCTTCAAAGATGGTTCAGAAAACGCCAGAATTAAAGAGGAAAATAAAGACCTTGACTCAGAAGTTTTTAGGCGGAAGCAGCAAAAGATAAACAAAATGAGACCTTCTCAAATCCATAGGAGAACAGAAGCTACTTGAAGAAGGTGAGCTGGCACTGCTACGAAATAACTTTGGTGGGATGGCCCAACACATATTTCGTTACCAACTATCCAACAGCCGAGGATCGACAAGGAATAGAAAGTACAACCAACAAATCAAGCAGTTTGCACTCACTCTCCACTACTACTCGGTAATCTAAAGACTCATCCCTCAGACAGTGAGGATCGACAAGGAATAGAAAGTACAACCAACAAATGAAGCAGTTAGCACTCGCTCTCCACTACTACTGGGTAATCTAAAGACTCATCCCTCAGACAGTGAGGATCGACAAGGAGTAGAAAGTACAACCAACAAATGAAGCAGTTTGCACCCACTCTCCACTACTACTGGGTAATCTAAAGACTCATCCCTCAGACAGTGAGGATCGACAAGGAGTAGAAAGTACAACCAACAAATGAAGCAGTTTGCACCCACTCTCCACTACTACTGGGTAATCTAAAGTCTCATCCCTCAGACAGTGAGGATCGACAAGGAGTAGAAAGTACAACCTACAAATGAAGCAGTTTCCACCCACTCTCCACTACTACTGGGTAATCTAAAGACTCATCCCTCAGACAGTGAGGATCGACAAGGAGTAGAAAATACAACCAACAAATGAAGCAGTTTGCACCCACTCTCCACTACTACTGGGTAATCTAAAGACTCATCCCTCAGACAGTGAGTGACTCTGTACCAATTACAGGCCAATTGAAATGTCACAGACACTGGCATATTAGTGAGGCAACTCTCTGAACCCAATGAACATTAACAACACTGACTAGCTGAAGTCAATTAATAGTTAGCATGATATATTATGATGAAAACTTGGTGCTGTGCTGTATAGGCATTGGGACGGCAGCGACTTATTGCCGTACGGCAGCATGGCTGTCACTGGCCCAAGCAGCCGTCAGTGTATCATATGTCAACTAATAGCGGCTTAGCGATCTTGTTCAACTAGCGTGTTCTATTTATATATATTTATTGGCCAGAACAACGACGTAATAATTACTTACTATTGTGTCTTTGCTATATTGCACACAAATTCCGGATACCTACAAAATATCGAAAAAATTAAGGGATTGCATATCTCGTCAATTAATTAGATTTATTTTTAGGGTGCATCAACTGAATTTGTTTGCGCTAGATGTCACATTTACGCGCCTTGAAATTTTGGTGGGTCATTTGTTAAAATGTTGCGTCAATGGCGCAAGGGCGCGGCCTGGATTGAACCCTGCAGTGATATACACCAGCCAGATTTATGGCGTAGTACCAATAGTGATTTTCAATTTGAACAGTATGTACATAAATTGTGGTAGTATTATTGATAACTACTTTGTACACAATGTTTACTGTGCAGAACTACATGTTTTTTAAGGGAACAACTCTCAACGTTCAAGATTACTGTCACCATTCGGAGTTCATTTTCAAGTGGAAATGTTTGTTTGGTGTCTTGATTTCAAAGCATATTTGACTAGTCCCTTATTCCGATAGTCCATCGCCATATATTGCAGGGGTATCTAACAATATTGGCATTACCAAGACACCCTAGTTTAATCTACGTCTTCCCATGCGTCAGCCGCGTTTGATTCTCAAACATAACCAAGTGTCAATACCATGGCCAACTTTCAAATAGACTCGTGGTCTTTCGTTACTTCCAGCAGAACATTTAAAGAACCCGCGTTACCTGGATCGATGTGGCTTTTGGCTGATTTCACTGTTAGGCAGGCGGGGGCCACTGTGTCAGAATCCAGACTACAGAGCGACGGAGTCACTGCTGCTACGTGTCCTGTGCCCGGCAGCAACGCCTGTACCATCTCTCGCATCTCACGCATCTCTCGCCGCATCTCTGGAATTTGCCGCTGTACCTCCTGCCAATGCTCTTCGATGACTGCGTTTGCTGCATCTGCTTTATCGTGCATCTCCAGCCTCAAATCTCTCACCTCCCGCCTGATGTCATCGGTAGCATCAGTAGTAGTCACCTGCTCAGCTGCATGATCCACGACTTTTGCTTTCTTACTATGGTCTGTCGGCTGACCTGACTGCTTCGTCAGAGGCATCCTGTAAGATAGACCCACCTTAGTGGCACAATGAATCAACACCGTTAATATTGTACGAATATACGAAGACTTCTGCCGTTTCACATACTAACCATATTTAATCCACAGATACAAGCCACACGGACTATTTTTAGTCAACACCATACACGATGGTCATCCCCTACCATCTCATGCAATTCTTTGTCAACGCCGACCATCACTACATCGTTGTTGGTGAAACCATTCTGGGGTCAGTCGTGTCCTGACAGGGTTTACTGACGAGTAACCACCACTCTAACATGGACCGATGTTAACTCACCAATACCATCATCATCATCAGCAGCAGCAGCAATCCCTCGTGGCGAGGATGATCTTTCCATGGATTGTCGGTGTCATTTGGTGTCTATTCGTAGAAGACCTATGGAACCAATCTTTGCTCGACACAGCTTCCCACAGTGCGAACATGTATAACCAGAATGAGGTGAGGGTGGATTTTGAAGATTTGTCATGGCTCTAATCTTCCTAGCCTCACGCTTTTTGGCTACGTTTGTTAGTCTGTTCGCGTCGAATGACCCTATGCTGTTTCGAGTAATCGACCGCCATTTAGTTCGTGATATAGCCTCAGATTCCCATGTGTTCGGGTCAGTGTTGCATCTTTTCGTTGTGGATTAGAGGAGGTCTTTATAGCATTCCTCCTTTAGACCGTTCGTCAAGACGCCTCAACTAAAACATCTGTCAACGTTTTCCTCTCCGTTAGTTTAGTTTACTAAGTTTACACACACAATTTCAAGAACAATACCACCTCGAGGACCGGCATTAGTCCAACTCAACTATGACGTCTGTCAACGTTGTCCTGTCCGTGAGACACCGACAGTACACACATACAGTTCCAGAAATAACAACAGGTCGGGGACATGGTGGCCAATAACTTCACATAGGAACCTCCGCTAGTCAATCAATACAATCAAATAGAACACCACAATGTATATGTTTACCCGGCAATATTTATACTAAGTTACTATGTTAATCAGCCTGTCATCGCCACAACAAATTCGGTATATGGCTACAGTTCGCAGTTTGTACTTATGGTGACATCTGGCGTGGACATCTACTGTGGCAAATAGACAAAGCGAGGTGTGCGTTGGAAGAAGAACATACTGGCATATCTACATCGTCGTCTGGTGTATAGTTCCACATCAGGCTTCCTCCAGTTCATCCATACATCATATCTTTATGCGACTAAAAAAATTCTCAAAAGCAATCCTGTCATAGTTGCCTAGGTGAACGGTTGCTGACGGAAATGAACAATACATTACAAAATATGTGACATTTGCCTAAAACTGTCACCAAGGATTTCTTATTCCAATACGTCACAAATTTACTTTTCACAATAAAGCAACAAACGCAGTTTTACCTTGTAGTCCGCAACGTCAATCGGGTCTTACTTCGAAGATCGGCTACCAACACGAACCACGCGCAGTTCGTATTCAGGGGCTGGGAGAGAAGGAAACCAGGATGCAGCAACAGCCGCTGATTGACTGCAGTTGTTAACCGCCGCTCTGTATCATGCCGCGCGGGAGTTATTCGGTCTCCCAAGGAGGCACTTTCTTAATCGACACGCCGTTCAAATTAACACGCATTTTGCCTCACTTTTATGGGATGAATGCTTTTGTGTAACAACGAGTTACGTAAATGTCACCGGTTTGTGCACGGAAGTGTTACATTCAAAAATCCATTTATATATTGAAAAGTTGTTGCTTTTGAAGAACAGATAAAATGATTCGACATTTAATGCCAATTTGTGTGCGACATGCGGTTTTCGACACAAATATTGCATTCTGCTCACATACTGTATTATAGCGACTAGGTCGAAAAACTTTGCACTGTGCATAAACAAGTTGTGAATATCATGTTATTAATTAATGAAATCGGTTATTTACTGTAGGTAGTGGTGGGTTTAGGGTATTGGGGCCCTGGGGCAAGTTGTTGCTACAAGATCCAACCATGTTGATGGTGGTTATTTTTGATGCATGTTTAAATACCAATTTGTTCTGTATTTGTCAAGCTTTCCAGGTAACACGAAACGTTTTTGTAACATTGTGATATGGTTATATTTAAACCAAAATTATATGAAATAGAAATCGGTGTGGGACGACGTTGTTGCACAGGAATTTGTGAAGCATGAAAGATGGTGATTTGTTGTTCTTGCGACAGCAAAAATCTGAAGCCTGAATGTCGAAAACAATCCCCCAAATATTCACGCCATCAGCAGTCTGACGTCCCTCACTCAGAGGTCTGAGCGAGGCGTGTTGAGCAGAGTGGACGTGTGCCGGCCAAAGGCGGCCCCTGTACCGGCATCAACCGCAAACTGCAAGAACACTTGGACTAACATGGATATGCGCATCATCCCCTCGCTGTGACAGCAGTTCCATGCCACAGTGTGCGCACAAATATGATAGAATCCCTTTAGGCCAACGCATGCCCAGTGATGTTAGGAGGTGCCGTGTACGGCAGAAATCAAGTTTGTGGATCATTATCGAAGATACCGCCCAGTTTCCCTACTTATACAACATTAACGAAGCGACCATAGCATTGTACACCAGCATTTATTTGCTTAGCGGTATATTTGGCCCGCGCATCCACATCAACCAGTATAGGCGTGGAATACGACGCTGTCTTGTATGCATTTAGTCTGTATGATGTTGTTGCTACAGAGTAGAGATCTCAGGGTCATTATGAACCTCCAATTCTCGCTGACTCGCACCACGGCACCGTCCTCATCTATATCTTCGAGACAGATGAGGACGAGGAATACGCGGAGATTTTCAATATTTGTGTCGTTGAAGAAGATGTTCAAGTTCGAGAGCTCAGTACAAGCGGAAAATAGAATAATAAAATGCTCCATAATACAACGTTGGATATTACAACATTAAAGCCGTCTCTCCTTTGCCTTCACTACATCAATGCGATTGCATGTCGACCGTTTTGAATATCGTCGTCAAGACACATCAAAGAGCGGGGGTAGATTAATCGCTGAAACATTGACGCGCGAGATGCAAGCCTACAAATACGGGAGTGATAGAACCCCGTCCGCCTTCATCAGTATTCTGTCTAGCCGACGCAGGGCTAGTAACTTGGCTCAGTGAAGCTAAGCTTACTACGAAAAGTCCAAAAGATAGAAGTAAACCAATCGAATCAAATGGAAAACAAACCACGGACCGAAATATCGACAATGGTTTTTGCCCAACCCCTGGCAAATTCAACATAAGGAAGACCATCCGGTGCGCCACCTGGAACGTTCTCACGCAGGACGTCAGTGGATGTCTGACGCTCCTCTCACGCGAACTCAGCACTCCCAACGTTAGTCTCGCTGGAGACCCAACTGCTAAACTCGGGAGAGACCTTCTGCGACGACTACCATTATATCTGGTCCGGCCGCACCGACAAAATGCATTACGGTGGTGTGGCACTCGCTATGACCGCCTCTCTCAAAACCGCTCTCACATCTTGCAACGCGATATCACCACGTCTCATCGCTGCTCGCCTTCGACACCAACACGGACACATGATAATAATAATAATAACAATAACAAACTTATATTGCACCTAAATCCCCAGGAATCTGATTTTAGAGCCGCAACATACAAGAATCGTTGGGCAAAATCGTTAACATGGACAAGCAAGAGTCGCTATTAGAGCAAGGGATCGCTGAAGGTTGTGGTGGAAATGCCATTTCAAATAAATAATTCTTCTGTTTTTTTACGAAACGTGACATCTGGTGTGGAAACTGTTTTTTTTTACGAAAGGTATCTATGGTCTGAGATGATTTTAAAGCGATAGGGAGTTGATTCCAGATTTTTGGTGCAGCTACAGAAAAAGCACGTTTGCCGATATTGAGCTTGTTTTTCGGAACAAAAAGTCGTGGTGATACAGATGATCTGAGATTCCTGGGATACCGGAAAAACGAAGGAGACTAAACAAATAGGATGGATGTTGCGTAGAAAGGGCACGATATGTGATAGTGGCTAACATGAATTGTATTCGATATGCAATTGCAAGCCAATGTAACTGTCTTAAGTAGGGGCAGAGATGGTGAGAAACGAGGTGGTTTTAGTACCACACGTGCTAAACAATTTTGTACACGTTGGAGTTTAGCTAAGTGTTTTTTATCAATATCGTTTAGGAGTGAGTTGCAGTAGTCAAGGAGACTGCTAATTAGAGATACTGATATTGTTTTAGCAGTAGATGAAGACAAATGACGCCGAATTCGACGGACATCACGTATATATTAGAAACAGGATTTACATACTTGAGAAATGTTCTGGTGAAAGCTGAAATCACAGTCAAAGATAACACCTAGATTACGAACAGTATCTGATGGTGATGTATCATTACCAAGCAATTTAACAGGAACATAGTTAACAACCTTGTTTCGTTATTGTTTTGTGCCAATAATAAATGGATCAGTTTTATGCGGATTTATCTTCAGTTTACTTGCTTCCATCGACAGCAAGATGACAGTGACACAGTCATTTAAAGTTGACAGAGATATATGTGCATTAGTCGATGAAAGTGTTATATACACCTTTCTGTCGTCAGCATACAAGTGTTGATTTATATTATGATTAGTTATGACTCGACTAAGGGATTTAGCGTATAAGCTAAATAGAACAGGGCCAAGGACAGAACCCTGTGGAACACCAAATTGAAGATGTTTTGGACAAGACAGTGAGCCAGATATATTAATGCTTTGGTATCGGTTTGGAAAATACGAAATAAACCACTGAAGAGCTGTGCCAGAAATTCCAAAATGTCTGTGAAGGCGAAGTAAAAGAATGTCGTTATATATTGTATTAAAAGCAGCTGATAGATATAGTAAGATGAGTGAAGTCAATTTGGTAATCCTGCGTCAATTTACTATTATACATATTGCATGCAATGTCATTGTGTATTTTAAAGAAGAGCCGTCTCAGTTGAATGAAATCGCTTTTATACAGTGTAGATCATTTGATAAGTGCTGTGAATAAATTTGTTCATGGAGTCTATTTGCAACAACCTTTTCCCATACATTCGACAGAAAACTAAGATAAGAGATAGGACGGTAATTGTTAAGGTTATTTTGCACAGACTTTGTTTTTTAATAAGAGGAGCTTGCTTGAACAACAATATCCTGCATTGACATATTTATAATATTTGTAATAGGATAAATCACAAAAACAACAAAACCAACAGAAACCAAAAATAAGTCATGCAGCACAGCGTCCTACCAGATAGTAAGAAGGACAGAAGTGAAGCGCAGTGCACAAAAGGACAAACGCGAATTGATTATTGCAATCTTTTGATTCAGCATCGGATAAACAGCGACTCTCCTGCCACAAACTTATTACTTCCTCTGCTACATCGAAATGCCAAGTGGTGCTCGCAAAACTTGCTAAATTTTCTTCGTCTTTTACTTTTAAAGGTACAGTCTCGTGACATGTCTGGTTAACACTTCGGATACGACAGGTCCTGGGTTCATATCCCGGACGAGGCCGTATTTTATTTGCAAAATTGTTATGGTTATACAGGCTCTGTATATTTATATTCACTGTGTACGTATTGTATGTTTCACATGATTCTGCTGGGTAGTAAATGGCCGCAGTTCCAGCCGCTACCAACAGGAGTGGTTGCATCAAGCTGTCGCAGCCGCCAGTCACGTAGTGGTCGCTTCGGGACGTGTATGATGTCATAGCTTTAGTTGTTCGCGACAAATCGTTACGCACTAGCCTTTACCAATATTACTTGTTTGAACGTTAAAGGTAGATATATACACACGCATTAGATGGTACACTGTCCAAATATTCGAAGTAATCCAATCCAGTAATCACCAAATCAACCAAATACTTCCACAACTATCTGCATAATTGTGTATTTTGCGAGGGCGCCCTCATGCCCCCATTAAAGCATTTGTTTTATACATTAATATCAACTGAAATGTCGTAAAGGCTGTCGCCGTTTTTTAGCCTTCGTCAGTGGGTGTAATGTCTCGGAAGCTCGTATTTCTGCTCGTCTCGGTTGACTGGTGTTCCTGTTTTCGTATCCAGATTGGGTCTGATACATGTATTTTCCTTCTGCTGGTCTCCCTATCTGCTAGTTTCACTCACGCACAATCTATAGTACGGTTCTCTGTGGTTGTATGATCTGTGATGAACAATTTATTAATAAAGGATATTGGTATCATATATACATACATATATATATATATATATATATATATATACATGTATATATATATATATATTTAATTCCGTATAAAAAAATATACAGAATTTTTTAGAATTGATTGCTAGGGGAACCTATCCCTTAGTCTGTCACAACCAGCGCCAGTACCGTTTGGGACCGGCTGCTTCAGGAAATACACCCTTTTAAAGACCCAAATATCATCAAATAGCCCAAAAAAATTAATGGAAATGTTATTACAAAGAGGACAAAGTGCCAACAATCCCCAGTCTTCCCTAATTCACTGGCTCGATTAAACTTAAATTAATTAGTTATTAGTTTTGCGCATGTTCTACAATTTTATTATATAAATGCAATGGTAATTGTTTTCCACATTGCACATGTTTGTTTCGTGTTTATAATGTGTTAAGATAACCGTATGGCAACATTTACAATTTATATATTTCGCGACTGTCCTAATTAGCAACAGTATAAATTTAACGCTAAGTAATATAATCTGAATGAACGTACGTATACGTAGGGCCCTGCCTACCTGTTCATTTGTATGTGTACGTATAGCTCCTTACTAACATATAACAAGCCCCGACGTCTCCCGCGAAAACTCTACTTCGGGACATGCGCATTAAGGGTCGGTGCGGCAGTATTTTACAGCGGCAGGATTTTTCGTTCCTTGCTAACATAAAACAAGCTCTGACGACTCCCCGCAAAAAACTCTACTTCCGGATATGCGCATTAAGGGTCGGTGCGGCAGTATTTTTCAGCGACAGGAGTTTTCGCTACAATGTAATTCTGCTGATGAAGACCGCGCGATGCGGTTGTAATATACATATCGAAGAGAGGTAAATATGTCAAATAACGTTGTCATCCTTTAGACCGTTTGCCATGACACCTCAACTAAAACATCTGCGACGTTTTCCTCTCCGTGCGTTTAGTTTAAAAAGTTTATCCATACAATTCCAAGAACAGTATCACCTCGAGGGCCAGCATTAGTCCAATTCAACGACGACGTCTGTCAACGTTGTCCTGTCCGTGAGACACCGACAATACACATACAGTTCCAGGGATAACAACAAGTCGGGGACATTGCGGCCAATAACTTCACACAGGAACCTCTGCTGGTCAATACAATCAAATAGAACACAACAATGTATATATTTACCCAGCAGTTAACATCAATAGTAATACTAAGTTACTAAGTTCATCAGCCTGTCATCGCCACAACAAATTCGGTATATGGCTACTGTTCGCAGTTTATACTTATGGTGACATCTGGTGTGGACATCTGCTGTGGCAAATAGACAAAGCGAGGTGTGCATTGGAAGAACAACGTAGTGGCATATCTAAGGCGTCGTCTGGTGTATAGTTCCACACCAGACTTGCTCCAGTTCATTCATACAACATATCTTTATGCGACTAACAAAATTCTCAAAAACAATCATGTCATAGTTGCCTATCTGAAAGGTTCCTGACGTAAATGAACAAAAATTCCAAAATATGTTACTTTTGCCTAAAACCGTCACCAAGAATTTCATATTCCAATACGTTACAAATTTAATTTTCATAATAAAGCAACAAACGCAGTTTTACCTTGTAGTCCACAACGTCAATCGGGTCTTACTTCGAAGAACGGCTAGCAACAAGAGTCCTGCGCTGTTCGTATTCAGGGGCTTGTGCGGGGAGAGAAGGAGAACAGGATGCAGCAACAGCCGCTGATTGGCTGCAGTAGTTAACAGCCGCTCTGTATCACGCCGCGCGGGAGTTATTCGGTCTCCCAAGGAGGCACTTTCCTAATCGACACGCCGTTCAAATTAACACGCATTCTGCCTCACTTTTATGAGATTAATGTTTTTGTATAACAATGAGTTATGTAAATGTCACCGGCTTGTGCACGGAAATGTTATATTCTAAATTGCATTTAGATATTGAAAAGTTGTTGCTTTTGAAGAACATAAAATGATTCGACATTTAATGCTAATTTGTGTGCGACATGCGGTTTTCGAAAGAAATATTGCATTCCGTTCACATACTGTATTTATCGCGACTAGATCAAAAAAGTTTGCAATGTGTATAAAAAAAACGTTGTGAATATCATGTTTTTAATTAATGAAATCGGTTAGTCACTGTATGTAGTTGCGGATTCAGGGTATTGAGGCTAAAGCAATCAACAGACATGCAATGACGAGAATATCGTCACCGACATGAGCACTAATAAAGAAACGACGACAAATGTTGGATAACGGCGACCGTAAACACAAATAGAGTACGCAGAAATATGCAAGACCATCAAAAAGAAAACTTGTGAATATCATGTTTTTTATTAATGAAATCGGATAATCACTGTAGGTAGTTGCTGATTTAGGGTATTGGGGCCAAAGCAATCAACAGGCATGCAGTGACACGAGCACTAATGAATTGGGGCCCTGGGCCAAGTTGTTACTACAAGGTCCAATCATGTTGATGGTGGATATTATTGATGTATGTTTAAATATCTAATGATTCTGTATTTGTGAAGCTTCCCAGCTAACAAGAAACGTTTTCGTAACATTGTAATATGTTTATAGCTAAACCAAAACTATATGAAATAGAAATCTTGGGGGACGAGATTGTTGCACAGGAATTTGTGAAGCATGAATGATGGTGATTTGTTGTTCCTGCGACAACAACAGGCTGAAGCCTGGATGTCGAAAACAATCCCCCAAATATTCACGTCCTCTCGTCTAATCTACTCTCCCAGCTTCTCAGTGTCTCTGCCTGTCCGCAGTCTGACGTCCGTCACTCAGAGGTCTGAACGCGGCGAATTGAGCGGAATGGATGTGTGCCGGCCAACGCAGCCCCTGTACCGGCATCAACCGCAAACTGCAGGGCCAGTTGCAGAGCTATCTTTCGGCATGCGCAACACGTGGATTAACATGGATATGCGCATCATCCCCTCGCTGTGTCAGCAGTTCCATGCCACAGTGCGCGCACAGATCCTCGTTGAATACAATTTTTGTAGCCCAAAGCATGCCCGGTATCGTTAAGATTTGGCGTGTGCGGCAGAAATGAAGTTTGTTGATCATTACCGAAGATACCGCCCAGCTGCCGTACTTATGCAACGTTAACGAAGCGACCATAGCATAGTTTGTTTATCAGTATCTTTGGCCCGCGTATCCACATCACAGTATAGGCGTGGAATGCAACGTTGTCTAGTATGCATTTAGTCTGTATGATTTTGTTGCTACAGAGTAGAGATCTCAGGGTCATTCTGAACCTATATGTCTCGTTGCCTCGCACTACGGCACCTCCCTCATCTGTCTCGAAGATATTTGCGATGAATACGTAGAGATATTCAATATGTGTCTCGTGGAAGAAAAGGTTCAAGTTCGAGAGCTCAATGCAAGCAGAAAATACGTGAATAGAATAATAAAATGCTCCATAGTACAACGAAGCGAAGCTTACTACGAAAAGTCCAAACGATAGAAGTAAACCGATCGGATCAACTAGAAAATAAACCACGGTCAAAAATATCGACAATCGATTTAGCCCAGCCAATGGCAAATTCAACATAAGGAAGACCATCCGGTACGCCACCTGGAACGTTCTCACGCTGAACTTCAGTGGTTCCCTGACGCTCCTCTCACGCGAACTCAACACCCTAATCTCGCTGGACTTCAGGAGACCCACCTGCTAAACTCGGGAGAGACCTTCTGCGACGACTACCATTACATCTGGTCCGGCCCCACCGACGAAAAGCGTTACAGTGGTGTGGTACTCACTATGACCGCTTTCTCACGTCTTGGAACACTACATCACCACGTCTCATCGCTGCTCGCTTTCGACACCAACACAGACACAAGACAGTAGTTGTCTACTACGCTCCCACTGATTCCATCGACGATGCCTCTAAAGACCAGTTCTACGACGATCTTTCCCTTGCCGTATCCCGAATTGGCCGCCTTGACATAGCTCTCATCATTGGCGATCTCAACGCTTCGATCGGCTCCGACCGCACCGCTCATCAAGGCATTCTTGGCCCTGTTTCATCAGGGACCGCGAACGATAACGGCTCGGGACTACTGGACTTATGTGCCTCAACAGACCTTCGCATCGGCAGCTCTTGGTTTCCCAGTAAACTGATCCACCAGCTTACATGGTACAGTAACGACGGTGTGACTAGGGAGACTCTTCACTACGTCATGATATCCCGTCGCTCGTTCTCGAGTATGACATCACGCCCTGCAACCACCTCCAACCGCTGCAATGCCGACGCCTTACAAGATCCTGCCATAATTACACGGTTTCAAATTGAAATATCCAACCGCTGCTCAGCTCTTAGCGACTAATTGGATGATAGCTCTAACCAATATATTGAAAATGTTTGGTGTCAGTTCAAAACAGATGTGCATTCCGCCGCATCAAAATCCCTTGGCAAACACCATCGTGCCAAGAAGCCATGGATTACTGACCAGACGGTATCAATAATCGAAGCTCGTAGATCTGCTAGATTGAGAGAGAACAAAGACGAAGCAAAATGCCTTACTATCGCTCAAAATCGAGCGCTTGGTGAAGACCAGGCAAAATACAGGAACACAAAAGCCGAGACAACTGAAGCAGCCAACACACAATGTTCTGGGAACTTACAACATGCAAACTGGGACTGACCAACCAGTCCACTATGGTCCAGGCGCTCGATGGCTCAAACCACGGTAGTATACTTCAAGCTGCTCTGGAACGCTTGAATTACCGCCGTGCCCCACTTGAAGTACATCCGAACTACTAAAGAAAGGTGGCGACTCAATCATCGACTAGTTGACCCGCATCATCAACGTGGTGTTGGTGAAGAAAACAATACCTGATGACTGGAGAAGAGGGATTATCCTCCCATTTTCGAAAAAAAAAAAAAAGGCTCCAAAGAATTGTGCACTAACCATCGTGGCATCACACCACTATCCATCCCCGGCAAACTGTTCGCTATGATCCTTCTTGATCATATCCGTCCTATCCTCCGTAATAGTCGTCGCACAGAGCAAGCACATTTTACCGCCGGAAGAAGCACCATCGACCAGATCTTTGCCATTGAAAAGATCAGAGAATTCAAACAATCAGTTTTTATTGCGTTCATTGACTTCAAAACCGCCTTCGACTGTGTATCTCGTCAAGCCCTATGGAAGATACTCCAAGTGTGTAGCATTCCCGACCACCTCATCGAACTGGTACACACACTCACATTCTTACAAGAGGGGTACTGTTCGACTTTAATCAGCTTTCTCTGAAGAATTCCTCATCGAATCCAGTGTAAAGCAAGTTTGTGTACTCGCACCCGATTTGTTTCGACCACCTCATGCGCCGTGTCGTCAGCCGATGCAACATTGGTGTTCAGTTGGGTGATTATAGGCTCACTGATCTCGACTACGCTGATGACATTGCCATCTTCGCTGAATCTCCCAATACCCTACAGCATATGCTTTAACGATCCTTCAGGAAGAAGCCAACCTTGTCGGGATGAACATCAGCTGGCCCAAGACCAAACGCATGACAGTCACCCCCGACTTGTCAATTCCTCCTCCCCTCTGTATCTCCAATTAATAGGTTGTATTTGTTGATTTCTTCCCAAATCTGTAATCTGTGATCACGAATGATGGTTCATCAACACGTGACATAGCAGCCAGAATATCGAAGGCAACCGGTGCTATGCGCCGTCTCTCAAATCCTCTCTTCCGCAAAAGAAGAATTAGCACAGCAAGACAATGAATATGTATCGGGCACTGATACTCTCTGTGCGTCTATAAGGCGCCGAATCGTGGACGACTACCAATGCTCAACTCCGACAACTTGATGGATTCGATATGCGATGCGGTAGGTCCCGCATAATCAAGATGCAAACGAGACCATGGTCTCTGTGGAAATAGCGATGGCGTCATTGGTACACGAGTCGGTTCCCTCGCGTTTTGCTCGCATTGAAAACAATGTTTCGTCACTTGTTCTATTTGTGCATCTATGCCTGGCCACCAGTTGTACGAACGCGCCAGTGCCTTCATCTTAACCACTCCGCTGTGACTACTGTGGAGCAGTTCCAGCATGATCGCCTGTCCTTTCTTCGGAACGACTACTCTGGCCCCTCTCATAATGCACACGTCACGCATGCTCAGTTCATCACGGAATCTACTGTATTCCTGAGTAACCGGGTCGTTGGTTGGCCAACCGGTGAGTACGTATCTATGTATTCTGGAGAGTGTTTTATCGTGTAGTGTCCACTCCCGGATGTGCGCTGCTATCACTGGCGACTCATTCAGCTGCTCGGTCAGGTCAACATACTCAGCAGGCGAAGGTGTTACAACTGGCAAAGGCAGTCGTGACAATTCATCGCAGTTCTCGTGTGTAACGCCACTGCAATACCTAATTGTGTAATTGTACCCTGCTAGTACAGGTGCCCACCTTTGAATCCGCCCAGACGCACTGTGTGGCACCGGTCGTTTTCGTCAAATAGCCCCAGTAATGGGCGGTGATCCGTAACCAGTATAAGTAAGTAAGTAAAGTAAGTAAATGTTTATTTGTACTGGGTTCCGTACAGATACTGGTGACACTTATTCACTCCAACTGTAACGCCTTCTTCACTCTGATGAACGCGTCTTCTTGTGGCTTCTTCCACACCCACTCCACACCTTTCTTTGGCAACCGATGCAACGGAGCCAGTTTTGTAGAAAGGTTCTGCATAAATCGACCATAGTAGTTCACTATCCCGAACCATGCTCTCAACTCCTTCACATTTATGGGCCTTGGCGCATTGCGGACGGCTTCTACCTTATCCGCCGTAGGGTGTAGACAGTTTCGATCGATTTGATTTCCCAGATACGCCATCGAAGACCGAAAGAATTCGCACTTCTGTTGGTTTAGTCTTAACCTAGCGTTTTCGAGACGCTGTAGTGCCGTTCTCAGCTTTTCCATGTGTTCTTGTTCCGTCTTACCTGTCACCAAAATGTCGTCCAGGAATATGCACACATTCGGAATACCTGCCAGCAAACTCTCAAGTGTCCGTTGAAACACATATGACGCTAAAGAGTTCGAGCCGTGTGAAAGTGGGTAAGAATATATTCGGCGTTATTCTCATGCAGTTGAGGAACTTTATTAGGAACTACACGAAGCGCTCTTGTATGTGAACGAACGGTTTTCGTCAGGTGTTCATTAAAAACATTTAAACTGCGGAATCACATGCCTTATCGCTAACGGCCAGGCACGGAGAGCGGAGTTCAACTCGTGACTCCAATGTCTGTACTCTCTCGTGATTGACAATACTTGACGCCGTGATCGGGTGTGTGTATATAAACCTACCCTAAGTCGAAGGGAGCTTATCACTTTCTACCGACATCGAACAAAGCAACTTCACTCAGACTGTTGAACTACCGAGATGGCGAGCGCTCACGACAAGGTATACCTCGAGGACAAGATGAATCTCAAACGTCTCGTAGAGGTAAATGCTTGTAATTCTGCATTTCATCTCTCATTGACCCTCGTAACATGCGCTTGACCTCCCAAGTATGTATGTTAGATTCACGGGCAACAAAAGGGGGTTCTTCTGTTGCTTTGGGGTTTTATAGATCTCATGAGGGGGTGGTGGGTGTGTAAGGGTAATTAATAATAATTAATTAAGGGTAATCAAGGTGTCATTAAAGGTATTTAGGGGCAACTAAGGGTACTTGTGGAAAAGTAAGGGTAATTATGGGTAATTAAGTGTAAGTATTGGTAAATAAGGGAAGGATGAGGTAAGTAAGGGTAACTAATGGGTAACTGCGGATAAGTAGGGGTAACTAATGGGTAACTGCGGATAATTAAGGGTAATTAGGGGTAACTAAGGGGTAATTAAGGGTAATTAGATGTAACTAAGAGTAAATATTTAATGGTACTAAAGAGGTAATTAAGGGCAATTAAAGTGTAATTAAGGGTATTTAGGGGTAATTACCGGAATCTAAATGTAATTAGGTTGTAGGTACATCTACGATGAAGCCACACGCCTGTCGCCACTGCGGAATCATCCTCGATACCTACGACGACTTACAACGTCACATACATTTGACATATTTATCACCGTTGATCCAGTCATCGCAAGTAGCGACTTCAAGCGCAACCCTCTACATTGTTTGTACTACCCGAACTAAAATCGGCGAACGAGCATTCTCTTGTGCAGCTTCAAGAGCATGGAATCAACTACCACTCCCAGTGCGCCAATGCACTAGTGTCAATCAGTTTAAAGTGGCATTGAAGACGCATCTTTTCACAAATTATTTTAACCTTCGATGATCGATGATCATCATTATACATACCTTTATTTTAATTAATTTAGTTTTATAATTAATGTATTTTATTGTTTTAATGGTTTGCATAATTGTGTTTATTTATAGATTTTAAGACATTATAGTGGATTTTATTTAATAGTAATGATTGCATAGTATTTTTAAACTATATATCGTATGATGTTATTTATTTATTTATTTGTATTAACCATTGTAAAGCGCCCCAGAACAATTATTTGGATGGGGCGCTATATAAGAAATAAATTATTATTATTATTATTAATTTATTTATTTTATATGAAGGTATGAACGCAGTGCATACTGTATTTTGTGCAATGGCCACGACAGGCCAAGTGTGGTATTGAACTAAGTGGCTGAGGCGATAATTACTTCCAACTGTTTAGCTTAATGAAACCACCCAGCGCCTTCATCCAATCACGACATGTCAGGATTAGGCCCCATCCTTTGAATTGGATTAGCGATTAAGCCCTCACATCTGCGTTGGGTATCTGTGTGTCGTGTCGTGTATATCCTGATACTTCTAAATCCGCCTCACCTCACCTTTCTGCCTAGGCACGTTTAGTTAAACAACTATTGTACACCGTTGGTACACAAAAAAGTTGGAAAATGTCGCAACGCTTTCCCAAATTTCTGTTTGAACACAGGGGCATATCCCCAATTGTTGAATGTGTTGGGTTTTGGTGCGTCGACAGCCTTTTTGTTTTACAAACTGTAAATATTGTTCCTTATGTTTATACAGGATAGGCGGAATGGCCCCACCTTTTCGTAATTGCATGTCTGTTAGTGGTGGAATGTTTGTATTGTTTGCTTAGGTTTATATTCATAGTGGTTTATACCTCTATAGCTACAAATAATGTATGTGTGTACATTGTCGTCATGTTGTAGAAATGTGTGCCTGCGAAACTTTGATGGGGTTGTACAAGTGTTCAGTTTCCCATCTGGATTGCATGTTATACATCACATTCCTTCTATAATTATGCCCAAAAGTGGCTGCATTAGAGGCAATCCACTTTCCAATAAAATCCTTTGACCAATTTCAATTCTCAAATTACATTGGGCTTTTGTTGGTTATTTTACACATTTTTATGGGAAATAGTAGCCATTTTTCATACAGGTGTGTATTTTATTATACAATTTATTATAATACCCATTTTCAAAATTCTTTTTTTGTAACATAGATAGTTTTCTGAGTCTAGATTGATCAGTATTTCCCCAGATCTCATAGCAATATGATATATATGGTTCAACAAGTGAATTATATAATGAGTGTAACGCTTAAAAATCAAGAACTGCTATGCTTTTTTATTCAACCATTTTCATGTGTTCTCGCCATGTTAAGTTTTTATCAATGGTTACTCCAAGGAATTGTGTATATGATACTTGCTCAATGTTTGTCCCATTCAAAACAATATTCAAATCACGGTCTAGGTTGTTTTGTATTATTAAACATTATAAAATTTGTTTTGTTCTGAGTTACTGTTGTTATAGCATGCATATTGTCTACGGTTGACTAAGTAGCTTTTTATCCAGTCCAGAGCCAGACCCCTTATTCCATAGCAATACAAATTACTTAGCAGTATGTCGTGGTCAACAGTGTCAAATGCTTTTAGGTCGATAAAGACCCCAATCGTGCTTTGGCATTTGTCCATTGCGGAAGTAACCTATTCGATAAATTGTGTTAAAGCTAGTGAAGTTGAATGATTATTCCTGAAGCCATACTGCCCATCTGTCAATAGGCGTTGTGTTTCAATGAAAGACGTTAACCTTTTGTTGAATATGTTTTCAAGTATTTTTGAAAATTTGGATAAGAGATATATAGGTCTATAATTAGAAAATTGAAAAGGATCTCTCGACTTAAATATAGGAATGATTTTTGCTAATTTCATATAATTTGGAAATGATCCGCTGACCAAAGATCTTTTTAAAATGTGGGTTTGCGGATGTCCAATTTGCTTTATTACATGCTTAACTGTTTTCACGTTGATTTCATCGTGTCCGTATGAAGTTTTACTTTTGCACCCAAACACAATTTGAGTACTTCTTGCTCAGTAAAGGGGGACACATACAATGATTGTGATACAGTACGTTTTACATAGTCGGTTGCCTTTGTTCCTGGGCAGGGTTCTATGAGGTTGGATAATTTGGTACCTATGTCAATGAAGAAATTGTTAAAATGGTTAGCTATTTCTTTATTTTCTAATACTACTCGATCTTCACAAACATATACATAACAATAGTTATTTGCTTACATGTTTTTGATATGCTATGTTTTTCTGGAGGATCTGTTTTCCTTAAGAGAACCAAGTTTTGATCAGTTCACATAGCACCAGTGTAAATAAGTAGATTGTTGTTCCAACTTCCATGTGTGGGTGTAGGCTAGTAGCAAATAATTAATTATAAATATTTTGTTTTAGGAAACATTTGATCTCGATAATAAACATGGCACGTCATCATTGATATCAGCAAAATACATACAAGAGCATAACTCAATTATCTGGTGATAAGTTTGCAACGCAGAACCCTGTTGCGCGTGCAAAGCTTGGAGGAAACAGTGGCTGAAATGATGCAGACGCTGCGCTCTCTGACCATTGTCAGTCGAGCAGCAGGAGAAGAACTGAAGGATGTGCTACCGAATCTCTTCAACACACCTGAAGAACTGGAGGATGTGCTACCGTGTCACGTCAACACACCTGAAGAACTGGAGGATGTGCTACCGAGTCCCGTCAACACACCTAAAGAGCTGGAGGACGTGCTACCGAGTCCCGTCAACACACCTAAAGAACTGGAGGATGTGCTACCGAGTCCCGTCAACACACCTGAAGAACTAGGCATGCTTTGTAAAAAAAATGGCTGATACCACTTCAAGAAGCAACTGGTATATATGTTAATTTTGAGAAAAAAATCCTGATTTTGTCTTGATGTTAAAATCTACACTGATTTCTGCAAAGATACAGTACATTTACTGTAGTGAAGAGTGAATTATCAGTGCGGCAATGATAGATAGAAAACAATGGAAACAACTCATCATGTCACCACATTAAGAGGAGTAAAGTAAGTAACTGTGGTTGGTGGAATCGGCAAAAACTGATATTTTACTGAAGTAGGTTTATGCAAGCCTGCCTTTCATATCAGACAAAAGGATATTTTATTTCTGTTCACAGTGCTCTTAGAGGTGTTTCATAAAAATATTCATTATCTACTACATTGCAGACGTGGTACTTGTCTTCTCTGGGGACACACTGTTGGCGACTCTGTGCGTAGAATGCTGAGGAATGTCGGAACAAATGGCTTATGGTGTGGCTACAGCCTGAAAGGGAAGAAGGGCAAGATCGCATTTATCCAGCTGCCAGTAGAGTAAGTTTAATTATGGTCTTTCTTATATAACAAAGTGATTATTGTTGATTGTTGTCTTGTAATTTACAGGGTTCTTCTTCCATTATACGACAAACATCATTTTGTTGATGAATCTGCCATTCAGTGAGTCCATGACAGGGTTTCCATTTACCTGGATGGGATCTTCTACTTCCACTGACATATACACCAGATAGAAGGGACCAACGGCTTATAGTCTCTTCCGAAAAATACAGGCCACACAGGGTGAACGAAATTGCCAAAATTTCGACATGGTGGATGAAATGATACCGATCCACCACCTTGACGGAACAAGGATTTGAACCCCGGTTACTTTGAATGACAGTCCAGCACTCTAACTGCTCGACCACTGCGCCCCATCAGACTTAGCTAGTTTCCTTACTATAACAAATTAATGTTTACGTACATTTTTTATCAAACAAATTGCTATATGTTCATCTAGCCTGCTTTTATATAACAGTTTGTTGCACCTTTTTCTCTAAGAGCATGCCTGAAGAATCACCTTAAGGCAAAGCCATCTGATAAGGAGGCCGAAATCGCAGACACCTTGAAACATGCACCCAAGAAAAGAGGAGGGCCAGAATACAAGGTGATACTGGATTCTGATACATTCTAGCTGTGTCTTCTTGCAAACAAGTGACTACTCAAGTCAGAAACCCTGCAGTATATTTTGGTTCCCCTTGCAATCAGGCTATATGAAAATATAATATTAAGCCATGCACTTGGTTAGATACTAATCCACCCTGTCAACAAATAGTTGTGGTCAACCATAACATGTCTTCTAAGACTAACAGAGTTAATTAACATGGAGCATGTGTTCATGGCAGGCTCTGTGATTTGTCCATTTGCTAGCAGGTCTGTGATGCTGACCATCTGTGTATTTCATCAATGCTATCTTATATTTCCAATGAATTGTAGTTGTAAAAGTAATTGACAAAAATGTATGTTTTCTAATTCAGAATTATATGCAATGTCGGTGGTGTCATGAGTCTCACCTTGTTTTGAAAACGGATATGGTGCCTTGGGCGGCGCCACACATTTTGATTATACTTAATATAATGAATACTGCTTGTTTTATGGTTAAATATCTGAATTAAACATTATCTTCATGTTCTTCTGTTTAGGCACCGGCTCCAAAGAAACGCACCAATGACATCGGGATTGTTGAATCGTCCTCGCCTTCTTCCGAAAGTGACTGAGATCATGTTTAATGATTTCTTAGGAGCCCAGTCTTGGGCTAACGCAGCAGTCTGTGCACATGCATATGTATGGGTAGTTTGTTCATTTATTTTTATTATAGGGAGTTTGGGTGAAGTAAATGGAAGGTTCTTGATGGCTGTTTGAAATGCAATTCAATTTAATAACTTCATTATAAACTTATTTAAAAGATTATGATATTTACATTTTATACATTTACAAATTATTGTCTAGATAGTATATAGCTATGTCTGTCAGGGAGTAGTGTAAGTTCTAACGACTGGATACTACACTATATAAGAACTGACCTTTATTTTCTATGCTAACGTTTCCCTAGAAACAATTGTGTTGAACGATGCTTTATTTTGGTGTTTTGGTGATTTTTGTAGATGTGCATGTAGACAGCTTATTGCCTTTGTTAACTTATAATTGTTGTAATACATTTTATATAATTTCCTTCTGGTGAAATGCACCATAATATATTATAATGAACGTTCTGTTGTATTTTTAGACCATCATGTTCAAAACTGTATAATGTGTTATACTGTACCGTGGTTTGAATATTTAAAGTAATGCAATAGAATGCTTCCAGAGCAATTAATGTATTAAAAAGTGTGTTTTAATATAAATCATGGTCATGTGTCACCGGTTTGTAAAGTCCAAAAAAAGTGTAGTGTATGATATTATATATATAGTACTAAAAGTTGCTCAATTACTTGTCGCACGCGTTTGCGTAATACCATAAACTTCTTAATTTATGTTTGTTTATATTGAGAAAAAAAACTGCCCGTGAATGGCACGATGCGCAATTTATCTTATGATTTCTCTAATTCAGTGTGATGTCACAATAACGGAAACCGTCCACACGGCGACAAAATGCATAAAGAACTAAGAAGACGAGGTCGGGTGAAACACGATCACGTAACCGAGGGGTGGATAGTGCCAACGAACACCCGGAGTTCAACTTCGTAGCGCGAGGAAACCGGTTACATTGGCGCCACCTAACGAGTAATACATATATTAAATCTGAACTATTTGATAGGTGGCGCCAATGTAGAGAGTTTTCCTCACGATGTTTGGACATTCATAATTATCACCAGTCCACCCACCAATAAGTACTGCTGTAAGTTCTGGGGGCTCTGCTAACTTATGCGATTACCCCAATGTTACCAGCAAGACTTTTTATTTGAATATAACGTGTAATAAACGTGGGCAATAACGTGATGTCTCCGTGTGAACTGCCCACGTGGTGACCACGTAATTGCGACCATACAAAATCACGTCGCTTCTACGTAGAAAATGCCACGTTGTGACACCATCAACGTGTTCTAAAGGTTGTGGTAACGTGAAATTGCACATGAAAACCACGTTGTGACCACGTAACTGCGCCCCAACAAAAAAAACGTCATTTCTACGTAAAATACAACGTTGTCACAACGTGAGCGCAACGTGGCTGCCACGTGATAACTACGTAAATGTGCTCAGCTTTCGAAGACTTGGGGTGAGGTCTGATGGCTAATGAGAATAATGAGATAGTTATATGTTTCAGAGAGTAACAGTTTGTTTACATGACAGTGCTCAGCTTTCGAAGACTTGGGGTGAGGTCTGATGGCTAATGAGACTAATGAGATCGTTATATGTTTCAGCACCTACACTTTATGTGTAGGCCTACGGTAATCAGTTGAGTAAATCTGCCTCTGCGATGGATATTAAGAAGTTTTGCACTGCCATTGGCCGGCATGGCGCGCTGTTCTGGGGACAAATTCGTCTCGAAGGGATTTTTCAATTGGAAAAAGGATATTGAGAAATTCAACATCCATCCATCCTGCCACATGATTTTACATAGCGACCTGAGAGTCCGGTCTTCCAACAACGACGTTGACGAGCAGTTAAGTGCGTACCATCTGGATAACCAAAGGAAGGCGCGCATCGCTCTGCCGAAGAATGTGAAGATCCTGCAGTACCTCGCGCAGCAGGGACTGGCAATACGCGGCAAAGAGGCAAGCGACGGCAACTTCGCAAAGTTATTAGAGCTGTGGAGCGGCGAAGACGACGTGTTAAAGGGGTGGTCGACGCGCATGACCTCTCACATCAGTGTTGCCGTACAACGCGAGCTTTTGAAGATCATGGCACACATGGTGCTGCGAAATATTTGCAAGAACGTTGGCCTTATTGCGGTAACTGTCGGCGGCACCCAAGACGCGCAATGCATTGAATAGGAGGCGATATGCGTGCGATATGTAGACGATGCGTACGACGTTCACAAGGACTTCGTCGGCCTGTACAGCGTATCTGAGACGACTGGTGCTAGCCTCAGCAACATGCTGCAAGACGCATTACTCAGACTCAACCTCCCTATCACGCACCTGAGAGCGCGAAACGTATGACGGAGCCAGCAACATGTCGGGCAAATACCAGGGTTGTCAGGCTCCGATCAACCACTGGCGAACTACACGCATTGCGATGTACACATCACGCACCGTTCCTCCGCGATGCCCTGAACATGGTGCAGGAACTTGGCGGATTCTGCTGCTCATCGGGCAAGTTCAAGAAAGTGCACCTCGACGTCACGGACGACAACCCTGCCCCTTCACGCCCGAAGCCGCTCTGTCCGACTCGCTGGCTGTCACGTGGGGTTGCCGTTAGGGCCGTCCTCAGCAACTACGCGGACGTGCTGGGGCACTTGATGAGACATCGTCTGCATTTGGCAGCAGCACAGCAGCGAAGGCTAACGCCATCCACAGCCTCCTGTCGTCTGCGAAATGTGTACTTGGTCTCACTGCGTCTCTCACGGTGATCGATTGCCTCCAAAAATTCAACAAAACGCTACAAGGGCCGAAGCCAGCTGCTGCGTCTGTTGTCAGCAACAACCTTCGTCTACTTCGGCGCGACATAGACATGGAGTTCAACGCGACTTTTGAGGCTGCAACTGACAAGATTCAACAACTGAACATTGAGCCGCTCTCCTTGCCGCGCCAACTGAAGATTCCTCGACGATACGACGACAGCGGTGAACCCCACACGCTCACCAGCGCTGAGCAGTTCTTCCGAGTAAAGTACGTGGCGGCAGTTGACAGTGTTCTGGCTAACATTGATGCCTTCTTCACATCTACGGACTTGACCTCATACAAGCAGTTGTCCAACATGCTGACCACCGGAGTTGTAGACGAAGACGGATCGAGCGATATGTGGCGTAGTGTGTTTGGTCGATTTTAGAACACAGACGACTATTGTTGTGGCAATGCCGTCTGCAGTGTTTTGATTCGTGTCCGTTATTTGTACTTGAATTAAGGGTTTGACCAATAAAATTATACTGTGACTTCATAGTCTTCATTCACATACCATTTGCACAGTCACAGTATTCAAATAAATATAGCCAACATAATTATTTTAAGTAGCCTACAGTAAACGCCTTTGTTTATTTAGAATTAGCAACAGACCAGCAATAAATTATATATTTATCTATGTTTATATTTACTAAAACAATGTTATATGTGAGTCAGATATATATATATATATATATATATATATATAATCGGTCGGTCTCCCACTTTTAAAACCGGATCGACGCCCATGCCGAAGACCCTAAACAATGTCCACTTAAATAGACAATTTTGCAATAAACTATGCATTTCATGTGTAATAACCACCGTTTACTAACATTGCTGATGAGTCCAGATGTCGACGGAGGCACGCTTCCCACCTGTTTGGCATCACAGATACATTGATTGCACCACGTGTTAATCGAAGTGAGACCACGCTTATGCAACGTAAAAACTAACGTGAAGGAGGGATATAGGCCCGTTATAGCTACAGTTTTTTTCCCGTTATAGTTACTCGTTAAGTTTGGCAGTCAAACTAGTCCCGTTATAGCTACTTCTTTAATTATACAATTCTGGAGGGGGCATCAAGGGGGAGCATTAACTATTTCAGATTGCATTGAGATTTATGCATAAAAAGTATCCTACTCTATGAATGTAGGACACATTTTAAAAGTCACCGGAAAGTCATAAATTTAACTATCGGTTATTTGAAATGGAAAATATAACATAAAACACATGTGCACAACAGTTTTTATTAAGACAACTAAATTAATTGTACAGAATACAGAATTGCGTTTATCAAAAAGTCATAACAGTCATCAATATCGTGTTTTGTCAACCATACTAGTTTCAAGAAGTGTCTGTTGATCACTCTAGTTTCAACAAATGTCCAACCGCATGCAGAAAGCTTAACAATGACCTGTCTCCCGATGCATACTCTTGCTTGAACACAGCCAAGCGCTGATCCACAATGCGGTATTTTTTTTCTTCTGCGGTGGCGGGATGGCAGCGTCATTTTGGGCAACTTTGAGCTCCATTGCTGCCTGCTCTGTCTTCACAGCTTCCACGAACTGGAAGATGTTGGGATGGTGTTTCCCTACCACCTTCATGAACTTTGAGTTCCACCCCTCAACATGGTTGTTTGTTCGTTTGTTGCTTTCTGTGTGGACGTTCCACATATCCATGGGGATCTTTGAATCACCACCTATCCACATATCCCCACAGTAATCATTAAAACTTATTAGTTGTGGAAATTCCTCAGTGGGGCACTCTCCCATCAAAGCCATCCACCCCTCATGGACATCGGCTGGACGGAGACGCGCCAGTGCAGCAACAGAACGCACATGCTCACGCACAACACTCTCCTTCTGTGCGTACTGCACAGACAGACCAACAGTGTGCAGCATCCTCCGTAAACACTGATTGAAATGGAAGTTGCACACAGACAGTTGACAACCAGGGTACAACTCACTGACAACACTGATGGGAGCTGGCTCGTAGTCCAATCTCAGCTTGGGAGGGCTGAACTCCAGTCCAAGATCCTCACATTTCAAATTGATCTTCTGGAACAAGTCTCTGTATGTTTCCTTGCGTTTGTACGGAAGCAGAGCATATATCACAGACACTGTCTCCGTGTTGTTTCCAGATCCGTGACTGACATGGAGGGTGTACAGTTGGTGGAACAGCTTGGGCGCTGTCTTAAATGTGCCGTCACCTTGCATGTCAGTCGACTAACAAAGCAGACAAAAATTGTCATCTGTGGCAAATCCTATTATTCTATTCTGCTGTTGACTGTCAAACGCAAGGAAATGTCTACCATTCAGTGTCTTCGTATAGCCTCCTTCCAGTATGATGTCTTCTCGTTGGGTTGGTAGGTTTGGCACAAGCAGATGCCTTTGATAGTAAAGGCCATGTTTTACAGAATGGAAACGTGAAATGTTTGTAACAAAGTCGAAACCATTCGACGTCAGCTTTGCTGCCACAGCATTGTAGTTTTGCTCCACTGGGATGTGGGGTTCATCTCTAGCACGTTTCCTCATGGAAGCAATGGCCTTCGTCACCTCACATTGTGCAATGTCTGGCGGGTCGTTTTGCTCGCCACTCCACTTCACGAACTCACCAGTCATGTCAGTTGTCAGCGTGGACTTGCACTTGACGTCGTATCTGGTGCATACCCAGTATTTGTTCCCATTTGCCCCAGTGCGTCTACAGCGGAACCTGTAGCCTCGGTACAATGCAGAAGGCTTACCGTATTTTGTTGTTGCATATTCTATCACGTCCATCTTGTATATATAGATGCAGGTGCACTATTCTATGTGATACTAAACACGTAATGAATCATGAAGACAATGTCTCAGTTTAGCTAACCACCAGCCAAAGAAGCCATCACTGTAACTTGCTAACTGCATTGGGATTGGAATTAATGTCATTTGGGTAACAATGGGTGCTTGTCCACCAACTATATCAACACACACAGCTGGTGAAGGCACTACAAAGGATAACTGGTTTATCAGATGTCACAATGTCTCAATCCAGTCTGAAAAAGTTAATGCTCCCCCCTCCTGCCCCATCCATAAATTAAGAATTAAAAAGTAGCTATAACGGGACTAGTTCAACTGTCAAACTTAATGAGTAGCTATAACGGGAATAAGAAGTAGCTATAACGGGAAGTAGCTATAATGGGAAGACACCGCACTCACCAAAGGAGGGTCATCGATGGAATTGATGGGTTTGGTCAAGTCAATTTCCTATGTACATGCATGGAGCACACTGGCAAACTCTTCGTGTTCACAGTGTGTGCGTTTGCAAACGTGCATGCTTGTGTGCGTGCGTGTGTGCGTACGTGCGTGCATGCGTATATGAGTGAATGTAAGTCCACGCACACACACGCACACGCACACGCACACGCACACGCACACGCACACGCACACACACACACACACACATACACACATATATATGAGTGAATGTATAACCATTATTGTCACGTATTTACAAAAATAGGTCCGTTGATATGGAAAACATATATATGTCACATATGCGTTACGTCTTGCGAGGTTGACATTGTGGTTATCTTATAATTATTATTATTAGTGCACTGGTAGGAGAAATGTCTTCACAAATGTCATAAATGAAACATAGTAATTACAAAACTGGCTGTTATTTATCCATGATTTAGTTCGAAACGGCATCGATGTATTATAATTAAAAATCATTCACGTTTCTTTACAATAATTTAAGTTACACGCGTGAGCTAGTTTGCTTATACCTTCATAAAAAGTACTTACGCAAACCTGATCGGCCACAATCGTACAAGATACGCGTAACGTTATGAACAATCGATTTACGTCTGTCTAAAGCCCCGCTCGGACTACTGATTTCTACAACTTCTACAACAATCGCCGACATCTACAAATGTCTAGTTGTCAGTGTGAGCGCTCTCAATTGTTGGGTACAACTTCTACAACACGTGTTGTATCAAATTCGATAAATGAATCTGGTCCAACATTTGTCCACAGTCTGAGCGCTAACCACAACTCAACGTCACGCACAGTTGACAGTGTGAGCGCACATGACTGTTGGGTACAACTTCTACAACAGTACGTAATACGTACGGCTTCGACCAGACAATCAGTGCAATAGGTAATCACCTTGGCAGAATGGAATGGAGAAAAAGAAGAAGAACTGATCGAAATGTGGCGGGCGTCCCCCATACTTTATGCAACTACAGCAAAGCCGTACACAAACAGTGGGAATAAGTATGCGGCTGTTTCCAAGATAGCGAAGCATTTTAATGCGTCCCATAAGTATGTTTTAATCGACTCAGAGTTATTGCAGTCTGCAGACGCAGCGACAGTGTAGGCTGTAGCGTTTGCATTTATTAGGGCCTATTCCAAATACAATATTCCATAAGGAAATATTATGTGTAGAGCGAGGTAGAGTGGATTCAGATGTATTCATGTTTCAGAAACACAGGTTTCTATTTTAAATATTCTTTGTTCAGCCTTTTGCTGGTTTTCATTGATTTTATTCGAAATTTATAGGCAGATATATGGCTGTTTGCATTACTATATTAAAGCCAATAATAAAGCTTAAAGGGCTAGGCTAAGGCGTCATTATATATTTGTCAAGTTAGATCGTATTGAAAAATATTTCATAGGATATGTGGCATGAAAGATCTCCCGGGATTAAGTAGTATTACATTTTTGAAATCTGTCATTCAATCATTTGCTTATTAATATTTCAAAAGATTGTCAAACATTGGGTTCGTTGTGTCTTCACTACAGGTGCTAAGAAACACTCACCAGCTGGCAAACGCGCGTGTGGCCGCGTGGTTATGTCGCTGTAATCAGTGCTTGTTTACAATTTGCTCGTGGGTTCGAATCCAACAGAGAACTTCGTTAGAAATTTATTTACCCGACTTTTTTTTATAAATGTTTATGACATGAATAAATAAATTCCGCTGTTCATACATTATGGAATATTTTCGTCGCAAATCAACTAATATATTAATTATTTATAAATTTGATAAAAAGAAATAGAAAGGAAAGAGGAATCTATGTGTAAGAAAAGTGCAACATTGTGTCACCAGTTATAACAATTTAAATATTTATTACAACAAAGCAAAAGTTTGGAAATGTATTTTAGCGATTGAAGGCAAACATCTTTAGAAGTTGTTTAGTGAAATATTTACGATTATTCAATTACGAAAACTTATTTCTTCAAAATGTACCACTGCATAAAATCGGTACCAATAATAAGCCCTATTTACGGCAAGCCTTCCATTACATATTACAATCTATAAGAGATAATTTATATGTTGCGAGACATTAATGACCAGCAAAGAATCAAAACTATTTTGCCTATGATAACAATTATATATTAACATTTCGATGAATCTCCTTGGGCTATTTATGTTACACATCCTATTCAACATTCGCTTATATCAGATTTATATATTATGATTAGTCTTAAGTAGTACATTGAAAATTATAACTATATTTCCGTTCTTTCATTAAATCGTAAACCAATTGTTGTTTTAAAGTATTTCGGAAATTATTTATATGTCATACTTGTGTAGCCAGCTCGTCTTGTAATAGGCCTAATATGAAACATTGCATTTTGAACTGGTAGCGTAAACAATATAATTACGTCACACCAGAATAACAGAGGGCGCTGCGTGAGACTATGCTTGCTTATTTAAATGCTTTGACTAAACTCGTCTATTGTAGTGACATATAAATCCGATAGGAGCGACATGGGTTTGCACCTGTGGTGTACGCCGTTGACGCAAGGATCGTAACGTCATGCTGGCAAGTCGCCGACTGGTTAGTCCACAAGACGTACGGTATGAACACATAAATAGAAAAAACAAAACCCATTATATATTTCTTTAAAAAAGCGTTACTTTACTTCCGTGTGGTCGTATATTAATCCGTGAAAGTTTGGCGCCAGAGATGTAAACTCGGAGGAGGAGAGGACGTCCGAATACGACCCTGAGAGACGCCATTGAGAGGGTCACCGGTCTCAGTGGCAACTGTCTTACCAATGCAATGTCAGACAGAAAACAATGGAAGCAGCCCATCAAGTCACCACGTTGCGATGACGACATATTATTGTAAACATAATACGTCAAAGTCAAAGTTACAATCCTAGACGAAATTTATAAGTTTTGTTTTCTGTAGGTGTAGTTCTTGCTGTCTCATCTACTCCTGCTGCCGACGTCGTGACGTCAGGTCGACGGTACACGTCGTCAGACTTTTGAGGACACGCGCCTCGTCCTGGGACACGAGAGAAATGCGATAGGTTGCATGTTCTGGCCCGGTGTCTGAGACGAGGTGAGGAGAGTAAGTCACCATAATGCGTGTATACATGCTTACGTACGGACAGACGTTCACTCGCACGCAAACACACATGAACACACGTGCACACACATGCCAACTTGCACGCAAAAAAACTCTCACAAATACACAAGCGCGCACGCACACAAACACACACTGTCTTACACATACACACGCATATAATATATGTCAATATTTCACTGTTATTTAATAACTCCGACAGCAGTCTGAGGACATTAACAGCAATGTTTATACAGTGCATGCATGTCTACGAATGGACGGGCCCAGGCATATGACGCCCTAAATATTCTAGCATTAATAATGAATGCCACGGTATTTCGCTCTCGGCTACTATTCCTTCAGCAACCCACACATGCTGCAGGTAAGTTATATGCGGATCCACGTGTAATAAAGTGAAACATATTCAACATTGCTGCTTACATCATTATTATCTTTACGATGACACACACAAAAATGATCCACGTGAAATAACGTGAAACATACGCAACATTGCTGCTTACATCATTATTATCTTTACGATGACACACACACAAAATTATCCACGTGTAATAACGTGAAACATATTCAACATTGCTGCTTACATCATTATTATCTTTATGATGACACAGACAAAAATTATCCGCGTGAAATAACGTGAAACATACTCAGAATTGCTGCTTACATCATTATTATCTTTACGATGACACACAAAAAATTGATCCGCGTGTAATAACGTGAAACATATTCAACATTGCTGCTTACATCATTATTATCTTTACGATGACACACACAAAAATTATCCGCGTGAAATAACGTGAAACATATTCAACATTGCTGCTTACATCTTTATTATCTTTACGATGACACAGACAAAAATGATCCACGTGAAATAACGTGAAACATACTCAACATTGCTGCTTACATCATCATTATCTTTACGATGACACAGACAAAAATTATCCGCGTGAAATAATGTGAAACATACTCAACATTGCTGCTTACATCATTATTATCTTTACGATGACACACACGAAAATGATCCACATGTAATAACGTGAAACATATTCAATACTGCTGCTTACATCATTATTATCTTTACGATGACACAGACAAAAATGATCCGCATGTAATAACGTGAAACATATTCAACATTGCTGCTTACATCATTATTATCTTTACGATGACACACACAAAAATGATCCACATGTAATAACGTGAAACATATTCAATATTGCTGCTTACATCATTATTATCTTTACGATGACACACACAAAAATGATCCGCATGTAATAACGTGAAACATATTCAACATTGCTGCTTACATCATTATTATCTTTACGATGACTCAGACAAAAATGATCCACGTGAAATAACGTGAAACATACTCAACATTGATGCTTACATCTTTATTATTTTTACGATGACACACACAAAAATGATCCACGTGTAATAACGTGAAACATACTCAACATTGATGCTTACATCATTATTATCGTTACGATGACACTCACAAAAATGATCCACGTGTAATAACGTGAAACATACTCAACATTGATGCTTACATCATTATTATCTTTACGATGACACACACAAAAATGATCCACGTGAAATAACGTGAAATATACTCAACATTGATGCTTACATCATTATTATCTTTACGATGACACACACAAAAATGATCCACGTGTAATAACGTGAAACATACTCAACATTGATGCTTACATCATTATTATTTTTACGATGACACACACAAAAATGATCCACGTGAAATAACGTGAAACATACTCAACATTGATGCTTACATCTTTATTATCTTTACGATGACACACACAAAAATGATCCACGTGTAATAACGTGAAACATACTCAACATTGATGCTTACATCATTATTATCGTTACGATGACACACACAAAAATGATCCACGTGTAATAACGTGAAACATACTCAACATTGATGCTTACATCATCATTATCTTTATGATGACACACACAAAAATGATCCACGTGTAATAACGTGAAACATATTCAACATTGCTGCTTACATCATTATTATCTTTACGATGACACACACAAAAATGATCCGCGTGAAATAACGTGAAACATATTCAACATTGCTGCTTACATCTTTATTATCTTTACGATGACACAGACAAAAATGATCCACGTGAAATAACGTGAAACATATTCAACATTGCTGCTTACATCATCATTATCTTTACGATGACACAGACAAAAATGATCCGCGTGAAATAATGTGAAACATACTCAACATTGCTGCTTACATCATTATTATCTTTACGATGACACACACGAAAATGATCCACATGTAATAACGTGAAACATATTCAATATTGCTGCTTACATCATTATTATCTTTACGATGACACACACAAAAATGATCCGCATGTAATAACGTGAAACATATTCAACATTGCTGCTTACATCATTATTATCTTTACGATTACTCAGACAAAAATGATCCACGTGAAATAACGTGAAACATACTCAACATTGATGCTTACATCATTATTATCTTTACGATAACACACACAAAAATGATCCACGTGTAATAACGTGAAACATACTCAACATTGATGCTTACATCATTATTATCTTTACGATGACACAGACAAAAATGATCCACGTGAAATAACGTGAAACATACTCAACATTGATGCTTACATCTTTATTATCTTTACGATGACACACACAAAAATTATCCACGTGTAATAACGTGAAACATACTCAACATTGATGCTTACATCATTATTATATTTACGATGACACACACAAAAATGATCCACGTGTAATAACGTGAAACATACTCAGCATTGATGCTTACATCATTATTATCTTTACGATGACACAGACAAAAATGATCCACGTGAAATAACGTGAAACATACTCAACATTGATGCTTACATCTTTATTATCTTTACGATGACACACACAAAAATTATCCACGTGTAATAACGTGAAACATACTCAACATTGATGCTTACATCATTATTATCTTTACGATGACACACACAAAAATGATCCACGTGTAATAACGTGAAACATACTCAGCATTGATGCTTACATCATTATTATCTTTACGATGACACAGACAAAAATTATCCACGTGTAATAACGTGAAACATACTCAACATTGATGCTTACATCATTATTATCTTTACGATGACACAGACAAAAATGATCCACGTGTAGTAACGTGAAACATACTCAACATTGATGCTTACATCAGTATTATCTTTATGATGACACACACAAAAATGATCCACGTGTAATAACGTGAAACATACTCAACATTGCTGCTTACATCATTATTATCTTTACGATGACACACACAAAAATGATCCACGTGTAATAACGTGAAATATACTCAACATTGCTGCTTACATCATTATTATCTTTACGATGACACACACAAAAATGATCCACGTGAAATAACGTGAAACATATTCAACATTGCTGCTTACATCATCATTATCTTTACGATGACACAGACAAAAATTATCCGCGTGAAATAATGTGAAACATACTCAACATTGCTGCTTACATCATTATTATCTTTACGATGACACACACGAAAATGATCCACATGTAATAACGTGAAACATATTCAATATTGCTGCTTACATCATTATTATCTTTACGATGACACACACAAAAATGATCCGCATGTAATAACGTGAAACATATTCAACATTGCTGCTTACATCATTATTATCTTTACGATTACTCAGACAAAAATGATCCACGTGAAATAACGTGAAACATACTCAACATTGATGCTTACATCATTATTATCTTTACGATGACACACACAAAAATGATCCACGTGTAATAATGTGAAACATACTCAACATTGATGCTTACATCATTTTTATCTTTACGATGACACACACAAAAATGATCCGCATGTAATAACGTGAAACATATTCAACATTGCTGCTTACATCATTATTATCTTTACGATTACTCAGACAAAAATGATCCACGTGAAATAACGTGAAACATACTCAACATTGATGCTTACATCATTATTATCTTTACGATGACACACACAAAAATGATCCACGTGTAATAACGTGAAACATACTCAACATTGATGCTTACATCATTATTATTTTTACGATGACACACACAAAAATGATCCACGTGAAATAACGTGAAACATACTCAACATTGATGCTTACATCTTTATTATCTTTACGATGACACACACAAAAATTATCCACGTGTAATAACGTGAAACATACTCAACATTGATGCTTACATCATTATTATCGTTACGATGACACACACACAAATGATCCACGTGTAATAACGTGAAACATACTCAACATTGATGCTTGCATCATTATTATCGTTACGATGACACACACAAAAATGATCCACGTGAAATAACGTGAAACATACTCAACATTGATGCTTACATCATTATTATCTTTACGATGACACACACAAAAATGATCCACGTGTAATAACGTGAAATATACTCAACATTGATGCTTACATCATTATTATCTTTACGATGACACACACAAAAATGATCCACGTGTAATAACGTGAAACATACTCAACATTGATGCTTACATCATTATTATCTTTACGATGACACACACAAAAATGATCCACGTGTAATAACGTGAAACATACTCAACATTGATGCTTACATCATTATTATCTTTACGATGACACAGACAAAAATGATCCACGTGTAATAACGTGAAACATACTCAACATTGATGCTTACATCATTATTATCTTTACGATGACACACACAAAAATGATCCACGTGTAATAACGTGAAACATACTCAACATTGCTGCTTACATCATTATTATCTTTACGATGACACACACAAAAATGATCCACGTGTAATAACGTGAAACATACTCAACATTGCTGCTTACATCATTATTATCTTTACGATGACACACACAAAAATGATCCACGTGTAATAACGTGAAACATACTCAACATTGCTGCTTACATCATTATTATCTTTACGATGACACACACAAAAATGATCCACGTGTAATAACGTGAAACATACTCAACATTGCTGCTTACATCATTATTATCTTTACGATGACACAAAAAAATTCTCACTTGCAACAACAATTACAGTTTTTGATATTTTAAACCTTCCCCAGATCCTCACCTCACGAACAAAATAAAAACTGAAAAATAGCCGACTAATTGAAAAGTTCTGCTATCACGCCTTCCACGTTTCAACACATTACACGCGAAACTGGCGTAGGTTATACAAATGTACGTACAAAACACCCAAGTTTGTGTTGTTTACGTCAGAGCAGCTGCGATTGTCATGTTTTATTGATACACCGTTTTTGAATTTATGCGTCTGCATTGGGGAAAAAGTGGGTACGCACCCGTCAGAAATACGAATAATTAGTATCCCAATACATAATTTTATTAATTGTCCCGCATCCTAAAGCTCTTCTTAGCTGCATGCTAGTGTATCTTTCCGTCAGCACATCCAATGTCTCTGTATACAATCTGATGCCAAGCAGTGTGACGCCAAGCAGTGTGATTTTCGGATTCTGCCTCCCAGTGAGTGCTGGAGATCCTAGCACGGTCCAGTATGTCGCTGTAAGGGACATGGTCCTGCCAGGTGATACTGAAGATGCAGCTTGAGGCACCGCATGTGGAAGGTGTTGAGGCGGCACTCCTGGAGTATGTAGGTGGTCCACGATTCGCTGCCGTACAGGAGGGTGCTCAACGCACAGGCCTGGTAGACTCTCATATTGGTGTTCTCAGTGAGCATCTTCTTTTCCCGTACTCTTTTTGTCAGCTTGGCCATGGTGACAGCGGCTTTTGAACTTGTTAACTTGTATCTTAATAGCGTACCTTCCAATTGGATACACGATCAATATCAAGGTTTTTTTGATTTTGCAGTCGCCCAGCCGTCGGACATGTAACCTCAATTAAGATCCTGACGGTCTACATCATATCGAGACACCCTCCGCTCACTCAAAGATTCCGCTTGAGGTGATTAAAAAAGTGAACATTCCCCCGTCTTCAAGTCCGGCGCAGTATGCTTGCAATGGTTAGAGTTAACAACTACGATGTTATGAATATACAAAATATTACGATGTTATAATGCATAAATCATCAATAAACACTTTGATATTTTATGAAGTAACTGTGCTTTCATCCTTAACAGTTTACAGGAAACACAATATTTTATGGCCTCGTTACATAACGCGTCCTTGTACGCGCGCTCGCAACTGTTTGTGATATTTGTGTCATCAAAGTAATAATTAATTCTCATAAAGGTGTAAGAAGAAATAGGTGCGCCAGGTAAAATGTAAAGTTCATACAGAGGTTATTACGACTGAATACTGCGCTTCTTAAAACAAATCTACTAATACACAAACAGCTTGTTTGAAAGCTACGTTCAGGTTTTTTTTCGTTTGGTACACAATACGCATGCCCAAATTACCGCAGTCTAGCTTTCATGTCTGATGATATCTGAGATTTTTTGTATATTCGGCAATAATTTCATTTAATATTTATTGAACGTTGGTTGAAACATATTATAGAGCAAACAAATCAAGACAAGTCATTAGTCAAAATCAAGTCATGCGTGCAATTCACGAAGGTGGTAATTGTATGTATTGGCATAATAAAACGAAATAAAACATGTTTGGAAAGGAGTAAATATGAAGTTGTAAACTTACAAATAATAATGTTGGTGGGCATATATAATCCGTTGGTGTTTTAGGCCGGTTCACATGTGCGACCCCACAAAGAATCTGTAATACTACAAGTATAATATATTACGTAACCCTGGCGGAATCATTTCGTGCAAGCGGTTGCATAGGCTATTGTTATGTCAGTCGCCAGAGAGGCATAGACTGAGGCAGATATTGGCAGATAAACATACAGCCAGCAGGCAGGTGTCTACCCCCCATTCTTGAGCCAACAACACAGTTGCATAGGCTATTGTTATGCCAGTCGCCAGACGGGGTAGGGTAGCTGGAGCCACACTCAGTCGCAGTTTACTATGGATCATGGACGTTTCCACAAAGATATACGTACAGTTCTCTCAGCTCCGTATTACGAGTATCAATACACACGACCTGGTGAATTATTTTGTCATGTTTACATGTTATATATAATAGTGATAGTATTAGATTAAAGCGTAACTTAAATTGTTTCTTGTTGCCCCATTACCCGTCACTGCGGGCATGCCAGCTATTGTATGACGAGTTTAGCAGTGTTGGTTCGTATAATGTTAAATTGTGTTTACAGACGACTTACATATCTAGCAAGCATCTTAACTAATTATTGTGATGTAGGTATATGTACGTCGTGTGCATACGTTTGCCTTTAGATAATGTGATAGTTACTAGTTAAAAGAAGTACTTAGCTAAAACAAGTTTCTCCGACTCTTTGTCTGTACAAGTTCAGACAAGTATCTATAGGGTGACTGATTATTACATGCGGTTTAACACGTCTAATATTAGAACAGCTGACACAATTTAGTAATGTTGCGTTGGTTGCTTGACTACACTGTTGCGATGTTGTCGTCGCAAGTAGCACGCTGTCTCTCTGTCTCCCTGCCCCTATCTGTCTTTATATGTCTGTTTTTCTCCCCGTCCACCCTTCTCCAACTCTCCCTCTCTTTCGAATCTCTCTCTCTCTCTCTCTCTCTCTCTCTCTCCTCCATCCTCCATGTTTGTCTGTTAGAATGTGAGTCTATAAGACTGTTAGACAGTACGTTAGTCCGCCTGTCTGTCTTCTTGCCTGCCTGTCTGCTTGTCTGCCTGCCTGCTTGGCTATACCTGCCTGCCTGCCTCCTCCTTCTCTGCCTGTAAGTTTCTCTGACTGTCTGCCTGTCTGCCTGTCTGCCTGTCTGCCTGTCTGCCTGTCTGCCTGTCTGTATGTCTGCTGCCTGCATGCCTGCTGGCTGTATGTTTATCTGCCAATCTATCAGTCTCTACCTACCTAGCTCTGCCTCAGTCTTTGCCCCTGTCTGTGTCTCTGCCTCTCTGTATGTCTTCTCTCTCCTGTCTGCCTATCTACCTGGATGTATATATGTATGTATGTCAGTCTGTCTGTCTGTCAGTATGTCTGTCTGTCTGTCTGTCTGTCTGTCTGTCTGTCTGTCTGTCTGTCTGTCTGTCTGTCTGTCTGTCTGTCTGTCTGTATGTCTGTATGTCTGTGTGTCTGTCTGTAGGCATGCCTGCTGGCTGTATGTTTATCTGCCACTATATATATCTGTCTCTGCCTCTCTGTATCTCCCTAGCTCTCTCTCTCTCTCTCTCTCTCTCTCTCTCTCTCTCTCTCTCTCTCTCTCTCTCTCTCTCTCTCTCTCTCTCTCTCTCTCTCTCTCTCTCTCTCTCATTCACTGGTAATTGGGTACGGTCATGGATCTTTGCACATTTAACACGAATGACGAGGCTATTCCCAGATACAAGCCAACTATGCTTCGTCCATTCACAAACAATGTCACGGTGCATTACCTCAGAAGCAATGCATTGATTCAACTACCGGTGAACATTCTACGCATCACGCGCGAACCCAACAATGGTACCTTAATTCTTATTCACACGCCAAGAGGATTTCAGTTGGTTTTAATTTGTATTAAATATGACTACCTCTCTCGAGTTCCACCTGACAGTTGTTGTAAACATGTGACTGAGAAGCGTAAAACGACCAATAGGAATACAGTGGTTTAAATATAGGTGACACCGACTTCAAACCGACGGATCTCAGTACAACACCGACTTAACTGGTGGATGGTTTACTAGGGTGGATGCAGCTCAAACTTATCCAAACAAATATAATGTAATGGATATATAATTTATTAATTGTAAATATATTGTACGGTAATATATTGTAATTATATATGTGAAAACAGATTGAGATCTATCTGGATAAATACAATTTAGAAACATCGTTATATATAATGACCATATTTTCATTTTTGTGGTGAATAAATAATTACTACAAAAATAAACTAAAATATTTACAAACAGTGCATTATAGTATAAAATGATTTTGTTTATATTACTTCGTGAAAACATAAAGAAAAAAGTGTAAAGAAAATCAAAGGTTTGCATGCTGTCAGGATTGAACCGGCGTCGCCCGATTGTAAAATAAATAACAAGTAACCAACGCGCCTACCCACTGAGCTAGCGGGACCAACAACTCCTTCATATATCGATATTCTAGTGCTATTATGAGATTATACACGTTACTTTATGTAGCTGGATACAATATATGTTTGCTATGTATGTTTATTGGTGTAGATTATCTCCCGTTGGTTGCATTCGATATAATTATTCTGAAAACGAGCCCAAGCTCGGCGAAGCCTAGTCGACTTGTAGGAACATTCGCATTCGTTGTTTTGAATAAAATTCTATTCATGTGGAACCGTAAGATAAATGTTTGTTCCTCTATGATGACTGGTGTTTGTATTACGTCGGAATATTGCACAATAACTCGTTCTGACGCTCGTTTCGACCCAAAAGCTATCCTTGTAAACATGCTCTGAATGCATGGAAAGGGTCGGCCTGATGCGAGTGTGTGTCATAAGTGACGTCACGATACCACGTGATCGCCTAGCTCATTAAAATTTCATTTTCCGCGGGAATCGGTTCACAGACGGGCTTAAAATCGAATTTATGCTACAAATGTATTTTTCTGTATTTGTTTAATGTTGTCAAATGTCACATACAATGTTAAACTTTGTGTACACATGGAAAAAGGATTTTAGCTAATGCCTTATTTTTATTTCCTTTAATCGAGTACTTTCAATAGTTGAAATACTGTAGAATGGCCCTTGATGAATCCAAATTGCTTATCGCTGAGCAGGTAATTTTCTCTCATATTATAAGTGATAGTGTCTCTGGTTTTTCCTTTCAATATTTTCCATACTGCGCTCGTTAAACTGACCGGTTGGTTGTTCTGTGCTTGGGTTTTATTTCCTCTCTGGTGAATCGCAGATACGTTAGCTTGTTTCCAGTCTGTGGATAGGTTTTTTTTGTGAGTGATGTGTTAAATACGATTGGTAATAGAGTGATGATGTTCTTTGTTAATTCGACACGAGGATGAAGGCCGTCAGGTCCAGAGGCCGGTTTCACGAAGCGGCCAAGAACGTTCTTAACGCTAAGTTGCGTAACTTTAAGTACGCTTCATTAAGCTGGCTCCTGATGATTTAAATGCCTTTAGTTTTTTTAGTTTTGATGCCACTATCGATGGGTTGATATCGCAAGAATCCACTGTGTTATAACATCTTAGGGCTTCTTGTTTCCTCTGTCTCTGCCTCTGTTTCCTTTCCAGGCTTACTCCTTGGTCTCTTTAATTGTACTTAACGAGTCACCGAAAGTCATGGGGTGATGACGAACAAGGATGAGTGCTGTTTTGTAGACTTAACCGTCTAAAGTGCATCACTAGTGAATATAATGTGTTTGGTATTGAACTTGAAAACACGTATTCAACATTTTAATCAGACGCTGTTAAACGGATATTGAGCCAGGTCATTCGTGAATAGTGATATGTGAACTTCAAATATACAGCTCCTGTACACTTTATATTGGATATACCTATAGCATTATTGTATGTGTAGCATAGTTGCATCAATTCGTAAAATACAAACTAATAAAAAAGCAACACACGTTCATGTTTTTGAATATTTAGTAAATGTAATGATCCATGTAGTAAAGCAATTGATAGTGTTCTGCATATACACTCGTCATATCACAAACACACACTTAGTGACGTGTCTATCCCCTCACTAAATTTCCTCCCAAGGATTCATCGTGTTGTCCAATGGGATTACTAGGGTCCAAACACCAATACAGTTTCTGAAATGGAGGATTGCTGTGAATGTCCACATCATGTTAGTCAAGCCATTTCAATTCAACATAATCCATGTAATGGATCGCGCATTATGAGTTCGCATCATTTTTTGCTGTGCTTCTAAATGTTAATATAATTGTAGAGGTGGTTTATTGTTGGAATGCTCTTTAAATATATCTGGGGTTTTAATATTTATAGTTTGTGTTGCTGGTTTTCTATTCAAGTGCTTTTGGAATGAAGTTTTGAAATATTACGATTCGTTATGTAAGACTGGTGCAGAGACACCACACTTATGTAGCGCTTCGTCGCGCTTGCCCACGGACCTCCCACCGTATTTTATAGATGGCCTTTTACATAATGTACAAGTATCTAAATATGATTTTGGAAGAGCATCCAAATTCAATTTTCTTTCATAAGTTCATTATATGGAATATGTTTTAATTAATTATTATTTCAACCGTGCCTGTCAGTTGAAAATAAAATATGAATTCTTCCAATATGTAATACAAATTTGATTTCCTTTTATAGGAGTGGGCCGGCGGCTTAATATAACAAGCGAGGACATATACAGCTGGGAGCTTAACACTAAAAAGTTGGTTTATATATTTGTTCAGATAGTTTCGTAACAAGTATAGATTATATTATTGTTCTGTCAATTGATACAAACATACGATATTATCTACTTTGTGAAACATTAACACTCGTTTATCAAATTTTAGATACGTGTATTTACCATGTGACTTTTTCAACAGTATATTTGTGACTGAATGATGTTAGAGTATTGTGTTGTAAATGCAGATATACTATGTCATTTGTTTGTTTAAAAAAGTTGAACTGTATTGTTTATGACAATGGTGCTTCAGTGTTGTGTGTGGCAGGTTCGATCCCTGCTGGTGTTCAATATCCATACACAACTGGTTGTGCACACACATTTATTCCAATCAATAATTTCAACCGTTTACAATTACTCCACCTAAACTAAGTTAATTCCACTTAAACAATATTGGAAATAGGTCAGCAAATTAGCATGCCATATATATCATGGCAATGACAGCTAGGTAGGAAGAAACTTTAGAAGGCTAAGCAATGACTCAGTCGTGGAAACAAGAGTGGAAGACAAACAACCCAAGTGGGATGAAAATGTAGGAATTTATACATAGAGTTTTACATTCACACAGAAAAGTCATCATCAAGGGAGTATTTCAACCTGAAGAGGGCATGACTACAACACCTCACCCCCCAACATTACCCATTTGTATTTATCATAGCACACCAACATGTGATGCAAATGTTGCCTATGTGCTATGCAGTAAAAAGATGGCTGGAGGAAAGGAGCCAATTTGCATGGTTTCTACAGAAAGGCGTCAGTAGCCGACGACATGCTAATTTTCGACAAGTACAACTGTACTCTAGTATGAGATGCTCAGCTGCTGATATGTATATCTTCTGGGGTGTTTGCCAAGGATAGGTGTAGTATTCAGATGTGTGCTGCTGTAATGTAATAGTCAATTTTGCAAAGTTTTAAATGTGGGGTTGTTTACAAAACTTTGGATAATACCGAACTGTTTTTACCAGGTACATTTGTTTGTTGTGCAGTGTGAACTGACATGCTTCATACAGTATGAACGCTAATCACTAATGTATTTTTCTTGATTTTGAAAGAAATTAATCATGTATATTGCAAGGTATATTATGTCCTGACATTATGGTTTCTAGATTATCAGTGTTTTACTTTATCATATGAACACTTGCCATAACAAGATAACATTTTTGTAACAAATTTATTGCCACACCTATGACCATGTACACACATGCTGAATAATACTAGGCAATTTGAGCGAGGTATGTAACACTGTACGCTCCATTGTACATTTCAAAAAAATGCCTAACATTGGCCAGTTGAAAACACACATGATCACTGCGTATTTTGTTATGAGGCAACTTTCAAACAGTTATTGGGAAGCTTGTCAGAATTAGCTACGACTTCACTTTCTGCTTCTCTGTGATGTGCCATTGAGCGTGGTACGTGACAGCGTACAATCCCTTACTAACTTAGACGTAGCGGCTCCCGCGTCTAGAGACGCATGAAGCAGCCAAAGCACACCATCCAGATATGTCGCTTGCTAGTGTTCTGACGTCGCTCCAGCTTTTGTTGATCAGCTGTAGGTCGCGGTCGATTTTTTGGCGCCAGTTCATTCTTGGTCGTCCCCTCTTTCTCTGGCCATCTAGTATCCACCATAGCTCTTGTTGAGCAGGTCTAGTAAGTGGGAGCTTTGTGACATGGCTGAGCCAGCTCATTCGTCTTCTGCAGATAGTAGATGATGCCAGAGATTGTCCTGATCGTATTCGGACATCTATGTTCGTCACATGGTTGCTCCAGTGTATGCCCAAGATCTTTTCAAAACATTTAGTGTCGAATGCATCAATTTTTTTTCTTGGCTTGTTTTTAGTTGCCGTGTTTCACATCCATATAGGAGGATTGGTATAACATTTGAGTTTTAAAAGCGGAGTTTCGATTTCAAGGTACATTTCTTGTTGTTCCAAATGTTCCTCAGCTAGTTGAAGGCTGCTGACGCTTTCCCCACTCTGTAGTTTAGTTCACGATCGATGATTACTTGGTTGTTGATGGAGCTACCAAGGTACGTGAAGTTTATAACTGTTTCTACGTATTTGTTGACTGGTTCCACGAAACATTGTAGGTCCTGGGTGGTGTCTGAGAGGGCAGCCATGTCATCAGCAAAGGTCTGACAAACGCTGCTCCTTAAACCACACAATTCCTTCATTGCCCGTGGTTGCTACCCGCATGACCCAGTCGCCACGGCAAAGAGAAAGGGCGAAAGAATGCAACCTTGACTGACACTAGTCATCAACTACCTGTGGACAATCCATATACCGGAAGGGTTTATTTTCTGTCACTATTAACAATTCTCATACAGTTGCTGGGCGAGCACCGAAAATTGCACAGAAAATGCGTTGGCTCCACATACTGATTATCCTTGATGTACCCTTCAAAATTATATACAAGATTATGTGATTCGTTGTAGTAACATAGTTACAGGAAACTCAACGTTAACGGTTGGATTAGTTTATCGAAGTCCAAACATAAGCATAGAAGAGAATGACAAAATACAAAACGCTATAAGGGAAGTGAGCAAACGGGACTGTGTTATTATGGGGGATTTTAACCATGGGCATATAAAATGGAAATCTCTACAGAGTATGGGTAGTGAGGACCACAAGTTTTTAGTTTTAGTACAAGATAGTTTCCTTTCTCAACATGTGCTAGAACCAACCAGGGGAGAGAATGTATTAGACTTAGTTTTGTCCTCACAGAATGAATTAGTTGACAATGTTAAATTATGTGAGCCTCTGGGAAGTAGTGATCACAGCCAGATACATTTTACCATCAAAGTAAAATCAGAAAGAAATAATAAAAAGCAGTTCAGGAGAAATTTCCACAAAGGAAGATATAAGGAAATGAGGAAATATTTAGCAAAGATAGACTGGAATAATACACTGAAGAATAAGACAGCAACAGAATGCTGGAATATCTTAAAGAATGAAATAGAGTGCATCGTAGATAAATTTGTTCCCTTCAAAAAACAAGGGAAACGGACCAGAAAGAAATACTTATCGAAAGAAGCCATTAGAAAAATTAAGTATAAACAAATGATGTGGAAGTCATATAGACGTACTGGAAATGACGAAGACTACAACATTTATAAAGAAGCACTAAACCAAGCTACAGCTGAAATTAGAAATTCAAAGAGAAGCTATGAACATAAATTAGCTTGTAATATAAAACATGACAGCAAGAGTTTTTATGCGTATGTTCGAAGCAAACAGAAAGTTCAGGATAAGGTCGGTCCTCTAGAAGATAGTGCTGGAAATATAATATCAGAAGGATTCTTAATGGCAGAAGACCTAAATGAGTATTTTAGTTCAGTGTTTACCAGAGAAGACACTAGTTCACTGCCAGTACCAGAGGCTAAGTTCAAGGGGGCAGAATCAGACTATTTAAGACAGTTAATTGTAACCCCAGAAATGGTAGCTAAGAAAATTAGGGCTATGAAGGAAAATAAATCACCTGGAGTGGATGGTATTCCACCCAAACTACTAGTGGAAATTGTAGAACAAATTAGCATACCGCTTGCAACAGTTTTCAACTTGTCATTAGAAGAGGGAGTGGTTCCTTTAGAATGGAAAGAAGCAAACATTATACCGTTATTTAAAAAAGGTTCGAGAAACAAGTCAAATAATTATAGACCAGTTAGTTTAACATCGGTGATTTGTAAATTATTAGAAAGACTAATTAAAGATCACATGGTGGATTTTCTTGTTAAACATAACTTGATAAACCCATCTCAACATGGGTTTCTAAAAGCGAGGTCATGCTTAACAAATATGTTATGTTTTTTGGAAGATATCACTAAGTGGGTAGATGATGGATCACCAGTAGATATCATCTACTTAGATTTTCAAAAAGCTTTCGACAAAGTGCCACATCAGAGATTACTGCTTAAACTAAAAGCCCATGGCATAGGAAATGGTATAATTAACAGGATAGAAAAATGGCTGATTGACAGAAGACAACGGGTAGTTGTTGATGGGGAGGCTTCAAATTGGAAATCAGTTTTGAGTGGGGTTCCACAGGGATCAGTACTGGGACCTATATTATTCTTAATATATATAAACGATTTGGACGATGATATAGCTAGCAAGGTGTTGACATTTGCAGATGATACAAAAGTGTTCAGAAGGATTAAAAGTGATGGGGATAGACAGCATTTACAAGATGATCTTGACAGGTTGATCAAATGGTCTGAAAAGTGGCAAATGTTGTTCAGTTTTGGGAAATGTAAATGCCTTCACACAGGACATGGGAACGAATATGTAGAATATACAATGGGGGGAACTGTACTAAGTACTACTGTAAAAGAAAAAGACTTAGGGCTGACAATTACTGCTGACATGAAGGTTTCAGAGCAGTGTGGAATTGCAGCTTCAAAGGGAAATCAAATCCTTGGATTGATTAGGCGAAATATAGCATATAAAGAAAAAGAACTAATAATACTGCTGTACAAAACAATAGTTAGGCCTCATTTAGAATATTGTATACAAGCGTGGAGGCCATACCGCAAGAAGGACATAGATATGCTAGAAAGAGTACAGAGGAGAGCGACTAAAATGATACCAAAACTGAGGGATCTTAGTTATGAAAAACGCCTAAAAGAATGTGGTTTAACAACACTAGAGACCAGGAGACTGAGAGGAGATCAGATAGAAGTGTTTAAATTATTGAATGGTTATGAAAATATTGATAGAAATATGTTTTTTTCAGTTAAGAAAGATAGAAAGACTAGAGGACATGAAGTTACATTAGTAAAGGAGCAGTGTAGATTAGACGTGAGAAAGTTATCATTTTCACAAAGGACTGTGAATGAATGGAACAGATTATCTGATGATTGTGTGGGTGCTAGTAGTGTGAATATGTTTAAAAATAAAATCGACACATACCTCAGAAGGGCTGGATATATGTAGATAAAAGGGTTGAACTCTCGATAAGCCAAAGGGCTTCCTTGTCCACCTGCCATCTAGAGTTAATTCTCTGGATGGCAATCTTGTTAAATCTTGTTGTGCATTGCAAAAATGTCAATGCATGTTGTTTTACATGACGGTGACTAGCTCGCTGAATAGATGATATCAGTTTGCTACAAAAGACCTACTTTATTTCCGCCCAAGTGCACAACGCCAGTGTCAGTAACATTCCACTTCCACTAGGTAGAAGAACGTGGAAAGGGTTGGTGACTTGAATTGCCTGATCAGTCAGTCTACCAACATACCCATTGACGACGCCTCACCGCTATCTTGGTAGAATGCAAATTATTTACAAAGGTAGTTCTAACACGTTGCGTGTGAAACGAATATATGTGGGGCTTACTAGTAGTCAGATATTTCAATATGTTGAGACTAGCACCAGACGACCACACCTCATACTGGATTGTATACGGTATTGGTGTAGCGACGTGCGTAACACATGGTCTTTCGTCTATGTAGGGGAATTTAACTTTTTATAAGTCAGAGTCACCTCGACAAGTCGCTCACTATTCGATCGTGCACCGAACCGCGGCCACACCGAACCGCGGCCACACCGAACCGAATATTGAGCTATTTCGTGCAGCACTCACGACTTAGTTTCACGAGAAATTGCATGCCTGCTGACCAGACTGACTGACTGACTGACTGACTGGCCCGCCGGCTGAAGTCAGTGCTGCTGGTTTCCAGTTCTCACTTCTTTGAGAATGGAACACTGTAACTGCCGAATGTATACGAAATACATTCGAAGCAGTGTTCAGTGGTCAGGCTTAACAAGGATGTCCCGTGAAACATGCAATGCCCGCACACTTAATCCTCACTCGCTCGCACGTGCGGCCGCGACGGCGTCGAGCGGCGAACGAGTCGCTTCGAGGCGCCACCGGCAGCGACGACTTTCTTTTTAGTTATTCAGGAAGCGGCATATTGCGGAGGAGCAGCAATGATTCGCGATAGAGAAAACAGCGAGAAGTCGGAGATAAATTGTGCCTGCAGCATCACACAAAACACACTATAATACACAACGTGCTTGTATTCAATACTGCGTCAAAACAAAGCTTCACGCACTGTTAGATATTATGTTTCGCTTCGCCAGTCTTCACTACAGCCTACATTCGTTCTGTTTGCTAAGCTTGTGTCGCTGATAGAAGTTGACCGCGGACTGGCGTCTGCGTCATCAGTCGGCCTACCTGATATCGAATATAAAAAGAACGTTGAAACAAACGTCATTAATGTTGGTGACACACGCACGCACGCACGCACGCACGCACGCATACACACACGCACGCTCGTAAGCACGCACGCTCACACGTGCTTGGTAACATTGACGTACGTCTACATTCACTGTCAAAACGACGCGGTACAAATTACTCCATAGAAACAGGCGTCTCGATCTCGCCAGCGCTCGGCAGAGGTGGCGGCAACCTGGCAGACGAACACACTCTGGCGTCACCACAAGACTGCCAACGCGCCATCTCTCGAGTAGTCGCCCCGGCATTTCTGTCGACGTCATGAAGAAAGATGGCTACTTCGTTAATACAAGCAAACCGGACGGCGCCTTACATCTTCTTACGGAACCTCGTGCGGCTTCTACGATGTACTGCCTCTTCTTCAATGTCTCATACCTATCGTCGATTCGGACTGCGCGCATGCGTCTGACGAATTCCTTTGTAGGTCTGGGGCGGTACAGTCTAATTTAAATGGACGGTGATGCAACAGTTTAACCTCTATCTATTTTCCGCTCACAAGACTGCACCGTTGTGAACTCATCCACAGACTGTGTGAGGAGATTCCATATTATGTGTACAGCGGTGTATAAATGTGCATATTGATGCAAAATCGAAGTCTACCTTTAAAATATTTTGGTGGTGTCCTGTTGTATGTGATTCGATGTCCCTAAATATCAAAAAATTGGATGTCACAGCTGTATTGTGGCGCAGCGGCTTGTGCGCCAGATATCTAAAATCAGGTTATAACCTTTGTATATCATAATGCTCCTCGGATGAACCTCGGATACTGCGCCTCCAATCTGTCGCTGCATCCCGACGACAGCTTCGTTTACACAGCTGATCTTTTGTGAGTTGAAAGGAATCCAAATACGAAACACTAAGAATCTTTACCACGAATTCGCTACAACGGAAGTTCAAAAGTGGCCAATGGTCATTATGTATTTTGGTGTGTGGCGACACTCAAACAGCTACAGAGAAGCGAAGTCTTGTCAGAACTATCTAAAACTCATCCCTCTGCTTCTCTGTGATGTGCCTTTGAGCGTGGTACATAACAATGTACCATCCCTGGTACATTTCAAAAAATGGGCCAACAGGCCCTGAAGTCCTTTGGAGTTTGGGGGGCCCGGGGGGGTAGAATGATTCAATCAAATACAGGTTTCTTGTGTATATTGGCAGTACCACATGAAATGTTTATGCAAAATCAGAGAAAAAGTTACTGAAATATTCGCACTATAACCAAAGTTACAAGAATTTAAACATGGCACCCCCGACAAGAATTAGTTGTGGAGAAAAGTCCATTTTAAAAATCGAGAGTCATTATTCACATGAAAACAAAATTCAACATGTTATAACAAAATATTCATTGCTATTACTGTTACGTAGTCACTTGGTACACAGTAACGCTGTATCATACAGTAACAATGAAGGCAATACTCAACACTGTGGTACTAGTTCACAGGGCTACTTTATTTCAACAACTGCCTGTTTACTACAGTACATCAGCCCATCCTCGCAAGCCAGGGCTGTTTGCCATGCAAAACTAGCCCTGGCTGATCCCCTACGCGAAGTGCGGAAGTTAGCTGAGTCAAACTAGTAATTCACTTCGCCAGTCGTGACTGCATCACCCGTGAAAATAGCGCAAATACCCGCCCCAATTTAAAGACGGATAAACGACTTATGGGAATCCCAATATATAATAACCCGTTCACCCGTTAGTTTGAGCAGCTGAGCGGTATTGTGTATTCGAATAATTGTTTCTACTTCCTAAACATTGCATGTAACACGAGCCACGGTTGGTTGAAATTTGTTTTATTATGACCACCTGACCTGCCGACATCCACTGATCTAGTGAGCGATTTCATAGGCTAAGCTTAAATTCAGTATTTCCCAAAGAGATCAGCTATGGGGTGCTGCTGGCTGGCACTGACATAATCAGCAACAGCGACCCCAGGCGCGCGAGGATGCATCAGCTCTTAAGGCAGAATCCAGTGCCCCTCAATGACACATCATTAATCTAGCCAATGTCATGGCATGCAGCCTGTGTAGTGTCTACTAGGGTTGCAGTCTCACTGTCATTTAGCAACCAGTCCAATGTGTGACAATGAAACACACTACACTACATAACATCTCATTTTTGGGGGCCTTGAGGTGCCCTTAGGATGATTCAATCAAATACATATGCTTTGTGCATAGTGGCACTACCACATGAAGTGACTGAAGAGTTTTTTGAAAATATAGGCAAAATGTGCAAATTTACCAGTTTGGGAGGCCCCGGCGGAAAAATTATTCAATCAAATACAGATTTATCGTGCATAGTGGCAGTACCCTAAGATAATTATGTATATGCAACATTAGAGAAAAAGTTGCTGAACGGTTTCTGAGATATGACTGCTAACGGAGGGCGGCGCACGGCGAACGAAAGCTATAGGCGCACACCAACCGTTTTTGGCGCACACCAACCGACTAGTCGGCGCAGAAACCGTCGGCCGACGTCAATCGGTTGGTGTGCGCTGGATTTAAGCCCAGCGGTCGGCTTTATTCCGCCGATTAACGCCGATTCGAATTTTGAATCGTCTGTCGGCGTTAGATCTATAAGCAGGTATCCGGTGACATGTCGGCACATATCCGATGACGAGTCGGGCTGGTGTGCGCAGGTTTTTATCATAATACGACGGTCGGCAGTAACTTGGCCAATAAAAAAATCGTAACGCGATCGTGTGATAGGCCTCGACATAAGCCCGGCGTCCTTTTTGAGTTCTCAAGCCAATTTGGGCCACAATTTTTCATTTTGTATTTTAATATTTTACTGGCCTGGCGCGTAACCAACGTTTCAGATAGTGGTAGATCGTTTTTATCCTATTGCAATTGGCCATCATCGTTTTTTTATCGCTTGTCCTTAAAACCGGCGCCACAAATAAACCTAATTTCCGTCTGACTTTGTTTCCCGCTTCCGATAGGAATCGCCATCTTTTCTTGTGAAAAACCGCTGCGCTGGTGGCGCCGCTACCGTGAGCATTAAAAATTCGCAAAGCGGCGCTAGCGATGAAAAACTTTTTAGAGGAATTCGTTGGGTGCAACTGATTAAGGGTTCAACATACTGTTAAGTGGACCGGTTAAATATATGGTTCTTTGTATTGATATAAAACATAGCTTGACGCTATGCGTTTCTTTGCCAGAGGACAAATAGTGTAATCACGGCAAAACTTATGGGTGCCATTCTATCCGCATTTACGTATACACGTATCTCGGAGCGACACTTTACGGAGAATAGGTAACCAACACATGCTGCTGCCTATAAGTTACGGAAGTAGCGATACTTAGAGGGAATAACTTATAGCTTAAACTTTCTATTTAATACCACTAACAGTCACCTGTTGCCAGAAATCGGAGGGTGATTGCCAATCGCTGTCCTGGTGAGATAGCCCCTCTGTAACGTGTACTTTCCCGTTGTATTATTGGCGTTACTATGATGGCCGAGAAGGGCCATCGCGTTTTTGTGTGGCAACCTGCAGCGCCATGGGGCGATGACGCGATGCGCGATGCGATGGGCGATGCGATGGACGATGCGATGCGCGATGCGATGGGCGATGCGATGCGCGATGCGATACGCGATGCGCGATGCGATACGCGATGCGATGCGCGATGCGCGATGCGATGCGATGCGCGATGCGATACGCGATGCGATACGCGATGCGCGATGCGATGGTGTAAATTATAAAGATGCCGTAATGAGCATGCGTACGTCGAAAACGAGACTTAGGCAGCCACTTGTATTTTATTAAACGTATTTATTTTTGTGTTCAGAACATGTGATGATGGCTGATGATGCTGACTGTACGTATACGGTTACATATATATTTTGTTTGCGCACAGAATTTGTTGTGTTCGTTCTTCTAAATGTTGTGACGAAAGTCTGGGGCAAACATATTTCATAACATGACATATATGTACTTCTTCTACCGCTCAAATTGCAGTTTTTAAATTATTTTCGTCTGGATATCCTTGGTAGAAAATATAAAACGTATTTTGTATACATGGGAAGAGATGTCAACTTTTTTCAACTTTCGCTTATTGCAAATGCCGTTCGTTTGTGTCCAAGTTTATGTTTCAAATTATTATAAATAGCTACAATATTCGAAGTCGGTTTAACAAGAAGCATGTACATTAAATCATCGAAAAAACTGAATTTAGACGTCATTTGCGTCACTTTTTTTTCTTTTTTCTACAGTTTAATTATTTCGTTTTAGTTATGTGAATCGAATAGCTGAGGCACAGTTTACCAAATCGTAGATACGCTACAGTGTAACTGCCTGTCAATCGCAGCGATTTACGATGCTGTACAATATAGCATGCGGCACGAAGTGGTGTAATTCCATGGTGCACGTAAACTAATTTAATAAAAAGAAGAAGAAGAAGAAACAGATTGTGCAATTGAAGAAAAGAAATCAGCAACACAAATCACAACAATACTACTGTCATGAATACACGCATTTGAATGCAACAATGAATGTTAGTTATATAAGTCACTAACATTATTTACTCACAAAAATCTTTTGACATTTAGACGTTGCAAGTGCATATATACAATCCACTGTTGTTGTTATATAGTTCCATAGCTTAACACCTCGACGTCTAATGGTTTTATACAATACGTTAGTTTTAGAAATCGGTACATGCAGTAGATCCACATGGCGTGTCCTATAATTATTGGTTAACGATTGGCCGTTAAATACCGGAAGGACAATTGGTTTCTCATTCTACCATGTGCAACGGCCAACACATTTTCTTTAGACGACCAATTTGTAATTAAACAGACTGAAACGATCACAAACAATTGCTAAGAAAGATCATGTTAAATGTATGATTATTTAAATAATATTTTAAAAATCGTATTGTCAACGCGCATTTGAAATACCGCATGAAAATGTCTGTATTGTTATCTATGTCATGTTTACGAGTTAAAGTTCGCCACTTATGACATGTATTGCGTTTCAGCAGTGACGCGTGGAGCAAGTCCCTGGAAGACTAGCTCAGTGGTTACGCCGCTACAGCCTCAATCACGGGGTTTCCTGCACATCCTCTTCATGTGTCTGATGTCTTCCTTGTCGACTTCGACTTTGTAGTCTACAGTAGATATAGCGTTTTACACAAGCTAGTAAATTGTTATAACATACATTGTATAACAGTACAAATGTTTCAATCAAACTTAGGGAAGACAACAACTATAGTATCAATATCAATGTTTGTGTTTAAAAACATTCCTTAAATCGATGCTGTCTGTAGAACAATAGCCTTGCCTAAAACTAAACAGAGGTTGTTTGCAAAAAAATATTATAGTATCCTATGTTTAATAAGGTGAAGCTAATTTTCTACTTTACTGTTCATTTGTAAATATAATTTTCTCACCGTATACTAATTGTTCATAATGTAGTCTCACTCATATTTTGCATGTTTTAATAACACAGACTATATTCACTTTATTTTACATACTGTAATGATGTACATACATCGGTTTGCTTAATGGTACTCTTGTGATTCAGAAAAAAGGTTCCTAACGCTCTGCTAGGGATCTTTGGGATGAATACAATTATTAAATATGTACGTCAAATATGCACGGTAAACTTGAAATGCCTTATACGTATGCGTGCAAATTGCATAGCATTAATGTACATTAATTTAAATGCTACGTTACCATAAATCTCTGGCAAGAAATTCAGCAGGTCTGGTTTTCCTCGGATGACCGTATCGCTTGTCCGTCTTACGCTCGTTCGTTTTTGATAAGTGCCAACTATACTCTGTGTTAATGATTTCTCTTAAAACGTGCGGTGCAAACAAATTTAACGAATATGCACAAAGAAGCACGGCGTTTCAGAAGTGTGTACAATATATTACTTATTGTATGTTAATATAATCGTCGATTGAAATGATTCCTTGAGACTCGTAGTATTTCATCGTTCAGTTTTCTAAGAAAGATACTTCTGATATACATCATGTTTTCACTGTAATTGTAATTTCACTGTAATTGTTGTATATATATATATATATATATATGTATATATATATATATACACACATATATATGTGTATATATATATATATACATATAAAATTGACGTGTGATATAATGTGTTTACGAAAGCAAACCGTGTGATGCTAATTACTATGACCATGCGTACCGCTGATACCTTACATACTTATGTGATAATGTAATTTCTCCGTATTTACAATGAATAAATAATGTAAACCAATACTCATTCAATAGTTTTATTATTTTATTGTTGAGGTGTATACTCCTGGTTTCTATGGGAACATCCATAGACAACAACAACATGTCTTGCAACATATCATCAAGGTGGTCCCATCTGAACGATTGTCCTCCAAAAACACATTCGCCTTTCCTCGTCCCATTCTGATACACCTTAACAGCTATGTTACACGGATGTAACACAACTGAATTTGTTTAGACTAGAGAGCAATGTCGTTTTCTATATGATTCAGCACAAACGAGTATATCAAAATTGTAATTTACACCTGGAAGTGCCGATGCACTAAAGTGGGGGTTAAGTAGCACTTTCGGTTAATTGTATCTCTTGTCTGGCAAGTGGATTACATGATGTGTCAAAGTCGGTGCGTCTGTGGAGACGATAATCCCTGGGTCGGGAGCTATAATTAGAACAGCACCACATCCCAAAATTGCAGCATTGGACTAGAATGATGCTACTTGTTTACATCGTCTGGTCGTAGTTGCGCCGGTGGTTAATTGTGTCTTTGATATGAATAGTCGACACAATTGTTTCTGAACAAGCATAAGCATGAGCCAACTAAGATGGGCAGGACTTGTAGAGAAAATGGGAGAAGAACGGATGGCAAAGAGAGCAGATGCACGGAGACTGGAAGGGAAAAGGAGGCGAGGAAGAACTAGACTGCGATGGGAAGACTATGGAAAAAGATATTTTGAAGGAGTGGGAGAAGGGTGGAAAACGAGAGCGAACGATCTGGTGGAGAGAGCTGTGCAGGATCAGCGAGAGAAATTTAAAAAAATCAAACATCGAGCATCGGAATCGAGGCCAGTTTCACCCCAGACAGACATGAATAAATGAGGAGCTCAAATTCATGTTTGTGGAGAGCCTCAATGTAGATATTTGGGAGGGGGTGCAAATCGAGGTTTTTGAAGAGCCTGAAGATGGAGTTATTTTGGCGAGCCACAATGGGTGTGCAAATTGTGATGTTGGAGAGCCTTGATGTGGCTGTTTTGGCGAGCCTCAAGAGGGGAAGTGCAAATCGAGGTTTTGGAGAGCCTGAACCCACCAAATATCCACCATGTTCCGACGCCAGTGTTTTGGGTTTGGCTTTGTTGTCTGGGCTTGAACAAATTCGTGACCTTAGGCAACACTGGATGCCTTTTATGTTCAACGCATGTGTCCATGGTTGATGACTTTGAGTGTGCGTATACGGTTACACATCTAGTTATTGTGCACAAAAGATTATGTGATTGTACTTCTAAATATTATGATAGAAGCCTAATGCGATTGAGTTTAGACTAAGATAAATGGGGGCATGCGGGCAATCACTTTAAAGAATGTAATCTAGGTTCTCTACCAAAACCGGATACCAAAAATTAATTACTTCATAGCATGAGGTCTGTACCTCTTCTACCACTCCCCATTTCATTTTTGAATGGTTTCATCTGAATATCCTTGATTGAAAATATAAACGATAATTTATGTACCTCCACACATGAAAAACAGGGATGTTGATGGCACTTTTCAGTTGAACATTAACCGTGGGCTTTGAAGTATACATTTCTTAAATATTTATTCATTAATGACATGACATATTTTCATAGGTGTACATATCATGTTCATTATGCCTTACATAAAAAAAAAATATATATATATATATATATAACTATAATCAGTTAGATCCTACTAAACTTTAGTGTCTTTAGTTTATGATAAAATATCTAAATCGTAAACTAAAATAGTATTGTCTCTAATTATTTTACCAAACCTACATATAAAATGCACAAACGAGGTAGCGAATCGTTGTTCCTAGAGTGTAGTTTCATTTTTACTAAGGGATCATCTCGGAACGTCGATGTCCGATATCAAGCGAAATTATTTTTGTTTGGAGGACGGGGGTCTGAGGCAGTTTCATCTGGCGTCGGACATCGACCGACACTCTTAATTATACTGGTATCATCATATTAATGTTTAAACAATTCGTCTGAGGGAGGGGGTGGGGGATGCAAGATGAAAGTAATTTCGTCTGATATCGGACATCGACGTTCTGAGATGACCCCCAAGTGAATCGAATTGTAGACGCACCGCGCTCACCGTACACCACCTAGTAGACAGCTACAAGTTAACTTCCTGTCAATTTCGGCTGTTTATTACGTGGTCCAATAGCGCTGGTAGCCTGATTTGAGCGGGCCTATTTATTGACACCGCGTTATTCGTACTTGTATTTCGGCGCAACGCTGCTTTTATGTGCTACTACGGAACCCAGATTAAGTCATTAAACATCACTGCATTTGTATCGAAGATCGTCTCACGGAATATATCAGTTTTTTCCAGACATGGAAGTATTGGGGACCGAGGAGTAAATCAAGAAGCATAAATTATGAAAAGTTTATATTTTAATTTATATAAGGCATAAATAACATGTTTGCATTCTGAACAGATATTATGTCATTAATTAATAAATAGAAACAAATAGGCTTCAAAACTGTTGGTTAATGTTAAACTGAGAAATACCTGGTTCATCGTGTCTGCAGGCATACAAAATAGTGTTTATATTTGCGATCAGGGATATCCAGATGGAAACAATAATTATTTAACAAATAAAATGTTGAATAGGTACATATTTCATGTTATAAAGTAATCTATTTCAGTCCCTAGTCTAGTTTTTGTGAAGAGGCTGCCTGTCTGGCACCCGTTTTTGTTTGGCTAAATTCAATCCCAGTAGACTTCCGTGACAATATTTAGAAGTACAATCACATAATCTTTTGTGCACAATAACTAGACGTGTAACCGTATACGTACAGTCAGCGTCATCAGCCGTCATCACATGCTCTGAACACAAAAAGAAATGTGTTTAATACAAATAAATACAAATGGCTGCCTAAGTCTCGTTTTCAGCGTACGCATGCTCATTGCGGCACCTTTATAATGTATACCATTGCATCGCGCATCGCATCGCGCATCGCATCGCGTATCGCATCGCATCGCATCGCGTATCGCGTATCGCATCGCATCGCATCGCACATCGCATCGCATCGCATCGCGCATCCCGAATCGCATCGCGCCGCATCGCCCATCGCATCGCATCGCGCATCGTCCATCGCATCGCCCATGGCGCATCGCTCACCGCATCGCGTCATAGCCCTATGGCGCTGCAGGTTGCCACACAAAAACGCGATGGCCCTTCTCGGCCATCATACAATACCATCGCGTTTTTGTGTGGCAACCTGCAGCGCCGTAGGGCGATGACGCGATGCGCGATGCGATGGGCGATGCGATGAGCAATGCGATGGGCGATGCGATGGACGATGCGCGATGCGATGGACGATGCGCGATGCGATGGGCGATGCGATGCGCGATGCGATGCGCGATGCGATGCGCGATGCGATACACGATGCGATACACGATGCGATGCGCGATGCGATAAGCGATGCGATGCGCGATGCGATGCGATGCGCGATGCGATGCGCGATGCGATGGGCGATGCGATGCGCGATGTGATACGCGATGCGCGATGCGATGCGCGATGCGATACGCGATGCGATACACGATGCGATGCGCGATGCGATAAGCGATGCGATAAGCGGTGCGATAAGCGATGCGATGGTATTTTAGAGTCTTCACGTATATATACTCTAATGCTACACTTGTTAGGAATGTCGGTGAAACCACATTTATTTATTTTTCCTCCACCTCAACACCACTCTCGTCCCGCCTCGCGAGACTCTCGTGCACCCAACTAACACGGGGCCTACACACCATGACGAGACACCCAGTGGTATAAAAATGCGCGAGCACAAGTCACTGCAGATATGTCACTCAGGGGAATGGCTTCCGACCATCGCGTGAAACGATCCACTATCGTCAATAGATAAGTGAAACCCTGCGATGCCGGCAATGGATCGACTAAGCCGACGTGTAGACTCTCGAATCGTTTCGCTGGCATCGGGAGTGGCATCAACGGCGCCACTATGTGTCGCGCCACCTTAGCCCGCTAGCAGGCCACACATGTACGAGCCCAATATCTTATGTCTCGGGCCATTCCATGCCAGACGAAACGGTCACAAATCATACGTCGCATAGCGCTGGCGCCCGCATGAGCCAAATCGTGGTTGATGTCGAAGATTTTACGTGTCCATGCAGCCGGCAGCAACGGGCGAGGCTTTACTGTAGACATGTCAACGATCAACTGTTCGTGAGTATCCGGTAACTGACAGCGAACTATCTGCAATGCCGAGTCGGAGTCAGCAACGAGTCGTTGTACTCCAGTGTCGATGTCTTGCTGTCTAGCCATATCAGCGTAGTCTATCACTCCAGTAACAACGCTCTCCATGTTCGCGATAGCTCGTGACTCCTCTACAGGTGCTCTGCACAGTGCATCTGCCACTACATTGTCGGCTCCTGGAACGTAACATATGTCGGTGGTGAACTCGGATACGAAACAGAGATGTCGTTGCTGACGAGGCGACCACTTGTCCGATATTTTGTTGAAAACGAACGTCAGCGGCTTATGGTCGGTGAACAACGTGAACTGTCGTCCCTCGATGAAGTAACGGAACTTTTTCACCGCCAAATACATCGCAAGTAGCTCCTTGTCGAAGGTGGAGCATTTAGTCTCGGCTGCGTGTAACTTGCGCGAGAAAAACGATATGGGCTTCCAAACTCCGTCTAGCCGCTGCTGTAGAACTGCTCCTACTGCCGTATCCGACGCATCTGTTTTGATACTCGTTTCTGCTGTGGCTGGAGGATGAGCCAGGTATGTCGCTGCAGCCAACGCCACTTTGCTGCGCTAGAAATGTTCGTCATGTCGAGTAGTCCACGCTGCCTCAAACTCATCGTCTTTCACGTTGACTAGCTCATACAGAGGTAACAGCATGGTGGCAGCGTGTGGCACAAAACGCCTGTAGAAATGCAACATTCCTAAGAATTCCTGCAGTGCTTTAGTAGAACGTGGCCGTGGAAAATCTGTGATGGACTGTACCCGGCTCTGCAGTGGCTGAACCCCAGAATATGTGACGCAATGCCCCAGAAACTTCAAACTAGATTGACTCAATACACATTTCTGAGGATTCACCACCAGCCCGTAATCAGCTAATCAACGGAATAGTTGACGGAGATGCTGTCGATGGTCATCGACTGAAGAACTCGCTACCAAAATTTCATCCAAGTAAACATATGCGAACGAACAATGTCTGAACAAATTGTCCATAAAACGTTCAAAAGTCTGGGCATCATTTTTTAGTCCAAAAGGCATACGTTTATAATCAAAGAGCCCGAATGGTGTCACGATGGCTGTCTTAGCAATGTCTGCTGCATTCATAGGCACTTGATTATAAGCCATTACTAAGTCAATCTTGGAGAATATGCTTTTTCCTTCCCGCTGAATAATAAAGTCCTGCAAATGCGGCATCGGATATCGGTCATCCTCTGAGACTGCATTTAGCGCTCTGTAATCTCCGCAAGCTCGCCATCCGCCAGACGGTTTCGCCACCATGTGGAGCGGTGACGACCATGGTGAATTAGAAGGCTGGATTATGTCCATCTCCAGCAACTTCTGGAACTCTTCCTTAGCCATTGCTAGCTTGTCCGGCGACAGCCGACGAGCACGCGCAAACACTGGCCGACGGCAACGCGTGTCGATGTGATGTTCCACCTTGCCCTGCAGCCAACATTCTTTTATACACGGTGTCATCACTTCCGGAAACTCGTTCAAAATGTCAGAATAGCAGTCAGTCTTAACCAACACACATAGTTTAGAAACGGTAGAACGTCTGTACGAAGCAGGGACTGTCAAAAATGTATCAGCATCCATTAATCGTTTACGCCTCAGGTCGACCAGTAAACCGTAGTGCCGCAGAAAATCTGCGCCGAGGATCGGTTTTGAGACTTCGGCAATGGTGAAGCTCCACTCAAACGGCTTTGCCAAACCTAGCTCAACTATCACAGAACGTCGCCCAAACGTTCGAATTGCGGTACCGTTCGCTGCCTGCAACTGCATATTATTGCTCGGAGGGTGACCACGGTCCTCTGAGCGTGGCGGCAGAACGCTGACTTCTGCACCCGTGTCTATGAGATAGCTCAACTTAGACACAGGGTCCTGAATAGTTAATAGGCGACATGAGCTTGTCGGCAGGTCAGTAATCGCCTCTACCGACCCGCACGGCCGTTTCCCGCGCGACGACAGCCATCAGCGCATCTGTTTGCAGACGAACCCCACACTTGATGATACCAACAGAGACCATCAGCGTTGATCCCCCTGTACATCCGCGCGTGTACGTGCATATGTACACGCACGTGTGGGTGTACTACACGTGTTTGTATTGCATGTGTGCGTATGTGCCATAGATACAGTAAGCATAGGCCTATATCCTAGCCTATAGCTAATAAGTGGGAGACAGGATAAATGACGTCGGACGCTGGATATATACATACTTTTTTGAAAAGTAACTGTAAATGTAATTAAGTTCTTAGATAGCGCAGTATATCCAGTCCTTAATTAGGACTGCCCAAAGTTCTTATATAGCGCAGTATATCCAGTCCTTAATTAGGACTGCCCAAAGTTCTTATATAGCGCAGTATATCCAGTCCTTAATTAGGACTGCCCAAAGTTCTTAGATAGCGCAGTATATCCAGTCCTTAATTAGGACTGCCCAAAGCGCTTTATTATTTACTCTTTAAATGTTTTCCTATGAAATGAAATGAAATAGCCACTAATAAATCACATGTAGAGTAGGGTGGGGATTAGCGCCCAGGGTAAGACATAATATTTTTTTATCGTCATAACGGTTGGCTCTATTTAATGCAATATACCTACAATTATTTACAATATGTCGGTAACTATATTGAGTATATGTCGTGCAAATCTGACATGATTCGAATACTATGTTTTTGTAGTGTGATTAATTATGTGCATGCACCCGATTTGGGCGCTATGCCCCATATGGAATTGCATGTATTTTTTTATCAGTAGGCTACAAAATGATTATCTAATAACAAGAATACAGAACTTTATTTAATGCACATACAAAATGCAGCCTACAAACCAAATGAAACACGAACAAAGAACGATATCGCACCAGGGAACCTGAAAACATTTCGCTGGTGGCTTCAGTGTAGCGACATGTGCTATGACGACGTGCTGATGAATTTGTTCATCCAAATAGTCTGAGTCTGATTCACAGATGTGGCAAATGTAGTATGGGTCGCCTGCATTGCACGCGGCGTGTGCCCATTTCTTGCAGCTCAGACACTGAAGCCTCTCTGGACTTGCTGTTGGCGTAAGGCTCGCAGCAAACGACGCATTCCGTGTCTTCGTCGGTGTTCTTTTCTTGGTTTGACATCCCAGACGGACCAGCAGTAGGCTCTTGTGCTGACTTGGGCAGCTTGATCTCGCTGATTTTCTTTACCACCAGCGAACGTTTTGGTTTCTTCATGTCGCGTTTCTTCTCAGCAATTAACTTGTATGGCGAAGAAGTCAGCACGACACTGGTGGTTCTTATTGCCACATGTTGACGCTTCTTGTTCGGCGGTGGTGGCGAGCAGCTCATAATAGCGCGAATGTCACCTTCAGATCCTGCAGGACTTGTAGGATGTTCGACAGAAACTGCCGGTGCAGATACACCAGTGGCGACATCTGCAGCGCTGGCTGCTTCAGTGGGGGGGGGGGCAACGTGTCCGGTGACGACATGGGTGGCAGCGACATGCAGACTGAAGCTTCGAGAGCTGGTTGCTATGGTGTGGTGTGGTGCTGAGATTGCCGGGACAGTAGCTGGAGAGGTGGCGACTCGGGTGCCGGTGTACTGGTCTCGATGGAGGTTCCGGTCTGAGAGTAAGTTCCGGTTCCGTTTTGCGTATTGCGCATGCTCGCGCAAGCGCAGTATATCAAAATCGACCAACTGTGAGCAACGTGACCTCAGGTGACCGATCAACTTTGACCCCGTGCCAGAAGTATGCGGCGACTGAGTTACATCGCTGTGAGCAACGTGACCTCAGGTGACCGATCAACTTTGACCCTTGCTCGATGCACTCGGTGACTGAGATATACAATTAATCATTTTTCGTTTGCTGTAGCGACCGTTACTCCACCGACCTATTTGCCCCCTACGTTGCTGAACAGGATCGTACATCTGCGCGTGACCACTGTCTACTGGCACATTAGTTAGTATCAACTAGTTCACATATCTTTTGTTGAGAAAATACCTGTGATGCAGCGGGAGAAAATAGGAGATGAGTACCGACGGTACATGACTTGCATAAGGCATTACCTAGTCACAAAAAGCACTTGGTGTGTGAAAAGCGAATGCGCAATGCTATTTTGAAAGCTACGCAGCATGGCAAATATCAAGTAGACGGTGAGTAGACAGTCCAGCCCCAGGGCCAGGCTAATAGTCTGTAGCCTAGCGTTTAGTATACTATGCCATAACCCAGTATATTAATATGGGTTTCTTAAATGATATAGGTGTCAGAATAGGGGCCTGTGTTTTTGACAAAAGTATAATTACGAAACGATGGCTGGACGCAATGCCAATGACGTGGCTATTAATACAGCTGCTCTGCAGGCCCACTGTTTATTACCTAGAATGGTTATTATTCTTATCTTTCTGTGGGTTGTACCTCTTGATTTCCTGAAGCATAAATAAATATTCCTTTGACAAAACAGACACCCATGGCAGTCATTACAGGTTGGTGGTTATTTTTTGGCAAATATTAATAAAAATTGCACTCAACCTAAGATGTAAAATGGCTTCAGTCTTATATGACCAAATGTACTGCTAGTATGTCACTACTTGAAATTAGTTAATTGTGAATTCTATTTTGTGAATATTCTTTCAGCTGAAATTATTAACGCTATTAAACAATCGTTTTACCTAAAAATGTATAGGCTTAGCCTAGGGGCCTACCACTAAAATGTACACCAACCTAAATACCAATGTATTTGACCATATATATATTGACCACACATAAGCTTATTGACAGTGTGTGGGAATACTGTTACATGACAGTAAGGAATTTACTAATTAATTGTATCATACTGACATGGTACTCTTTGTAGTGTTAAATTGTATCAAGTGAATTATGACATTCTCTACATAGTTTGCTCAGGCCCTTATCACTAGAATTTAGACCCCTACTGTCCTAGGCTATGGCAGTGCAGCATAGGTAACTTGTGTTGGTAATTTCATCCATCATTTATGTAGTAAGCTTTACTTATAATTGTAACAAGTGAACAATACTATTTGGCAGCATCTGCAAATTTTGTAAATGGCCTTTATTAAGTTGTCTGTTTTTAATTGAAACTTGAAACAGTGGTTTCCTTTTTAACATTGTTTATTTTAAATTAAGAGTACACCTGTAGATGCTAATGTCTCAGTATCTGTTGGTGGTTCAAATCCGCCAGGTAAATGCACAAACCTTTGTGCACAATTACCCCTGGCATGGGCTTATTGACCGATACATTGCATCTGCGAGTATGATTATGTCGATATTTAATTAAAATGACTTTCAATGGTGCAACAGTTGAAGCATCAGATATAGTCAATTGAAAAAACAACTGATTTACCCCATACCTTCATTGTCCACCTAACAAGATTGCCACACAGAGAATTAACTCTAGATGGCAGGTGGACAAGGAAGCCTTTTGGCTTATTGAGAGCCCAACCCTTTTTATCCAACCCTTCTGCATCCTGCCCTTCTGAGGTGTGTCGATTGTATGTTTACACATATTCACACAGTAAACACCCACACAATCAGCAGATAATCTGTTCTATTCATTTACAGTCCTTTGTGAAAAGTAGAACATTCTTATACCTAATCTACACTCCTCCTTTACTAATATAACTTCATGTCCTCTAGTACTTCTATCCTTCCTAACTGAGAAAAAAGTATTTCTATCAATATTTTCATAACCATTCAATATTTTAAACACTTCTATCTCATCTCCTCTCAATCTCCTGGACTCTAGTGGTGTTAAACCATCTTATTTTAGGTGTATTTCATAACTAAGATCCCTCAGTTTTGGTATAATTTTAATCGCTCTCCTCTGTACTGTTTCTAGCATATCTATGTCCTTCCTGCGATATGGCCTCCACGCTTGTACACAATATTCTAATTGAGGCCTAACTACTGTTTTGTACAATTTATCTTTTTTTTTCCTTATACACTATATTTCACCTAATTAATCCAAGGATTTTATTTCCCTTTGTAGCTGCAATTCCGCACTACTTAGAAACCTTCATCTCAGCACTAGTGGTTAACCCAAAGTCCTTTTCTTTTACAGTTGTACTTAATACAGTACCCCCCATTTATATTGTACATCTTCGTTCCCATGTCCTGTGCGGAGGCATATACATTTCAACAAATTTAACCTCATTTGCCCCTTTTCAAACCATTTGATCAACCTGTCAAGATCATCTTGTAAATGCTGTCTATCTACATAACGTTTAATCCTTCTGAACACTTTTGTATCATCTGAAAATTTCAACACCTTTCTTGTTATATCATCGTCCAAATCGTTGATATATATTAAGAATAAAATAGGTCCCAGTACTGATTCCAGTGGTACCCCACTCAAAACTGATTTCCAGTTTGAAGCCTCCCCATCAACTACTATCCGTTGTCTTCTGTCAATCAGCCATTTTTTTATCCAGTTAATTATACCATTTCCTATGCCATGGACCTATAGTTTAAGTAGTAATCGTTGATGTGGCACTTTGTCGAAAGCTTTCTGAAAATCTAAATACATGATATGTACTGGTGATGTCTCCCATATATAAATATATGGAGTATCTTGAAACGACCCTATTGTGGGGGTCGTATATTAATTCCTAAACGTTTGGTGCTCCAGGTTCAAGCTGTAAGATGAAAACTACCCACATGCATAATGTGCAAGCTTGATTCTAAGTCAATGTTATGCCTCAGGTGGTTTTCACAGGCCTGTTGTCATTAGATGTAAATTCTAAGTGCACACTAGTAGCAGCCAGTGACCCAACTGACATTAAAGCAATTAGTTAGGTTCAGGCAATTGTTTGCACAATCTCAAATCTCCAGCCAGGGACAGTCAGTGACTGAGCTGGGTGAACTGTGAATGTCCAGTGGGTGATAAGGCACTTCAAGGCTGGGTTAAAATGTGAAAGTGAACACAATCCAGCTATACACTATTTAACTTAAATTCTCATATTGTACTTTCAAGTTTTAGATAAGTTTGTACAATGTCATTGTGCTTTATTAGCTTGCTTGGCCTATTACAGACATTAGTTCCAGTTAGCCTCTTTAGCGGATAATGTGTTCTTTTTGTCTTAAAATTAATCGTTAGGTGAGTTCAAGTTGATTTCTAATTTAATTGAAGTTAGTTTAAATGGAATGTTAATTAAATGAAAGTTATTTGTTAATTTTATTTTATTGAAAAACTTTGGGAGGTTAATTTAATTTAATTGACCTGATAAATGTATGATATTAATTAATTTAACTGGAAAATATATGAGTTGATGTATTTTAAATAATTTTCAAAGTTAGTTTACCATGCCTGCTCTCAATATTCTTTGATGTTTCCTGCACTAAATACGTTTAGGTATGCAAGCATGCCAAATTGTTTTATGTGAAGGAATCTTCATAGTATATCGAGTTACTTTGTTGTAATAAAAGTGATTGATCATAGAACAATATTTTATACTCGGTATTTAATTATTGTGTTGTGTTATATTTTATAAATACCAAAATGTGGTGTCTTGGCATCCATATTGTTTAACAAATAAGATAATTATACGTAAAAAAATGTAAATTCTTATATAGCGCAGTATCCAGTCTTTAGGACTGCTCGATGCGTTTTACACTTTACTCCCTGGCAGACCTGTTCAATCGAACATCATCTCGACTTCTCTTGGAAGTATTCAGCCATGCTGTGATTAATGCGTGAAGACTATTCGTACAAAAATATCCACCACTGTCTATAGCCAGGTACTCAGTCATGCAGCTGAGTGAACTGAAGCAATGCAGAATAACTGAACTTTCCAAAAATGTGATACCGCTGCATAGGATTCGAATCTGCTTCCTCTCAGCCACAGTTGTGGTGTGTTCACAATGGTGGTGAGCATCATTTGAGAGACAATTAGGTCTTACCATTAAATGTAATTTAGGATATATTAAGACAATAAATTCCTGCCAATTTAAAAAAAAACAGCAAATGTGCCAATCCTCCACATGGTGCTATATACACAGAGACACAATAGTCTGTGTCCTGGCATATTCCTACGTGACATTTGCTATGTTATATATTTGAAAAGTTTTTCGCAATGCTGGTTACATAAAACGTCTCTCACTGATGTAGGGATGAAAACTTCACATGATACACCCTAATTGCCAGCTCGCTTACAGTAACATTGAGCATGTTATCACACTACCAAGTACCAAGTAGGTTTTTATAAAGTATTATACTTCACAGAATTAGCAAAGGAAAATTGTGACCTGTACCTATGTATGTTATTAAGGGATGATATGTTTTCAGATGAGTCTATTATTTATGTAAGGAAATGTTAACATTAATGTGTATCTGTATTCCAGTATGCAAAGGCCATCAGCGTTGGAGTACCACCTCACAAGATACGCCAGTGCCATGTCGATGCTTTCAGAACGGCAGTATTAGCAGAGTTCCTGCAATACAAGAAACTGTAATGGCACATGCAGTCACTGAATATATACTTTAGTTTGTAATCTTACTAATTTAATCCCACCTCATCCTATTATGTGATGGCTCTTAGTGTAATTTATTATTTAAATGAGTTTATTCATTATATATGTTTTAGGTATAATGCCCTTATATTTAAATTGTTTTTTTAATTCAATGTACGATTCTTAGTTGTATTGTTTTTATGATATTTAACTTAATATTTTAATGATCTAACTATACAGGTTTGGTATTATGATTGTATTGTAAAGCACCATAGAGCACTGTGTGATTATGGCGCTATAAAAATATCTTATTTTATTATTATTACAGTCATGCAGTCATGCTATATATGAATTAATGATTACTTGTGACAATGGTTTTATTTCTGAATAAATGAATTTTATATTACTTGGCTGATTAAATATTATGATATACTTTATTTGTAGCAATGTTGTATTGCAAGCGAGTGCAGCGTTATATAACGGGCTACGTGGTTTGGTTCTTTGTAAATGTATGCCAATAATTTTAGTGTATTCCTGTTGTTTTATGTTACTTTGTTTAACGTAATAACAATCACAGCTTTAGTTTCATAAGGATCTCCTCAGTTTAATTAACATTACATTAGATTGCATATAATGTGACGTAAATATGTATAACCAGAAAGGCTAATGTTATCTACGAGTTAATAATTATTTGTAACAATAGTTTTATTTTTTAATAATTGCATTTGATCACTTGTCTGATGATACATCACAGTATTATACAAAGGGCTAGTTTTGATCTGTGTAAATAAATAAATACATTTTTTGCATTTTATATTTCATTTAATAATACTACTAGTCGTGAATGCATGGCTCGTTTCCATAAATGTATTATTAAAGAATTGTTGAGTTACTTGGAGTTGCGTTGGGAAAAACTGTTTGGAAATGATGATCCCCACCCTCCGTACGAATTTTGAAGTGCCTCAATGGGACTTCTAGACTGCACACAAAATGTCAGCCCCATATTTCCAAAACTGATGGAGATAAGTGCTATTTTAAAATTGTGACTCCCAGACCGCCACCCCGGACAAATTTAGAAAAAATATAAAACTATGAACTATCCCAATGGGTATGCTAGATCGCATAAAAAAGGTCTGCCCCATACAGGCATGACTGGCCCAGATAAGTGCCATTTTAAAATTGTGACCCCACATTTTGAATTTGTTTTTAAATATCTAGATCCCAATGGGCTTGCTAGATCAAACACAAAAGTTCAACTCCACACATGACAAAATGACAGAGATAAGTGCATTTTAAAATTGTGACCTCCCCCGAGACTCCCACCACCTGGATGAATTTCGAAAAAAAAACTATATGTACAAACTACCCCAATGGACACCCTAGATCAAAAAAAATGTCAGCTTCATATATGTCAAATTAACAGAGACGTGTCATTTATAAATTGTTACCCCCAAGATTCCTACCCCCGACGAATTTTTAAAAATCTAAATCTACGAACCACCCCCAATGGGCCTGCTAGATTATACACAAAATTTCAGCTTCATACATGCCAAACTGACAGAGATAAGGATGTGTCATGTCATTTAAAATGCGGATATTTGTGTTTAAAACAAAACCCGCTGTGCGTATAAGCAGCGCTGAAAACTGCAGCTCTGTGTGACGAAGTCGTAAGATACACAACGTCAACGCTCTGAGACAATTACATCAAAATAAAACACAATTTTTTGGCAAATAACTCCAAGTTATGCTAATCATGAGGTTTTGTTATGTATACTAACCATTACAAAAGTAACCGTATCATTAACGTAAACTATAATATAATTGGATCACACATTCTTTCGGCAAACACCGTGATAAGCTGGCCAAAAATAGGCGCTAACCTTTGACATGTACTGTGTGTACGCAAAACGGAACCGGAACTCACTCTCAGACCGGAACCTCCTTCCAGACCATACAGCTGCGGGCCGAAAGTAGGCGCTAACCTTTGACATTTACAATCGCATGCGCACTACGCAAAACGGAACCGGAACTTACTCTCAGACCGGAACCTCCTTCCAGACCAGTACACCGGCAACTTAAGTGACGACCACATCCAATTAAGGCTGTGACTTGAGGAGTATCGACAGGCAATTCAAGTACATTAATTCTGCATCGAACTTGTTGTCGTTGAATGGCCATAAGCCGCACGTTGCAAACCCTTTGACGGCAGACTGCACTGTAGCAGTAGAACTGTATGCTTGCTCACATCATACTGGGTGATGGCACGTCCCTTGTTGGATGTAAGCCAGTTGTCACATGAACGGCTGAACGCAGACTTCAGTGACTTTAAAAAATGTCCGGTCGAGTGGTTGGAGCCGGTGTGCGCATTGTGGTGGAAATGTAAGCAGTATGACCCCATGTTCCCGGGCGAAGTCGATTGCCTCAAGCGTTTTTTATGGCTTTCGTGTCCATCCAACAGAAGTACGTGTGGATGGTCTTTGGTGCAGCTGGCCTTCGCGACGAAGTGTTTGAGCCACTTCATGAACAGAGCTGAGTCGATATAGCCTGAACCGCGATCATTCACTGCCCCAATCGAACCAGTAGGGGCACCGTTCACGAGGGCCTCCACCATTCTCTTGCGAGGGACACAAACAGTGGAGGAATGTAAGAACCGCTTATACAGCACAGCGCGGTAATGTTCTTTCCACGCTCACCGCTCGAAACCTTTCGCACCTGCCTTGTTCCAGTTTCGCATACGACCTTCCCCGCCTTCGCTACCGTCGTGAAGCCAGTTTCATCGCAGTTCCAAATGGCAGTAATCCCCTCCTTGCAGGACATCTTTATACAAAGCAAAAAACGCCATAACTGCATCGTGGTTGAAACCTTCGACACGGGCCAGGCTAGTGGAAATTGGCGCACGAAAAGACAACTCACGGTGGCGCTTCATGAAATTTTACAGCCAACCCTTTCCAGCTAGCCCACGCTCGTCATCAAAATTGTGCTGTATGCCCAATTTTGCGGCAACAGCGTAACCCAAACGCTTGACATCAATAGTTGTCAATCCGTACATTCTCTTGACCATCTTCTTTGCATAATCTACCAATTGTGCTTCAAAGGCACTTGAGAATACGCAACGCTTGCTGCCCATAGCAATAACGCCAGGGAGCTGTACAACACCAGAGCAATGGCGCTTTAGTGTGCGCCTTGGTATTCCATAATCTGCCCCTGCATCTCGTATACTCTGTCCTACGTGGACAGTCGCTACAGCTAACGCCAGTCGTTCAGACCCATACGACCCATGTGTAGACTTTTTTGTACGTTCGAACCTTGCTCTCTCTCAATCTGAAACGAACATGCTGTAACTGTTATCCTTATAATAATCACAAGAACGTTTGATAAAATTCTATCATTAAAATTCACACGGACACACACACACACACACACACACACACACACACACACACACACACACACACACACACACACACACACACACACACACACACACACACACACACACACACACACACACACACACACACTCACAAACACACAATATTATAAATAATTGTGTGTGTGTTTGTGTGTGTGCGCGCTAAACACAAACAATGATTATATATATATATATATACGTTTGTATATATAATATATATATATATATATATATATATATATATAATGTATATTGTATTTACACAACGACATGCCATCTAAAATATATTCACAATGTTACTTTTATATCAATAATTGCAGATGGGGCATAGCGCGCAGGCATGGGCGCTTTGCCCCAAATCACAGGTTGCGCTATGCCCCACTGGCGACTATGCCGAGAAACTGAAACTGAAAATGCAGGTTATACAACATAGCGTAGAAAGCTATTCCAAGCGTTTCAAAATTCGTAACCATTTAGGGGCAATGTATTGATTAATATGGAAGCGATCTTATAACAAATAATAAAGAAACGGTAAATCAGCTGTACTTACATCGTGTTCGATTCTGTAAAGCCATAGCACGTTGATGTGTCGTCAGGACTCTGTCATTAATCATTTGATCGCTATGTGGAGCCAACAAATGCAATATTTGCCAAGATAGTGGCATGGGCGCTATGCCCCAACATGGGAGCTTTGCCCCACCTTACTCTAGGACCATCATTATTGTGCTGGCTTATGGCGACCTTAACTGTGTATATTATACCGAATCGCTTCATATTTGACGGTGTGCACCACAATGGGAGAATACGGATATGAATGACATGAAAGTAGTCTACTGAATAATCATTTACTATGTTTAATTGACTAATTGCAGTAAATATTCTTTTTCCGTGGGTGGCTCTCATGCTAGCGGCTTTTGAGCCTTAGTGAGAGTCTCCCGACATAGACTGACTATTCTAAAATTTGTGTTGCATTGTGTGCTTTTGTTTGTTTATTGTCGAATAAATTGTTCCAATTCCAATACTCACTGGTATATATTTTCAATGTGGAAACAGATCACTGATGTTATTACTAAAATGCTTTGCTTGGTTTGACTCTCACCACACTCTGATACTTGCGTTGACGCCCACAGCTTGCACACGTGCATTTGTTTACATTAGACAGACATCGTGCTGCGCAGTCTCAGTAAATTCACACAGTAATAGCTTCCGGCGACAAAGCCAAAATGTGGGTAGCAGACGCGCTTTCTGCTTCGAGAGAAGTTCGCCGATTGTGCTACAGTGTAAGGCAGCATTCTGTCGCGTAATCGCAGCGCAGATTTGAACCGGTAGGTCATAAACATCCCAGCTGTCTATTGTATATGGCTTAGACGCTAGTAACTCTTGAAACAACGCCGGTGACAGTTAGTGCCTGGCGCAGGACATCACATTCACGGGCACACATAGCACGTTACTCAGCGGCAATGCACTGAGTCTGACAGTTACTCAGTCTCTGCCTCAGGCGCTGAGATCACGGCATAGCCGCAGTGGCACTTCGGCCGTATACTACCGGTAGTATTACAAATAATATTTACCTTACAATCATACTAAAAGTACGCCTTCGGCGGCCGGGAATCTCACTATTTCCAGGAACTTGGAAGCGAAACTCCACGAAACTAAAGCTATGGCGAGATCCCTATATAGGCTGTATAGTCACCTACTCGGTTTCTGCCCTATCTGAGTTTCTGCCTCATTACGATTATATAGCTGGATCTCATATTAAATGCATCTTTAGTCAGATATATCAGACACAATGAGCAAAGGACGTCTACAAACTTGCAACAAAGTTATTTGTGTCAAATTAAAACGAGGCAAACAGATTTTTGACAGATATTTTGATAGCAAACACAGACCACGTGACTACAGTGCACCATATCGGTGATGTGATATAAACAACCATAAAATTAAAATTTACCGGATGAAATTGTAAGCAACTATTCACCCTAATCACCACATGAAAGTTAACGAATAGCCCGTGGAGTTTATACAGTGAATGCATTGCGATTTGTCGCACAGTGATGATTTTGAACACGATGAGGCAGAAACCGAGTGCTTCCATTTGGCGCGTGAAGTGATTATCGTCTTACGAATATTTTAAGTATTTCACTCAAAACAACTTATTTGATGCTTCATTTGCATGCCATTGATGAAATAAGTGGTTCTGATTAATTAAAAAAAAATTATTGATACGTTGCTGAACGATTTCAAAAATTGTTGGTGAAAACTGCATATTATGCTTGAGTAAGGCAGAAACCGAGTGGTCCAGTATACTCTGATCCACTGCTTGCGTAAGGCAGAAACCAAGTGGTCCAGTATACTCTGTTCCACTGCTTGCCTAAGGCAGAAACCGAGTGGTCCAGTATACTCTGTTCCGCTTCTTGCGCAGCGACTACTTACATTTAGTTATGAGGCCATCCAGTGATCCATAAGGTATGTCACACTAAATAAGTAAATTTATACTTTTTGAGACCACCCACCTCCTTGTAATACTTTGTAACGCTGGCCTGTACATCCCCCTAAAAGTATGTTAATGTTGAGAAAGACCCCTCCCATCTGTTATGCACAGCACACATCGATTTTACACTCGTTGCATGCATATCTGTATTGAATTGTAATTCACAGATAGAATAAAGGTATGCTAAAGTTCTAATAATAAATAACACCAACCAACCGTCCACGTATGTACTTTTCATAGGTGGGGCCATTGCTTCATCGGTAGTTGCATCTGGCTGTCGATTGGGGTTCCAGCTAAGTCCACCTCTACAGACCTGATGTGATTTCGATATTTGAACAGTACTATTCTGCGTACATTGTCAGTTTCGTTTGGAAGGGGGACTACACATTGTTTTGTTTGGAAGGGGGACTACACATTGTTTTGTTTGGAAGGGGGACTACACATTGTTTTGTTTGGAAGGGGGACTACACATTGTTTTGTTTGGAAGGGGGACTACACATTGTTTTGTTTGGAAGGGGGACTACACATTGTTTTGTTTGGAAGGGGGACTACACATTGTTTTGTTTGGAAGGGGGACTACACATTGTTTTGTTTGGAAGGGGGACTACACATTGTTTTGTTTGGAAGGGGGACTACACATTGTTTTGTTTGGAAGGGGGACTATACATTGTTTTGTTTGGAAGGGGGACTACACATTGTTTTGTTTGGAAGGGGGACTACACATTGTTTTGTTTGGAAAGGGGACTACACATTGTTTTGTTTGGAAGGGGGACTACACATTGTTTTGTTTGGAAGGGGGACTACACATTGTTTTGTTTGGAAGGGGGACTACACATTGTTTTGTTTCTAACATGAGAAGTAGAACATATCTAGATAGTAAATGGAAAACCTCTAATTGGGCACTTTATTTACTGCACTGCCAAAATTCAAGGTTGTTTCAGCACTTCTGATCATGGAATAAATGATATATGAGCGCCTTGTCTACAACAGCACAGTATAAGACAGCAGGTCTTAACTATTGTATTGTCATTGGGAACTCCTTGTATTGATATATTCCAACCATTTAAAAGACACACTTCTGATTGGTAAATTTATGACAGAGTTATTGCTGTCAGTCTGATATTGACAGCTAAACATGCCAACAGTTTTTAGTTTTAATTAGTCTAACTCTTGCTCAGAGACCCTCATTCCCCCTAAGGGTGACATATGATAAGGGTCAAGACTGCCAGACCACAGCAGTCCTACATATTTTACCCCAGGACTTCACCTTGTGTGGAATCTTTTACTTCCTTGGCTTTTACCAGTTTTAGTGCACAAAGATGTTCTGACCTATGCCCAGATTCATGATTATGAGTTTGATGCTCTAAGCTATTTTTACCAATCATGTGGACATGAAAACCAGTGATGAGAATGGAATTTTTTATTTGCCTGAGGTTTAGAAGCCCATACATTTTGGATCATCACACATACCTAATGGTACTTTTTATATTGAGCATTTTGGCCAACTTTTAGGACCCACTTGTATACTGGCCAACTTTTTTTAATTCTTTGAGATTCATCAGCGATTCAGCATGCTTCCTGTGTGTCGTGCTGCCTCAGAACTTTACATTGGAAGACATGGGTTGCTGTTGGAGATTTTGGCCAGGAGGTTCGGCATGTCTCCTGTGATGTCACTCTGTCTCGAAGATGGGGGAGTGCTGTTGGAGATTTTCAGCGAAAATCTAGGAGATAACTAGGAGATACACCCAGAATCCTTGTGGACTCCCAGAAATTCTGGGAGAGTTGGCAGGTTTACAATTGGACCCCCAGATTTGGAACTATTGACCCTGCACTGAATCTATTTAAGGGTCAGCAGGTCAAATTTGAACCTTGATCACATGATTAGCTGACTTGTCTTGTCTCAATGCTCTCATGATTAGGGTTGAAAAACTATCAATGCATTATGGATAGTCGATGTGATAATACCTGTGGTAATGTACTATTTAGTATCCTATTAGTAGTATACTATAGTAGCCTATTAGTAGTATACTATAGTAGCCTATTAGTAGTATACTATAGTAGCCTATTAGTAGTATACTATAGTAGCCTATTAGTAGTATAGTATATTATCCTATTAGTAGTATTCTATAGTATCCTATTAGTAGTATAGTATAATATCCTATTAGTAGTATAGTATAATATCCTATTAGTAGTATACTATAGTATCATATTAGTAGTATAGTATAGTATCCTATTAGTAGTATATTATAGTATCCTATTAGTAGTATACTATAGTATCCTATTAGTAGTATACTATGGTATCCTATTAGTAGTATATTAATATAGTATGGTATCCTATTAGTAGTATAGTATAGTATCCTATTAGTAGTATACTATAGTATCCTATTAGTAGTAATATAATATAGTATCCTATTAGTAGTATAGTATATTATCCTATTAGTAGTATACAATAGTAGCCTATTAGTAGTATACTATAGTATCATATTAGTAGTATACTATAGTATCCTATTAGTAGTATAGTATATTATCCTATTAGTAGTATTCTATAGTATCCTATTAGTAGTATAGTATAATATCCTATTAGTAGTATAGTATAATATCCTATTAGTAGTATACTATAGTATCATATTAGTAGTATAGTATAGTATCCTATTAGTAGTATATTATAGTATCCTATTAGTAGTATACTATAGTATCCTATTAGTAGTATACTATGGTATCCTATTAGTAGTATATTAATATAGTATGGTATCCTATTAGTAGTATAGTATAGTATCCTATTAGTAGTATACTATAGTATCCTATTAGTAGTAATATAATATAGTATCCTATTAGTAGTATAGTATATTATCCTATTAGTAGTATACTATAGTAGCCTATTAGTAGTATACTATAGTATCCTATTAGTAGTATAGTATAGTAGCCTATTAGTAGTATACTATAGTATCCTATTAGTAGTATAGTATATTATCCTATTAGTAGTATACTATAGTATCATATTAGTAGTATAGTATATTATCCTATTAGTAGTATTCTATAGTATCCTATTAGTAGTATAGTATAATATCCTATTAGTAGTATAGTATAATATCCTATTAGTAGTATACTATAGTATCATATTAGTAGTATAGTATAGTATCCTATTAGTTTTATATTATAGTATCCTATTAGTAGTATACTATAGTATCCTATTAGTAGTATACTATGGTATCCTATTAGTAGTATATTAATATAGTATGGTATCCTATTAGTAGTATAGTATAGTATCCTATTAGTAGTATACTATAGTATCCTATTAGTAGTAATATAATATAGTATCCTATTAGTAGTATAGTATATTATCCTATTAGTAGTATACTATAGTAGCCTATTAGTAGTATACTATAGTATCCTATTAGTAGTATACTATAGTAGCCTATTAGTAGTATACTATAGTATCCTATTAGTAGTATAGTATAGTAGCCTATTAGTAGTATAGTATAGTAGCCTATTAGTAGGTTGACTACATCTAACTGGTCTGAGAGCATGACCTTGGGTATTATCCAGCAGATACTGAGAGTGATACTGTTAGTAATGTCATTGTTAGCAAGGGCAGTTCATTAATAGGAGCTCTTTACCCTAGCATCACATATTATTCACGCATGATTGGTTTGAGCCAGTCAATCGTAATGCATTTACACTGAATGAAGGCATCCTAACCATGTCTATTAACAATAATACACCTGGTAACCATTGCATTATCGTGCTTAGCAGCCATTGCAGATGTTCCATATGCATGCCAATGTATCGGCTAGGGAGCAGATGTTCCATATGCATGCCAATGTATCAGCTAGGGTGCAGATGTTCCATATGCATGCCAATGTATCAGCTAGGGTGCAGATGTTCCATATGCATGCCAATGTATCGGCTAGGGAGCAGATGTTCCATATGCATGCCAATGTATCGGCTAGGGAGCAGATGTTCCATATGCATGCCAATGTATCGGCTAGGGAGCAGATGTTCCATATGCATGCCAATGTATCAGCTAGGGTGCAGATGTTCCATATGCATGCCAATGTATCAGCTAGGGTGCAGATGTTCCATATGCATGCCAAACTGCCAATGTATCAGCTAGGGTGCAGATGTTCCATATGCATGCCAATGTATCAGCTAGGGTGCAGATGGTCCATGTGTATGCCAATCTATCAGCTAGGGAGCAGATGTTCCATATGCATGCCAATCTATTAGCTAGAGAGCAGTTCACTAAGATAATGGGCTCATAGTCATTTTTAAGGAAAATCATTAAACAGAATATGTTATTAAATTAAAGAGCTCTCAACAATATGCAAAATGAAAAAATCTGTTGATGTATCACAGAGGACACTATTTCAATGACACACCAGTGAAAGTGTCCCAGTGGTGTATCCTGGTGTTTTTCAATAAAATATCACTATTAAAGAGCACAATATGACTTATGAGCTGATATATATGACTACTAATGAAACAGTCCCCGTCTAGTTTACTATGAAGAGGACGAGGATAAATGGACTCGTTCCGACTCACTTTCAAGAACAATTATATTTAACAAAAATTATTGAGATAGAAAAACAAAATAAGTTATACAGATATTAAAATAGATGCAAATCAATGAGAGAAAGATTACTGAAATACTGTGATTATTAAATGTTAATCTTGCATAGATTCTGATAGTGATACCTTGATTTCAGTATATTTCATAAATAGCTCTTTGTTACACTTTCAGACTGCCACTTTACACATCATATATACAGGGTTAGACTTTATCTAAAAACACAACCTTTTAAGTAAAAAAGATACTGATTATGGCACTTTGCAAAATAGAAATCTTTTGGAAAAATAGCCTCGGAGTGATGTCACACACGAGAAGACTGGATTTGATTTAGATGTCTACGCTGATCCAAAGATGTCTTCCCATAGTTAACTGATCTGACTCTCACATCATCTCATCAAATAAGAGTAAACCGTTTCAGTTTACATTAAACATTCGAATGAACTACTTGGAATTTTTTTTTATTTTGGCACAAGTCACACAAGAAAATAAAACAGACTTGCAAATGATAATGTGTATATATATATACATCACAGGTTCAGATCATTTGAAACGAGCGTCAAGAATCGGTTTGATTTTCACAACCGATCATCAATTTAGATAAAGTAATCGATGATCGACAGTATATAAATTTGTTTCATGGCTAGGTGGCAATACAAGTATGTGAACTAGGATCCATCAAAGACAGTTAATGTAAACATACCACATACACTACCGGTAGTTCAAATAATACATCTTTTGTACTTCTTATTCTATGATAATTTTTATTTTCTGTAGAATGAGTTAACAAACCATTTCTCTGTGATGTGACTCTCTTCCCAGTTCATACAGTGGGGGAGGATCGACCAGGCGAGACAAAGGGAAACATGACTTCCTGTTACGTAGACAGTCAACAAGATCATTGCCTTTCAAGATCAACGCTAAGCCTTGGTGTTGGGCTTATTGCCTGCTTACTTTGGGTGCCTCGGGACTCTGGAGACAGGAATGGTGCAATGAAACTAATCCCTCTATTGCCATTAACAACATTTACTTCACACAAATATTCACTGATTTTATCCAATGGAATATCTTCTCCCTTATATAATTATGATAACAATCACTCAGTCCTTTTATAAAATGACTGAACACTGCAACAACACAATTATAATGGCGACAACAACAAATCCGCCACTATGACTAAATGATAATAACAACAGTGCCAACAACAATGCAGCCACACTGATAACACAACTAATAAAACCATAGCAACAACAACGACATTAAAACAACAACAACAACACTGACAACAGAGCACCAACAACAACAAAATGACAAAAGCAATCACAATATTAGAATAGCTACATAACAAACACCCCCCCAAGGGTAGACACACCGTTGTCATAGTTACTAAGATGACCTAGAAAACTGTTCCCTATACAAATATGGTTCTATGTGATGATTACCATGGACGCATCAAATCTAGTGAAATAGTAACGTAACTGCACAGGAAACGGTTGCATGTGGTGTCTCGTTCATATACCCAGCTGAGGTTTTAAGCACCTGGTGGTGTAATTTGAGTTAGCGTATTTTTGTAATACTGATGCCAATGTGTACCCAGACATTGAAGGACCAACCAATTCTAGTCTCAGATTGCTGAACATTCTTCAGGATAGTTCATTTCCATGCAAGCGAGTTCTTTTAGACATATCCAGTACATGATTTTACCTTGTTGTAGTCTTTCGTCAGTGTAGCACACCACCTTCCAAGGCCAGAACTATCTGACATGTATGATGAAG
>CM034539.1:37553217-37560717 GCA_020002185.1 Paraescarpia echinospica
CACACACACACACACACGCGCAAACCGGGTGCGCGCGCACACACACACCTACATATAACATCGCGGTGTTGTTGAGCCAATGTTCAGACAGACCGAACATATGTCCACTGTCTTTGTTCCCCGTCCAGTTCCCGTATGTCGATACCGCTACACATACCAAGTCAAGATGTAGCCAACTTCAGACAACTATAATAATTAGGTTGCATTACTGATTACAGATAACCCCCGCGTGTGTAACGTCTCCCGATATATGAGTTGCCTGCTGCCAGCGATAGGTAAGTGTATATTGATGTCATACAATCACCTACGATGACAGGTCATCGCCTTTTATACTTACATAAGTTGGACTCTGTGTTCGCAGGGAGCATAGACCGTGGATCATGACAGCCACAGCTGTGTGTTTGTGGCCATTTTCTCTACAACTCCCATGTGTAATCCGCCTTTTCCTTTCTTTTGCATGTTCACGTTGCTAGTTGTATCTATGCCTTCTTTTTCCTCCCTATGTTATTTACCGTTCTCAATATTTCCTGACGTCGATCATCAAACAATAGAGACATTTAAAAAGAGGCAGTACATTCCTAGGTTTTCATTTATTAATTAATATAATGTTCTTAAGACTATGATATCTATGTTGAAGGTATACTGCCGGCCGAACTGTATTTAGTAAGCCCGTAACAACGGTCGCAATTTGAAGATTCGACCCCGGGTACATGCTAAAATAGTCAGCAAAACATAAATATGTATAAATAGTTAAACTAATTTAAATGTAACGATGCCGGTTCAACCTCTTAGGAACGGACGTATTTACTGAAAGTGGAGTTTGAAATACATGTCAGCACGAATTGCTAAAAGACCTACGGACCGCTTGTTGACAAAGGCAGTGATGCAGCCAGGCGCTATACCAAGGCTGTGGTAGTTGAATAAAATGTGTCTATGTATGTATTTTTGCTAGCTGTGTGAGTTCAAAATGCCATATATGGCTATGCGCCCCAATTTCCTACTATAACGGACTTTCATTTAGTTCTTATTGCAGTGGAACAACAAATACTGTTTCTTTATGACAAAACACAAGGCAAAGTTGTTAAAGTGACAAATGTATGCGCCAGTGTTTCATTAATGAGATGTCATGCAGCAGTAGTAATGTACTTCATGTATATAACCGTTATCAACATTGCCGGCAAAGGCAAAGTTTGACGGAGGTCACGCGCAATTTTTTTATTGCCGTTCTTCGCACGGTCTGATCAGTACAGAGAGATTAGATGCGCAGGACAGGGATAGTAGGATGATCCGTCTGCAATCAACATCTGCGAAAACATGATTTAATGTCTGTATTGTATTCTACAGCCGGCTGTCAGGCAGCAACTCATACGACATAATTACGTGCGTCGTTCTCCGTTACGTTGTTCTTATATATCTGAACTCTCAATCACGACACATCTGTTTCGATTTTTTTTTCTTCAGTTCACTTGTCAGTATAACTGTCATTGACCAATATAAATTTGCATTATTGTGACAGTTCATATCAGCCTTTCATATTGTGACAGTTCATATTGGCTAAGATCTGTACAATTACTTATCACCCAAACAACCTGCATACCTACATTGTATGCTTATTCCAACAAGGAAACCTAAACAGCTTCGGTCGGCAGACTCTCTGATCTACTTTTTATTCCCATAGTTAAGACGAATGCAGGAAGTCGAGCCTTTTTGCTTGCTGCACCAACTTTGTGGAACTTACACCCTATTGGTATTAAGTCAGTAAGATATATAATTTCATTTCGCCGTCGTCTAAAACTTATCTTTTTAATACTGCATATCCTCCTTAGCTTCTTAGCAATGCCATCCATCTGTTGACGACTATTGTTCTGTTCATGACTATGAGAACGCTTAATTCATTGGAATTTGTTGCGCCACTGAGCTGGATTTTCGGAGGATATTGGCGCTAAAGAAGTCATTCTATTATTATTATTATTATCACTTCTCCATTGTTTCTTCTTTAACATAAATTAATCACACCACTGGCTTAGTCTCCACCTGATCTATCATGGAAACTGTTTTGTCAATAAATGTTCGGATGTAAATAATAATAATAATAATAATTTATTTCTTATTTAGCGCCCCATCCAACTAATTGTTCTGGTGCGCTTTACAATGGTTATTGCAAATGAGTTAATAACATACAATACAAGTAAAATTAACTATACTGTCTTAAACTAAATAAGTAAATAAACACAAATATGCAAGCTATTAAAACAATGGCATAGATTAATTATAATATTACATTAATTAAAATAAAAGTATTAATAATTACGATCATCGAATGTTAAAATAAGTTGTAAAAAGATGCGTCTTCAGTCCCTCTTTAAATTGACACTAGTGCATTGGCGGACTGTGAGTGGCAGTTGATTCAAATTTCAATGGAAACATTAAAAAAATTAACCTTTCATAGTATATGTGCTAGCGCAATGAATGCTAATAGGAATAACAACAACATCAACACACGTAATTAAATTTAATAGTCTTGGAAATGTGATGCAACGCTGTATAAGAACTGATATACTTTTTATTGTTGGCATTACATTTAAGAACTGATGGTTTTGATGCAAATTACCCAACTGTTCACGAAATAAAATATTCATAAATGTATTCTTGCTTTTTAGAGTCATTGAACAAGAACCTGTCTGCCGTGTGCAAGTGTCCGAAGGCGTGTGGTGTGTTGCATTACACAGCGTCGACGAGTAACGCGGCCACCAACAGCAAGACAGAAAACCCATTCGATTTGTCCGAGGATTTCCTGACGAGAGCGGGGAAGCACTTGAACGAATCGCTTGACACCAAAGAGAGAATACAACCAGACAGACGGTGAGCTAACAGAGAGGAAGCTACACGAGTCCTCCTTGTGCTACCGGAATTGCTGCCATTCGAAAGATTTAAATATTTCGCATTTGCCCATTGCTATGAGTTGTTATCCAACACAAATACATCGTGCAACAACAAAGTTATACGGAAAATGGGTTTACGGAAAATGAAGAACGTCTTATATAATACTTTCTCTGCTGGTTGGGACACTATGAAATTGCACAACTGCGTGTCTGATTCGTTCGAGCTACAACTAGTACGTCATTCAGTAGATAGGTTTCGCCAGAAACAGTGGAAAGCCGCAATAGCACTGCGACTGGACGAAAAGCTGATCGCTTCGAAGAGAGCCTTATGTAACTTAGACCGAGTGCATGTGGCGTACCATAATGCCATCCCGCTGTTGAACTACACAACTACACCGACTGACAGCTACAACTCGTTCTACCTTACTACATCACTGTTCAAACAAGACACGGAAATAAATGACACATGCACTCGACTGAGGGCACACATCGATAAATATATAGAAAACATGGTTGGGTTGTATTGTATGTACACCAAAGATGGTCACAATAAAAGATACAAAAAATATACTATCCATATAAAAAATAAAATTATCGATTATACGAACGGTTCCTGGGGTGCTTCAGTTGAATACGACGGGGAACTAAGACTTTACAAGTCGTTCATTACAGGACAACCGCGTCAACGTATTGTAGCATCAATATATAAATTCGAAACTTTTGAAGTACTTCATGTTGTCAACTTCGATAATTACGTCAGTCGGTTTGCATATTTAGACCATAATTCCAATAAAGCGTTGGATCAGTGGATTGAGTTCGACAACACAGGCACGACCTGTGCAATTAGAGCATACTTGAACGATTTGAAGAGTGGAAAACCAGTCGGCAAACTACACATCGCCGACGAGCTTACGGTGAATGGAATAACGAAACTGGTTGAACAGTATAAAGATTTCCTTTCGTGATTACATGAAACTAATCGTCAACTACACATGGATATAAAGAGGACAATGTCTTCCGAATGTGCTTGCAATATGGCTGCTTCAAGTGGCCCTTTGCTGAAGGCATTCCGTGCTAAATTGTACGACTACTGCAAGTTAACCACCGCTTACGAGAAAGCTGATATAGAAGATTATTTCAATTTTATAGACGATAATTAAGTTAATGCGAAGCTAGTACGTGGTGAGACCAGCTTTATACAAATATGCTATTTTATGGGAAATGATCTTTTGCTCGATGGTCTACCGTCGATTCAAGAGGCTAAGAATATGTCGTTACGGACCCTCGGTTGTTTCATGAACAGCCTGGAATCTTTCCGTCAAATGACTGAAATGGATGGTACTTTTTTCAGGTATGTTACTTTCGTTATCTATGTTGAAGGTATACTGCCGGCCGAACTGTATTTAGTAAGCCCGTAACAACGGTCGCAATTTGAAGATTCGACCCCGGGTACATGCTAAAATAGTCAGCAAAACATAAATATGTATAAATAGTTAAACTAATTTAAATGTAACGATGCCGGTTCAACCTCTTAGGAACGGACGTATTTACTGAAAGTGGAGTTTGAAATACATGTCAGCACGAATTGCTAAAAGACCTACGGACCGCTTGTTGACAAAGGCAGTGATGCAGCCAGGCGCTATACCAAGGCTGTGGTAGTTGAATAAAATGTGTCTATGTATGTATTTTTGCTAGCTGTGTGAGTTCAAAATGCCATATATGGCTATGCGCCCCAATTTCCTACTATAACGGACTTTCATTTAGTTCTTATTGCAGTGGAACAACAAATACTGTTTCTTTATGACAAAACACAAGGCAAAGTTGTTAAAGTGACAAATGTATGCGCCAGTGTTTCATTAATGAGATGTCATGCAGCAGTAGTAATGTACTTCATGTATATAACCGTTATCAACATTGCCGGCAAAGGCAAAGTTTGACGGAGGTCACGCGCAATTTTTTTATTGCCGTTCTTCGCACGGTCTGATCAGTACAGAGAGATTAGATGCGCAGGACAGGGATAGTAGGATGATCCGTCTGCAATCAACATCTGCGAAAACATGATTTAATGTCTGTATTGTATTCTACAGCCGGCTGTCAGGCAGCAACTCATACGACATAATTACGTGCGTCGTTCTCCGTTACGTTGTTCTTATATATCTGAACTCTCAATCACGACACATCTGTTTCGATTTTTTTTTCTTCAGTTCACTTGTCAGTATAACTGTCATTGACCAATATAAATTTGCATTATTGTGACAGTTCATATCAGCCTTTCATATTGTGACAGTTCATATTGGCTAAGATCTGTACAATTACTTATCACCCAAACAACCTGCATACCTACATTGTATGCTTATTCCAACAAGGAAACCTAAACAGCTTCGGTCGGCAGACTCTCTGATCTACTTTTTATTCCCATAGTTAAGACGAATGCAGGAAGTCGAGCCTTTTTGCTTGCTGCACCAACTTTGTGGAACTTACACCCTATTGGTATTAAGTCAGTAAGATATATAATTTCATTTCGCCGTCGTCTAAAACTTATCTTTTTAATACTGCATATCCTCCTTAGCTTCTTAGCAATGCCATCCATCTGTTGACGACTATTGTTCTGTTCATGACTATGAGAACGCTTAATTCATTGGAATTTGTTGCGCCACTGAGCTGGATTTTCGGAGGATATTGGCGCTAAAGAAGTCATTCTATTATTATTATTATTATCACTTCTCCATTGTTTCTTCTTTAACATAAATTAATCACACCACTGGCTTAGTCTCCACCTGATCTATCATGGAAACTGTTTTGTCAATAAATGTTCGGATGTAAATAATAATAATAATAATAATTTATTTCTTATTTAGCGCCCCATCCAACTAATTGTTCTGGTGCGCTTTACAATGGTTATTGCAAATGAGTTAATAACATACAATACAAGTAAAATTAACTATACTGTCTTAAACTAAATAAGTAAATAAACACAAATATGCAAGCTATTAAAACAATGGCATAGATTAATTATAATATTACATTAATTAAAATAAAAGTATTAATAATTACGATCATCGAATGTTAAAATAAGTTGTAAAAAGATGCGTCTTCAGTCCCTCTTTAAATTGACACTAGTGCATTGGCGGACTGTGAGTGGCAGTTGATTCAAATTTCAATGGAAACATTAAAAAAATTAACCTTTCATAGTATATGTGCTAGCGCAATGAATGCTAATAGGAATAACAACAACATCAACACACGTAATTAAATTTAATAGTCTTGGAAATGTGATGCAACGCTGTATAAGAACTGATATACTTTTTATTGTTGGCATTACATTTAAGAACTGATGGTTTTGATGCAAATTACCCAACTGTTCACGAAATAAAATATTCATAAATGTATTCTTGCTTTTTAGAGTCATTGAACAAGAACCTGTCTGCCGTGTGCAAGTGTCCGAAGGCGTGTGGTGTGTTGCATTACACAGCGTCGACGAGTAACGCGGCCACCAACAGCAAGACAGAAAACCCATTCGATTTGTCCGAGGATTTCCTGACGAGAGCGGGGAAGCACTTGAACGAATCGCTTGACACCAAAGAGAGAATACAACCAGACAGACGGTGAGCTAACAGAGAGGAAGCTACACGAGTCCTCCTTGTGCTACCGGAATTGCTGCCATTCGAAAGATTTAAATATTTCGCATTTGCCCATTGCTATGAGTTGTTATCCAACACAAATACATCGTGCAACAACAAAGTTATACGGAAAATGGGTTTACGGAAAATGAAGAACGTCTTATATAATACTTTCTCTGCTGGTTGGGACACTATGAAATTGCACAACTGCGTGTCTGATTCGTTCGAGCTACAACTAGTACGTCATTCAGTAGATAGGTTTCGCCAGAAACAGTGGAAAGCCGCAATAGCACTGCGACTGGACGAAAAGCTGATCGCTTCGAAGAGAGCCTTATGTAACTTAGACCGAGTGCATGTGGCGTACCATAATGCCATCCCGCTGTTGAACTACACAACTACACCGACTGACAGCTACAACTCGTTCTACCTTACTACATCACTGTTCAAACAAGACACGGAAATAAATGACACATGCACTCGACTGAGGGCACACATCGATAAATATATAGAAAACATGGTTGGGTTGTATTGTATGTACACCAAAGATGGTCACAATAAAAGATACAAAAAATATACTATCCATATAAAAAATAAAATTATCGATTATACGAACGGTTCCTGGGGTGCTTCAGTTGAATACGACGGGGAACTAAGACTTTACAAGTCGTTCATTACAGGACAACCGCGTCAACGTATTGTAGCATCAATATATAAATTCGAAACTTTTGAAGTACTTCATGTTGTCAACTTCGATAATTACGTCAGTCGGTTTGCATATTTAGACCATAATTCCAATAAAGCGTTGGATCAGTGGATTGAGTTCGACAACACAGGCACGACCTGTGCAATTAGAGCATACTTGAACGATTTGAAGAGTGGAAAACCAGTCGGCAAACTACACATCGCCGACGAGCTTACGGTGAATGGAATAACGAAACTGGTTGAACAGTATAAAGATTTCCTTTCGTGATTACATGAAACTAATCGTCAACTACACA
>CM034539.1:37563217-37598217 GCA_020002185.1 Paraescarpia echinospica
CTGATTGCATTACCTGCTCCAGGCGGCTGGGAACTGTGTTTGAGACGACTGTTGTGTATTTGTTGTTAGCAAAAACTAATTGTGCAGTGAGTATTTGAGGAAATGTTCTGTGTCACAGGCCGACAGAACATTTCCTCAAATAATCACTGCATAATTTGACCAGACTAGGCGACATACTTCTGGGCTATGATAATGACAATTAGATTAGGAATTAGGATACAGAATCTTAGACTAGGAGAACGCCATTTAGTCGTGTAGATATACTGGTAGACTATGATTAAAACTGTCTGACCTGGGGGCACACTGTTGGACCACATGAGACAGACAGTTAGACCAGGAGACAGACAGACTAGGAAATTTTCGCCGCTGCGCCGCTGTAACTCCAGCTTCTCCGCTGTCTCGGCTGTGATAGTGAACTCATGACATCCGAACACGAGGGGCTGGGGAACTGTTCAAAATGTTATGTTATTTACGTCGCGCTCCTGCTGTCAATTTACCTTCGCCACCTTCTCTCTCCGTTGTCTCGACTGAAATGATGACATCTGAAGAGGGGAATTGGAGCGGGCGGGATGGGGGTGGGCGAGGGTCAGAAAAATCATGTCTGCCCTCCAGTTACAAACACCTTTCACAGTCCAAAAATACACATTAATCGTCTCATCGAATTTATATGTCCACCCGCTATTGACGCAAGTCACAAAAACAAACATTCATGCTGACATTTAATGGGGGGGCAGAACCATATGTCTGCCCCCCCCCCCCGGAGAAATTCCCCCCTGTTCCCGAGCCTATGGTCATATGGCTTTTTCAACTGAGTGGCGCACTCATCCTCGCGCACCAGGGAGCGCTGCTGCATATACACCAGTGTCACTGTCTCCTAGTCTGACAGTATATAATTTATATCAATATGTGTGTGTGTGTGTGTGTGTGTGTGTGTGTGTGTGTGTGTATACTGTTAATATGACAGTTCGCCTCCGTCATCTGAGAGTAAGCCTATGTTTCCTAGACCGACAGTAGGGGAAAGTCCCTAACGCGCACCCCCTCCCCAAAGCGCCCCATCCCTACCCTAGCGGATTGAACCAGCACACTGCAGGCGTTGCTTGTCACATTCGATAGATGTCGCTATTTGACGCATGCGCAGAAAAAATTAGCACATTCGCGATCGCCTTGACACGACACGACGTTCGGTGAGTTTTATGACACTTTTTACCTTATTTTGTGCATTTAGGTGGAAAGCTTGTCAGTGCGTCAAATAATAATGTTTACTGCTTACGATGACACTGTCAGTAGTTCAATTGTATGACCGAACCATACGCGAATACAGGGGTAGAACTTCAGCATTTATTTTACTAGACAGCAGGACTAGTAAAGACAAAAGTTTACTAGTTCGCCAAAAGGTTTACTAGTCCTGCAAATAAAAAACATAGCACAAATTTAGGTCACAACAATTTTATTTAAAACACAAAAAACCACAGTGTCATCCAGGCCTGGCGTTAACACTGCCTGTCAGTCAGTCAGTGTCACTCAGAGTCGGAGGCACTACTGTCATCACAGTCAGTGTCACTGCTGTCAGTGTAACTACTACAGTCGGGCCCTGGCCTAAGCGGCTGAGTGTCTGGCCTCCGGGCTCCACCAGCACTCCACAGCTCGATTGCCTCCTTCGGTTCAAATGCAGCGATGTCTGGTGAACTCAGCTGAATGGTCAACAGATCAGTCAGTCGATCTGCCTTCAGGACTGACCGGATGCTGCTCTTCGTCAGCTTCAGCTGACTGAAGCCTCTCTCCGCATCAGCCGAGCTGGCTGGCAGAGTCAGAATGGCGTCAACAAGCCCAAGTATGTTTCCATACTCTGCCTGGTGGGCTGCATTGACACTAGACCATGTCAGCTGTCGCACGTCTGGTGACTGTTCATACAGGATCATCTTCAGAAGTGTCCACTCCGTCTCCACACTGGCAGTATCGATGCCAGCGTCGCGAAGCACAGGGCCAAAATGGTTGTTGAGTGTGGCCACAGCGTCATTTCCATAATCACCTGCAGCTTCAGGCCACAGCTTGAAGCTAACGATTGATGATGCACGCACAACGTCCGAATTGCTGTCAACGAAGCGACCCTCCAGACAGCTGACCAGGTTGCCCAAGATCTGCAGTCGGGTCTGCTTGGCGAAGACAGCACCTGTGAGTGTCTCACCATGGAAGTCTTCCATGCGCGCCAGGGCACGCTCCTTGGCAGTTGTGGTCGTCTTGTACATCACAAGGGTGGCCACAACGGATGTCAGCGTGGCATGTACATCAGCAACTGTCGCAGTCACTGTCTGAGCCACCAGCGACAGCTTGCTCAGAACAAACAGCACATCGAGAAGGAAGTGTGCCATCTCGATGATGTCTCGTCGGTGCAGTGTCGCCAAGAAGCCAATGGCCTTTGCCTTGGCATCTCCGGAGCCCCCGGGCACTTGCATCTGCGTCAGATGCAGGACATATGCTGGATATCCCTTCACAAGGGCCTGCAGTGCCTTCAGCAGATGTGGCAACCAGCGAGTGCCACCGACACGTGGTGGAAGGGCACATGGCAGAGACAATGTGTCGAATGCTGCCTTCAAGTTGCTACGGTTCAGTGGCGAGTGATGGTAGAACAAGTAGAGGCTCAGGAGGAGACCGCTCAACTTTGTGTACATGGGCAACCGACACAATGCGTCCTTATATGCAAGTTCCAGGCGATGCGCATAGCAGTGGATTGCTTGCAGACACGGCTGCTCATTTCGGAAGAGCGTGGCGACACCGTTGGCTGATCCGGTCATAACAGCGGCGCCATCACTGCCGAATCCGACAAGCTTCTTCATGAGTGTCTCTTTCGGGATGTGGAGGTAGCGCTCCACGACACCGTCAATTGCCCGCTTGATTGACGGAGCATCTGCCTTGCCGACGTTCTCAATACCAGCGAAGGCAGTAGAGACGACACCATTCACTGCATACCTCACGTACACTATCTCCGCTTCCGTGATGGACGCATCTGTCGTACCGTCACTGATGAGGGCGAGAAAGTGAGCACTCTCCAGGTGCTGTGCGAGGTGACGGCGCTCAACCTCAGCGATGGCACGCACGAACTGCTTGCATGCCTTGTCATTCCGATAAGTGTTCCCCACATCAAGGCCCTTCTGTGCGTCCAGGGTACACTGCCACACATAATCTGTGAACGGACGCCGGTGCATTGCTATCGCGTGACAAGTCCTGAAACATCCAATGCAGGAAATATTAAATATCATAGTATTAAGTAAATACTGAGTATAGTCACAACATAACAACCTTCCTCAGCAAACAGTGAATACTAAAAACATCCTCGCTTTCAAAACAAAACTTGACGAAGATTTGAAGATGGGCAGGTTTAAATTTTAATAAAAGCACAAAAATCACAAGACAAGCCACGTTCTCAAAACCAAAAATATGATGCATAAAGGCGGGAAATACAACACTAAATAGTATTACTTTTGAACCCGAAGATCCAGGCAAGTTATAACACAGATCTACATCAAATGCAAATTAATAATTTCCCATGGCATTGTTTACTGCACGGCACGCTTGAAATGAGAGATAACAGAGAAATGAGGGATAATAATTTAAACCATATAGTGCTAACCCTAACAAAGTACAATCAAACACATTATTTTTTTACATTTTATAACATTATATCACATGGGTAACATAATTACCTAAACAAATGCGTCAGACGGTCCATGGTGGCCGTGTTCAGCGCTTGGATGGCTCGGTGGGCAGGTGCAGTGCCGGGACGGGCTTCGAACGCAGTTTGCCGGAAGACGGCTCGTGTGTGCGCCTCGCTTGTACTGTGTGCGCGTAGCGAGTCTGGACGAAAGTTGTCCGTGCCAGTCAAGAACGCATTCTTGCCACGGACACCAGTTACGTTGTGTGTCCTGCACACTTTGCAAAACAATCAAATCGTTGTCGTCATCGTAGGACAGCCAAGTGTGGTCTCGTTCCCAAACCTTCAAATAGCCACGCTGTCGTTTCTGCTGGTCGTACAGCGTGTCCCGTTCTCGCTTTTCCACCTTGCGTTTAACTTCTGGTTTTGCAACCCCAGTTAAATAACGATGCATCGTGCGTAAACGTAACAAAATAATTAGTAATGAATTAACAAAATAATTGATGTAGAACTGAAGATGTGAACCGTATTCGAAATCCGCGCATTTGAAAATAGATTAGAAAATAGACGCGAAAATGGACGCCAATTGCGCTCATTAGCCGGTACCCCTCTACATGATACGCTAAGCCAAACAAAACGGTCGTTTCAGATTTCTATGTCACACAACAACCAATCAAAAGTACCGTTTCACTGTCGATTCACATTAGGTGAAGATTTACTTTATCAATTGTACGTTTGGTGGCGCCACTCAACACGCTGATTTTTACTAGACAGCCGGACTAGTTGGTAGGCCGGGTTTACTAGTCCGCCGTAATCTTTACTAGTGTACGGACTAGCGGACTAGTGGGTAGTTCTACCCCTGCGAATACTATGAATTTCATTTATAAATACAATATTGCAAATGGTCGATTTAGTGTCACTAACAGTTATCCACAAAGCGCACCTCCCCCATGTCCCCAAAGCGCACCGCAGCAAAACTCATACAATTGGAGGTGCGGTTTGGGGACATTAAACTTTTTCGTGTATATCATAAATTAATTAATTTATTATGAAAATATAATGTATTTCGCGCGTTCTAGAAACAAATTTGACTAATACGTACTGTACTACAATCACGGTTCACAGCCGGTGCGTTTTGGGGATCCGCAAATGTGACACAATTTAGGATAGACTACTTTAATTAATTTTCGTATGTTAAACCAGTTTACTTACAATTTTTTTGCGGATTCAGATAGCATATTGCGATGACTGATTGTAATTTCCCGAAATTGAAACTATGCAACCACTGTTTATTTCAGATGGAACGAGATCAACAACAGCGGAAATATGGAGAGGCAGATTTACAGGAGGCCCTCTTTGCTCTTCAACATGGCGAATCATATAGAAGCGTTGAACAGCAATACGGAATCCCCAGGCGAACTCTTCAACGACACCATAAGGGCCAGGTAATTTTTATGTAATTTATCAAAAAAGTGTCTGAAAATTAGATTTTCATAATTCAGTAGTCATAATTACAATAATTATTACCATTGCAATAAAACGGGTTGCAACTCGGTCAATGTTTTATGCGTTCGAATAATATTACAAGTAATTTATAAAAAAAACACCACACAGCTTAATTTCAATTGCCATGGTGTGGTACTACCGTATTACTGTGTTGTTTCAAACTTTATAAAAAGGCTTATGTGAAGTTATCCATACAAATTCGGCTCTGTCCTACAGGTTCGAGCACCAGGTCGGCAACTTCTAGGGAGATTTCGCCAGATCCTAGACGACATTGAAGATATTATCGCCAAACATGCAATGGACATGCAGCAAATGTTCTACGGGTTAACAACTACCGAACTCCGACAAATGGCCTTCCAAGTGGCTGAGTACAAAGGCGTCGCACACCCCTTTGATCAAACCAAAAAGATGGCTGGTCGACACTGGCTAGCTGGATTTCTTGCCAGAAACGGAACACTCTCTATTAGGGAACCGGAAGCGACGAGTATAAATCGGGCAGTGGGATTCAATAAGGCACAAGTCGAAATTTATTTCGAGATATGGAGGTCGTTTCTTGAGAGCATTGGGCCAATAGATGGTGACAGAATCTGGAACATGGACGAGAGCGGCTTAACGGTTGTGCACAAACCTGGTAGAATCGTCGCGAAAAGGGTCAGAAACAGGTTGGAAAAGTGACGAGTGGCGAAAAGGGGGAAACGGTCACTATCATGCAGCATGAGTGCAAGTGGGCGTTATCTCGCACCATTTATGATTTACCCGAGGAAGAAAATGAACGAGCACCTGCTCGTTGGCTGTCCACCTGGTACAGTGGGAGTGGTGACAGACAGTGGCTGGACAGACAGCAAAGTCATCGTGCAGTGGTTGAATCACTTTGTCGATGCGGTCAAACCGACACCTGCCAAAAAGGTCGTACTCTTTGTTGACGGACACATCAACCACAAGTCGCACGAAGCAGTGGAACTCGTCAGGGCGAATGGCGTCGAGCTCATCTCCTTTCCACCGCACACTACTCATCGACTCCAGCCGCTCGACAAGTGCTACTTCGGACCGCTCAAGGAGTACTACAGGCAGGCATGCGACTATTGGATGACTAGCAACGCTGGAAAACGAATCACCTTCTATAACATCGCGGCCCTCTTTGGAGCAGCGTACACAAGGGCTTGCACGATCGACAAAGCCGTGTCAGGGTTCTCCAGTTGTGTACCGTGGCCATTCAACCCTGCAGTGTCTAGAGATGCAGATTTTGTGTCATCGTTGATGACGGACAGCGAACAGGCAGCCCCAGCAAGCAGCGCCCCGCCGGCGGTAACTGCTCCTACTGAAATTGTCGCGTCTGAGCCTCTTCCGAGCAGCGCCCATGTTGAAGCGACTAACCTCTCCGAACGCGCGACGCTGCCTGACGCAGTTGCCTCCACATCGACTGGCCGCACTACACCAATGACGCCTATAAACACGTTCATTCACTGCATATCACCACTCCCCAAGGCTGGGCCCCGGCTGCGTAAACGTCTCACATCATCGCCAAACAAGGATAATCTGCGAGAGAAGCATCAGCAACTGAACCATAAGCTTGAGAGGCAAGCCAATAAGCAGACATGCAAGAAATCCAACAAGCGCGAACTGCACAAGGGCAAAGAACGAACCATTGTCAAGCACGTGCGTAAAGTTGGTGCGACCCTTACGAATGAAGAATACAGGTGCATCTATTGCAGTGAGCCCTATACCACGCCACCTACAGAAGATTGGCTGCAATGTCCACTGTGCCGCCAATGGTACCATGAAAAGTGTAGAAACGATAAATCCGCATGCGACCTTTGCATGCAGTAGTCGCAGAATGGTTGACTGTAGACTATCAATGTAGGTTAACAATCGACAATGAGTCAATGGTGGCTAGACTATAGGCCTAATAGTAATTACCACTCCGTAATGTCATCTGTAATTGTTTTCACCAGCATGCAACAATAAACCTTTAGCCTAGTCTACATTTTAGTAGGATTGACAGCATTTGGTGACCATGACACAGGGGGTTCGCTTTGGGGATAGGCGCGCGTCCCCAAAGCGCCCCTTTTTTAATTTTGAATTTATGCAATATTGTTTTCTTTTATAACAATTATGACGTTTACTTTATATATAATGATGAATTAATGTACCCGCGTCGAATAGTGCAAATAAATCGATTTTGTGACAAATACATTTCAAAATAATAGCAGATAATGCTTAGGCGGTGCGCTTTAGGGACTTTCCCCCTATATTCGGGGTTGTCTCCTAGATTGACAGCAAATATCCGACAACATTAACTGTGTTTATTATACCAGGGTTCCGCAAACCTTTTTAGGTGTAGACGCAATTAATGTTGTCCAGTTAGCTATCTGCTGGCCAAAGGTTTCAATCAGGTAAGACATAAAATGCACTTTTGGAAGTGCTCATAAAGAGTGTATTTTGTGCAACTCTGATCCACGTCTAAACAACATGTAAATCACATATTAAACGCCACGTCTAAAAACATCTAAGGGAAATGGTGACACTGCACGTACACTGTTCTACCAACCAGACCAAGCAGATACATTGCAAGTCACAAAACAACTTTCACACGATAACGAAGGTGTTACTGGTGTGATTCGTCTTTGGGAATTCCGATATCGCTCAACCAAAATGCTATCAAGATGTACCAATCATCTCTGCGAGCAATGCTGACAAACTTGTTTTTTTTCGCACGAAGTTTTCGTTCATAGTGAAACAATCTTATAAATAAATGTAATACATTCTTCGTCAAATCCTATAATATTGCATTATGCAAAGAAACAAGCAAATATTCTGCAAATCGACCAATGAAAGCTGTCTGCAGACTGCCTGGTACACCGACAAGCACCGGGTTGACATATTCGATACGTGGACTGTCTTCGCCGCAAAATTAGCTGGTGAATTTGAAATGTACATAGTTGTCGTTCTTGGCGTGAACATTTTAAAAGTGCGACAGTGTTATATTATGTTCCGACCGACAGAGCATTTCCTTAAATACTCACTGCACAATTTCTTTTTGCTAACAACAAATACACAATGCTAAGAACAGGAAATGAATTCTTAGCTAATTATGCAGAAGGTTTCGCTTCCCTTTAACTGTTTCAATTTTGCCATATACCAAAACACACAGTGGTAATGTACGTTTTCAACGAGGTTTGAAGGGAGTGAGTACAGCATTTCACTCCTAACATCACTTATTTGCATTATGCACAGCATACCAACATTTTGTTGCCGGTGTGCTATGCAACAAAAGATGGATTGAGGCAAGGGGATGGTTCCGTGGATGGTGTGTGCTTGTGTGTACGTGCATGTGCGTGGGTGCGTATTTATATTACTGATTTAAGTCTCTAGTAATAACTACCCAACTTTCCTTTAGCTTGTCCGTCGTACCAGTTGCATGCAAGACGAATTATTTATTCCAAAAAGTGTATGGATTTGTCGTCGTGGTGTGTGATATACCTAAAATACCACATAGCATTTCAAGTTAACCCGACATTTGGTGTAATATGTTCGTCACGGATGCATCTGGCATAGGCAAATCATGCCTTGGATGTTGTCCTGAGAATGCATCATGCGCAGACCAGGACACAATCGCTGCTGTTTTCAATCAGTCCATATCGCAGCTACCAAAGTACGCTTTCACAGACAAATGTAGAATTAAACAACATGTCCAGCGGCAGTCTATCAGATTGTCTGCCTCTTTATTATTATCAGTAAAAGGCAGTATGAAATAAATTAGCATTGGCTTAATACACATTGTCGAAATCGTAGATCTTCCCCACTTCGTCCACCATTGTTTTCTTTTTATTTGAAAGTAGTGTCTTCTGCGCTAACATGTTGATTCTTTGTCTTATTAATAAACAAATTTAATAAACGTTTTCATTTATTTTATTATGCCTTATTATTTCATCATAGGCAGCATTACTCCCTGGCAGACCTGTTCAAAATAACACCATCTCGACTTTTCTGGGTCGCCACGCTGCAATTAATTCGTGAAGGTTATTCGTACATAAATATCCACCATTGTCTATTGCCAGGTACTCATTCATACAGCTGAATGAACAGGAGCAACGCACAGTGAACGAACTTACCCAAGGTTCGACACGGCACCACAGGATTTAAACCCCGGTTCTCTCGACTGAGAGTTCAATTTTCTAGTCACTGCGTCACTGCGCATGAATTGCGATCTATCGCATGAATTGGACACCCAATGAACATATAGGACAGCTAGTAATCACGTTTGCACATATTTATTAAGCTGGTTAGGTTTTGATATGATATCATAATCATAACAGTGTCTTAAATATTAATTAATAAACTTTTGGATTTGCTTGATTCATGCCACACTAAGTAAGTTTTCATATTTTAATTTTCGTAATGTTAGGCTACTGGAAACACAGTATCATCAATTTGCGAATTTGCATCATATATCATAGTCGCCGGAACGAAATTAATATTGAATGGGCTGAGCCGGAGCTTCAACACCACTCCGCGTCCGCCGCTCTCGGATCATGACATCGGAAGACGGGAGGGGGAGCTGTTAAATATTTTTTGGCAACGTTCAACATTGTTTGAAGCTCACCAGAAGCCACCAGTTGCTCATCCCTTTGAGGCTCGCCAAAAAATCCAAACATCAGATTCTCCAAAAACCTCGATTTACACCCACCAATGAGGCTCGCTAAAACCACCTTCAAGCTTTACATATACTCCGATTTGCACCCTCCCTCTCCAAAAATCTCAATTTGCACCTTCCTTGAGGTTCGCCAAAATACGTTCAGGCTGACCAAAGACATCAAATTGCGCCCAAAAATGCACCCTCTTCCTTAAATATTGGGGAGGCTAATCATATCTCCAGCCCATACCACACCAAAATATTGGGGGTTCTTTCCCTCATGCGGAATTCTGGCCTCAGGTGTGTGTGCGTGTGTGTGTGTGTGTGTGTGTGTGTGTGTGTGTGTGTGTGTGTGTGTGCGTGTGTGTGTGTGTGTTTGCATGTGTGCGTTCGTGCGTGTGTGTAGAACTCCCCAGCCTACATGTCTGGACACGTCACATGCACTGAGTTTTCACTGACTACTGGATCTGTCTAACAACCCGCAGTCCCGTAAACCAAAACAATGATCGCTGTGTCCGCTACTGCCGTCCTATCCCGAGCGCAATGGCGTATTTTGCCTAATTTGGATCTTTTCTTTAACTGTTTTCTGCAACCGATTGGGCCGCCACATTTTAGCAAGGAAAATTAATTGGTGACTAATCTTGGCCTCTCCCTTACGAAATCCTACATATGCCACTCAATGGATGCCTACGACCAACCAACATTGGACCAACGTTGGCATGCCACGCTACTGCCATGCAATGGTTACCGAATTACAAACAACATTGATCCGGTGATGGTACCCCAAGATGCTGCCATGCAACTGATCCCGCGCACAGTCAACATTTGTATCAGGGGCGGATCCAGAGAAGGTAGTCTGGGGGGCACAAAACCCACTCGTGGCCGAACGAAATTAATTTTGGGTGATTTGAGCCGGAGCTTGAGCACACCTCCACTGTCGTTTGTCGGGTCCTGACATCAGAAGGCAGGGGTACGGTGGAGGGGGGGGGTGTTGTTAAACATATTTCTCCGCCCCGCCGCCTTAACTTCAGCATCTCTCAGAGGCAAATAGTGTGGATGACTGAGGAAGAGATTAAAGTTAAATGCTGATAAGACAGATTTTCTTATTATTGGTAATATTGGAAAGGTTTTTTCCCCACATCTATGTTTAACCAGTATGTTACGCCTGCATTTTTAGCACGAAATCTCTGAGTTATCTTTGATGATAATTTCAATCATTTTAGACGCCATATTTCTTGTCGATGCTGTTATTATCATAGTCGTGATTTACGACGTATATGCGCCGTCATTTGCCTCTTTCCGTTGCAAAAATTATCGCAACTGCACTTGTTACTAGTAGGCTTGACTATTGTAATTCCCTTTTTCACAATATTGCCCTTAAGGATATCACTAGATTACAACGTGTACAGAATTGCTTAGCTTGGGTTATGACTTGGTCTCCGCGGTTTTCTCACTCAGTGCCTCTTCTGAGGTCTTTGCACTGGCTTCTTGTCCGATATCGTATTATTTTTAAGATCTGTACCATTACTACCAGGTACTTTCATGTAAGCAACCAGCATATTTATATCCATTGCTTACTCCTGTAAACAAAAGCCTATCCAGCTTCAATTGTCTAGTTCTGATTTACTTTTTGTTCTTAGAGTCAATACTAATATTGGAATTAGGGAATTTTCTGTTGCTGCACCAACTCTCTGGAATGTGCTCCCTCTTAGTGTTAGATCAGTTGAAAATATTCCACAACTTCTCCGTCATTTAAAAACTTGCCTTAATAACCTTGCGTATCCACCTTCAGCTCACTGGCATATCGATCCATCTGTTGACTCCTTTAATATCGCTTATCAATTCTGATACTGACTAACCCTTTTGTACTGTTGCGCCTATGAGCTTGGTTTCCGAGGATTTAGGCGCAAGAGAAGTTACCTTATTATTAGTAGTAGTTACATACAACAAACCCTTTGTCTACATCCACATATACAATTATTACAACAGACGGTATAATTGAAAGCTAGCAGTGAATGTTCAAGATTGTTATTGGTAATGGGGGACTACACTGTTTACGTTTGACACTTCCCTACTGTCACAAGTAGAGAGGATCACTTTGGTCACAAACTTAATAAAGTTTGAATAAACGATGCATGGAGTAGGGGAGACCGGGGTCAAATGTAACACTGGTGAATTATAACACTGGTTCTCCATGGCGTCTAGATTATCCAACAGCAAACCTTACTTGCACTGTGCATGCACAATTTACCAGTGGATTATCTCATGCACGATCTGGCAAGATCGATAAACGCAAACGACTTTTATTCACAAAAAGTACCTTTTCAAGCGTCTAAGTAAACTGATCATGTAGTGAATATTTTTTGGTTGCAGGAATTAATTTTAGATACTCGGTTGTATTTTCGGACCACAAAAGCACTGCGAATGTTGGCATATTTTGCAAAAACATTCAAATACATCGGTAGCTTAATTATGATATCGTATATCTGTAACCAGTGGCATGTAGGGATCAGATATGACAACAAGGTGGCAACATTGTTTACCATAATTCGTGAAGTGTGTGCGTGTCTACGTGCGTGCGTGCGTTTGTATCCTGATGCATTTAGTTATACTTTGTTCACAAGTGAAAGTCAAATGAAAAATCACTTATAAATGTCGTATATATATATATATATATATGTATGTATATATATATATATATATATATATAACTATAACACTTGAAGATACACAGTATCCACACGATCATTCAGTGTCATGTTGTCAGACACTTAAATTTGACACACGGTAACTTTCTTCCGCTCTATTTGTGTAAGATCGACTATGTTGTTTTGAAGCACGTTACACGTAACCGACAATATAACCTCCATCCCACTTGACATATCTAAGAGTTATGCTTTTCAATATAAAGCGGGTAGCAATGGAATCCCCCCAGCTCGCTGCTACGAATTCAATTCGCGTTGCCGTCAGTTATGCTTACGAGGCGAGGAACGCATTCAGCATCTTACATCATTGCGCCACGCCCAGCGTAAATAACGAAGCTGACGAACTTAACAGCGTAGTTATACAGGTGTGTCATCTATTTGACATTTCTTGTGTAGCTGGGAATTAAAAACACTAGCGTAAGATGACGAGTGATAAACAGTTGATAGATCTTGGAAAATGTGCAGGCGCTCTCCAAGATTATTAAGTCCATGAAGGACATTCAGCATAATAGCACACAGACTAGATACAAGTGCTTATAAACTAGCGTGCAATTTTTCGATTTTTGTTATTTAAAACTTGAGTGATGATGTAATTGTCTGGTTAAACGATGTCACATCATAGTATCGCTTGTTAAATCTGGTTAGTCAGTAACATAATCTTTGATATGACTTGTGTGTATATGTTAACAAATATAATTGGCGACATCGCTTAAATAAACGATCTTAAGTACTATTGCACCTAGCCGGGCTCAAACCCATAATAATAGACCATACATAGTGTTAAATACAAGTAAATTCTTCCTCAAAATACTCCTCTTCTAGAAAGCTGACAACGATGAATCTTCAGCTTACACACTCAGCATACGTGGACACAGCATAATAATCAGGAAGGAAGTTTCATATGTACACTATTTTATACAAATATATATATTTATATATATATATATATATGTGTGTGTGTGTGTGTTGAAGGTATACTGCCCGCCAACAATAAACCCGAGACATTGTTCCCCGTTTGAATGTTACGCTCTCGAAACGTTCCAATAGAATACAGAATATTTAAATTTAAATACATGCTACTAGCAGTATTCACATTTGGCGGCCCTACGTACTGGTATATTTGATATACGCAAATTTGCATTGTATGCACACGTTATTTATTGAATTAACCAAATGAAAAACCAACAAATACCTCAGAAGGCCGGAATACGCATACAAAGGTGTCGAAACTACATCCCCATTGGGGCTAACCAAACATTTCAAACAGTATTTCCTTACCGAAATATTGGGGGGTAGACATGACCCCAGCAACCACTCAAAATATTGTCTTGCGTGGGGGCTCGAATCATGTCAAAATATGGTCTACATACATATCAGTATGTAAACGATTTGCTTTGCTGTTTAAAGTATCATTCAATGAAGATCTCTACAAGACGGTAACATGGGGCATAAACGGGCAGCATGCTCCCTCGTTGTTCCAGAACCACGAAGTACGTGCGATACCACAGGCTGTAACGACGGCAAACCAAACCAGCCATGCGTGTCCGATAGATTGCAGTGCGTGCGGAACCACAGGCTGTAACGACTGCAAACCAGCCATACGTGTCCGTTAGATCGCAGTGCGTGCAGTACCATAGGCTGTAACGACGGCAAACCTGCCATGCGTGTCCGATAGATCGTAGTGCGTGCGATACCACAAGCTGTAACGACGGCAAGCCAGCCAAGCGTGTCCGATAGATCGCAGTGCGTGCGGAACCACAGGCTGTAACGACTGCAAACTAGCCTTGCGTGTCCGACAGATCGCAGTGCGTGGGATACCACAGACTGTAACGACGGCAAACCAGCCTTGCGTGTCCGATAGATCGCAGTGCGTGGGATACCACAGACTGTAACGACGGCAAACCAGCCTTGCGTGTCCGATAGATCGCAGTGCGTGGGATACCACAGACTGTAACGACGGCAAACCAGCCTTGCGTGTCCGATAGATCGCAGTGCGTGGGATACCACATACTGTAACGACGGCAAACCAGCCTTGTGTGTCCGATAGATCGCAGTGCGTGGGATACCACAGACTGTAACGACGGCAAACCAGCCTTGCGTGTCCGATAGATCGCAGTGCGTGGGATACCACAGACTGTAACGACGGCAAACCAGCCTTGTGTGTCCGATAGATCGCAGTGCGTGGGATACCACAGACTGTAACGCCGGCAAACCAGCCTTGTGTGTCCGATAGATCGCAGTGCGTGGGATACCACAGACTGTAACGACGGCAAACCAGCCTTGTGTGTCCGATAGATCGCAGTGCGTGGGATATAACAGACTGTAACGACGGCAAACCAGCCTTGTCCGATAGATCGCAGGGATACCACAGACTGTAACGACGGCAAACCAGCCTTGCGTCCAGATGCGTGGGATACCACAGACTGTAACGACGGCAAACCAGCCTTGCGTGTCCGATAGATCGCAGCGTGGGATACCACAGACTGTAACGACGGCAAACCAGCCTTGTGTGTCCGATAGATCGCAGTGCGTGGGATACCACAGACTGTAACGACGGCAAACCAGCCTTGTGTGTCCGATAGATCGCAGTGCGTGGGATACCACAGACTGTAACGACGGCAAACCAGCCTTGCGTGTCCGATAGATCGCAGTGCGTGGGATACCACAGACTGTAACGACGGCAAACCAGCCTTGCGTGTCCGATAGATCGCAGTGCGTGGGATACCACAGACTGTAACGACGGCAAACCAGCCTTGCGTGTCCGATAGATCGCAGTGCGTGGGATACCACAGACTGTAACGACGGCAAACCAGCCTTGTGTGTCCGATAGATCGCAGTGCGTGGGATACCACAGACTGTAACGACGGCAAACCAGCCTTGCGTGTCCGATAGATCGCAGTGCGTGGGATACCACAGACTGTAACGACGGCAAACCAGCCTTGCGTGTCCGATAGATCGCAGTGCGTGCGATACCACAGGCTGTAACGACAGCAAACCAGCCTTGTGTGTCCGATAGTTCGCAATGCGTGCGGTACTACAGGTTGTAACGAAAGCAAATCATGCAGCTACGCGTCTCCGATGGGTAATAAAATAAAGCGTTATGTTCGCAGCAGGTATAGGCTTACGTTCATCGCTGCAGAATGTTCGCAGCAGAACGTATCTTCCCTGGTCTCTTGCTGATTCTCCTTGTCTCTCCTCCGGCGGAATCTATCCGCCTTGGCAGATACAGAGTCTCACTGAGGGGGATTTGCAAAGAGGTGGACTGCAGATGGGGAGGCTGGTCGGGATGGAACACCTGCAATCACCTGTGTGGTAGTGCGGGCGTGGACACTCGCAGTCGGGGGGTGTCGAGGGAGGACAAGTGTGGCGGAAGAGGTTGCTCTGGCTCGTCGAGTGAGAGCAGGCCGTGCAACAGAGGGTGTCCCCACGGTGGAACGGCACAGGACGGGTACTGTAGCGACTGTCCCAGGAGATTCTACGGGACGTGCTGCGAACATGGTAAGTAGTACTATGTACACCAGCGGTATTTATCCTTTTTGACGCCGTTACCCCTTGAGCCAGCCAACGAAACCATAATTACCCCTCCATTTTTAAATACCAAACTCGAGAAATGGTATTTTAGAAAGAACATATATTTCGTCGCATAACTGATATAATTTTATATATTATTTACTTTATTATAATATATAACATTTGCGATACATTCGTCCCCTAATCTCTACTAAGGTCAAACGTACGACAAGCAATATTGTACACTGTACAGCCATAGATACGTAAATCTGAAACCTCAGATCATCTGTTTCACAACAACTTTTTCACATTGGCTAACGTGCTTTCTCTGTAGCTATATCCACAATTTGGAATCAACTTCCAATCACGTTAAAAATTCAAGACTTATTTGTTTGAAATCGCATTCCCATCCTAAACCTTCGACGGTCCCTTCCTCTGATAATGACTTTTGCGCGTTCCTGTTCACGATTTTGCATTATTATTTTTGTATGTTGCGCCTCTGAGCTCAGATTCCTGAGGATATAGGTAGACGCTAGAAAATGTATTTATTGTTATTATTTTTGCTATTACTGTTATTATTATTATTATCATTTCATGATTATTATTTCATTATAAAATGTGTAAGTAACGTATTTAATACCGGATGCCAAACGTGTAAAACGTATAAGTAGCGTATTATCTAATGAATGTCATTCTATCCGTATTCCCGCATACGTTAAATGTCACTGTGACATTTGTGGATTCTATAAATATTGATATGGCCATTAAAAATATGTAGAATTCTATAGAATATTCTACAGAATATTATATAGAATTCAATAGAATTATGTAGTACAAAATATTATATAGAAAATAATATACAAAAATCCTATATAATATACGTTATAAAATATATACTATAGACTTTGTGCCAAGGGGAAGTGCTGCATTTGCACACTTTTCAATTGCACCCCCCTGGGCCTCCCAACAACTTCTTCTCTAAATATTCGAAATATGGGGAGGGCTAAGCCTTTCTCCAGCCCCCAACAAAACAATTACACTACAAAATTCCACAGTTTCCGTAAATACTAGGGCCCCCTCAACAATCATTGGGCATCGCAGGCCCCAATCCCCCTTGTTCCATCGTCCGTACCTATTAATAGTTCTTGAATACATGTTGGTCTGATGAATAGAATAGACGTTGGCTCGAGGTGACGGTATAATTTATGTTTATGATCGGTGTTTATCATCAGATTGAAGAGACTTTTTGCGTGTTTTCTAAGACGTGTGCTGAAGAGTGACACATCCAACACTATTAGTATACTGTGTGCAATTTCTACGGCGTATGACAGCAATACTGATCTATACAGGTAGTTTCGCGATGAAACAGTTATGTAGTAATGATACTAAAACGGTTTCCATGCGAGGCTACCTAGGCTCAAGTCCGGCAATACAACATACTCAGTTTTTCCAATCTAATTTTCCTAAAATGAGAATGGCGCCATTCCATCAATCGTTGCACAAGACTCTGTACAGAATGTTAACAAAAGCAGGTTACTCTTTAGCTTAAACTAAACAGCATCCGTCGTTGGTGCTGATGTTGTTAATTTTAACCGGTTTTTTCTATGCGAGTCAAAGCTTTTAATTAGGTAAGACATACCATTCTGTGTGTTGTGCTAACCTGAGCCACATCTAAGCAACAAATACATCACTCTATTTAAAAGCCACGTAAAAAGACGTCTTACCTTAACTACCTGCTGGAGCGAGCTATATAACTAGCCATAAAAGACAGTTTTAGGGTGTTTCCTAAAACGTGTGCTGAAGAGTTACAGAATCGACATCATTAGTTCATACTTTGTTCAATAACAGCGAATTTCTTGTACCGCGTATAATAACAATACTGCTCTACACGTCTGCCACTGTTACGTAACTGTTTCCTCTCTATGCTTCCTGGGCTCTTGAAATGGTCAAGTTCGGCAATGTGACATAGTCACCTTCTTTCCAATAAAATCTTCTTAAAATGCATAGGCCTACGGTGCCATTCCTACGATCGTTGTCCGGGGCATATCGTTACGTTACTTCCGTGGTAACACCGCCGCGCGCAATCTCCCAGCAGGCCCGCTTCCTATCGTAATTGTATTCCCTTCAATATTCACGCATATTTAAACACTTGAAGCGGCTTCGATCTGAATTGTACTTGTCACAATCCTTTAAAATATCTTTAAAATTACTCTGAATTTTTTCGGAAGTTGCTGTTTGTATGTTATGTTTCAATGCCGTCACTGCTGTTGAACAATCGTGCATTCAAATGGCCAATCGCGTACCGTGTTGACTCAATGAACATGAAAAACGGTCTTAAAACCGTTAATAAACGCCACTGCCTGTAGTTGGGTCAACGTTGCAGCCTTCCAGGTAAGGATGAAAGCTCTGTCCGTAATATCGGGTATTCATTTCCACTCACGCACCACCACTATGTGCCGTAAACATAATCAAGTCAAGGTATAACCAGATTGAGCAAGATAGCCAATCAAAGCTAGACCACCAGATGGCTAGTGGTCTATGAAAACATTGGCTTACGGAGAGTCAAATTACATTTTATTACTTATCAGTGTCTACCCGGCCTGATGAAATATTTGTCAATTTGTATTAAAAAAGTACTCTGCTAACATTTACACAATCAGTCAATGATATGTTCCGTTCGTCATCTCGGTGAGAAGTAATCCTTTCTATACCCCTCTTCCATTTTTACAGCTACTTCGCGCTCTTCTGTGTTTCTTAAACATCAGAGAAGTCAAACTATCATGATATCAAAATCGATTCCAAATAAATTCAATTTGTTAGGCCTACCCTCCTTGCCTTTTGGTATCTAATGTCCTCGAGGCAGCACATCTTGCGGACATTTTCAAGCAACAGCTAATCGGTACACCCAAACGTTATGTAACAGGTTACAGCAATATATATATATATATTTCTCCAAAGATTGGGAGGGAGGGAGGGGGAGAGAGAGAGAGAGAGAGAGAGAGAGAGAGAGAGAGAGAGAGAGAGAGAGAGAGAGAGAGAGAGAGAGAGAGAGAGAGAGAGAGAGAGAGAGAGAGAGAGAGAGAGAGAGACAGAGAGAGAGAGCAAGCGTGTGAAGAGAAAGAGAGAGGGGAGGAGAGTAAATGAGTGAGTGCGTTGGGGGGTGAGTTGCTGGGTGGTTGGGTGGGTGGATGAGTGTTTGTATGTGTGTGTGTGTGTGTGTGTGTGTGTGCGTGTGTGTGTGTGCGTGCGTGCGTGCGTGCGGGCGGGCGGGTGAACGAGGAAGTGGGTGAACTGGTGAGTGGGTGGGCGAATGGTCGAGTGGGCGAGTGGGCGAGTGGGCGAATGGGCGAGTGGCCGAGTGGGCGAGTGGGCGAGTGGGCGAGTGGGCGAGTGGGCGAGTGGGCGAGTAGGCGAGTGGACGACTGGGTGAGTGGGCGAGTGGTCGAGTGGGCGGGTAGGTGAGTGTATGAATACGTGAGTGAGTAAGTGGGTGAGTGAGTGATTGATTGAGGGGTGTGTGAGTGGGTGAGTGAATGTATTTATTTATGAGTGAGTGAGTGAGTGAGTGAGTGAGTGAGTGAGTGAGTACTGCTCAACTTTCAACTGCTCCATCAGCAGGTATAAATCTGGTTACAGAGAACATCAAGTAACGCCTAAATTATGTATGCAGCGTATGTATTGACATAAAATACATGTACTCCTGGGTAGCGATCATGTATGCCTAGATGTGTTCTGTAGCCTAATAAATGCCGACACAACATCGGCAAAAATATTATAGGTCGGTATCCCGTTAAAATAGTGGCTTAGAGGGTAAAAAATGCGGATGTCAACCACAAATGTGAAGTATCTGCGTCTGATATATCCTTCGCGAAAAGCAATCCTATGGATGCCGATCCGTGTTTGATATTCTTTTTATATAAACAACCAATAAGTAATTTCGCATCTCTCACGTACACGTAACGGTTTCAGGAACGCGCCTGTATTCTACAGTGTACGCATTCAATGCCGCTGGACTCAAGTCGGCTGGCGTCAGTTCAGACGGATTCGTCATAGATCCGACTCCGCCTGCAGTTCTTCATAAGTTCCGACTGGGACCGAACCTTCTGAAGAATCCATCTTTCGAGGATGCCGTCCATAGAAAGGAAGCAACCCCTAACGAATGGCAGGTACTGGGGAAAATTGACGTCACAGCGAGTGCTGACGTTGTAACCGCACGAGACGGGAAGACGTTTCTTGACATTTTCAGTGGAAACGTAAAGCAGAACGTTGCAACGACGAAGTTGAAGAAATATCGAGTCATTTTCTTTGTTCGCGCGCCAGACAACGTTAGATTCCACTCTCAGCAACTTGGCTACGTCCGACTCCCAGGTGTCAACGCGGCATTCGTCGTTGAGCCAACGACTTCAGGTGAACAGTGGCAGAGACATGTACATTACATCACGGCCAGAGACCCATTGTCAACCTTTAATATCGGTGCCATTGGTGATAAGACTGGGTTTCTGCCGGACAATGTCCAGGTACAAGAAGTGGGTGAAGGACGACGTAGTCCATCTACTGACCCAAGAGATCCGATCAACTCGCATGTCCAGCCGATGCACGTGCACGAGACGTAGAGGGGCAGCTACTCGGCAGTGACGGCGGCGTGGGATGTCGAGGACCCGGAGAGCCCGGTGACCAGCTACTCCTGGGCCATCGGAACAGTGAGGGGTACGTATGGGCCACTCGTTGTGTACGCATGTGCGTGTGGGTGTGCGTGTGAGTGTGTGGCGTGTGTGTGCGTGTGTTCTGTGCGTGCGCGTTTGCATATGCGTGTGTGTGTATGTTTGTGTGTGTGTGTGTGTTCGAGTGCGCGTGTGCGTGTGTGTGTGTGCGTGTGTGTGTGTGCGCGTGTGCGCGTGTGTGCGTGCGTGTGTGTGCGTGTGTGAAAGAGAGACATTGGTGTGTTGGAGGGAGGGAGGAAAGAAAGTGAGAAAGGTAGAGAAAGAGATGGTTTTATATAGAGAGAGGGGGGATCAGATGGAGAGTGTTAGTGTAAATATGTATATCTGTAGGTTGCACAGTCATGCTAATAGATTTATGTCTACGTCAAAAGGAAATGCCCATGAGATACCACCTAATATATAGCATAAAACAAATGTCACCACACAAGTCTCACAACATAGCTGTCATGAATTAGAATCAAAAAGTGTATTGTTCTTGTTAACAAACGACATATCCACCACATCTTGCAGGCGGAGTGCAGCTGCAGAACTTCCGGTCCGTCGGTCTGCAGACCTACGCATGGGCAGACGCCCTCCTCCTGCAGCACGGGACAGATGTCCACGTGACCATAGTGGCCGAGAACGCAGCCGGACTGAGGACGGTCATCTACTCCGATCCGCTGGCAGTTGACCTCACTCTGCCGGACCTTTGCTGTCTCGTGGTCAATGTCACCCTCACGTGATTATTTCGCAGTGATCACACCTCCAGAAATGACTAATATGGGTAGACGTATGGAGGATAAATCTGCCATGTTGTTTTCACATATATTTAGTATTGCAAGTATCTGCTCTAATTGTGAATTCTCACTATCGTTATTGAATTATTTAATGCCGATATAAAGGATTACACGCAAAAATCAACTTCTTGCGTGATCTACAAACTGATAATATATATACATGTACATACATATATATATATATATATATATATATATATATATATATATATATATGTATATATATATATATATATATTATATCTGGTGGCGATTTTTAAACCCGAGATGGTGTCCACCGCGTTGTTATTTCGTGGTGGCACCGCATCAAAACATTATTTATGTGCAAATGCGTACATGACTTTGCCAAGTTTAATGTTTTTACCACAAAGTGCACAATTCCACTAAAACGTCACATATTCGGTGGACTATTATACTTTGCTGTGTCACAGCCGAAACAGTGGCACTGGGTGTTGAAAAAGCAACATATTATACGTACTGTTTTATTTGTGTGTGAAGACTAATGCAATCGAAATCGTATGTATAAATATAAGATAGAAAATAACTATTCCAAATGTTATTTCTGTATGGAATCCACCTTGTGCGATGTTTTCTCAGACATTACAAATAAATAGTCGTGTATTGTTGGAAAATTAATTACAAATGTTGGAACTGATTTTGTTTTTAGCTCTTGGAATGTTAATGAAGCAAGTTCATTGTAAATTAAAAGAAACGTTCCTAGCAAACATACCTACAACACTTGTTTAATAAAGATATAGCGAACAGATACGTATGATCTCGTTAGGCATCATAAGTTGAATAATAATAACTATACAACAGAGCAATTAATGACAAGTTTTAAAAAGACAAATTCAACTTGTGATGCGGTGATCTCAAGCCTCGTTATATTTACCAAAATAGGATGGCGGAAGCGGAAATGACGTGGCGTATCAAACGTCAAGGACTTTGAGTGTCACATGGACTGTTAAAGACCCAGAAAGTGATGTGACGTATTGCGAATGTGTAAGATGGAATAAATATGGTTTTTGTTTCACTTGAACTATCTTGTAATAGCATGGTTCCCTTATATATATATATATGTCAAAACATTGCGACCATTGCGTTACAACTTCACATCGACCACAGCTGCCACATTCACTGTGTGTGTGCGCGCGCTCGCATGCGTGCGTGCGTGCGTGCGTGTGTGTGTGCGTGCTTGTATGTATGTGTCTTTATGTGGGTTTGCGTGTGTGCGTGTGTGCGTGCTTGCATGCTTTACTTTGTGTGTGTGAATATGTGCGTGCGTGTAGCGATAATATAATTTTCGAAGCGATCCCATATGGCAAAACAACTAAATTACATATCTTGCTATAGCTGTACATGAAATATTGAATGACGTCGTGTGGAGTTATGCCAAGTTGTGTGATAGCGTTCTCATTGATTATATCCGGAGAAAATGACAATAATCGCTGGATGCATCTAATCGTACTCTCATTTTATGTAGTAATTACTTCAGAAATTAAGCTAAATTTACGCAGGTAATATGTTATACCGCACGTGCCTCACCATTGTTATTCGGGGTTGTGTCCTCCACAGACAAGAGCCCCGGCTCGCAGGAGGTTCAGTCGTTAACGAGGACGACTTCGCTGTCGACATCGTCCGTCACATTGGGCGCCTCCGTCAGCCACGGCGAGACTATCTTCAGCGTCGTCCGCTGCTTCAACTACGCCCACCTCCAATTTACACTCGTCTCCAGCGGCGTTGTCATGGTGATCTCACCGCCTGACGTCTCCATGGCAACGCTGAACATCATCACTAGTTCTGCGTCGTATTATTCGTCGCGCGACCAACATAAGTCAGACAGAGATCGCCTGTATTTCGGGTGGGAGGGAGTCAGGGACCAATGAGGGTTTTCATTTTATGAGGTGGGTTCTAATTATAGGCTCGGACATTTCCGCGCATTCCTAGAAATGTACACGCTTTACTATATGATGGTGGCTATTTGTCCCCCCCCCACCACGTACGCATGCTTGTAAACATCTGATGTCAGTCTTGTCAAACGTACCTTCAACATAACCCTAACCCTTTATTAGAACAACCATAAAAAGGCGTTAGTACGTGGAGGGGTAGCACGAAGCTCCCTCCTTAGTATAACTAGTTGGTATTCCTAAAAATACAGTCTGCTACATACAGTTACTTGTTGCCTACATGTTATGTTTTCGCCCAGTCATTGAAGCTGTAAAAGTGTTAGCCCTAAAACACTATCGACCTTATATCAGTCATTGAAGCTGTATAAGTGTTAGCCCTAAAACACTATCGACCTTATTTCAGTTATTGAAGCTGTATAAGTGTTAGCCCTAAAACACTATGGACTTGATATCAGTCACTGAAGCTGTATAAGTGTTAGCCCTAAAACACTATCGACCTTATGTCAGTCATTGAAGCTGTATAAGCCCTAAAACACTATCGACCTTATATCAGTCATTGAAGCTGTATAAGTGTTAGCCCTAAAACACTATGGACTTTATATCAGTCACTGAAGCTGTATAAGTGTTAGCCCTAAAACACTATCGACCTTATATCAGTCATTGAAGCTGTATAAGCCCTAAAACACTATCGACCTTATATCAGTCATTGAAGCTGTATAAGTGTTAGCCCTAAAACACTATCGACCTTATATCAGTCATTGAAGCTGTATAAGTGTTAGCCCTAAACCACTATGGACTTTACATCAGTCACTGAAGCTGTATAAGTGTTAGCCCTAAAACACTATCGACCTTATATCAGTCATTGAAGCTGTATAAGTGTTAGCCCTAAAACACTATGGACTTTATATCAGTCACTGAAGCTGTATAAGTGTTAGCCCTAAAACACTATCGACCTTATATCAGTCATTGAAGCTGTATAAGTGTTATCCCTAAAACACTATCGACTTTATATCAGTCATTGAAGCTGTATAAGTGTTAGCCATAAAACACTATTGACCTTACATCAGTCATTGAAGCTGTATAAGTGTTAGCCCTAAAATACTATCGACCTTATATCAATCATTGAAGCTGTATAAGTGTTAGCCCTAAAACACTATCGACCTTATATCAGTCATTGAAGCTGTATAAGTGTTAGCCCTAAAACACTATCGACTTTATATCAGTCATTGAAGCTGTATAAGTGTTAGCCATAAAACACTATTGACCTTACATCAGTCATTGAAGCTGTATAAGTGTTAGCCCTAAAATACTATCGACCTTATATCAATCATTGAAGCTGTATAAGTGTTAGCCCTAAAACACTATCGACCTTATATCAGTCATTGAAGCTGTATAAGTGTTAGCCCTAAAACACCATGGGCCTTATATCAGTCACTGAAGCTGTATAAATGTTAGCCCTAAAACATTATCGACCTTATGTCAGTCATTGAAGCTGTATAAGTGTTAGCCCTAAATCACTATCGACCTTATATCAGTCATTGAAGCTGTATAAGTGTTAGCCCTAAAACACTATGGACCTTATATCAGTCATTGAAGCTGTATAAATGTTAGCCCTAAAACACTATCGACCTTATATCAGTCATTGAAGCTGTATAAGTGTTAGCCCTAAAACACTATCGACCTTATATCAGTCATTGAAGCAGTATAACTGTTAGCCCTAAAACACTATCGACCTTATATCAGTCATTGAAGCTGTATAAGTGTTAGCCCTAAAACACTATGGACTTTATATCAGTCATTGAAGCAGTACTAATGTTAGCCCTAAAACACTATGGACTTTATATCAGTCATTGAAGCTGTATAAATGTTAGCTCTAAAACACTATCGACCTTATATCAGTCATTGAAGCTGTATAAATGTTAGCCCTAAAACACTATCGACCTTATATCAGTCATTGAAGCTGTATAAGTGTTAGGCTTCAAACACTATCGACCTTATATCAGTCACTGAAGCTGTATAAGTGTTAGCCCTAAAACTCTATCGACCTTATATCAGTCATTGAAGCTGTATAAGTGTTAGCCCTAAAACACTATGGACCTTATATCAGTCATTGAAGTTGTATAAGTGTTAGCCCTAAAACACTATGGACCTTATATCAGTCATTGAAGCTGTATAAGCCCTAAAACACTATGGACCTTATATCAGTCACTGAAGCTGTATAAGTGTTAGCCCTAAAACACTATGGACCTTATATCAGTCACTGAAGCTGTATAAGTGTTAGCCCTAAAACACTATGGACCTTATATCAGTCATTGAAGTTGTATAAGTGTTATCCCTAAAACCAATGGTTTAGCTGAGTTACCCGACGGACTAGCTGAGTTACCCGACGTTGCCCGGGGAAAAAGGTAGTCATACATCCTGAAATCATTTACACTGAAATCTAAAAAAAAGTATTGTTGACATAATTATGAACACTGAAAATAGCCCAAACCTCAAATGCCCAACATTTGAGTTCCAGACACCCGAAACCCATTCCAAATGTGTCCAGCCTACCCGTATTAATTAATTGTAACTGGTCACTGGCGTAGTTGTTAGGACAACCTTTTGCCAGAATTCGCAGGCGCTCACCCGTGTAACTGACGTAACCAGCAACAGGCAGCTGGATTACCCGTCCGGGTTTTGTAACATAAAAATAATACATTTGTCTGTATACACCCAGTGACACATTTGTACATTGAATAATGATATGTACAATGTTATAGAAAACAGCACCTGGGTCTTGAGTCGTACACCACGTACACGCTGATGTTCCGAGCGACCAACAACGCCCACTTGAGGAGTGACGTCATCGCCAGTAATTTCACCATTGAAACGGAGGCACCGCGCATGACCAGTGAGTTCACATCAGCAACATGATACGCTAAGTGAATTGCATTTCCGTGTTGTCTAGCTTAAACATAATTGCTGCTGCATGACGACTTGCGGTATTTACAGAGGTTTGCGACCATTTCGACCACGGATATGCATTATTTTACTTACTTACTAATGCCACCTACGTAACGTGGCGACATGATGAGTTGTTTCCATTGTTTTCTGCATGTCACTGTGGCAGCCAGACAAGCCCCACTGAAGCCGAGGTCCCTCTGAATAGTGTCAGTCAGGGTCATGTTCGGGGGACATCTTCTCCGAAGGCCCTCAGGTTTCCAAAGGAGAACTCGGTTTAGAATTTCATCGAGGAGTTTCGTGGCAGATCGCCGTACATTTCCTGGTTGGTGATGTGATCCATTACTTAATAAAGTAAGACAGTTACAAATTCCAGCTTAATCTAAATATCATCTTAATTATCATCGCGCCGCGGTGCGGTGACTAGAGCTTCGGACTCTCGACTAAGAGAACCCGAGTTCGAATCCTGTGCGGCGGTGTCGAACCTTGGGCAAGTTCGTTCACTCTACGTTGCTCCAGTTCACTCAGTTGTAAGAATGAGTACAAGGCTATAGACAGTGGTGGATATTTGTGTACAAGTAGTCTTTGCGCATTAATTGCAGCGTGGCTGGATGCTTCCCAGATAAGTCGAGATGGTGTTTGACAGAACAGATATGCCAGGGAATAAAGTGTAAAGCACGTTGAGCATTCCTGAGGACGGGATAATGTGCTATTTAAGAACTTACCTAGAACTCACCTGATTACGTCCCGCTCATCTCTCTGTGGCTGACGTATATATCGAGGGACGATGCTAGTCACTGGTCCTTGTAGCGGCGTCATAGTATTGTTTCTAGTGAGGTGTTTTCTGTGTCGATGTCACGGCCAGTTTGAAGCATAGCTTGGTTTGTCCGTGAAAGCAGCAATACATGTTTCAAGTCGGATGACAAAAGCTGTTAGATCTTGTTGGAGAATGTATCTGAAGCGCCTCGTCGCGATCCGTCGCGGTTCGCCGCCAAAAGTTGAACGCTTACATTTTATGTACCGCGGTGTTCGCCGCATTCAAAAGGGATCTGTTGAAAGTAAACGTTGTGCGTTTGATGCTACTGATTTCAAATGTATTTTTCGACGAAAATACCGCCACGTCTGCCATTAGGCCGATGATTAGGAGCATTTTTGTTTTGTTAAAAGCTCAACTTGTCATCCCACCTAAAAAGAATCCTCTTCAAATCCAAGACTAACTATATCGGCCATTTTGGAGTCGCCCTGACGCGGCGCACGTCCCGGCGTCAGGACGACGTAACTTTGAAAAGCAGAATCGACTTACGGGGCAAAAGGTGACGTCGCGGCGCGAACTGTGAACGCGACTCAGCCCACCGTATTCGACGATGGCGCAGACAGCCGATGAGTGGTCGGAGACCTGTTTTAGCACGGATATATTCTACTTGAGACGTTATCATACCCAATAATAACCAGTATTGTTCTGATTCGGAAGAGAATAATCGTAGTTAGAAAAACTATATACTGTACTTGATTGGAGTAACTGAATACCACCTGTTGTTCCGCAGATGCGTCTCTACAGAGTGACTGGCCAGAGCAATGGATACTGAAGCTGGATTGGACTGGGTTGTTTACCAGCAATTCATCGCTCGCATACGAAATCAACATCGGTATGTAACCCTTACAAAACGCAAGCAAAAGGTTGACATGAATTGTTATATATATCTATATATATATATATATATATAGTGTGTGTGTGTGTGTGTGTGTGTGTGTGTGTGTGTGTGTGTGTGTGTGTGTGTGTGTGTGTGTGTGTGTGTGTGTGTGTGTGTGTGTGTGTGTGCCTGTGCGTGTGTGCGTGTGCCTGTGCATGTATGTGACACTGTGTTTGGACAATGGCATTGTGTTTGCAGAATAAACTGTGCAGTGAAAACTCACCATTAAAATCAAACTGGGGACTGGGTAAACGTTACTTGAATAGCGAAGTAACCGGAAATGATTTGGGGATGTCCTAGATTGACCTTAATTGCAAGATGGCCGCATTACAGAGGTGACAAAAAAGCAAGGTTTGACTGTACTCTAATTTTCGAAATTCTTGTTCGTGGTTTTGACCCATACAATGTTGTACGTCATACGGTATGTCGAACAACCAAGAGGGTGTATGTCATATCACGTTTTATGTCATGTTCTACTCCAGGTTTGACCCAGGGTGGCATAGACATGTTATCCGGATTGGAAAAGACGAAGACGGATCTGGAAATCACTGGAGTGGACCACACTGAGGAACATCACGTGACCGTGACAGCCTTCAACAAGGCTGGACTGTACACGACAAATGCCTTTGTAGTGTCATACGAGTCACCTTCCAGCAATTAGTGACGCCACGTGACTGCAGATTGCAGTATCTAACATTTTATATCTGCGTAATTTTACACGTGCAATAATCAGTATTGTTGTTCAGGAACGTGTAATGTGGTAGTTCAGGTATGTAGATGTGGTCACTATTAATTAGATATGTCAGTCAGCGCACACCGAATCAGGAAGGTTCCCGGGGAAAGGGGGATAATCTAGTTGCGCATGCAGAATGACGGCACATCCGGAAGAACGTCTCCTGGTGGATAGTATGCGAAATAGAGCTAGAACTAGACGGGCCCCTGGTGGAGAAATGTGGTACAAAAATTATCAAATATTTCCCCGTGAGAGTGATGTTTCGGCCCACTGTCCAAGTGGACACTTGTGAGACTAGGAATAACCCAAGTGAATGTTTGTGGATATACACGACAATCTTAGTGTTGTGATATATGGACCATGTATGGAAGGCAAATATAAGAAGAACCCTTAACTTGTCGATCTTCAGTGCCACAATTGAAAGTATAATTATGTACGGAGTAGATAACTGGACCCTCACAAAAGAACTAGAAGAAACTAGATGTAAGTTACACCAGAATGTTAAGAAAGTGCCTAAATGTCCACTGGAGCAACAGGCTTACAAATGAAGAACTATATGGACATGTAGACAAAGTCACACACAATATTCGCAGGAGGCGCCTACAACTAGCTGGTCATTGCTATCTTAAACCGAAGAACCAGTGTCAACATTCATCCTGTGGGCACCCACACATGGAAATAGAAACAGAGGGAAACAAAACAAAACATACACTAAGCTGATCTGCGAAAACCTTGATATTGAAGGAACATACCTTCCATCCCTGATGAACGATCGACCCCTAAGGAAAAGGCTCATGTATGCTCCGGCCCCGGCCGACCAATGATGATGTGGTTTATTTTAATAATCCACGAAAAGCGCCAAACTATATTAATATATAATATTTATAGAGTACAACATACATAACATGCTCAAAGCGCTGTACAATAAAATCCAATCAAGCGATTCAATGTATACTTATAAAAACTGCAAAAAAAGAAACTTCAGATAAAATGTAGAACAAATTAAGTTAGTTATATTAAAACTATTAATTAAATAAATAAATAAAATTAGATAAATTATAAATTAGACCTGTTATTACTGTATTTACATATATGCATACCTATACATACATACCCACACACATGCATGCAATCACGCATACATAAATAAATACTGATATATGCACTCAAAATAATATACCTATATGTATAAAAGTAAGATATGCAGTAAAATGTCCTCAAATGAAATGTTAAAAATGTCAGCAGTATTGAGCTTTGAACATGTGCGTCTTTAGTGTCTTTCTGAACGCCAACAAAGTTCTGCTGCATTTCATAGCAATGGGCAGTGCATTCCATAGCCGAGGTCCAATCACACGAAAGGACCTGTCCCCGAAACTGACCAGGTTCGTTCGTGGAACTTCAAGCAAAAGTTGTTCAGATGAACGTGTGCGTCCCGGACAGTGCCTGGTTAACAGGTTGGCAAGATAGTGCGGCGCCGTCCCGTTCAGACATCTGAACACATAAAGGAGTATTTTAAATTCGATTCGGCATTTGATTGTGTAAGTGTAATTCTTTTAGAACCGGAGTTATGTGGTCACGGCGAGGTTTGAACGTGATGTTTCTGGCTGCCATGTTTTGGATTCGCTGGAGTTTGTGAATGTGGTCACGTGGTAGTCCAGCCAGTAACGCGTTCCCGTAGTCCAATCTAGACATGACGAAAGCGTGCACACGTGATTTAGTCGCATATGTTGTGAGGTATCGCCTCATACGACTGATGCTGTGGAGGAACATATACGTTGTTAGGCAAATGGCACTTATGTGGTTAGTCGTGTTGTGGAATTGATCAAATACAACGTCCAGGTTGCGCGCACTTGAAGACGAAGTCAAAGTCGAGTCAAAAATGCGTATCTCCTTTAGCAGTGGCAACTTCTGTTTAGTGCCAAACACCATGACATCCGTCTTCTGATCATTTAACTTCAGTAAATTGGTTCGAGACCATTCACCAATTTCTTCTAGGCAACAGCACAGATGATCCATTGAGTTCAGTTGGCCATCTCCACCAGGACAAAACGAAACATAAAGTTGCGTGTCGTCGGCATATAGGTGATAATCTAAGCTGAATTTCTTGATGACGTCGCCAAGTGGTGTGATATATGCAGTGAATGGAATAGCTCGAGTACGGACAGACAGACAGTAGTTTTTATTTTGACCCTTATACATATAACTCAATAAGTGAATATGTACAAGCATAATGATCACATAATTGTATATAAATCATTACGTGAGGGTCAGGGAGATTCCCACTAAGGCAAAAAAGCCGCTCTCATGGGAGTCACCCAGTCATAATAATTGCTGATTTGTTTGGTCAAATTTGAGCCAATAGTGGTAAAGAATGTATTAAATGTGTTTGCAATAATCGTTTTGTTTGTTATAATTTCGTCACTATATATAAACGATTTAGGGAAAGTTTTCTTTTCTCGTGTTCTGGACAGAATATCGCTTATAGTTTCCCAAGTTTTTTTTATATTATTTTTGTATTTATTAAAAGAAGATTCTTAATGCAGTTGTTTGGCTGTTCGTATACTTTTTTAAGTATGCTATTATACGTTGTCAGGTTAGTCCGAGTTGCTAAATTTTCAGGTGAATCAGGCAGAGTCATTTTGAGTTTCTTATATAATTTGTCTCTGTATCGTATTGATTTGAGCAGGCCGAATGTAATCCATGTTGATTTTTTTTGCTTGTATTTTTTGAACTTAACTGTTTTATATGGCATATGCTTGTTTTTTGCGCATTTGATTAATTCATGTAAAATGTTATAGTTTATGTTTGGATTAGCAAAAGGTGACTGATCAAGTTTATTATAAACATCTGATGAGGTGATTTCATTTATGAATTTGGAAATTGCTTCTTGATTTTGTACGTTAATTTTAATATATTTAGGTGGTGGTTCTTTGTGGGAAACTTTGTTTAGAAAGGTAAAATATGGTTGATGGTCCGATAATTGTTTCGTTAAAATACCTGATTTTGGTGTTATTGCAGGATCGGTTAATTTACAAAACAAGTCATCTATTAATGTTCCATTATTATTTGAAAATCTTGTAGGGAGTGTAATATGGGGGTAAAAGCTATAAGATATTAATAAATATAAAAAAAATCACCAAAAACATCTCTTTCGTTAATTTTAAGAAGGTTTATATTGAAATCACCGGCAATAATGATGTCGGATTTTGATTTGTCAAAGGATGAAATAATTGGTGTGAATTCGCTAAAAAAAACTGTTTATAATTTTCACTGAGGTCTCTTGGAGGTCGGTAAATATTTCCAATGATAATATCTTTTAAGAGCCCACCTCCACTTATGTTAATAAATTGTCCTTCCCAATGTTGAAACTAATTTAGGGACAAAATAACTTTGAAGTTGTATTTGTTGCTTAAGTATATGAGTAGCCCGCCTTTGGTGCTACATGTTTTGTCTTGTGTAATGCAATGATATCCATCGATTTGTAGGTGTGATAGATCATCATTATCTGAGAGCCAGCATTCCTGAAAGCATATTACGCTGAATTTAAATTTCATCCGGTTAAGTTCCTCTAAGAAAGCTTCAATTTCGCTGAATTTTGCATTAATAGATTCTATGTTTGAGCTAAGTATACTAAACCGTTCGTTATTTGTTTCTGCTAGTAGTTTAAAATTGTCAAGATCATAATATGTCGAATGACGTATTGGTTGAAAATCTTAATCAGCAGCCTCATTTAGCTGTAGTACATTAAATAGAGAATTCACATTAGTACCTCCTTGACACCAGGGGAATGATTCGTTAGCTAGCATTCTTTAAATGAGTAATTGTGTTTGAAACATATAGCGTAACAACCGACTGTCCACTGTAATCCAAAAGCCTTGTTTTACCATAGTCATATGAAGTTAGTATACTCAGTGCTGTGTAGCATGTCACCATATCTGTCATCATGCAAGAAATGCATGTCTGTGCAATAATAATAATAAGCAAAAAAGAAATGTATAGAAAAACATTATGAACAGTACGTGTCGTGACCGGACGTATCCGGACCGGTCTTCCCATTGGTGTGACATAATGACAATAGTAATCAGAACAAAATTAGCAAGACGAATTATATCGTATTATAAATTATGTTAAGACGCGGGTAAGTGTGAAAAGTAAACAATGTGTGGAAACCAGTAGTATAAGGATACAAAGTATGTAAATAATTATGCATAATTCACATCATACGGAGAAGCAAATTGCATTATTCAATAAATTTGTGGAAATAAATATTAATTAATTAGAGGAAAAACACACATTACAATTAGTTTGCATTATAAGGAAAGCAACGAGAACATAAACTGCACAAAATTGCAAGACGCAAGCTATACCATAAAATAATTATAGAAAAGCAAATGTTGCGTCAGTAGCTGGGGATACAGAGAAAGAAAGTAATCGCAGGCAATATGTATCGCCTTGCAGCTAGCAAGAGAAACAAACATATCATCATAATATACCTGAGAATAACAATGACGACGATATTACTTAGCAAAGCTGTCCAGGTCTTTGATAACACTAATCTCTTTAATTACACCACTCAGTGTTTTCACCAGTACGTCCAGCAGTCGCTTATTTTATTTTCCCTTTTCAGCACTCTCGTCTTGTAGGCCAGTCCTGCTCTGTTCGATGTCAGATCTTCGTTTATAAAGATGGCCTTGTCTTTATTTTTGTCGACGTTATGCCGTTTCAGCTGTGTGCCTCGCTACGGAAGCGCACAGTGATTGCGCGCTTCCTCATGTTTCCGCTCGTGTCCTTCTTTGAGCCCAGACGGTGACTACGCTCCAGATGGAGCCTTGCGGTACACCAAACGGCCCAGCAGTTGGGGAGGATTTAACACTTCCAATACGAACGACTTGATGCCGGACAAGTAAGATCTGAACCACTAAGCGCAGCGCCAGTGACACCGAATCTGTGAGTGAGTCTGCTCAATAGAATGCCGTGGTCAATTGTGTCGAAAGCGGCGGTCAAGTCAAGCATAACCAACACAACAACACAGCCACGGTCTACTGCACACAGAATGTCATTGTGTACTTTAAGCAGAGCCGTTTCAGATGAGTGATCTTGTCGATATGCCGATTGAAATTGGTCGTGCAAGTTGTTCTCTTGCATGTGGAGATTCATCTGTTTTTTACAACGCGCACGATTACTTTAGAGAGAAATACCAGATTCGATACAGGTCGATAGTTCTGCAATGATTCTGGATTTAGTCCAGCCTTCTTGATTAATGGCGAGATGCAGCCAGTCTTGTATTTATCTGGAACAACGGACGACTGCAGAGATGCCACAACTATGTGCGACAAAATGGGCAGAAGTTCATCGATCGATTCGCTCACTAGCCAGGTAGGAGCTGGGTCTAGGTTGCACGATTTAGGTGGTGCATCCATGATGATATTCTTGATTTTGCCTGGCGTTGGTAGGGAGAAGGAAGACAGCTCCGATGTGGAGCAGATGTTGGTATCCACATTTGTGTCACCATTTGCTCTATCAGAGCTGGTAGACAACTCATGACAAATGTTGCTGATCTTTTCAGAAAATAGTCTGAAAATATACTCGCCATTTCAGCTTCTGACGTGTGGGTAGCGATGCAGTAGACAGTTTACAATTTGGAACAGTCGTTGCTGGTTCTTGCCTGTGTCACGGATTATGCTGGAATAGTAGCCAGATTTTGTTTGGGTAAGTAGTGCATTCACTCTCTTGCACTGATCAGCGTACAATTGTTTATGCACCTCTAGTTTAGATTTTCTCCAGGATTTTTCTCTCTGCCGTTTCTCTCGTTTCGCAGCCCGTAGGTCGTCAGTATACCACGCTGTCTCTTGCCGTTATCGGACAAGCTTTCCTTGCATAGGCGCGGGCGAATCAACTAAGCTGACTAGCATATGATCGTACTGATCAACCAGTTCTTCTACGTTCAGCAAGTCAAGATCATCCGAGCGGAACATTGGAATGTCTTGTCGAAAAGACGCAGCATCAATTGTGCGATATTTGATTTTCATCAAACCGGTGCGACGTTGAACAATGTCTATGTTGAAACTCACCGCAAATTGGTCAGAAAGGCCCATGTCCGTAACAATAACATTTCGAACAAGGTGTTCGTCCGTGCTGCGGGTCATGAGTACATCCAAAGTGTGTCCTTTCCTGTGTGTTGGCCCGCGAACATGCAACACCATTCCTGTGGCATTCACAGAATTGA
>CM034539.1:37605717-37608217 GCA_020002185.1 Paraescarpia echinospica
AGCCCCTTTCTCCCCGACAAGCACAGAACATTGTGCGTAGTAATTTGGCCAATGTACACCGACATTGCGCTGTTTAACACGGCTTGTCCGAGGAACATCCACACCGAACCATCTCTAAGATTTCAGATGGTGCAAGGGCGACATTGGGCGGCAACGTAACTGGAATTAGTGATCTCGATGCTTCATCGCGTGCCTAGCCATACTATGTTGAATCCAAAGTCGGTGGTTCCGACTTGACTGCTGACTTCCATATTACCGTCTGAATATGAAAGCGTCTCACGTTTTGTTCAAAGGCTTCGGTGGTAGATGGCAGAACCTTCAGGTCTGGCCTTGCTGTGACCTATGGCTTCCCCATCTTTGTAGCCCACACGTCTCTGGGAACATCTGACATGCTGTTTGTTGGCTTGCTTCCATAACACGCAGCGATAAACCCAGTGGCCTCAGCAACCACCTCATCGATACACATGTCAACGTCACCAAGTTTGTGAAGAGAATGGCCAGCTTCTAGCTGTGCCTTTCCCTCTGCCCCACAGCTGTGCAACTGTGTCGCATATAGAGAGAGCGTGTGTAGCTGGTAGTTGTCTACTGACAATCCTTTCATGTTTTCTTGCAATGGCCCCAACACAACGTTGAAGTTCAGTGAAGTGATACACAAGCAAGACAAATACATCTGTATCATCACAAAGGACTGTGCTGCTTTCCTGCTCTGTCTTTGGCAACTTTAGCCACTTGCCGAATCATGATGACATCTACTTCCTCGTGTGTCGTCTTCAGATCGTCTCGACGTCTTTGCAACTCTCGATGAATCTCCGTCGGGGAAGATTCCTGGCCTGTAACGACGAATTTGTGGTTGTTCGGCTTCCCTTGTTGACTTGCGGCGATCAAACGATGAAACATTATTTCAATCAGCTGTACCTTGTTTTCGGTCACAGTAAGAACAACCTTCTGGGGTTGCAGCGGGGTCTGCAGACTCAATTTGTGGCGTTTGCTAACATGTTGTCCAGCTCTCGCTAATCGTGTTCCGCTCTTGATGCTAAAATCATAGTATCTGTCGAATACCATGTGTACATCACACTTCTCTGCCTTCCCAAAGACGTAGCAAGAGAAACTGTCCACAAAGTCTCGCACAGTTCCCCTGTTAGGCCAGTGAATGACACAGAGGATCGCACAGCCGTCAATGATAGTAACATCAGGCTGGGGAGCCAGTCTCGATGGGGTTTCTACCTGCAGATTCTTCTCCCCATTCTCTGCGAACATTGATGCCGCCACCTGTGCAAGCTCATAGTGTAAAATGTCATTGACTTTGATGTCGTGGGATTGTTTCATTCCTATCACCCTCGAGTAGATTAGATTTACATCGCATACTACAGTAGCTCCGACTCGCAAGACTTTCCGTGTCACTGCCATGGTCACGACCTCTTTAGACAAAGTAGCATTGATTCCTTCTGGCCAGCTTTCTTCGTAGGAACGCGTCTGTTTTTTGCTATTTCAACCGCGTTTGGCGCATTCACCTTCTCGGGCCCGATTCTACCAGTAATAACATTGATGACCCTATCCGGATGATCGGCCCGATCGAGAGGATCGATGCAGGACTGGAGATTTTCCCTTATCCTTTCTCTGTCCTCGTCATCTGATCGTATACGAGATGGCTTCTCTTCTTTGTGGGTAGTCACCTCTGTTACCGTGTGACACTCCGACATATCTGTAAGGTCATAGGCAATCTGACTGCACATGTGTATACTGTAGGCCCATTTCTTCAGTGCATATGGTTTCATTATACAGCCAATGCTTCCATGTGGGCCATGACCGTAACGCATGAAGGTTGACTCGATATACACATCGGACCAGATGCCGTTCCATAAACCTTTCTTGTGACGTATCACACGCTCTCCCTTCATGAACCGTTCCAGAATGTCGCCATGAAGCCTTTCCATCGACCGATGGTAGTACAGCCCATACCTAGCGTAGTTTTCGTGTCCGACGGCGAAGAAGTATGGGAGCATTTCTGTCACAGCCCAAAGATGCAACGGCCAGTCACCTTCGCGTTCAGCCCGGACGAACACCATCTTGATGAATACCGGCTTCACTAGGTTCTCAACCCATAGCTTTGTGGTCGAGCTCTTTGTCGCATTAGACTCAAGAGTGTTCATCAATTCTTCCTGGGTCTTTGCTTGCGTCAAGTCTGAACGAAGAACCTTTTGAGAGATTGTCACGATTTTTTTTTACGAGATATAAAGAAAATCGTGTTATAGTTCTAGTGATTATAGCCAATTTGCATATTCATGGGTCACATTTGCATACTATAATTTGCCCATTAATGTAATAATAACTAGAGACCATGAAAACATTCGCTTGGACACATTATTTTGATTGTTTGGGTGTTTACAATTCGATATATTCAGCAAAACAGTATTTATTTTGATGGCGATGACTAATTTGCATATTAGTGGGTTTATACAAAAACGCTCAAGGGTGCCTGAGTGTCACCCGTCGGATAATT
>CM034539.1:37610717-37615717 GCA_020002185.1 Paraescarpia echinospica
TTGTCAAGTGGTGTGTCTACATCCGCTATTGTTTGCTTCTGCGGAGGGCGAGGCTGAGCTCAGCATTCGTCTGTCATTGGGACGATCAGCGTTTACCTGATATCCGGTCTCGTATCGTAGCAACGGCCCGTAGCGGGTTATACACAACAACTACAAGAAGACGTGTAAGCGTGTATTGCAATCAAACGAAGGAAACAGTCCAGTATTTTTTCAGCTGTGCATCTTTGCCTGGACATCTGAAGAACATGCATATTACCCTCAAGCTTCGGTAGTGGTATTGTCCATCAAATTACCGCTGCATTGTTTCGGTCCCATTGTAGACAATGAACAACATTCGATTCTGTATAGCCAAGATGGCGGATCACCTTGACGACCAGACACCAAATAAGGGCAATGGCGTAGGACTAATCGTCCTAATAGTTTCACGGCAACGTCTCGGGTGGTGCTTGTTCAGCACTCGTGGTCGAGCACAGAGGTTTGATATCCTCCTATTGAAGATGCGCCGCAACACCCGAGTGTTCATCTGTGCAGTTGCCAAGAACACTTCCCTAATGCGATCTTCTAGTCCAGTAGAAATTGACGATGGCCCGGACATTTTGGTTAAAAAGCAAATTTTTCTTTTAGGGCGACCAATAAGGTTTCCTGAACTTCCAAAAAAAACAACCAAAATCAACCCTGGGGAACTTTGTTTTTACCCCAGTCATTGTTTGGGGGGTGTTTCGGTCCAATTTCAAAGTAACACTTTTTGTTTGCGTTTATTAATCATATTTTTAATTGTTTCATTTATTGGTTAATACATTTGTAATGATATGTATACTTGTCTACTAAGCCACACATTAATAATGGAGTTTAATTAATCAATTACTTAATTAGTAATATATTTCTTATATAGCACTCCATCCCAATGTTGTTTTTGGATTTAATTAACATCTTAACTAAGATCACATGAATGTCACTTATACCCCAAACAATGAATGGCATAGCTTTCAAACTTGAATATAACTAAGAGAGATCATAAATGTCCTACCTGTAATTTTCTAATGCATCATTTGTTAAACATCATCATCAGCATTGTCATCATTGTCACTGTCGGGTAGCTGTACAAGAGTTGGGCCGTTTGCGCACTGTCCTTGACATTTGCAGTGGACGTTACAGGTAAGACGCTTCTTTGAGCAGTTGCAAGACACACACAAGTTATATTGGCACTTGCAAGAGCAACATATCTTTTGTGGAAGATGTTCGGGTGCTGGTTCTTTGTCTGTGATGACGGGCACTACTGAGTGTGCGTCACAGTGGAAGCCATATGTTTGTGTGTCCAATACAGTCTTCAGATTAACCCAAGTAAAAACCTTTAGGTGCCCGCTGAGTGAATGGAAGTAGCATGTTCGACTTGTCGGCGGCATTCTTTCAATGGCGACATACTTTGATGAAATTATGTGCATGTATCGTAGATCGTCGAGATTTACATTTGAGTTGCTTTTGGTGTAAAGCGAAACCACATACCGCTCCCCAGCTGTTGCAATGTCGGCGTTCGATGCACTGTTACTGCCGAATATGGCAACGGATGTTCTCAGCTCTATTGAAGATCCTAGACTTTTCATGTGTTTGACTTTGCCAATACCATAGACAGCTGACGTTATGCAACAGCCAGACATAGCATTTGCAAATGGCAAGCACTTGCAAATGGCAAGCACTCCTTTCCGGGAGCATGTTGACCAGCGCTGATACTGATTAGTCTTTGTTTGGTTTGTATGTAAATAGTGGACTTCTCAGGCGCATGTTAAAGCAGGATTACAAGCAGATCTGTATCACCACAACGGACACATACGGTCTCGTAGGATTCTGGAACTTATAGGGTACACTTCGCAATTGTAGTATCCATATATCCTTCCTCGCCAGCGTGACGCACCTCGATACCTTCTTTCAGCAGGTAAGTAGAAAGGAGATTAATGAGTTGCTGTTTGTTGTGCTTGTTTGAAAGAAAACTACGTTTGTCTGAAGGCACTGGAGTGTTACGTCCAACCAACACATCAACGAAAATGGTCTTACCCAATTTACGTTGCTTTTGTTCGGGTTCCTTGGTCGTGAGCACTTCATAGCTGTCGAACACTACGAATCAGGCCCTATCATGTGCTGCCAAGTGTAGAATTTACATCACATTAGATGAACACATGAAAGGTACCTGTCTTTGGCCAGGGTATCGGATGCAGAACGGCACATCCATCCACAACTGTGGCTGCTAGCTCACGTGAGAAGACACTGCGATGTGGTGGTCCAGAAGTATATGCCCTGGCCAATAGTCTCTGGTACAGCTCCATCGACGACATGCGCACTTCTTTTCCATCTTTCAGTTTGACAGTTTTCCTCATAACTGCGAAGGTTTTCACTTGGTCTGACTTCCTGAGAACGATGTCTCAGTACTTCTGATCTGTGATTTTCTGGGGGATTTCTACGATATTGCATATCCGACTACCTCTTTTGGGATGACGATAGACATCTTCGGCATTGAGTTCCATAGCACACATCAAACAGTGAGTTTGATAATCGTAACCTCTCGAGGTCGTACGAGTTGGCATACATTCTGATGCAACAAACTGATTTGCTGCCTGAAATGATTTAGTTACACTTTTGAGGCAGTGTAAGTCTTTCTATATTTTTCATGGACATAATGATCACCTGCATTATTGAATTCTTCAACCAACCCATCACGTCGTAGTTTTGACACCGCCACCAATGAATCTATCCATTTCTGTCCAAGTTTAGCGATTAAGCCACCACCACCTTTTTGACAAATGACACATTGCTCCATATCAGCGACCCGTTCCTGAAAAAGATGTGTGACTATTTTATAGGCAATCTTCATAATATGACTATGTGTACTATAAATATGGATAATATGCACAACAACAGTTGGTAACTTTACTTTATATAATTACTCAGAGATTTCGGATTTACAATGCTATCTTAATTATTAACTATGAGTTTTTCACCAATAAATCAACCAAGATCTACCGTTACGCCTTGGCTATAAAATTATGAACAATGTCATGTTTGGCTTTCCATACCACACATTTTCAAATCGCTCAAGCACAAATACATAAGAATCCGTAACAACCATTACACTACTGGTCATCTTAAACAAAATTGGCTTTTTAACCAAAATGTGCGGTTTTGGTTTAAAAAAATGTACCGATTTCTGCTGGACTATTCTGCAGGACATGAGCCGCTCCATGGGGTGGAGGGTCGACGTTGCATCTTGCGCGTTGGGCCCACTTTTCTTGTTATCCCGTCATTGTTACCTGTAGATATTAAAAAATTAATGCAACGTCATCGAGTCCAGGAAATGTATAATTGGCCTTAATTACATTAGGTCAACAATATATGTAATGAATAGGCTTTTAATCATCACCAGTTTCCCTTACATTATCCATAGCTTTATTAAAATGAAGTCAACCTGAAGCTATTGCATTGACTTAGCTGTCTAACATTTATATACGTAATGTTGTTTATGTACAGGAGTTTATTATATTTAGTTTTATTTAATAGGCAACCAGCTCGATTTTATCCTCCTCATATGTGTTGTTTTTATCGTTTGTCTTGACATATGTTGTATATCATGTGGATAAGGAAATGAAATTAATTTACTTTCTTACTATCGGCGATGTCAGCCCAAGCGTGACGCTGCTCGCAACCGATTCTCAGATCGTGCTCAGCCGTCTCAGCCGCTTCGACATCAACTACGGGGATGTCCTTACTCATGCCCCGCTTGTGGCTGTCTGGCACGTCGAGCTCAGCTGTATTCGCTAGCTCGTCATCGACTGGGGGGGGGGGGTTGTCAGCACACATGTCACTTTGCATAAACAAGTCGAGCTCATAGCAGATGGTCTATTGTTTTATCATGTCACTAAGCTTGTCGAACCTATCGATCATTGATTATTTCCACTATTGTCCCTTTCCTGGCTGCCGCGGTCGTTTGCAGACAGTCCACCATCGCCGCAAACACTGCACCGTCTCCTCCATTGCCGTCTCTTCCTACGCCATCTTGCCTACCTCACTAACACCAATGTAATGAAAACCTCTGGTTCGTTAATGATCGAGCTCAAAGCACAACCCTTGGGTGGGCCACTCTATCCGAAGTGTGGCAACAATACGAGGTAAATCACATAATAGGCACCATTAGCTGATCCAATGATGCGCAACGCGTCGCCAGTTATGAACGCAACTTCAAACTTTATAGAGTGCCACGTTACAGCTTTTGCGACCCAATCTTTGTCAACTCCAGATTTATACGTGCGCGAGAAATAGATATGGCGTATGCCAATTGCCGCTTTATTTCGTACGTAAATAGTTATTCTAATTGAAAAATAACTAAGCAGTGTAATAGTTTGGTCCTGTAGTAACAAACACATATACAGGAAATTGAGTTTGATATACATGTCAGCACGTTTGACGAGTTTTTAAAAGACCTACGAATTGCTTGTTGACAACTGCAGGCGCGGTACCAAGGTTGTGGAAATGAAGTAGAATGTGTTTATTGGACTCGTTCAACTTTGTCTTAGGTCTGTGTATTTTCTTTGTTAGCTGTGAATGTACTAAATATCACATATGGCTATGCACATCAATTTCTAACTACGACGGATTTTCATGATATTTTATCAGAACGCTTACTGAGCTTTTAGCTAATGGTGTTTTGTTAGACGCTAACGCGATATTTGAAGTTGACTCCAAATCTGGCGTCGCATTCGGGTCTCGCGTCAACGTACAGGCTTAATTGCATTAGCTAATAGTCTCTCCCTATATATTTTCACCCACCGCACCTGACGTGTTGCATATAAGAGCTCGTTATCTAAGGTTCGCTAGTTTGATCGTTAACCTCCTATTGTCCGTCCACTGTGTCTACCTGATCCCCAATGAAAACTAAATAATATTTCGTACCACCTATTTCAGATTGTTTCAAAAGAAAGGAAAGTGGAATAGAAGTTGGAAGCAAGCGAGTCCAT
>CM034539.1:37620717-37631237 GCA_020002185.1 Paraescarpia echinospica
TGATATTTAACATATTTCTTTCCATCTTTGTCTTTGCGGCTGCTAGCTTATTCTTTGCCTGGTTGGTGAGTGTCCATATTCCCGCGCCGTATGTCATCGCTGGAAGTACTCATGAGTTGTAGACTTTTCTCTTCAAACATGTTTCAAAGTTACCCTTGAAGATGTCGCGGTGTTTGGTGAATGCTGTCCAGCCGGCCATGATTCTTCTTTGAATCTCCTTGTCATGTTTGTTATCTCTGATGCTGTTCCATGTGGACGTATGACGTAGATGTATCTTCGATATAGCTACATTATAATTGAGCCAGTTCATACAATGGTGTGTGAGTCTTTGGGTTGAATAACAAAGGTACGTCTCACTTGGAACAACGGCATCCCATTTGATGACTTTATCTGAAGCAAGTCTTGGTGACAGTAATACTGTTGTGTTTTGTTAACACCGCAATAAAAATGTATGTGTAAATATATCAAAATGATTACAAACTGGACATTTCAAACACTGATGGTTGTACACCTATTCGTCATTAATTGCTTCCCTACAGATAGAAGCTCTTCCTCTCGAAGTCAACGACACGAATGTCCTTCAACAAGAACAGACGCTGTTGAAACTGTCAATCGAATCGTTGCGCGAGGATCAGACGCTTACTCGGATGCAGGTATTCTTGTATTAACCGTACGCTTTATGTATTATTTGATGTTTTTGTTTGTGTTAAAACTTATACCCGGTGAAGTATGTGCGTATTATTGTTTGCAACCACATATGCATTCAAAATTTCTTTTATTTTATGTTCAATAATCCCGCATTTCCATTTAACCAACATCAGAGAGCAGCGTGTTGGCATAGCGATCAGTTGCTCGTATTTAAAATGAGAGTACACAATTGATGTTTTAGTCTACTGCAGTATTTAATATGCCCCGGTGTCTTAAACATTTCACATGTTCATTCATTGTCTAATAGGTTTGCAACTAGTCATTAAAGTCACCTATACACTGTATATGTAACAATGGCATATAGGACATTATAGTGTGTGTATGTGTGCGGGTGCGTGCGCGCGTGCACATGTATCATTACTGATTGTTATTTTGTTATTTTCAGCTTCAGAAGGAGATTGACTCTTTGAGAACCCATTTGGATAATATAGCAGGTATACATTTTGCATTTACCGATATTTTTTATTTTAACTAGTACTGGAATTGCCACGGCCTTGTTAAGATAACATAATATAAAAGATGATATAATATAATGAACTTTCCTCACTGCACAATTTTGTTTTATGTGTGAAATGTTAAATTCGATGGCAACTTCCCAATTCTTACACCCCTCCAAGGAGTTTGAGAGACGCGGGCTACTGTGGCGATACTTTATAGGCATAACACTATAATTGTAAATTCAATAACGTGTCACGGCCAGCATCATGGTTTAAATGCCACTGTTGTCATTGGATTTGTTTGGACACCCATACACCCACACTGACGTGAAGTAAGCCGGGGTCATTAAATGATTTCATTCAACACTAGCAGTTACCAAAAAACAGAACAAGATTAGTTTTTTGTGGACTTAGTATGTGGTACGAACTTCCAGCTTGACCACTGAATTAGCAGTTGTGCAAACAAGTTTGAATAATTGAACACTTTATCTTACATTATGTGAGAAAATGGAGAACAAATTTTTATTTGTTTTTATGTTCAGCTATTAGGATATGATATCATACAAGAGGGTTACTCCTGTATTCCTATTATCGTAATGAACATGATACGGGCATACACGCATTTGTAAGACCGACATCTGACTACCATCATCACAATCAGCTGTCCTCGTGGTTGATGTCACAGTTTGCACACACTGGATGAGTGCTACATACCATAACGTATACCATAACGTATATCATGTTACTTTAGTACTCCGATCCGTGATGTAATTTGTTATTGGCGTTATAATGCAATATGACCTAGAATGAAATTACTGGTAAGCAGTTACATAACATTTCAGATACGTACACGATAAGTCACATTTAGTTGCAATGTTGCCTTCAGAGATATGTAAGATATAACAATTATTTTTTGCGGTTCTCAGTAAATGCATTCTGAAACAACGCAGCGATGTCGTACTGTTCTTCCTATCTGCAGTTTGATAGTTGGCTCACAAAAATCCGCCATCTTAATATACAATACATTGGCACCTTTGCACTACAGAGGAACTAAAGGATTCACAAGCTCAACATGATGAATTGGCTGCCCGATTCATTTACTGGAAACTGAGAAACGGTGTCGCCAAGGGTATTGTATACATTTATTTAATATGTATGTTGTACAGTATAATGAAGAAGCGTAAAGTGGCTCGGAGATATATACGATCAACACAATGGATTAGTTTTAACTGAATATGGTTTAAGTTGAATGCTAATCGTATTTAAAAAAAAACATCAAATTATACATCATCCCACTAGGTCCTCTGCTCTAATTGAAATAGATTTTCTAAGACATTCTTTGAGTTTTAAAGTGTTTTTGTCCAGTCACTCACTCTGGCATGAATGTTTGATCAGTATGTATGTTAAAACATAATTGTACACCAGTTGTAAGCAGATTATTGTCATCATTCTGTATCATGAGGTATTTAAGGTAAACGCAATTTTACATATAATTATAAATATGCACTTGTGTCTGCAGGATTCAGGAGGTTGTTGGGATTTACCGCATTCCTCATACCTCTCCTCGCAGTTGGGATCATCGTCTGGAAGTCCGGACGTCCACACGATTCAGAAGAAGAACATGCTGGTAATAAACTATTGTTTCTCTGGTCAAAAAATATAAATGAACTATTGCGCAGGTATTGATATTTCAGAACTTTATAATGGACATACATATTTGATAAGTTGTTATTTGTGCGATAATCCAACAGGCAACAAAATAATGTTTTTATAACATAGACTGATGTGGTATTCCAATGCATGACAGCGTACTATCGTTTAAGTAGGAGGAAATCTGACCACAGCGAGGCACATAAACGAAGGTTCCTGGAGGCCTCCTCTGGTTTCACAGCGCAGATAGATAGGACACAAGGTTTTCGACGCAGGTGTCGTTTACGAAATTTGGATTACGCCGCGCTATTTTCACTCAAGACTACTTTTCTAACAGTTTGTTTGAAGCGATTTGACGGAATAGGTGGTAGAGATTTAGTACATAGATATCTTTAGGAAGAATTTGATCAGGTGTTTTTGTTAAAACGAAAAAAAGACTGGACGCATGATTTGCTACATTTTGTCAATGTCTGCCTCCTCGGCACCTCTATTTACTATTACGGTTTGGCGACGACCGTGCCAATAATATGTTTCTCTGATAACTCTTCCGTGGATGTATGTGAACATTTGTTTCCTAGAATGTATAGTATATCCAGTAGCCATAAGTGCATTCAATTGGTCTGTTATGTTTTTGTATTTATGCTATGGTTGTTCAAGCCTTGTCAAGCGTTTCACAACGGTTTATTATGGATATACCATATTTGCTAGGAAGCAACTTTTCAGATACTTCCAAGGAAGGATTTCCATGGAAAAAAGCAGGTTGTAAATGATGAATTTGGCGTGTCCGCCTGCGGTAAGCTCTACAGGAAGCAGCGGTGATCACTTTTGGACGTTGATTGCAAGAATACTTTATGCAAATGTGACTTGCATGAAAAGTCGGTGGACATCAAAACACAATTCTTGGTCAAAGCTACAGGTTCCCGTTTAGTAAATTTTTCTGCATATAACTATATATCTATGAAGTAATATTCGGCGAATCTGTCTGTTATCGCCCATTCTGAGTGCGCCAATTTGTTTGCATAACTAATTCCTTATGATATTCTTAATTACTCCAAAACAATTTGTAATTTCATTATGCTTTACAGATAATAATATAATGATCATCAACAACTGTCTGATCGCGTTTGCCATCATACAACCGTTCCGGCTTCTACTGTCAATGCGCTCAAAAGGTAACGAACTACATTTCCATCATAATTCATCTAAGTACATTATAGAACATATCATTTGTGGTTGTTTATAAAATGTTTGTGTTCCCTCTTTAATATTTTCATTACTTTATATATCTAGACTGTTGAACATATCCATTGCCACAAAAAATATTTAATATTAGATAAAAAAAGACCCCTGATCAGGCCCTAAACCAGAAATAATTGTTTGCCAGTCTTGAATGAACCAAAAATGTGCCTTTAGCGCGTGAGCAGCTTGCATGCATGCCATTCACGTTATAGAATACCCGGGGTCTACTATTACTTCCCTTTGTTGCATCTGCCTATTCCGTTTGTAGACTCGGTATTCTAATTTGGGCACGTATTACAACGTTCTTCCTCTGCGTTGATTTCCTAGACAATTTAGACATCGACCTACTCGGTTCTGCCAATGCGTCACTGTCTAATAGAAATCAGATACTCACAGAGGAAGATTCTTATTACTCAGTCATCGCAGAAGACTTTCCATTGTTCGTTTCAAGAACTTTAAAACATACAGTTAGCACGATACAGATCAGTACAATCAATACTGGTCCTCCGTGGGAACCAGACGTGGTGTTACATCGTTATGGCACGCAAGTCCTCCCTGCACGTTCTCTACAATCCTATCGCAAGTCCTCCTCAATCGCGCACTAGTCTTTCCTTAAATACTCGCTATTTCACTCTCTCCCTGGTGACTCGCGATTCCCATTGGTCAGTGCCTCTTCTGCATTTCTTAATATGGCGCGCTACAGTCGGGCTCGCTACTTGGCTACCTGGTCTCTGATCCCGCATTACCTTATCTGCCAACTGACTCATCTCCCGACTATTGCCCAGCCCAGCTATGAAATGACCAGTTCATCTCCCTATTGGAGATGACCCGAGGTAAACCTAGGGGAACTTCCTGTATCTCAGATCTAATTATAAGAACAAAGGCTACTAGACTAAAGCAGTTCTAAAGATATATTTATTAAACATTACTTCCTATATAATAATTAATATAATTCATGGAGAAGTAATTACTAGGAATTTATGCAAGCTTAATTCCGTACGACGTGAATCACAGCCATTGTTGGCCTGTTTATTTTTTATTGACAAACCAGTGACATTTGAGCCATTTATTTAATTAATACTGATCCATTCTATTTGTTTCACTACCATTTATGCTATTGAATGTCATTAATGTGGGCCTCTAGACTTGGAACTATTAGTTAGTGTAGTGGTCAGCTGGCCCTCTCTAAATTCCATCAGTCTTATCAGTTGTAATTACCAATCTTGTCCTGTCATCTGCCAGTCTTTAAGACTGACAAACTGGTATCTAGCTAAGCCGCTGCTCCAGATATATATTCTGAGAATATGTGAATTGTCACAGCTCACTAGTGTAAATATCAACTTGATGCAGATGTATTAGAATCTTGAGATTAGCCTAAATTATCTGCGAAGCTAAATGGCTTGCTTACCTCACATTGTCTATGCAGAGGTGTTCAAGACATCACAACACTAATTAAGGTAACCAAGTGTTCACAAATGACCACATGATACGTTCTACGGCACTTTAGTGGCGGTTTACCACTCCAACTTGCATGCTAATAAAGCACGTTTACGACAGCTTGCGAAATCTACATAATGTTGTTCAGAAACTGAGGATTCATTATGCCAACTTTGACCACTAAAGTGCACAAAAGCACACTTTTGTTATTATAATGCACCTCTGTTTATCTTAAATGGTGTGCTGTGATGTAATAAAAATCCGGACATAAAACAAATGAGCTATGAATACTGTCTAGTGGCGTAAATAATTTAGACAAATCTAATACACACATGCATCAACAAAGCATGTATGCCTAAATATTTACATGTTTTGCCGTCAACTTCAATATTTTAAAAGTTATGTATATAGAACCACCTTGTTAAGCATCATCCTATCACATGTTTTGTCCCTGTTCATGAGTGACGTAAGGTGTATAATATTATTGCATAACATGCATCGTCTTAGAAAAAAACAAATGTTCACCTGTTATGAGGGCATTGTCATTGTTGTGTACCTTGACACGATTCACTTTCAGCTAGACGTGATTGTTTTAATAAATAAATAAATGTGCAATTGTTTCTGCAGGATTCAGGTGGTTTTTGGACCTTGCAGCATTCATCGAACTGCTCTTAGCCGTTGGGATCATTGTCTGGAAATTCGGACATCCAGACGATTCACAAGAAAAACATCCTGGTAATAATTATATTTCTCTCGTTCACCAAATAAAATATTGCGTAGATATTTATATTCCTACACTAAGAATAATAGACACACGTATTTGATAATTTGTTATTTGTGGGATAATCCAGTAGGCAATAAAACAATGTTTTATGACGCAAATTTTGACTTCACAAGTGTTGCTTATTGGATATGTTATTACATATTTGTATTGTTTTTGTTATTACAACAATAATATGTGTGCAGTGTAATATTTATTTCCAACAACATAAGACAACATAATTATATGAAATTAAAATAGTAGTACGCATACTCTTATATATTGACCTGCTCTAGAATACAGGCATCATACAAATGACGAGATAGAAACATGGAGAGTTAAAATGTGAATTTATGTGTACCCCGCTTCAGCGTTCCATGACTAAATAGTTCAACAGGTCTACACATGTAATTGTGCTGTAATTGAAGCTGTTTTGTGAATAATACACTGCAGTTTCGAAGGGTGGTTCGAGATGAGAACCGTTCCTTGGCCGCATAATTCTTTAATTTAGGGTGTAGTTACTAATACTGATCCATTTTCTACGTGAAGGTGTGTTGGTTAAGAAGCTAGCAAATAATTTGTTAAACCTTGAAATTCACCTGGTTTATGCATATTTAAAATTGGTGCAAAATTATACCGTGAAATATCAATCTGACGGTAAATGTCGGCATGAAAGCGGTAGACCATAAAATTATCCAAAAAATGAAGGTAAGCTTGGCATTTCTGTCACTGGTGAAACAACCTGCCGAACATATGAATTGCCACAATCAGTTATCACTCCACCTGTGGACAGCTTCATTGTCGCCAATTTATGTAATTCAGCTGACGTTCAGCAGTTCTCTCTGGCTGAGCGCTCCAGAAAGGTGCCAAAACAGCTAGATGGCATAACCTTATCAAATAAAACAGTTTCTTCCATGCTTTGAGGAATATATGTTTCAGATATTAAATTCTGCGTGACTGGTTCCTCAGAATGTATGTTACATATTCCAGTTGTTGAAGTGGACACTTAAGGTACGGTATTTACACAATCAAACTGTACTTTTGTTTCGCATTACAGATAATATTGTGTTCGTCAGCGTCAGTCTGATCGCGTTTGCCACCATACAATTGTTTTGGCTTCTAAACTCTATACGCTCAAAAGGTAATGAACTGCATTTTCGTTATGATTCATCCAAGCACATTATAAAAAAGTTAGTCACATTTATGTTGTTGATGTTGTGTTTAAGGTAAAACATGAACATAATTATGCCGGAATAGTGCACAGACCTGCGTGTGAACAAAGCGCACTTACGGCGTCTTGCGAAATCCACATAATATCGCTCAGAAACTGAGGTTTCATTACGGCAAGTTGGGCCACTAAAGTGCCCGAAAACACACTTTTGTTATTATACTACGTGCACATCTGTTTATCTTAGATGATATACTTTGATGTAATGACAATACTGGCTTAAAACAAATGAGTTATGAATGCTGTCTATTGGCGTAAATAATTTAATACACAACCGTCAGCAAAGGCTTAAATATTTACATGCTTTGCCTTCAACTTCAATATTTTAAAAGTTAGGTTGTATAGAACCTCCGAGTTAAATGTCATCCTGTCACAGGTTTTGTCCCAGTTCGTGTCGTCCAGTAAGTTTGTATCAAACATGCGTTCATGGTGACTATAAACCAGGTATCTTACTCTAACTGAAAACTATTGAATTTTTTTAAATAAAAAAGTCCCTTGCGTTTTAAAGCAAGTCTTTGAGACCTTTAATCTCTTTATTATGTACACAATTGTGCATTAATCCTTTTAAATATTATGACTAATTCATGTAATTATGTGCATTTATTTTATTACAATTATGTTTTGTTAATTACAAATGGACATGACAATATATCGATATAATAACTGCGTATGTACGCGGAGTTTCCATTTTGCGCAACATTCACAATTCATATAAGGCATGCTCATGAATATTCGGTACCGTCCGTCAGACTTCGGTTCCCTCCGCTGAGTTTGTGGCAAGAAAAACACCATAAGCTTACGTTTATGTCACAGATTCAATAGCGAAAAGAAGGAAATGGGAAAGGGTCAATCTATGGAGTAAATGGACAGTGAATATATCAGCGTCCGTGTCAGAAGAATTTATTTTAATGTGTGTTTCACTGCGCATGCGTGCAGACTTATAATCTGGATGCATACTTAATCATCCAAGTGCAAAAAAGCTCAAAATGATTCGTGTAAACACAATTATGTATTGGCTCTTAGCGTTTATAAGACAATGATCATGCATAAAATGCAGGAAATAAGTGACAGAGAATGTACTTATGGGAGAATATCACGTTTTGAGCAGCACAGCACAGCACAGCACATCTCGAATGTAGTTTGTAAAGAATTGCTTTAAAGTATGTGTGTCCACCTTGGCACGAACGCTTGATCAGTGTGTATGTTAAAACACAATTGTTCACCAGTTGTAAGCAGATTATTGTCATCATTCTGTATCATGAGGTATTAAAGGTAAACGCAATTTTACATACAATTATAAATATGCACTTGTGTCTGCAGGATTCAGGAAGTTGTTGGGATTTGCTGTATTCCTCATATCGCTCCTCGCAGTTGGGATCATCGTCTGGACGTCCGGACGTCCACACGATTCAGAAGAAGAACATGCTGGTGCTAACTTTTGCTTCTCTGGTCCAACAATATAAATAAACTATTGCGTATTTATATTCCAGCACTTTAAGGTGCCGTGCAAATATACAGTGGTCGTAGTTTGTGGCACTAATGCGATGGACCATGAAATTATCAAAAAAATGAAGGTAGATCGGCACTTCTGTCAATGGTGAAACAACCTGCCGAACATATGAATTGTCACAATCAGTTATCACTCCACCTGTGGACAGCTTCACTGTCGCCAATTTATGTCATTCAGCTGATGACCAGCAGTTCTCTCTGGCTGAACGTTCCAGGAAGTGCTGAAACAGCTAGTTGGCATAACCTCAACAGCTAAAACAGTTTCTGCCTTGCTTTGAGGAATATATTTAAGACATTAAATTATGCGATACTGGTTCCTCAGAGTATGTGTTACATATTCCACTTGCTAAAGTGAGCAGGATAGGTATGATGTTTACAAAATCAAATTGTATTTGTATTACGCATTACAGATACTATTATGGTAATCGTCAACTTCAGTCTGATCGTGGTTGCCATCACACATCTGTGCCGGCTTCTAATCTCTACGCACTCAAAAGGTAACGAGCTACATTTTCATTACGATTCATCCAAGCACATTATAAAACGTCACATTTGTTATTGATGTTGTTACAGCTGAAGTTGTGTTTGTTGTTGTTACTGCTGATGTTGTGTTTGTTGTTGTTACTGCTGATGTTGTGTTTGTTGTTGTTACTGCTGATGTTGTGTTTGTTGTTGTTACTGCTGATGTTGTGTTTGTTGTTGTTGTTGTTACTGCTGATGTTGTGTTTGTTGTTGTTGTTGTTACTGCTGATGTTGTGTTTGTTGTTGTTGTTACTGTTGATGTTGTGTTTGTTGTTGTTGTTACTGCTGATGTTGTGTTTGTTGTTGTTGTTACTGTTGATGTTGTGTTTGTTGTTGTTGTTACTGCTGATGGGGTGTTTGTTGTTGTTGTTACTGCTGATGTTGTGTTTGTTGTTGTTGTTGTTGTTACTGCTGATGTTGTGTTTATTGTTGTTATTACTGCTGATGTTGTGTTTATTGTTGTTGTTACTGCTGATGTTGTGTTTGTTGTTGTTGTTACTGCTGATGTTGTGTTTGTTGTTGTTGTTGTTACTGCTAATGTTGTGTTTGTTGTTGTTGTTGTTACTGCTAATGTTGTGTTTGTTATTGTTGTTGTTACTGCTAATGTTGTGTTTGTTGTTGTTACTGCTGATGTTGTGGTTGTTGTTGTTACTGCTGATGTTGTGTTTATTGTTGTTGTTACTGCTGATGTTGTGTTTGTTGTTGATGTTACTGCTGATGTTGTGTTTGTTGTTGTTGTTACTGCTGATGTTGTGTTTGTTGTTGTTGTTACTGTTGATGTTGTGTTTGTTGTTGTTGTTACTGCTGATGTTGTGTTTGTTGTTGTTGTTGTTACTGCTGATATTGTGTTTATTGTTGTTGTTACTGCTGATGTTGTGTTTATTGTTGTTGTTACTGCTGATGTTGTGTTTGTTGTTGTTGTTACTGCTGATGTTGTGTTTGTTGTTGTTGTTACTGCTGATGTTGTGTTTGTTGTTGTTGTTGTTACTGCTGATGTTGTGTTTGTTGTTGTTGTTACTGCTGATGTTGT
>CM034539.1:37632237-37639737 GCA_020002185.1 Paraescarpia echinospica
TGTTTGTTGTTGTTGTTGTTACTGCTAATGTTGTGTTTGTTATTGTTGTTGTTACTGCTAATGTTGTGTTTGTTGTTGTTACTGCTGATGTTGTGGTTGTTGTTGTTACTGCTGATGTTGTGTTTATTGTTGTTGTTACTGCTGATGTTGTGTTTGTTGTTGTTGTTACTGCTGATGTTGTGTTTGTTGTTGTTGTTACTGCTGATGTTGTGTTTGTTGTTGTTGTTACTGTTGATGTTGTGTTTGTTGTTGTTGTTACTGCTGATGTTGTGTTTGTTGTTGTTGTTGTTACTGCTGATATTGTGTTTATTGTTGTTGTTACTGCTGATGTTGTGTTTATTGTTGTTGTTACTGCTGATGTTGTGTTTGTTGTTGTTGTTACTGCTGATGTTGTGTTTGTTGTTGTTGTTACTGCTGATGTTGTGTTTGTTGTTGTTGTTGTTACTGCTGATGTTGTGTTTGTTGTTGTTGTTACTGCTGATGTTGTGTTTGTTGTTGTTGTTGTTACTGCTGATGTTGTGTTTGTTGTTGTTGTTACTGCTGATGTTGTGTTTGTTGTTGTTGTTACTGCTGATGTTGTGGTTGTGTTCCTTCATTAACATTATGTCGTGTCATCTAGATTTGTGTCCTTCTAAAAGTCAATCACTTTTTTTCCCACGCGTATCTAGGTCGTATATCGCGAATCTCAAATACCGGATATGACGCGTTTGTGTTCCGTTCTGTTTATCTTCCACCCCAACCAAACTAGCAGCGGAGAGTTGGAGCATTTTTCAAGATATATGGCCTTTAACAATGACAAATCGAAACGGTATACAATAAAAGGAACCGTTAATAAACTGATAGAAAAAACTAAATGATGGCATGTTCTGCCATTGCAGCGTACTTGAACATATCCATTGCCACAAAATAATCTTGTCCAGCATTTAGTATTAAATAAAAAATATCCCTGACGTATTCTGGAAAGATTTTAATTTTCACAGCTCACCAATGTAAATGTCAAATTGGTGAAGTTGTATTAGAATCTTTGATTAGCCTAAATTATTTACGATGCGGTTTTCTCATTGAGCCAACTGTAAGGAGTTCACTTATGAAACAATGTTACTAAAAAATAATTTCGCACTCTATTAATTAAATAACAGCTGGCGATTTAGGCTAATGACAGTTTGCGTAAAGGTTTGTTCCGCATTTGTGCAAAACAACATGTTCAATTAACTATGACCAATGCATGCATGGCCTGTACAATGGGGTGTGGGGCAAAGCGCACCCTTTTAGCGACAAAGACGATTTAGTCTACTTAGTTTTCGCTCAGGCATGAATGGTTAACACATTCACGTCGACACTTATCTATTAGAATTATAGAACCGTAGTAACAATATAACAAACAAAAGTACCCTTATAGTGCCGGTGTATCTTTTGCTAGGCAACAGGTCACGTGATGGATAGGTCAGTTTCACGATCAACTGCTGAGTGATTCATACAAAATGTGTCTCCAATAAATTGTAGTTTAGTTGGACGATTAATAAAATATGCTGGCCTTGCATCTTTTGACAGTGTGTTTTGTACGAAATTTGAATGAAACTTTTTCACAAACTATTAATAGTCTAAATAAATCACTAGCCGTTATTTCATCATTATTGTGCGAATGTGTTATTAGTAAAAAAATTAATGAAATACTTATAATTTGTTCAGCGAAACAGCCACGCTTCGCAAATCAACGCTATCACACAAATTGGTCATGACGGCTGTTGATAGCCTCGTTCTACAGTGAGATTCAGCGTATTGCTAAATGAACCGCACGGGCTGTTTGTTAACTTTTCTTTGATTAATAGTATAAGTAATTGCGTGTATTGTCAGCTAACTATTGATATATATGATGTACCTAGGTATGTTTTTTCACCGTAATCGATTTTTATTATTTGTGATTCGGTAGTGCGGCTACCTTGTGTATTAGATACTAATAATGTCTCAAAACAGATTCGTGTAGATAATAAATATGTGCACATTCACAACATTTTGTATGAGACAACAACATTAAACCGTCAACACATGTAGCCACGTTTCGTTATTGCCTGCATGCAATCTCCATCTCTTTCTATCCTCCAAGCAACTTCCCAACTACAACTACAAAACTGCACACCACGACTGAATAACATGGCAACCACCAGTTTGGTTTGGTTTCTGGATTGCATGCGCCCAATCTTGTAGGGAAGAAAGATGTAAACAAACAGGCAGTTAAGTCTAAAATTCTATCAATTATGCCAACTATTAAAAAGTACATACTTAATTATGTCATTAACTTTGCGTGATAAGCTGTTTCCACAGTTTTCTGTCTGTCGTTGTGGCAGCCAGACAAGTCCGATTGAGGCCAGTGTTAAAACGTGTGCTATGATAGTAATATCGTATGGAAACCTACTAAGCTTTACAAACATGTGCAATAGTTGATTACTAGTGTATTCATTGAGCACCATGCGATAGATAGCATATATCACTCTTTTCTCGCCATGTCATAATATCTTAGAAAATCGAATGGTACATACCTTTTACAGTGAACTTCATAATTTTGTCATTACTGGAATCTGTGGTGCAGCTCTCTGTAGTATGACTCTATCTTTTCACAGGCAGTCTGAAATGCAAACAGAACAGTTATAATTATAGTGTGCATGTATTCATATTAAGTTCTACAATGCCCATATCTACACAGAACAGCCACACACAATGAGTCGAGAGACATGTAATTTTAGTAATGTGTTTGAAATTGTTTCTTGTTTCCAAACTGCAATACATGTACAGTGTATGTTGAATACAACAGTCATGTTTGTTGCTCTATCGAGAATATTGTTATTGTGTATGAAACACTGAATTATAGTATATGTGTTAAACATGACATGCACATTGACGGCATTACAATAATTTATACATAACTTTTTAACACACTGGTTTAACGGCGAGTCCACAATTTAATTACTTGTAATTTGATCAAGAAGATAACACATTACAATATCATCACGTTACGACATTTGTATTATATTATTTAACACCACATATTATTCTATTTGGTCAAGCTCAATCACTTGATTTCAGAGTTGCTGAAGAAATTATTACGGGATAAGTACAACAACTCGGAGATGCATGAAGCACTGGATAACAGATTCGTCGAGCTTCGTCTCCAGAAATTCCAACTAGAAGCCCTTCCAGACACACTCATCTCCCGGAATGTTGAGGAGCTGGAGAAGTGCAGACAGAGTAGTGCAGTTGTGCCACTTTTGGATTTGTTCAAAAAGATGGGTGATGACGTAGTTGTTCCCAAGAAAGTCCTTATCCACGGAAGAAGTGGAGTTGGGAAAACTACTGTTTTGGAATATATTGCGAGAGAATGGGCGGCAAACAAACTGTGGTATGAGGTTGACTATCTGTTTCTCGTAAAAGTGCGTGAGTTCTCGCAAAATGATAAATGGAGCCTCAGTGATATGTTGTTTGGTGATCTGTGTATGTCAGAAACTGACAAAATGGTGGCATTTGATGAGATTAGGAAACATTCTGATCACGTGATGGTATTAGTGGACAGTTTGGACGAATACTCATCTTACGAGTATAGGAAGGCTAGATGTCCTATTGGAAACAAAGTTACCTTGTCTGAGATGATCTCTAGCATAATCAGCCTTTCCTTCCTGCCCAACGCAAAGATCATCGTAACGTCGCGTCCTACCAATCAGATACCATCAAATGAATTTGATCGCCTCGTTGATGTTTATGGCTTTACCAGGGAGGGCATAAATCAATATGTTAACAGATTCTGTGCAGGCAATAAGGAACTCGAACAATTCATCTCAGCGAATATCAACACAAATCCAAACATGGCAACCTTCTGCCATACGCCGGTGCAATGCCGCTTTGTGTGTAACAGCCTGGAAGACTTATTCGAACATTCAGAAAGAGGTAGAGTGTCAGAAATTCAAACAATGACGCAGTTATACGTTAAAGCAACACACCGACTTGCACGGAAGCTCCACCCACAACTGAAAGGCAACAAAACGAACATGGACTTAAAGAGGATCTTCAGTGTGTTGAGGGACCCATTCCTTAAACATTCTAAATTAGCAAAAACAAATTGCATGGCAGATCCTTTGAAACTCATCTGCTACGACGATGACCTTGAAAAGCTTGGTTTTAAAGATTTTGACAGCAACACTGGGTTTCTTGTATGTTAAAAAAAACCGGATCCAGATGATACTGAAACAAACCGGAACAGCTGGTCGTTCTCGCACTTGACGCTTCAGGAATTCTTTACTGCCCTCGGTCTGCTCAAAGGCCCACGCTCTGGTGTTCGGAAGGTTTACGAGAACAATGCGTCGGTCAAAAAGTACGACATCGTCATAACATTTATTGCTGGTTTGATGGGAGATCCAAGGAATGCGTACTACTTGGAGCATTTAAATGTAACCCGTGTTTCACTTGATACCTGCAAAATCTTCATCAGACAACTTAAGAAGAAGTTGGAGAATGATCCACTGAAAATTCTCACTGTTGTGTTTGAGACTCAGCGCAAAGAATTGGTGGACAACCTGCCTGAAGAATTCAAATCGTCAACAATTTACCAAATGGAAATGCTGTCGCTTTGTTGGGCTATTGCGCAGGACACCTGTCCGATCACCAGTATTGAGTGAGTATGACAACACGTTCCCTTTGGTTTATCTATAAGTAACGAGCGATTCGCACATGTAAACTACAGAACGTAAACATTTTTCTGGTATATCCATAAAGTACTGTTTCAGCATTACATGTTGCTTAACATATGACACGCACGCACACACACACACACACACACACACACACACACACACACACACACACACACACACACACACACACACACACACACACACACACACACACACACACGCACACACACACACACACACACACACGCACACACATGTCGTTATTACAATATCTTACAATACGTGAATATAAAGTTTTTTTATTTTTTTTCAGGGATTTTCAAACACATTTAAATTACCCAACAGAGTTTAGAGTAGAACAATAAATTGCACAAAAATGACGCTTTAATTAAAATACAATTGGCAACATTACTTGTTATTTATATTTTCACAAACACAGATACATTATTGTCGAAAAATACAAACTTCCTCTTTAATAGAGAATTGATGACTGAACTTTGCCGAAGGCAACAATACATTACCACGTGACCTATTCGGCACACAACAAAGAAACATAATTGGAAGCAGTCATACAATACCACGTCCACTGTTAAGTATGCTGCTGCGTCTTCTTCAGCTTGACCGAATGCAGGCTGGACACGCGTCTTGTGAAGCAGCTATGTGAAGCGCTGGAACACAACTTGACAATTAAGAAGCTGATGTAAGTACTAGTCACCTTACTACACTGGAACCTCACTATTAAGATCATCCTTGGGACTGGGTGAAAGTGACCTCAATAGCAAGGTGACCTGATTAGCCGGACTTATTTTCTATTCGAACCCGGTTATGGTGATCATTTGGGAATGTACTAGTGTGACCTTAATTGCTGTAGACTGTGGATGTATTACCGAAGTGGTTGTTAAGCGAGGTTCGACTGTCTTAGCAAGCGATGTAAGTTGGTCTACATGTTTCCAGGCTTAACGTTTTTACTGAAAGGTATTTTGCGAAGTGCATCGTCAGCGAATAACACAAGACAAGTTGTGGGGTAGCACAAATAATTGGACAAAACAATTTCATCTGATTATATGTGTTACTCCGCCACCTGTCCAGGATGATTATGATTATTGCACAGGTGTTGTTTATTACATATGTCCAAACGCCTAAAGATTTTAGGTAAAAACTATGTTGTGACATATGTTTTGTGTTGCCGGGGTTGGATTGCTTACGGCTACTCGTGCCACTGAGAATGTATTTAGGGTCCATAAAACGGTAGATGTAGTCTCGAAACGTAATAATACATTTATTTGGCGCACGTCCTCAGATGCAATCAATACTATCAACGGGGTACCTCATAAACCACGTGAATTAGGGAGTCTCGAACCATAGCAATGGACTCATTTCGCTCATGTTAGTGGTCATCTGTTAGAAAGGTAACTTGCACAGATTATCTGCGTCGTTATACAAACAAAACTAGTTCCGTCATGCATTCTGAAGCCTCATTAAATAGCTGCGCCCCGTTGTTAGTTAGAACATTAGGTACCGCTTACTCCATGATAAGAACAAGGATTTTGGCAGCTTCTAATGAAGCGTCTGTAGGTCTACCGGGTTACTGTTTCCCGATTTATATTTTCATAAAAAGGGGCATATTATGTTTTAATTGGAGTCTCCTTGACATTTACATGTATGTCAATTATTTCATTTTGTACATTTATGTGTGTCTGTATTTGTTTGTGTGTCTGTCTGTCTATCTGCCTGTCTGTTTGCCTGACTGTTTGTATGTCTGTCTAATATGTCTGTCTGTATGTTAGTACGTCTGTCTGTACACAAATATTTTCCTTTCCCTGCACTGACATATTAGAAGGACACAAGTTCTGAATAACGCAGGCAACGTGAAATTAACGATATTGCCCATATTCCGAAACTGCACTCGGCCTAGGTGGGCTCGAGTCCCAGTGCTCTCGATTGCCAGTCCGGCATGGCTACCCGACGAGCTACCACTCTCAACCACCCAAGCCCATCAACAATTGCACCTGTGAAAGCTAAATCACATAGACCTTAATTATACGTAGCTTCAGTGTAGTTGGGAATTACGAATCAACTATAAAGGTTTGCAACGAGTGTAAAATAATAATAGGTCCAACGAACAAAATGTTATGATGGTATACAGGCTAACGGTACATAGCATTGCAGTGTGTGTGTGTGTGTGTGTGTGTGTGCGTGTGCGTGCGTGCGTGCATGCGTGCGTACGTGCGTGTGTGCAAGCATGTGTGGTGTTGGTACATCTCAGCTACATAAGCACGTGATGCGGTCACTGCAATATTGGTTGGTTGGCTTGTATTGTTTTAATACAATAATTTTATTTATTTCACAGTTTGAATTTCACTGAATTAGCAAGTGAAGAAACCGGACGATCGCTAGGCGCTGCTCTGCATTCGATGTCACAACTTCGCGAATTGGGGTATATATTATTACATGTCGCGATGTGTATTAACAATGTTATTACACGCATGTGCAATGGACTAAATAGACGTGGCCACCATAAAACAAAAACGTGGTTGCAGGACAAAATCCCCACTATCAAGTGCACTGCATAATAATAATAATAATAACGCTTATTTGCAAAGCTCCAGAATAACAGTGTATATCCGCATAAATATTAATTTGTAAATAAATTACTTATGTAAAATACAGTATCTGCTAAATATTGAATAATGAAGGTATTTAATTTGTCACTGCTTTAAAATTAATCAAGTAATAAAAGTAAATAGATAATTGAAATGCACTAAAAGATTAATGTCAGTGACGATATATAATAGTACCGTGAATTGTTCTATACATAATT
>CM034539.1:37644737-37875019 GCA_020002185.1 Paraescarpia echinospica
ACATACATCGCGCGCACACACACACACTCACACAAATTGTACAAACCCTTACGTTACAGTCTGGCATCGTGTCGTTTCAACTTGGCCTCATGGAAACACGTCATTTGCGGCATCTCTCGGGTGTGGACACTCATGACACGACTGGTGTAAGAACACACGTACTTAATCACAACGCATCATTAACCCACCAATGCTAAGTAATTATGTACTCAATTTTGTTCGGACTGAGTAAATAAACAAACACGTTGTTTATTAAGGACCTTATGCGAAATTGGCGCACTATGAACCTTCTCAAAACACGTTATAAGATAGATACAAGATGTTCTGATTTTAGCAATGTAGGCCTTAAATTTAGTTGTATATTGTTTTGGTTTCTAATTGATATTTGTACTGGTTGCTCGTAACTCTCTTGAGCTGACCTTGTACATAATGCCCGTTTTGTGTATGTAATGTACTGTTTGTTTGTAGTTTAATGCAGTTGTGTTGTGAAGGTTAATATTACAATATCTACTTACATGTCACTGGCATTGGTCAATTAACATTTTCTTATGTGGACGTATGTATGTAGTATTTTTTAACTATTACGTACATGGTGCGTATAAAATAGTTTCATTTGCGGATTCCGAGACAAGGAATCGTCTGTTTGCGTTTGCCTCAATTCAGGGATATAAACGTACTTCACAGTTTAAACGGGAACGCTGTGCTTAAGAAGGAAGATGCCGCACGTATGCTGGGAAAGGAGCTGAAATCAATGCCAACGCTGTGTGAATTGCAGTAAGTTTTATTGTTTGTATGTGTATATATATATATATATATATATACATATATATGTGTGTGTGTGTGTGTGTGTGCGTGCGTGCGTGCGTGCGTGCGTGTGTGTGTGTATTAGTATATTTGACATAGGGTTGATCCGTCACTGTGTGTATCACGTCACCCAACAAATATGAAATTGGTTCATCAAACGATGTATTTGTGTTGGTGTTTATACACACACGCACACGCACACGCACACGCACACGCACACACTCACACACACACACACACACACACACACACACATATATATATACACACACAACATAAATTGTTCCGTTACAGAGTGAGTGACTGCAGCCTCACTGATAAATCGTGGTCTGCCATCTTTGAAGGCCTCACCAATTGTGATCAGATGAAACTGCTAATGTAAGAACACATTTGTTTATTGACCTCCACATCATTTATCCATAAGTTTGGTGCCTACCTTGAAATTAAAGAAACAAAACTAAATGTTAACGGTTATTTGAAATCCACTCGCGTACAAAATGCAAAAAGGGGTGTCTCGTGAATTGTTTTAAACATCTGACATTGTAACAACTACATCAGCATCAAAATTAAATAGAATGCGGCCTAATCATAATTAGTCTTAACACAAAATTTATATATTGTCCAATCATGAAAATTGTACAATTATTGATTGTCATGTTATAGGAAGTAATATATGAAATATGTATAAAACCATTGGAAACATTTATTGTTTTATATAATATATTGAACGTCGTTTACAATTTTCTTGTCAATACCATAGCATGTTATGGAAATCTAAAACAAGGAGAAACGTAATTTTTGTCAATGTTTGCCAAACACCAGAAAGAAAGTTGCCTTTTGTCTCCCTATTACACTTGAATGTTTACTGTAGATTACATTTGTTACAGTTGTCAGAACAACTTGTTGGGAGACAGCAGTGCAACGACCTTCGACACTCTCATGAATCAAGGATGTAAGGTCAAGTAAGTGAACGTGTTTGGTACACGCGGTTGTTAGTTTTCTTGAAGATTTTAGTGGATGGATTGGCCATCAGCCTTTGCTTCTTTGAATTTGTTTGGAAATATATGAAAAATAGTCATTACTATTAGCTATATTCTCTTCTGTTAGGTGCCATGATGAGCACATTGTTTGCCAGTGACTCGTCAATTTGATGTTTTATTATTCTTCGTATATCTGCATCAACAGATATGTCGTAATTTCCCGAGCAAACGAGCTCGGGTTCTGCCATTATGCCTTGGCATAAATGTGTACATATGTTAGTCTGTGTGTATGCGTGTGTGTGTGTGTGTGTGTGTGTGTGTGTGGGTGTGTGCGTGTGTGTGTTTGTGCGCGTTCGTACGTGTGTGTATTTGAGTGAGGGGGTGGGCGGGTGGGCATGTGTGTACGCGTACAAGCGTGCACGTGCGGTTATGAACACGAGCGTTTGTCATATTGACGTGGTCGTCTCTGTCCTAGCGTACAAGGCTGTCGCCTGTCACCAGGAGTGGTGGATCAACTGAAACTGATTCCAAACAGGTTTATCTGGTAAGTCACTGTACTTATTATTAATAATTCAACTGCCTCATATTCCTCTAAGTCAGATGATTTCAACTCATCAACTACCACAGCTGTAATTAAATACATTCTGTTTTACTTTACTTTCAAGTGAAGGAAACGCATGCACATACGCACACACACGCACACACGCACACACATGCACGCACACACATACATACATACAATAAAACTATATATATAAATGTATATATATCCATGATCCATCACAACCACCACCTCTACCACCACTACCAATCGTGATGTATACATTATTCATACATGACGAAAAATATATCAACAGTACGCAGTATCATTAATGTATGTCACTACTGAAGTGTTAGCATTGCTTTAGCAATACAAACACGATAAATGGTATTTACTTGTTCGCAGGCGTACTGTTGAGTAGTCGCAGCCCTGGACAACAGGGAAGTAAACGTGTGGAGTCTTCTGAATAACGTCTGACGGTACATCGCCCAAGATTGCCTTAAAATGGTTGAACTCTGCATTGGTGGATACAGATTATCGAAACGAAAATGCGAAGTCGGCAAACCAGAAAATGGGTCCAAATTATGTAACAGTGGTAAGACATGTACATTGTCAAAACACTCGCCAGAAACTTGGAAGTGACGTTCAACTGCATCATGTCCCCCGATTGACATGTATGATGCATTTCTGAAGCAGAATACTTGTGTCGCTAATTAGACCATGGACACATGAAACGTATGTTGCAAGTCTCAATCATCTCGCGCATTCGTTCCTCCTTAGTGGATTGCCAACAAATGTGTCTATTTTGAGAAAGTACAAGTGCGAAGGATCATTTTGATGCCCTCGAAACGAGATCAAGCTATGCACACTAGTTCTCGTTACATTATGTTTGGACAGAATGACTATTCGTCTTTGTTTGCACGTCCATGTCAGGTTCCCAGTTTTGCTACAATTAGTTGTAATGATAAACGTTCTTTACAACAGCTACTACTTTGTTTATATGAAACACGCCAATTTGATGTTTAAATTACATGTGACCTTGACAAATTTACATTAAGTTTCATTTGAAATTATGAAACTGAATGTTTTATCCCAAACTATTATAATTGTACTAACTGAAAATAAGATAAACCTTCCAACTTAAACGGTTTGTAAACTTTGTGTGTTGTTTAGTTATGATTACACAAAACGAATCGCCATTGCAGTGTTTTGTAACATAAAACAATTGTATTTTATACTGTTAGTATTTTTAAAAGATTTTTAGGGTTAAGTATTTGTGTTTTCTTTTAATTAATAAAAGTATGGCTATTATATTGTTAATTAATATTAATTGGTGTTATTGGCTAACTGTTTAGATGTTTTTTAAATAAATAGTTTAATAAAGTTTAACTATACCTGTAGAATAAATGGCTGTTTTATTTTAACATTAGTGTAATGTATATATTATTATTCTAGTGTATTATTTTGCTTGTTTGATATTAGTTAGTGATTGTAATTAGTTAATTTTAGTGAATGAGTGAGTGAGTTAATTAGTTAGTTAGTGTTATACACTGTCAATTAATGTTTATTGCTTATAAAATCATATTTAATACAATTATTGATATATAACTTTATATTGAAATTATGCATTTTACAACAGGGTGGTTCTTATGTTAGCGGCATGCACAATGCCTTAATAAGACTCTCCCTAACTATACATTTCTTTACATTTATTTGCTGTAAATAATATGTGTTTTATGGTCGAATAAATGATTCTGATTCTGATTCTTACCTATAACAGTTTGTTGTATTTTCTTGTAGCAAACAAGTCCATATTTATGGCAGGATATATGTGTGGGTGTGGGTGTGGGGGTGTCTGAACCAGCGCTTCAGCACCATTCCGCTGTCTGGGCATGAAATCAGTAGACAGTGGAGGGCGGGGCTGTTGGATATTGTTCGCGGTGACGTTAGCAATTTTGAAACCGCACCAGAAACCTCCAATGTCACCTCTGAGGCTCGCCAAAAAACTCACCTTCAGACTTTCCACAAACCTGCATTTGCACCCCACCCCCGAGGCTCGCCAAAACACATCGAAGCTCACAAAAAACATCAAATTCCATCACAAAATGAAAACAAAAATCCTATCCGCAGCCAAAAATCAACCCGGAAATCCAGCACCTCCCCTAAATATTGGGGGAGCTAATCCTATATCCACCCCCACCACCAAATATTTTGGGGATCAGCCCCCCAGCCCCCTTCCGGTTCCGGCACCTATGGTATTATATACAGTGGAACCTCACCTTTCGGACTGGTCAAAAGTGACCCGAATAGCGAGGTGACTCTATTAGCGGGACCAATATCCTATATATTAGTGTATGTTGGAATAATTTGGGCCTCTTCTAGGGTGACCTTAATTGCGAGGTTGCTGTATTACCAAGATAAAAAGGTCAAATGTAAGTGATTAGTATCCAGTCCTTGGGACTGCTTACAGCGCTTAACACTTTACTCCCTGGCAGACCTGTTCAATCGAACACCATCTCGACTTCTCTGGGAAGCACGTCACCGTAATGCGAGGCTACACTGTGTGTGTGTGTGTGTGTATATATATATATATATATATATATATACATATATATATATATATATGTTATATTTTTCATTAACATAGCTTTTATATATTCGATTTGCACGTGGGTGCATGAGTGCGTGTATGGGCGTGTGCATGCGAGTGTATTTGTTCGTGGGTGAACGTGAATGTGTATTTGCGCATACCATAGAATTGCTGGAAATAAAATATAGGCTACATGTAATATTTTATTTGCATTTTCCACGCCTAATTAGGCCTTCCTGCGTTTCCTTTCCATTCCATGGTTAGTCCATGTGTACAGTCAACTTCTCGCTTAGTTCTTCTCGCATTCGAACAAAATCGTAATTATAAATAGGTAAGTTCTTATATGGCGCAATATTCAGTCCTTGGGACTGATCAAGGCGCTCGACACTTTACTCCCTGGCAGACCTTGTTTGATTGATCATCATCTCGTCTTCTCTGGGAAGCATTCAACCGTGCTGCGATTAACACGCGAAGATTATTCATACACAAATATTGTATGGCGAACGAACTTGCCCAAGGTTCGACACGGCAGCAATTGTAAAAATGTTACCCATTTAGAGATCAGTTGTCTCTTCCCGTACACGTAATCTGCGAGTGCGGTAATTATTAACAGGCAGTTCGCTCAATTTGGTGTCGTGAATGTGGGAAAATCTCGACCGTGCTGGGCCCGTAAGAGCTTTGTGGTTAAACCTACCGGTGTCCAATATATTGCCAGTATAGTTGTGTATAATCTGAATGGTTTATTTGCGTTTGGCAGGATAAAAAAATCTAGTTAGTCGGGCAACCGTGATGTAGATATTTTTGTGTGAGTTTACACAATCAATTAACGTATCTATCCACTGCGAATGCGACCTTTTGACTCGCGCCAATGCGAAATTGGACATTAACGAAAGGTGATGGCGGGTAACGATTGGCGACCAATTCTTGTGCCTCACAAAGTGCGGAAACGTATCGGCCGATCAATTGACAAGTAATCGCTCGTGTAAATATTGATTTTGTAGGTGGGGGTCGGTTACATTGGATGTTGGGTAACCTGGTGGCGGAGTGACCCCCACCGTTACCGTTACGGTGGTTGTAAATATAGTGCAGTCATGTAATTAGTCATGTTAGTAAGTAGATGTCTCGGAAGTTATATGCTTAGAAATTGTAGGTATTGCTTAACAATGCTGTTGGGGCCGGCATGCTTGCTGTGTATTGATGTATGTATATATGGTGTGGTTTTTATGTATATGTGGTGTTGTTTAATATGTGTTAGTGAATAAATGTCATTAAGTTGGCCTGTTTCAATCAACATTGGTCTTGTATCGTTGCTTTGCACAGAAAGGTGTATGTGACAGGGGCGCATACATTGATTTTGTGTGAGGCAGCGATGCAATATTGATAGTAGTAAAGGTGCAAATAGTAGCGCCCTCTGGTAGATAGGCCTGGAGTTTCCCTAGTGATCACGCTGAGACCAACGCGGAGGAATATGTAAAGGAGTGATAGGGGCTATATAGGCCAGCCACAAAGGAAATTCAGTCTCACTCTCTGGTTTGGTTTGATTCAGTGTATACTATTGGCACGCCAATCACCAAAATGCTGTGTTCTGTTTTTATGTCGATTTAGTTATATTTAGTATCTTTGTTTTGCCCACCCTCCTCCCTATATCACTTTACTTGTTGGTTCAGAAACTTTTTAATTGGCGCTTTCACTATAAGGGCGGAGTGACCCCCCCCCCGGTTACCGTTACGGTGGTAGTGGTAAATATAGTGCAGTCATGTAGGGCGGAGTGACCCCCACCGTTACCGTTACGGTGGTTGTGGTAAATATAGTGCAGTCATGTAATTAGTCATGTTAGTAAGTAGATGTCTCGGAAGTTATATGCTTAGAAATTGTAGGTATTGCTTAACAATGCTGTTGGGGCCGGCATGCTTGCTGTGTATTGATGTATGTATATATGGTGTGGTTTTTATGTATATGTGGTGTTGTTTAATATGTGTTAGTGAATAAATGTCATTAAGTTGGCCTGTTTCAATCAACATTGGTCTTGTATCGTTGCTTTGCACAGAAAGGTGTATGTGACAGGGGCGCATACATATCTTTATAAATTATTTCAAATGTGTACTACGCTACATCATATTAGTTACTAACTCTAAAGGGGCACTGTATAGATTGCGCTATTCCACGGCAGAAGTTTTGTGTTGGCCGACGCTTGGCGTCTGCGGCTATTTATAGAACAGTGCTTACTTAGACTTAGACTTAGTTCCTCCTGTTCCTTTCGGGACATCGGGCGACGAGCTTTCTCCATCTACTACGGTCTTTCGAAATTTCTTTGGCCTCATTCTAGGTGATTTCCATCTCTGCCAGATCTTCTTTAAACGTCTTGCGCCAGGTCTTAGTCGGCCTTCCTCTCCTTCTATTTCCACCTTCAGACACCCATTCCATTGCTACATGTGCTGTTCTCTCTCTTGGTAGGCGTAGGATATGTCCCGCTAGTCTTCGTCGTCGAGACTTAACTATGTGATGCAGGCTGTCCAGACCTGCCCTCCTCATCACTTCTTCATTTGTGGTGTATACTCTCCACGATATGCCCAGTATGAACCGGAGACATCGTCGATGAAATACGTCTAGTTTTTTTGATATCCTCGCCGTATTCTTCCACGTTTCACAGGCATATATCGCTGTTGGTATTACGATTGACATGTAAAGACGTAGTTTTATGTCCTTTCTGATGGTGTTACTGGACCATATTGGACGTAGTCTTTGGAACACTGCTGATGCCTTGCCTATCCTCGCTCGTACATCTACTTCCGCGTCGCCTTTCCTAGAGATGTAGCTTCCAAGGTAAGGGAAGTTCTCGACGCATTGCAACTCTTCCTGACCGATCACAATGTGGGGGTCAGATCCATCACCAGCTGACAATGTTTTTGTCTTCCCATAGCTGATTCGTAATCCGACCATCTCTCCATTTTTGTTTAAATTATTGATCATCTCTTGTAGGATCTCCGGCGTGTGGCTGAGCAGTGCAATATCATCGGCAAAGTCAAGGTCTGTCAACCTATTATTTATCCATTTAACACCAAAGTTCGGATCTTTCATCGTTTTCCTCATGATGAAGTCGATAACAACAACAAAGAGGAAAGGGGACAGGATGCAACCTTGACGTACACCTGTCTCTATATCGAACATGTCTGTGTAGCCATCGTTGGTCTTGATGCAGCAGTTGGTGTTTCGGTATAGCGATTTGAAAATGTCTATATATTTGCTTGGTATGCCGTATAGCTTCAGGATTTGCCACAGCGAATTTCTGTGGACACTGTCGAAAGCCTTCTTAAAGTCAATGAAATTGACTAAAAGAGGTATCTGGAACTCTCTGCTTTGTTCGATGATGTTTCGCAATGTGAAGATCTGCTCACAGCATGACCTTCCTCTTCGAAAACCAGCTTGTTCCTCCCGGAGGTGTTGGTCAACTGCTGTCTTCAGCCGGTTTAGGATCACACTGCAGAACACTTTTCCAGGTACTGACATCAATGTTATTCCTCGCCAGTTATTGCAATCGCTCAGGCACCCCTTCTTTGGTAACGTCACGATCACTCCTCGTCTCCAATCATCAGGAACTTCCTCCTCAGACCAGATCAGATTGAACAAGTAGGTTAACTCGTCTACAACCCCGTCCTTGCCATGTTTCAATAGTTCGGCCGATACTTCATCAAGGCCCGCTGCCTTGTTGTTCTTGAGGCTATCGATGGCTTTGGAAACTTCTGCCCTGGTGATGTCATTGGTGATGACATCAAGCTCTTTTATGTTTGGTTCCTGTTCGAAGTTGAAGAGTGTGGTTGGTGTTGGTTGATTTAGTACTTCTCGGAAGTGTTCAATCCACCTCGTGTCTTGTTCCTCGTTTGTTAGAAGCACTCTGCCATCTTTGTCTTTTATTGGTATGTTGGAATTGCTTTTCGCGGTAGTTAGCTCTCTCACAATCCTATACAGCGTTTTCGAGTCATTCCGTTCTGCTGCTGTTTGTGCTTCTTTACCTTTCTCTTCTAACCATTTCCTCTTATCTGTCCTACAGCTCTTTTTTACTTCTTTGTCCAGTTTCCTGTATTCCTCATCTGATGATCTCCATTGTTGGATGTTTCTAGCTGCTTGATCTCTTCTGATCTTCGTATCCTTCCTTTTATCAATCAGTTTCCACGAGTCTCCAGTAATCCACTGTTCTCTGTTGGACCCTCTTCTCCTTCCTAACACTACATTCGCGCTCTCCTTTACGGCTTGAAGGAATAGCTGCCATTGTTCTTCTATGTCGGTTGAGTGTTGTAGCGCTTGGAATCTGTTCTTAGTTTCCTCGTAGAATTGTTTTGATGTGTCTGTGTTCTTTAAGTTATCTGTCGCATATGGCCTGACCGTCTTCACCGTCTTGACTCTCTTTAACTTCAAACGGATTTTACCAATCACAAGGTTGTGGTCAGAACCAACATCTGCCCCTCTGTAGGTTCGGACGTCCTGTAGAGATGTACGCCATCTACTACTAATGCAGATGTAATCAATCTCATTCGATGTATTGCCATCTGGTGAGATCCTGATTTTCTTGTGAATGCGTTTATGTTTGAAGAAGGTATTGCCAATGCTGATACCACTGGCGGTGCTCATCGAGAGCCAAACAGTGCGGTGCAGGCGATATGCTTGCTGTCGTTAGTTATCGGGAACACAAGACAAGCGTGCGCAGCATCTAGTGATTGTGTTGTTGATAAGGATTTATTTATTTCGTGTTGTTAGCTTGCAACAATATATGTCTTAAACAAATCCTTATCAACAACACAATCACTACACTCAGCGCACACTTGTCTTGTGTTCCAGAAAACTAACGACGGCAAACATATTGCCTGCACCGCACTGTTCTATAAATAGCCGCAGACGCCAAGCGTGGGCGGTGGAATAGCGCAATATATACAGAGCCCCTTTAATGGAGGGGCAATAAGTTGTTTCGTTTGGCGTCGTACATACATACAGCAAGAAGTATGACAAATTTGTCACTGGTATGAAGAGATCGTATAATTAAAATTTCATGTAGCGTGCGTGTCACAATAAACGAACTCGACTCAGTGTTGGTTCGTGCATCGATTATTTCATCCTTTATTTTATTATGCGAACTGGATAGGATATTAATTGCAGTGCTGGTAAATCATGACGTTGGAGCTGCGAGCGTTAATAGATGTGACGTCAGCGTCCGTCGGTTGGTCTACGTCGGTACGACAAACTGGCGGTCGGGCGGTCGTGGTGCCAGGACGCCGACGGACATGGACGGTAGTCGTTCCCTCCGGCGACTGTCCTTCATGTCTGCCGACGTCATCGGCCGTCCAGACAGTGTGTGGTGCAAGCGGAGATGCCCGGACGGGACGCCGTATGCCCGCCACTGACACAGCGCTCTCGACTCTTCACTGTCTGCTGCCCGGGAACTGGCGCCTCGCGACGGCGGCGTCTGGGTAACGCTGTTGCCTCCGTTGTCCGGGTCACGAGGAACCACTGTATTATAGCTGAGCACCTGGAATCGGGGATAAATAACTGTTTCACGTCCGGGTTAACAGTCAGGGGCGGATCCATAGAGGGCAGCCTAGGGAGGCCCAAAAGCCAAACCTCAAGTTGCACCCCTTGTGAGGCGCGCTGTCGGATCATGACATCGGAAGACGGGAGGAGAGCTGTTGAAAATATTTCGCCGCTGCGCTATCGTAACTTAGGTGTCTTCTAACCCAAACGGGGGCACATTCCAAAGGTCCAGTGGGCACGTAACGGGGGCACATTCAGAAAGGTGTAGGAGCACGCAAAATTTCAACGGTTCAGGGGAGAACATTCCCCAAACCCCCCTGATCTGCATATGATGGTAGTGGTCGCAGAGGAAAGGTCAAATTACTGCTGCACACTGGCTTACATTTCGTCGGAACGGGGGTTAACGGGAGGGGGAATGAACCCTCAATATCTTGGTGGAGGCTGTAGTTAGGAATAGCTCGGCTATATTTAGGGAACTATGGCGCATTTTGGAGTGCAATTTGAGATTTTCGGAGACGTCAATGTGTTTTTGGAGCCTCAAGGGAGGTGCAATTAGAGGTTTTTGGTGAGTCTCAGTCCTCAGCACTTTCTGACGCCACTGCTTTTAGTTGCTAGTTGGCCGCATATATACGTGCCAGTGATGGAATAGCTCCCTGTGATTGGATAAAGAATCTGGTTTCATTTGGGCGGCCAATGACAGCAGTATCTTCAATGTGGTGTTTGTCGAAAACTAGAAAAAGGAATGTCAAAAACACTCGATTTAGTGCAGGTCGGTGACTTGACAGATATAATTTATCAGAATGCAGAGTTTTTTTACTCAAACCGAATGTGGAATTGCCAGACTGCCTTTAAGCATTACATTTGGCTCAAAGTAACTTCATCAATTCTGGTTTAATGCACTAATCTGGTTCTTCGGTTTCAACATCAGCGACGTGGCCTTTGAGAGAGTAAAGAATGTCACCAACTGCAATAAGGGGAACACGTGTTTAATCGTAGCTCCTATTGCGCATCCACGTGAAGATTCCAATGTTGAGACTGACGTTTACATGGTAAATCTTCCTCAGACAAACATTCAATAGGTGGAAGTTAATAATGTGTCTGATGATGTTACCGACTCTACACATATACGACACACTCGTACTGAATAGCGTTCGCAAGTTTCCTACCAATGTATGTCGTTTGAAGATACAGAGAACTATGATCACGATACTTAATTAATAGTTGCATGCAACGAATACAAGGATGTATTTATAACTATTTTTTAAATAGATTACAACATTGCCAGGGACAGATGTATCCAACAGTAACATTTCTTTATCTACACTGTGTGCGCGCGCGTATGTGTATGTGTGTGCGCGCGTGTGTGTGTGTGTGAGAGAGTGTGTGTGTGTATGTGTGCGTGTGTGCGTGTGTGCGTGCGAGCCTGCATGCGTGCGTGCATGCGTGTGTGTGTATATGTGCGTGTGTGTGTGTGCGTGTGTGTGTGCGTTTGCGTGTGTGTGCGTGTGTGTTTGTGTGCGTGCCTGCCTGTCTGCGTGCGTGCGTGCTTCGTGTGTGCGTATTCGTGTGTGTTCGTGTGTGTGCATATGTGTATATGTGTGTGCGTCTGTGTGTGTATGTGTGTGCATATGTGTATATGTGTGTGCGTCTGTGTGTGTATGTGTGTGTGTGTGTGTGTATGTGTGTGTGTGTGTGTGTGTGTGTGTGTGTGTGTGTGTGTGTGTGTGTGTGTGTGTGTGTGTGTGTGTGTGTGTGTGTGTGTGTGTGTGTGTGTGTGTGTGTGTGTGTGTGTGTGTGTGTGTGTGTATGTGTGTGTGTGTGTGTGTGTGTGTGTGTGTGCGCGCGTGCGTGTGTGTGTGTGTGTGTTTGTGTGCGTACATGCATGCGTGCGTGCCTGTGTATGTTACCATTTGTTCCTGTGTCGCTGTTATTCATTCCTCCTCCAGAACGGTACTTTGTGAATACATTAGAAGCTTCACAGGTCAACAACAGGAATTTGGCAAATCTATCCGACAGGTGACACAGTACTGTTAAAGCTCCCCCCTACCTGTGACGTCATCGTCGTCGTTGTCGTCGTGGTCGCTGTTATCGGCATTGACCACGGTTTCCTCCCGTCAACGTCCAATTCGAATCTGAGCGCAAGCGAGGCTTGGTTGCCACGCAACGGCGAACCGGCGCGTGTGATGATGTTGCCAGGCAACGGCGATGACGCTCGTGGCGAGGTGCAGGGCGTGTTCGACGGAGCCCGCGGAACGGCCCAGTCTTTGGTGTCCAAACGGGACGAGCTCACTTTGGCTGCCGACGAATAAACGTACGCCTACATTTGCAATGTTGACGACAGATTATACTTGTAAAATGCGGCGTGCCTTGGAGGGGGCGACAAAGAGGCCATGCAAGTTTGGTCACCACCCGTTTTCCAAGATAACACAATAAATGGCAAAGTGGGAGATGCGGATATTAGAGTACGCCTTTCGATATGGAATTATACTTTGCGATTGTACGGTTTTTCTTTCGATTATTTATGCTACTCCGCCACTGTCTTCTACGATTCACAGACGGTACCCTTCGTAAAGTATACACATTTAATATACATTTCAATTTACGCAACCATAGGCCTATCGTTGAGTACACGCAGTTGTAGACAACCATTTCAATGCAGCTCGGATAAGATCGGAACACACGCAAGACTAACTCTGAAACTATGTGTCTGAAATCACAGCGTTGCAAGCCATATTCATATAGAGTAAAGCGTGTAGGTGACCGATACGTATCATCCGAAGGACAGTCTGGACAGATCTAAATAGCCCCGATGTACACGACCAAGTTTTATATTATTTGAAAGCCCAACATCTCCCCGTCGTCAAAACGATATATTATTATGTCGTAGAGCAGTCAAGTGGTTCACTAGAAAACGCCATTGGAAAGTCAAACATGGTCCCCGTCAAATTTTCTAAATTGTGCGCATCAGCAAAGTAAAAATTTCAGTGGTTGCGTATCTGCCTTACCTCGATATACACAATCACAATCATTACTGCCTCTCCGTCAAGATGAGATGTGATATGGACCTACACCATTGGAACTGTTGGGCACGGTAAAACGCGGTCACCGTCAAAATTAATGATGAAATTTCGAATTACAATAGATGTGCATTTACTATATCCCACATACACTGTACATCTCGCGAACTATGTGAAAGAACAATGTTTCTCCTCATCAGTGAGGTGCGCCGTGAAGCTGTCAACTGGTATAATAGAGTCTATGTGTGTGAACAAAACCGAAGTGCATGGAAATATCTTTTGATTGCTTGATTGCCGTCAGCACTCACCTCTTATCGGTAGATCTCGTGGCTCTCTGTCGTGCAAATGTTGTTGACAACACAAGCTCAGGTATTGACTGGTCGTCGTCGGGATTTCGTCTGGAACGACTGTTAAGGATAATCATGTCAGATTATGCTGATTATCTTAAGTTGATAACATATCTTAAGGAGTCGTTCAGTTACTACGTAACGACCGAGAGGCAGAGAACGACCGAGTAGATGATGCACGGCATAACGATATTAGTACAAACATGTATGGTTAAATGCTAATTTATGTAACATTACGCAGAATCAGGCAGCATATTTTCACACAAAGTTAAGACTATCAGTTGTTCCTCTTTATTAATGATGATTATTAATTATAAGCACATTTACTAGAGTAAAAGAACACAAAAACATGCAAACAAATATAAATGTGCTTATAATTAGTAATAATTAATAAAGAGGAACAACTGATAGTCTTAACTTTGTGAAAATATGCTGCCTGATTCTGCGTAATTTACTGCAGTAAAAGAAAACAAGAAACATGCAGACAACTATAAATGTGTTGATTTAATATAAATGTAGTGTGTGACCTTGCATTGGATAAACAGTAAGAAAGGGTAATAAGTAATTTAAAATCCTGGTATTGTAAATTGTTATGTTGAAGAGGTAATAAATTGATGGGTTTTGAATTACGTCACTTAATACATGTCGTCATTTCTACTACACATTGTTACACTTAGTTTAAATTCGCTTTTTAAATGCAAATTTGAAGCATGTAGTCAAATCACTATCGCAGCAACGACATGAACTAAATTTCTGAATAATGAATAGGGCCTATGCAATAAAACGATAGTATAATCTGCCGGCATATAATGTATCAAATCCAACCGTCGGGCCGCAGTTCAGAAACACCGTTTCACTTATTGATTAAAGGTGTCACTGGTGTTGACGGTATGCCAGAGGGTGTGTGCTTAAGCCCACTGAAAACCACGCTTGTTAACCCGTGCAATTGCATTTGAATATCATTCGAATTCGTATTCAAAACCAGTCAACAATTGCAGTGCATTTGCATTTGAATGCGTAACCTAAACATTTGCATTTGAATGCACCCCCGAACACTACTATTTCCAAAGCAGGCGTAATTGTTCGAATACTTGTTAATATTGCTGGATTACCGACGTTTCATAATAGTGACCATTAAGAATCAAAGTGTAGAGAGTACACCACGCATATTTGTACGATCTGATTCTCCAGGAACACAATTTGAATTTATAAATTTCAGTTAAAAAATTAACCATTTAAAACTAATTCAAATGCGTTTACGCTATCTAAAAAGATTTGCACTTGGTGCGATCGTGGAAATTATATTTGCAGTTGCATTCAAATGCTATAGGACAAGTGTCGTTATCAATCCTGACGAGAACTTGCAAAACTATTTAAAATGAGATATTTACATTTGTATTTAGTCTCTTCGTCGTTGTCGTGCCAACATGACTGAGAAGAACCGCCGAAGAATCGACTGGGGGAGGCTGGGGCTTCAGTCCGCACTGTCGTCATAACATTAGTAACAATGACAATAATGCATTACTATATAGCGCCATGTTTCCGGATATAAAACCCTGTCCACGGGCGCTTAAAACACAACATTGTTAAAAGATATTCGCTACAACACAATAATTATTTTACATATAAAAATGTATAATATATTAAGAATCTATTACGAAATTAAAATGTACATTTGTAAAAAAATTGTTTACATAACATAAAATACCGGGTAAATATTGACTAGAATTAACTATCTAAAATTTAACTATTTTATGCTTTAAAATCAATCAAGTAATTAAATTAAATGATTAACTAAAATGCAGAATAATATAAACCATAATATAGTGACGATATGTAAGAATTAGAATAACACTATTTTATAAATAATCTTCTTCTGTGTATGTGTGTAAAACAGACCAAGTTAAACAAGTCGGCGTTATACCCTAATGTTCTTGCTTACCGTTTTTGACTGAACGACTATCGGATTTCGCAACATTCATGCGTTTGTGCAGCGATATTGTAATGTAGGCCTGTATAAGTACTTTTATGAGGCTTAGTATTTATTAAGCCCCCAATCAACCATATGTTTTGTATACTTATTTAATTATATTTAATCAAAATATATCATAATTTCCCCACAAAGCAGAACGTTCCACATTAAGAATAAGAAGCCATTGGCCTCGCGAGAACCTAACAATGATTGTTGTGTAGCCGACCCATTTCATGTGTGTGTGTGTGTGTGTGCGTGTGTGTGCGCGCGTGTGTGTGTGCGTGCGAGTGTGTGTGTGTGTGTCTGCGTGTGTGCGTGCGCGTATCTGTGCGTACGCGTATCTGTGCGCGTATGTGTATGTGTGTGTGTGTTTGTGTGCGTGTGCACCCGTCCGTGTTTGTATGCATGCGTGCGTGCGTTTGTGCGTGTTTGTGTCTGTTTTGTAAATATTTTCAAGCTGTTAGCATTGCATGTCTTTATGCGGTTATGCAAAACTTGTTCCACCAGTGAGCACGTGACAGTAAAGTGAAGATCGAAACGCCACACGTAAACCTACATAGCCTCAGTACCCGCTGACGATACGAGTTGCGCTCGACATTTGTCCACGACAGTTTGTCTTCTCTCGCCTGTCGCTGTGCAGCGGTGTCGAGTCTAAGTTGGCTTTCTTGTTTCTCTTGCTCCACCAGCTGTTCTCTCTCTTCCGGGATCACCAAAGGAACAGCCTCCGGCACCAGAGCCGGGTCAGATTCGGCGAACAAATCGTTGTCGTGCGAGATGGGGCTACTGTTGTCCAGTAACTGAAAAATGATTTTTCTTTGAGAGAAAGAGAGAGAGAGAGAGAGAGAGAGAGAGAGAGAGAGAGAGAGAGAGAGAGAGAGAGAGAGAGAGAGAGAGAGAGAGAGAGAGAGAGAGAGAGAGAGAGAGAGAGAGAGAGAGAGAGAGAGAGAGAGAGAGAGAGAGAGAGAGAGAGAGAGAGAGAGAGAGGGAGGGAGGGAGGGAGGGAGGGAGACAGACAGACAGACAGACAGACAGACAGACAGACAGACAGACAGACAGACAAACAGAAACAGACAAAGACAGAGTTTGAGAGGAAGGGAGCAAAGGAGAGACAGGGAGAGAGATTGGGAGAGAGAGGTGGGGGAAGGAGATAGGGAGAGAGTGAGAGAGGGAGAGAGGGAGAGAGGGAGAGATGGGGAGAGGGAGAGAGGGAGAGAGGGAGAGAGGGAGAGAAGGAGAGAAGGAGAGAGGGAGAGAGGGAGGAAGGGAGGTAGGAAGCGAGGGAGGGAGTGAGTGACAGAGGGAGGGAGGAAAGGAGGGAGAGAAGGAGGGAGGGTGAAGGAGGGAGAGAAGGAGGGAGGGGGAAGGGGGGGGAGAAGGAGGGAGGGGGGGGAAGGAGGGAGGGACAGAGGGAGGGAGGGAAGGAGGGAGAGAAGGAGGGAGGGAGAGAAGGAGGGAGGGAAGGAGGGACAGAGGGAAGGAGGGAGAGAAGGGAGAGAATGAGGAAGGGAGGGAGCGAAGGAGGGAGGGAGGGACAGAGGGAGGGAGGGAGAGGAGGGAGAGGGAGGGAGAGACAGACAGATAGAGAGACAGACAGACAGACAGACAGACAGACAGACAGACAGACAGACAGACAGACAAATAGACTTACAAACGGACAGACAGAAAGAGAGGGGGAGAAAATGGCCGAGTCGTTGTTCTACTCACCTCTCTGAGGTGACTCAAGAGGGACGAGTTATCGGAGTAGGTCAGCCAGGGACAGCCGATGATGTCGCTGAGGCGAGGTCGGCCTTGGGGGCGATACGTCAGCAAGTGGAACGTCATTGCGTAGACGGCTACAAACAGAGGAGCGAATAGGTCATAACACGCACAAATAATTGACACATGTTTCAACAATGCTGAACTCTTATTCACTTTCCGCGTGAATTATGTGAATTTACTGTGGTTTACTCTTAAATTGTCCTCTCTCTTTCTCTCTCTAAATATAATTTATATATATGTGTGTGTGTGTGTGTGTGTGTGTGTGTGTGTGTGTGTGTGTGTGTGTGTGTGTGTGTGTGTGTGTATATATATATATATATATATATATATACAAAAATAGTATACATATATATATATATACATACATATACATATATATATATATAATATAATATACTTACATATGCTATCTCGATCCTTATTACATCACATCACAGTTTCTTATTAAAAGGAAACAACAGACCACTTTTAGTGCTACGTACCTAAACTAGTTAATACAACCTAACCATTTGCAACTATAATCACATGTTTAACGTCAATGGTTATGTAGACAAAATATTGAACACAGAACTACCGAATTTCATGGACTACGCCATTTTGACCAGAAACTACGTCACCAGTTCGGTATGTGTACTGCTTTTCACTAATCAGACGGGTAGCACTGTGGCACGTTAAACAACATTTTATTAATTTTACATAAAATATATTAAGTCTTGCAATGTTATTATAAAGCATTGTGGATTTCTGAAGAACTCACAACGGTAATTCCAGGCCGAGTCAATCAAAGTGCAACTCGCATGGCCCGAACGCATGACTCATTTTAGTGTATTCAATAAACATTAAAAAGTCATTATACCCTCGAGAAATGTTCACATATTATAAAGATGCCTATGTGTTACTGGCATGTCGAAAATAAATCATAGGTAACCATACTAAATTTTGATCCATGGGGCATAAAGTGAATCGGAGAATGGATGAATATGAAAACAATTGTTTCTAGTCTAGACAAAGTTCTCATGCCTGACACCCATCAACAATATGAAAGATACACTTGTCTACAATGCTATAAAGATAACAATTAGCTATTTAAAAAATAACTGAACAAATTTGTTTTTACATTTATTGAGTTTTTACATTTATTCATTATTTTCTTTAAAACTGAATACAAGTAACTAATAGTCAATACACCGTCTTGAAATTTTGATATATGTCAACAAATGATCATAGGTCGCCGTGCTAAATGTTGGTCCACGTGGTATTAATCGGAGATTTCATCTCTTTATTTCCTTGTCTAGACACATTTCTCATGTCTGACATCTATCAATTATACACTTTTTACAATGCAATAAAGATAACAATTAGCATTGGTGCTTAAAATATAACTAAACAATACTTTTTACAGTTATCGAGTTTTTTATATTTATTTATTATATTCTTTAAAATGGGATATAGGTATCTACTAGTCATTGCACCGTCTTCAAATGTTGACATATTACAAAGATGGCTATGTATTACAGGAATGTCAACAAAACATCATAGGTCAATGTATTAAATTTTGATCCACGGGATATAAAGTGAATCGGAGAATGATTCTCTAATTTTACTTGTCTAAACAAATTATTGCTCATGCCTGACATGGTACTTTACACAAGTTCACACGTTTTCATGCCGCCTACAAACAGATCGTACCATTCTGAAAGCGTTCGCGCCACCGTCCATTTTGAATTGACAATCAATTTACGTCATTGAGTTAGTTATATGCCACTGCCACTACGCGCAACAGTGGCGCTGCATGCGATACTATGATTGTGTTTTATACGATGTTTACGAAATATCTCGGGAGCACGTTTCACGTCACAAACAATGAAAAGCGATGACGCAGAGTGCGTCCATAGCAACTACTCACGTTGGGGCACGTCTCGTGTGAAGATAAAGCACTGGGCTCGCATAACTTGGTTCGCATTGCTCTGTACCGGGTTATTCCCAAACGGCAAGGTTCCATTTAGCAGCGCAAACAGAATCACCCCGCTGAAGAAAAAAGGTGGCCCTTCAGTTTTATCTTCATGACACCACGGCTACTTTCTGGAAGTTTGAGAACTGGTCGGAAAAGCATCAGTTTTGTCCAAATGCATGGTAAGTGCTTCAGGAATACGCTTGCCTGTGGAGATTACGGGAGCACGCGGTGCATTTGTAAATATCACATGACAATAAACTACAATTGTAGGTCTATGCTGTGCGACTTTGAAGATAGACTAACGAAGAAAGACCTGCCTGATGTAAAATCACGAGCTGTCTACGAACACACGTGACCCGTATCAGCGAATCGGGCATTAAGTCGCTCGGGTCTTTTTCAAAATAGCTGTCTACGTCATGGTCCACCAATGCTGTAATTTTGGCAGAAATACACACCATATAACATCATCTTACAATGTCCAACGTTTACATATATTACAAACACATAGATTAAAAAATGCACAATATCAGATAAAATGATATCATTTCTTAAAGAGTTGCTTGTATACAATTTGCTTCAATTTTTGCAGTTAATTAAAAAAATGAGGGATCATTGTAAACATTATGATCTACGGAATCCAAAAGAAAATATTAAATTTCACATTTTTTGCGACTTAATATCCACTTCACTGTGACAGGTCACATATTACGTTTGATACATTACATGCTCCAAACGTCCGCCATTCGGCCGTTGTACGCAGTTCCTGTCCGGTTGAATTGTACTTCCGGTGCCGAGTAGGCGTATGTGCCCCGGATGTCCCGCATCGGAGCGAACTTCTCCTCGGCGCGCGAAGCCAAGAAGGCATGATGGAATCCTACAGTGACCGAACGCAACCGAACGTCACATATATAGGCAAAATCCCAGTCAACATTAATGTAAAGGACCTGTACTGGTGCGACAACTAACGACGTACGTACTGGCCCAATCAATAACAACGGTACTGGTCTAATAGTGGTTTGCACAGAGGCTGTACATTGAGACAGTAGTAGCATATTGTACTAACCCAAAGCTGGCACCACGCTGGAACAGTAGTGGCCCTGTGCTGGCATAGTGCGTTTGTACAGTACTGGACATGTACCGGCGTGTTGCACTGGCCCAATGCCGGGTCCATAGAGCCAAAATTGCATTCCATGGGGTGCGCTGCTATATATACTGGCTAGTATTAGGCCAGTATTGGGCCTGTGAGATCAACTTAATTATGGAATGAGCATTGCATTGGTTCAATGCCGCCTGTACAGTTAACGGTACAAACGGTATTTGCCAGAATGTATATTGCCAGTATTGGGCTAATTTTGCTAAGTTTGCTGGGACGGGATTGATTCAGATTAACAAACCGCTCCTTTGGAGAATACCAGGTGACGTGTGTGTAGAGTATAAACGACGGGTGACGACATCATACAAATGCGCGCACGCGTAAGGCGCACGATCACTCGCATGCAAGTACGCGACGCGCGCACGCATGCACACGCACAGACCAAACATAGACGCACGCACGCACGCGCGCGCACACACACAAGACGCCGCATATTTGTTTGTCACGAGAATGAGATATAACACATTACTAATTAATTAAATAGTAGAATATCGAGTCACCGAAAGTCACATAATCACAGTCAATAATGCCGCAGTGCTGGCCATAGAAAACAACTTCTTCGATCGATATTCGGGAGAGACACCCATCGACAGAGATAGTAGTTACAACCTTCCTGTGGTGTTCTTAGTGTTGCTGTCATGTGAAAACCGCCAACAATGTCACGTGACTACAAGGAGCAGCGCACAGCGACGCTGTCAAATGGACCGTGAGGGTCCAGAAAGCTCCATCAAGCCAGAATCAAGATTGGTATGTGTACGATTTTCTCATTGTGCAGTGGTTGCGATAATGTATGTAGCTCTTCCGATCGATTTAATGACAAAATGGTGTATTTTACAATTACTTTCAAAATTATTCCAAAATCCGCTGTTAAATTTAAGGCGCATTTTAAATAGGTCAAAAACCACCACATCGCCGAGGACGCTATTTTCGTGAGACATCGGCGAAAGTGTTCCGGCACGCCCTAGTTTTGACTGAACCCTTCAGTATATACGAGATCACTGCCAAGGAGCGAAATCGTGTTTAAGACCAAAATATGGCTCATGAGCTCACAAGAATGGAAGTGATACGGTGCGCCTGATTTTCCTCACCTTTCTGAAAAAAGCTTCGTGTAAAAGGCATACGGCTTACCTGAAAGTTTCACGTTGTGGCCAGCATCGAGCAGAATGTTTTCGCATTTCAAATCTCTGTAAACCATGCACGATTAGGTAGGCCTAATTGCGAGAATGCTGGCTCGGAAAAAATAGCCGTCAATATGAATAGAAAATTGAACATAACATGTTACACCTGCGCTGGATTAATGATTAAAGATTATCATGAAAATAAGTGGTCGCGAAGTTCACAAAATAGTTGGAACAGGGAAAGTGTTTAAATTTAACATACTAGCAAAAATGTCACCTGACGGGATGCATTGGTAGAAGACAGTCGTGAAAGTAATATTTACAAAATGTTACGAAACACAGAGCATCGTTACATAAACACCTTAACGCGTTCGCAGATACTTGTTTTTTGTTCAAAATGACGAAAGTCGGAGAGAATGTGAAGGTCACATCAATCGGTGGGCCCTAGTCGTGATAGTGTGGAATTCGTATGCTGTTGGCATGAGGGAAGACATAAGTATTATTGTTTCTGCGTCTACTGCATGATACCAAATCTATGACACAGGGGCCGTTTTCCCGAAGTTTTGCTGCGCGCGTGGTCCCTGCAATTATTAGTTTGCGTTTTATGTATTACGCGCACATTACGTTTTACGTATTACGTGGACATTTCAATTCAAGTTCAGAACCGTTAAGGAACGAACTGATAAGATTATTTTTATTATATCGACAGGGAACGGTAAGAAAACAGGCCTGAACAACACTAAACCTTACTTTCCAGAGATAACTACACCTGTACCTGTGAATGATGCCCTTGTCGTGGCAATAGGACAGCGCTGTGCAAAGTTGCTTGAAGACGGGCGGAACACAGCCGAGAGGAAGCCCGCCTCGCGTCAGTTGCCGGCTACACGCATTGATGAGTGTGAGTAGATCGCCACCGGAGCACCACTCAGTCACCACGAAGAAGTCCGTCGTCGTCTCGAAGAACTGGGCCAGCTGGCACTGCGTGTAGGCGTTACGGTTAGTCTGCACGTGTTGTATCGTGTTCAGTGGAAACGGCACGACGTGAGGGTGGATGAATGGAATGGCGTGGAATTCGCATAGATGTATAGGAGTACACCTTTATATAATGTTCTTCCTTTGTTTTTCTCGTTACGCTATTATACACGAGTTGTCTTAATTTCATTTGTATCTGTGTGTGTTGCAATTAGTTCAATAAATTTGATTTGATGCGTGGGAGAAAGGAGAGGTGTAGGTTGGCGGAGTGGGGAAGCGGGGAAGCGAGAGAGAAGGCTTTGAGAGAGGGTGGAGGGAAGAGGAAGAGAGAGAAGGAAAGAGGGGAAGGGAGAGGGAGGGGAAGGGAGAGAGAGACAAAGATGCCGTTAGGCAGATATCAATATATAAATACACACACTCACACACCCTCACACACGCTCTCGCACACGTGTACACGCGAACAAGCGACGGTGTCACTTACGACATTGGGGTGGGACGACACGCAGGCATGGGCGTGTATAGCGTCGTCTACATTGGCCCTTCGTTCCCGCGGCATCGTCGCCTTCTCCAGCGTCTTCACAACCCACTGCACCAAGCAACAACAGGGGTGAGACCACAATAGATTTTTTACATAGACGGCCATTACAACCCACCCTGCGCTGGATGGATAACTGACCTATATCCATAACGTGACCTGTTGCTTAGCAATACCTCCGTCAATCCATCAAAACATGGCTGGCCTAATAAATATTTATTTGTGAAAAAAATATAAAGCAAAGTTGTTTAGCTAGGTGACACCTGTATGCGTTTGTGTCTGATCTGTGAGATGTCATGTCGCACTAGCAATGTAATTCACATATTTAAATGTTATCAACATCATTGGCAACATTAAAAACTGTGTCTTATGTTTTTGTCAAAACGAAACACTTCTGCGGCCAGAATTTCAACAAAATACACAACGGAATGCCCGAACACACCAAGTGTTCGGCATCCATTTTCGATCCCTTGACGGGGTTTTTGCTAGGCAACAGGTCACGTGAAAGATAGGTCAATTTAACTACAGGTTTTCTTTAAACTTGCTCAGCACATAAAACATTAATTATCCAACTTACCGCGTGCGGAAAATTCGATAAAACGTCATATATATATATATATGACGTTTTCTCGAATTTTCCGATATATATATATATATATATATATGTCGTTTTGAAGAAAAATCCACTCAAACCTGATACCCTTCAAGTTCGTCCCAATCTCGTGATGGATTTCGAAATATTGATGCGCTCTACAAAATAGCTACAGTGCAAATACGGGAGCAATTGGCATAACATATCTATTGCTACCCCGTGAACTATCTAATGCAGTAGTAAGCCATACATTCAGTATTTACGGTAACATCGTCTGCCATGGACAAATACTCGAAAACAATTAACATATCACACGAACATTTTCATAGGGATTCTTTCAGTAGGTAATGTTGGGCGTACACTAAATAGGGTCTGAAGAAAAATAACATTATCAACGCAAACCTCTTACGTTACCCGAAATCATCATCTCAAGTGGTGGTAATTATTAGCAGGAAGTTCGCAGAATCGGTTGTGTGTCATCCCACTTGTGGTCTGCTGAAACTAGACCGATCGCGCGCAATTTGCTATGCTCTTGCAGTTAGCGTCGCTTGTCTCCGCAACAGCTGTTAAGTGTTTTCAATTTGTCGACCTTACTAAACGCAATTTAGCGGGCAGTATGCCTTCAATCGTTTGTTGCTTGTGAGTGTATTGGTATGAATATGTGCTTGTACGACCCGACATCATAAGCTATTCCAATGTTTTATTGATTGACTGCGATTACAAATCAATGCAATAAATCTGTGTTATCTTATATAAAATGTTTATTATTGTATCATATTAATACATGAGAGACTTACACGGTCGGTATAAGTTGTTGGTTGTATGTTTTTTTTTCATAACAATAATAATAATAATAATAATGGAATTGCTTCTTTAGCGCCAATATCCTCGGAAAATCCGAGCTCCGTGACGCAACAAATACAGAGGATTTTAGCGTTCTCATTGTCAAGTACAGAGCAAAAGTCGTCAACATATGGGCGGAATTGCTAAAAAGCTAAGGAGGATATGCAGTATTATAAAATATAGTGTTTAATATGAAGGCGAAATTAAACTACATTTCTTACTGACTTAACACCAGTAGGGGAGCGGGTTCCACAAAGTCGGTGCAGCAACCGAAAAGGCTCGAGTTCCAGCATTCGTCCAAACGATGGGAACAAAAAGTAGATCAGAGTCTGCCGCCCGAAGCTGTGTAGATTTAACAAGATTTAACAAGATTGCCATCCAGAGAATTAACTCTAGATGGCAGGTGGACAAAGAAGCCCTTTGGCTTATCGAGAGTCCAACCCTTTTATCTACATATATCCAGCCCTTCTGAGGTATGTGTCGATTTTATTTTTAAACATATTCACACTACTAGCACCCACACAATCATCAGATAATCTGTTCCATTCATTCACAGTCCTTTGTGAAAATGAGAACTTTCTCACGTCTAATCTACACTGCTCCTTTACTAATGTAACTTCATGTCCTCTAGTCTTTCTATCTTTCTTAACTGAAAAAACATATTTCTATCAATATTTTCATAACCATTCAATATTTTAAACACTTCTATCTGATCTCCTCTCAATCTCCTGGTCTCTTGTGTTGTTAAACCACATTCTTTTAGGCGTTTTTCATAACTAAGATCCCTCAGTTTTGGTATCATTTTAGTCGCTCTCCTCTGTACTCTTTCTAGCATATCTATGTCCTTCTTGCGGTATGGCCTCCACGCTTGTATACAATATTCTAAATGAGGCCTAACTATTGTTTTGTACAGCGGTATTATTAGTTCTTTTCTTTATATGCTATATTTCGCCTAATCAATCCAAGGATTTGATTTCCTTTTGAAGCTGCAATTCCACACTGCTCTGAAACCTTCATGTCAGCACTAATTGTCAGCCCTAAGTCTTTTTCTTTTACAGTAGTACTTAGTACAGTTCCCCCCATTGTATATTCTACATATTCGTTCCCATGTCCTGTGTGAAGGCATTTACATTTCCCAAAATTGAACAACATTTGCCACTTTTCAGATCATTTGATCAACCTGTCAAGATCATCTTGTAAATGCTGTCTATCTCCATCACTTTTAATCCTTCTAAACACTTTTGTATCATCTGCAAATTTCAACACCTTGCTAGCTATATCATCGTCCAAATCGTTTATATATATTAAGAATAATATAGGTCCCAGTACTGATCCCTGTGGAACCCCACTCAAAACTGATTTCCAGTTTGAAGCCTCCCCATCAACAACTACCCGTTGTCTTCTGTCAATCAGCCATTTTTCTATCCAGTTAATTATACCAATTCCTATGCCACGGGCTTTTAGTTTAAGCAGTAATCTCTGATGTGGCACTTTGTCGAAAGCTTTTTGAAAATCTAAGCAGATGATATCTACTGGTGATCCATCATCTACCCACTTAGTGATATCTTCCAAAAAACAGGTTCCTTTGCTGGAGTAAGCATAATATACAGGCATGCAGGTTGTTTGGGTTGATAGGACCTGATATAAGTAATTGTACAGATCTTAAAAATAATGCGATGTCGCACAGGTAGCCAATGCAATGAATTTAGAAATGATACTGAGCGAGAAAAACGGGGAGATCTGTCTATACACCTAGCATGATATTCGTGATTGTAATTGCAAATGAATCGTTTCTAATAACTCTTTCAGTTGCGTTTTGGCAATCTCGAGGCACTGAGGCGAACGGTATAATTTGTGAATGTGACAGGCGTTCCCGTTTAGAGTAGGCACTGAGGAGGACAGCATCATTTGTGAGGGTGACAGGCGTTCCCATCTAGAGTGAGGCACTGAGGAGGACGGCATCATTTATGAGGGTGACATATCACTCGTCTCGAGTGAAGCACTGGGGAGGACGGCATCATTTGTGAGGGTGACATATCACCCGTCTCGATCGTGGCACTGAGGAGGACAGCATCGTTTGTGAGGGCGACAGGCGTTCCCGTCTATAGTGAGGCACTGGGGAGGACAGCATCATTTGTGAGGACGACAGGCGTTCCCGTCTATAGTGAGGCACTGGGGAGGACAGCATCATTTGTGAGGGCGACAGGCGTTACCGTCTAGAGTGAGGCACTGAAGAGGGCAGCATCATTTGGGAGGGCGACAGGCGTTTCCGTCTAGAGTGAGGCACTGAGGATGGCAGCAGCATTTGTGAGGGCGACAGGCGTTCCGTCTAGAGTGAGGCACTGAGGAGGACAGCATCATTTGTGAGGGCAACAAGCGTTCCGTCTAGAGTGATCGACGAAGAAGAAGTTGCGTTTGTGTGCTACCAGCTCGAAATAACGTTACCGCGACACCAAACAAACGCAACGCTACACTACGTGACACTACCGTTGCTAACCACGCACGAAAAGAAGCGACTCCTACCTGAGATCCTGTTTCGGGTTCCGTGGTGTCGTAATCCGTTTTCCAGACTGGTGTCCCGAGCTCGTCTACTGTTCTTGTGACTGGCTTCGACACCAACTGCACCATGGTGAATCGACCAGTGTCGATGAGGCCTCGCACGTTGTAACCGCGTCTCCTGCACTCCATTGTCGACCGGGCCAGACCGCACTTGTGCCAGCCGGCCAGACACGGCTCCCCGCCGCCGGCTGGTGTTGGGTGTGTTGTCGTCGAGCCAGGCCGACTCAACGCCTGCAGGATTTGACGACATGTATGTGTGTACGCGTGTATGCGTGTATGCGTGTATGCGTGTATGCATGTATGCATGTACATTCACATAGGACCAAGTGGGTACAATGATACACTGCCTTATAAGACAATTACATTGTAACCACAATGATACAGACTAGTCAGTTAACAGAACGTTGCCGAGCGCTGGAAACAACTAGAACAGCTAGAAGCACTTGAGAACACTAGACAGTTTGGAAAATTATTGAAGACATTTCTGTTCTCAAACTAATATAATCAGACATCATTTAACCTTTGCATTATTCATGCATATAGTTTTAATAAATTTTTAGTCTTATTTATCTCAGAATCACATTTAATATCTAATCAAATTATTTAATGTAAATTAGGCTTTTATTTTTTTTCCAGTATGTTCAGCTGTTCAGCACTTTTGCTAATCGTTTATTTTATCATTGCATTTACCCGTAATTTTACTATACTTAGGTTTATATATATATATATATATATATATATAGTGTATATATATATATATATATATACTAGGATAGTGTTTGCTAATTTTATTTATTTTCTTATTTATTTCTCTTAAATGTGTTTTTATGCTTCTTAGATGATTGCCGATTTGTAAACATCCGTGAACGGGGGTCATTAGTCCCGGATTTGATGGTGTATAAATAAAGTTTGTTATTATTATTATTAACTGACTGCTCGGCGTCTCTCACACATCCGGCCGCTGGGAGCAAGATCCAGTGGGTTAGAGATAGAGACCACCACTCTGTGAGTCCACGACAGGTTACACATTTACCCCCCTGCTTTTAGTGTCTCTTCCGAAAGACACGCTACTTGAGGTGAACGAAAACCACCGTCCCTTCGATCGACAGTCCGGCGCTCTACCGCACGGCCACCGCTCCCACTTGACAACATGTAATTCTCACGACGTTTTTATACGCATATTTAAAATGCTCATTAAAAAGGAAATTGAAGGTAAGTTGTTATATAGCGCGATATCCAATCATTAGGACTGCTCATGGCTGGAGGGTCACAGGAAGATCGAGGTTGCGAAATCCGGAATCTCTCGACTGAGAGTCCGATGTTCTAAAAACTGTTAACGCGAATCATTAATGTGTGTGTGTGTGTGTGCGTGCGTGCGTGCGCGCGTGTGTGTGCGTGCGTGCACCCGTCCGTGTTTGTGTGCGTGAGCGCATTATGTGTGTGTGGTTGTCTTCATAAACATTGTGCCCTTTTTATAATTGAAATTGCACTCTTGGATATTTACCCCTCTCCCAGTGAAAATTCAATAAAACAACCTGGATGTCATTCTACCATCTATCGTCGCCGTGTTCGCATGCAGTCAAGTGAATTGGGCCCCTACATTTTACGAACCTTGATGGGAATAGCAGAAAACGATTCCGGCGACAAGCTGTTTTGGCTGAGAGATCGCAGGGGTTGAATACTCGCCAATCTAGACAGTAGCCCGGTCACTTCCAAGTTGGCCTGCGGTTGAATTTGAAAAAGTCCGTTGCATTGCCAGGGCTTTGGCCGTTTTTTACTTACGACCATGTCGTCTTATTAATGTCAATTACGTACCACTTGATTATAGCAGGTCTTGCAGTAAAGACACCTCACGAATCTACTTGGAAGCTGTTATTTACAATATCCTAAAATGTGTTTCAACTGGCGCGTAACGCACGCCTCTCGTTACGAATGTCTTGCTATGATGATCGTGTTTTCTTCGATGTAAATTTAACAAATTACGTTACAAGAAATCGGTTGACCCGCGTACGAACTAACGTCAACCGTTTCAAGCCACCATAAATTACGTCATAACTCGTGTATCATCAATAACTGGCGCATTATGAAAGGTAAGTTCTTGTATAGCTCGATATCCAGTCCTACGACTGCTCAGTCGACTTTCCACTTCGTCCTTTGGCAGACTTTATCGTCTCTGGGAAAGCTTTCTGTCAATTACTGGGAATTTATTGCACAACGACTATGCGCTAACACATTCGTTCACAATTTGCTCCCATATAGATATAGGCCCAGCTGTCCTTCCTATGTCTTTCCTCTAAAACAACACCACGTTTGATACATGACAGTCGATCAGTCGTAGATTGCCATTTTATGGAGCAATCGACCCATTTTTATACCAATAAGTTTTTATGAGAAAATCAGGATCTTCAATAAATTGTAATTTTAAAGAATGTAAACGTTTTTACCATTAAAAGTGTCTTTTCAGGGCTTTGCCCTTAACAAACAATGATGCGTACTGCATTTTTAGTACCCTCACAAAAAGGGAAGGATTGGGGAAGGGTAAGTTGGCATGACTGAGGGCGGCATGCGAAAGGGTTGGGGGAATGCCCCCACTTTCTATGTTAAAAAAGGAGACAACTTTCAACCTGCCACATAAAATACCTACATCAGATGAATATTCTGGCCGCAAAAATCTCCAACAAAGAAGTACTAAAAATAGCCGCACAGAATAACATGAACAACAACAACCACACGGAGGTGGAGATTGATCGGCCATGTTTTAAGAAAGATGGACAGCTATATCATCACGACAACCCTGAGATGGACACCTGAAGCAGGCCCTTAACCAGAAACCCGATGTCCCGTTACTGGAACGGGTTTTTAGTAAATCGTATCTGGATTTTCTTTTCCAAACAACGCCTTTTTGGTCTTTGAATACCGGGATTTCTATTTTTCAGATATCACGATCTTGTGTTGGATCATAAGGTGGTTTTACTGTCCATCAAACTAGGTCAAACAGTGTTTGCGTTGTCATAAAACAGGCTTTGTGCTAAATGGGAAAGCGAGTGCAGGAGTGTAGTTTGAAGTGTGATTATTTTGCCAACCCCAATGGGGGTGCAGCTGGCTGTTTTCCGAGAGCCTCAACCCCCTGAATATTCACCTCGTTCCGATGCATATGTAACTGGGTTTTTCATGAGCATAACGGGTAAATAAAAAGGCAGAACGGGTAAATTGGAAAATTTCACAATCCTAGCTAAGGGCCTAGTCTGAAGGAAAACGAGAACGATACAAAACAAATTGAAGAAGAACGGCTGAGGGAGCGAGTTACAAAACATGAACTTAAGGTGGGACCAGGCAGCGAAACAAATCAGTGGAGATGTCTCGTCATTTCTGCTTCATGTGCCAGTATAGGCATGAACAATTTGGGACATCTTTATTAAGTCGACTTTCTTCTTACTGGAACAACACTCGGTTTATAGAGGAAGGTTTGCAGGGCGTGTAAGTGAATGTAGAAATTTATACGCAACCTATGTGAACACGTTAACATAGGCAATATTGGTGTAATTTGTATGGATAATTTCATTCGTGAGAATGCCGATACTTTTTGTTTGGATAGGAAGAAGCTTAACGAAAATAAATGGAAGGAGATGGCGGTGGTGAGCACATATTAGAAGAACTAATTAAGAATGATCAAACTGCCGTGATTTTGAAATATAGTACAGTTAGAGGAAGATAATTAATGCAAGAAGACATACTCAGAGGGTATAGTTGGAGGGCTAATGCAGTAGGTGCGGCATAATTTACGAATGAGGGACAAGGTGAGGAGAGACATAGAGGCGGCAGGGGTTATGGAGGAGATGGCAATGGACCGGGCGTCATGACGGATGAGGGTCCGAGCGGACACTCCCTATATCATTGAAAGAAGACAACGGTGCAGACAAGTTTTACTGACCGTCTGACGTGTGCGAACCATGCGCATACTCACGCTGGCGAAAGCACAATAGCATACATGTTGAGCTTTAAATATTGAGCGAACTTAACCTTTTTTATTCCCAATCTGAATATTGTAAATATACCATCAAAAATGCCCGTCCCCTGACGGAATGCCTTAGTAATTGACAGTTGTCACAGTAATATTTACCAAATGTTAGAAAACCCTCAGCATCATTACATAAAACACCATAACGCGCTCGCAGATTCTCATTGTATGTTCAAAATGACGAAGGTCGGAGATAATGGGAGCTTCACGTCCATCGATAGGCCCTATTCGTGATATTCGTGTATAATTGTCAAATAGTATTCGTATATATTGCTATGCTATTGGCATGATGGCAGATACAAGCATTATTGTGTCAGCGTCTACCTCATGTAACCAAGTTTATGGCGCTGGGGCCGTTTCCCCGAACTATTTCCCACGCACACATGGTTCCCGCGTTAAGTTACGTTTTACGTTCCGAACAACTGATTTACCCCATAAAAGGTGAGAATCCTAACATACAGCTGTATATGGCGTATTTAAAAAAAATTGAGGTGTTACGTCCAACCCATGGCGCGCAAGATGCATGTCGTCGAGGAGGGAAAGATTAACGTATCCGCATTCACGCACACGCAAACTCGATTCTAGATAGACTCTAAAACGGTGTCCTGTTATTCAAATAACTAACCCTCTCAGTCACCCCATTTAAGACACACACGCACGCGCTCACGCACGCACGAGCGCCCACTCCTCCACAAACACGCGCACACACACAAACACATGCACACACCTTTTCATATGTTGTCATCATTGATCGTTTGAGTCTACTGTCACATTGGTAGAACGTAAATTACAATGTTGGATTCAACAGTTAACGTTGGCATTGGAGATCGCTGCCCCGGTGTTACACTGCCGGAAGGGGTGTATGTTAATTAGGATATGTTGGCTTAACAGAACAGAACGAATATGGTACATTTCTACAGCAACAAATTATTTTGTAGTGATGAATTACAAAACATTTCGAAATCTTCACAGTTATTAGGAAAACATAGGATTTGATAATATTGGAATAGCATTCCAACAATATGACTTATAAGAAACCAGGGCACCCTATAAATATAATAAGTATATAAACCCTCTCCAACTTGACTTAAAGTTGGGACGGTCGCGCCTTGTGGCAGCACCAGTTTTTAAGCACGTGTTGTTTTGTGCATTTCGGAACTTTGATCATCATCATTTTACTATCAACGTAAGACTGGACTATTGTGAACGTTTGTGCATCACAGAGATCTGAACAATTTTATATTATCTGCTTTTACCTGTCTACAAATTACGAGTTTTAATCATCTACAGCCGGATGCTTTGTGTTGAACTTGGCGCCATGACACTGCGTTACTCAGCAACCATGCTACGTAACATCGGGAACTGCATTGAAACACTAAGGCCATCTTCAACGAACTGGAACTTATTGCGGTATTGTGGCCAATACAAAACAAAGCGCGGTTGCAGGGCCGGCGTGCGTAAGTTCCGTACTATCAAGTGTGTTGTTTCTGCGCGGCAAGACTGTTTGTAAACAAACAGGTGTGAATGTGGCTAACCTTACTCCAGTACAGAGGTCGGCGAGGGAAACTGAATTGAATGTCATATTGCTGAACACACGCTCTGTTCTTGGCAAACCATTCCTCGTCAGCGAACACATCATTGACACGGTGGCTGATGTCGCCATTTTTTACAGAGACGTGGTTAAAAGAGGAAGACACTGCTACAGTCATCAACCTGTGTCCTCCAGGCTATTAATTTTTCGGAGTTGGAAGAAAAGAAAAGAGAGGTGGTGGCCTTGTACATAAAACCGAACTGCCTTTCATATCTACGAACACTACCGAATACTCTTCGTTCGACCATCTAACTGTGCGATGTAAGCATCTGACAGTGCTTGTAATATACCATCGTCACCTATACCAGTGTTCTTGGACGAATTTGATGATTTGACAGCTAACCTGGCTTCTGGTAGAGTTGTCATCACGGGAGATTTCAATCTGCATGTTGATGTTTGTTCAGCACCTGGGGTCTCCCGGTTCATGGATTTATTACAGATACATGATTTACATCAATATGTTGATTGTTCAACTCACAAGGCTGGTCACACTTTGGATCTTGTCATCTCACGGGCAACCGACCCTATCATCAGCAAAGTGTCCGTGATCAGCAGCGGAATATCCGACCACAAATCAGTAACATTCTCTATCGAGCACACAGCCGACAAGAACTACCCCCAGGCTAAACTACAACCCAGAAGAGATCTTCGACATGTTGATTGTAAAACACTGACCAGTGAAATCAATTCCAACTTATTGGCTTTGATACATCATCCACAGATCCGGATTCCATTCTTGATATATATACGTGTTCTGTTATTTCGGCCTTGGAAGAAATTGCTCCGGTAATGCTATGGCGGCCACGCAAGAGAAGAACTCCACCTTGGTTCTGCGAGGAATTACATGCAATGCGAAAGTTACGTCGCCAAAATGAGAACATTTGGCGTGCATCAGGATTAGTCGTACACAGACGAATATACGTGAATCATCGTAGTGCTGTCAGCGCGAGGATACGGCAAGCCAAAATTCAGCATTATCAGAGTCTACTCCAAGATGCCGATCAGAATACACCCTTCGAAGCCGTGAACAGCCTGCTAAAGGTGGAATCTTCCAAACTGCCTGACACTGATTCAAAGGAGAAATTATGCTGCCAGTTTCTGAACTTTTTAGAAGAAAACATTGCGAAAATCATGAATGAAATTGATGCCTCGGAAACAAACATGAACGACATCGAAACTGCGTCACAGAGAGTAGTTGAATATCCTATGACTGAAATGTATGCTGCAAGTATGTGTGAAGTGCAGAAAATTATCCAGGATGCTAAACCCAAGTCATCATGCTTGGACCCTCTACCTACATCGCTACTAAAGAGCACTCCTCCTGCTCATATTCAAATACTCACTAATCTTATCAATATGTCGTTCGAGTCTGCCACTGTTCCGAGGGAACTCAAGAAGGCTGTCATAACACCGCTATTGAAAAAACCGACCATGGATCGAAACATGCTGAAAAATTACCGTCCAGTTTCAAGTTTGCCATTCGTGTCTAAAGTCTTGGAAAAGGTAGCAGCCAAACGACTTATTCAACATCTAAGTGACAATGGCCTTCACGAGCAGCTACAGTCGGCATACAAACCCCGACACAGCACTGAAACTGCTTTAATGAGAGTGCAGCACGATATCACCAGTTACATGGCAGACTTCAGGGGTGTCCTTCTAGTTCTCCTGGATTTATCTTCTGCGTTCGATACGATCGATGCTACTATCCTACTAAAGACTATGCATAGCCACCTGGGAATATCTGGCGCGGCACTTGCATGGTTCGGTTCGTACATGTCGGATCGTACCCAGCGTCTACGGATTGGGGTGGATGCATCTGAAGAACGCCCTGTGAGATACGGTGTTCCACAGGGCTCGGTGTTGGGTCCGTTATTGTTCGCTGTGTACACAGCACCAATGCAGGACATACTAACGAGGCACTCCGTGGAATATCATAAATTTGCTGATGATCTTCAGATATACACATCCTACTATCCTCACATATCTGGTGACTTGGGGTGCGCTGTTCAGAGACTTAGTGACTGCATCAGTGAGGTCAAATGTTGGATGGTTAAGCATAAACTCAAGCTAAACGACAATAAGACTGAATTTATGGTGGCCCTCAGTCCCTATCATCTAAAGAAATTTGGACTTCCAGAGTACCTCGTTGTTGGTGGAGTCAACATAAAACCTGTTGTCTCTGTCAGGAATTTGGGAGCTCACTTTGACTCACATGAGCATGAAGCAGCATGTTGATGCTGTTTGCAAGACGTGTAACTACCATCTGAGACGTATTAGCTCCATCAGGGCCTATATCACGAAGTCTGTCTGCCATTCATTGTTCATTGCGCTGGTTGTTTCAAGCTTAGATTACTGCAACGTTCTGCTGCTGGACCTACCCGAATTTCATTTAGCACGTCTCCAGAAGATACACAATAGGGCAGCCCGCCTAGTTGTCCTCACACCTATATCTTCACACATCACGCCAGTACTGGCGCTTCTGCACTGGTTGCCAGTCAGACAACGCATTGTGTTTAAAGTACTTATGTATATTTACAAGGTGCTCCATGGTTTGGCGCCGAAGTACCTTGCACATCTACTACATCCACGAACTCGCAACCCTCGTCTTCGGCCGCTTCATGACCATCTTCAGCTTGCAGTTCCACGAGCATCAAAATCCATCGGCAAGCGAGCGTTTGGCATAACTGGTCCGGCCAAATGGAACGAACTGCCACCGACTCTACGAGATGCTCCGTCTGTGTTTTTATTTAAACGTCACCTGAAGACATATTTATTTAAACAAACTTATGGTGGACAATAGATTTATTTACAGGACGTTTTAGTGATTCTTGTGAATTTATTTTTTATTTTGTAAATTAATTAATTTATAACTAATTTATATATTATTTTAATTGTTTTTATAATGTTTCTATATTGTGAGCGCATTGATTAACTATTAGTTAGAGATTGCGCGGCAAAAGAACCTTTATTATTAAATGACTAGGCTAATTTGACCCCTCGCTATCCTACTGGATGTCACACCCCTCCATTTCGTCCTGTCTAGACTACACTGCTCTGCGGTTAAAAGCGGGAGTCCAGTGTCCTGTCTAACTTGGTCATTCCACCTCTTCCGCGGCCTTCCTCGTTTTCAGTGTCTTTTTAAGTCTTCCTTGAAAGCTATTTTATGTGGCTTTCGTTTGGCATTCGGCAGACATGTCCAAACCACCTCTCCCACTCGTCATCATCACTGTGCAGCCGTAGTATCCCGTGGTCTGGTGAAGGCCTCAGCATGTCATTTCCATATCTGCCTGTCTTACGCTATCCTCTGCCAGATGGTGCCTTTCCAGTACTCGTATAGTTCGTTTCTCCACCGTCTCGCCGGTCTTCCTCTAGATCATTTCGTAAGGTCTCCAGGTTGTGATACGATATGTCCATCGGTAATCTCGTAGTCTCCTGATGTGCCCTGCCCAGGTCTACTTCTGTCTTCTGATTTGTTCTATCACGTCTATGACCTTTGTCTTCTCTTTTATCCAGATGTTTGTTTTTCTCTCCCGATATATGATGTTTAACATACTTCTTTGTTTTCCTCTCCAGCTATCTATATACAATTCAGAAGTTATTTAGAACAACTACAAAGACTCATAATCAGTTACTTGCACAATTACAATTTGTCAATCATTGTTCACAACAAACACATGACAGATAATATCGTGTTTGCAAGAGCCCCTATCTTGACTCTTTTCCTGATCCTGACTGTTTGTATATTTAGTGTGTGTAATATATGGACATATACATGTCTCGTGTTGTAATGACACACTAGTTTTATTAACAATTTTCTTTTTATATAAGGTAAATAATTGTTTAATTAATTCATAGGATGGCTCCTACGATACCGACTATATTTAGTCTTAGTAGGAGTATCCTGTCCCTTATTACGACATATTTTATTTTTCTACCATATATTATACATACCACATTTGTTTTCTGGTTGACTCGATTACAATATACTGTATGTTTTTTGTTTTGTTTTTGTAACAATTATTCTGTTGTGTCTATTTTGGGACAAATATATATTTCCTGTTCCTGTTCCTGATTGCGTGGCAAGATCAGGATTAGAAAGGGAGTCGAGATCGAGGCGCTTGCCAACAATACTGTTTAATACTTGCTTGATGGGTTTGCATGTAAATACATTAAGAATCCCTGAGATTCCGGAACACAATTGCGAGTCTGAAACCATGTAAAATAAATAACACTTATACAGGCTGTATTCTCCTACTTCCTATTTACCTAAATATGCTATTGGCTCTGAGCTGTCAATCTTTCATGAAATCAATTACCATGTCCATAAAAACATAGGGCTTCTCGGAATGGACCCAATGTCCAGCATCTTTCACATGCTTGATCTCCACTGCAGGAAAGAGTCGCTTTATCTCTGGGTAATTCACCTCGCTGTAACCAGAAAACACACTCTTATTACAGCTATAATGGTACACTAAGTCATGATATGGTCTTGATATTTATGTAATTTTATGATTGGAAACATGATACATAACAAATTTACAATACATAATTTCAGAGGAACAGTTGATTTACACCACACAGTAAAGCTCTACTGACCCTCACTAGCTAGGGGTGGTGACTATGTACACCACCCTTGGCAGATATCCTATGCAAAGTATGGATCACAGCTGAATCAAACCAGTAATTGATTGTAGCGACTGTACCACCCATGAGAACAGTGCAGACACCTGTTCCACCAGCAGCCAATAATTCTAAGACGATGCTAGCAACTTCATTCTCATGAGTGGATGAGCGGCATTGTGCACTCAAATAATTATTTATACTTCTCCAACTTTACAAAAAACGTGAACAAACTTGTAACGAAAACGAGCCGAACACTCTGGCAAGTGATATCATTGGCTGAGTTTAACGTCAGTGTTTAGCAAAGTTATCTGCCAGATACCGAGACTGGTGTAATTAGCAGTGCCCCCTGACACGTGAGGATGGGTCTACTGAGAATACAATATTTCCAAACAATTGTAACAACTAAAACCTTAAAAATCTTTGATATGATATCCCATATAACTTAACTAAGATGTAGTAATTTACACACTGTCACCTTAGATCATGTGCCCTCTAACTTTGTCATTTTCAAAGGTTGCAGTTGTGTGTAACTGGGTAGATAGGAATCGGTTTCCAATGTGTGCTTCTGACTGCTTTTAACATGATGAAACATTAGAAAATTAGTTTGCATGTAGTGTGTTATGATTCTTGTCACTTGTATCACATATCACACCATAAGAAAACATTTCTGACTCATCAATGCATCAAGGAATCATTACAGCCCTAATTATTATTATTAGCATAAATGTAAGTTAGAGGTATCTTCTTATATAGCATGGTATCCAACTCATTAAGACTGCTCAAAGCATTTTATACTTAACCCCCGGCAGACCTGTTAATTTGAATACCATCTCGAATTCTCTGGGAAGCATTCAGCCACACAGTAATTACTGCACAAACACTATTTGTCTACATATATACACCACTGTTGGCTAAAGTTTCTGCTTTTCTTTGTGCTTGATTTTACATAGGGTAACAAAAATGTATTTTTCTCATGTCATAACAACATTTTTCAGTCGGGTAACCAAAAAACGAAATTTTTTATCGTGAATGGCCTTACAGAGAACATACCTAATGTGTTCTGACTGACTGCCGCCAATGAACAGCGTTGGTCCACTGTAGGATGCATCAAGGTGGGGAAACGACACGAGAACATCAAGGTTCGCTTCGATAGCATCAAGGTTGATCCTCCAGCGGTATTCGCCATTCTTTTCTATGTTAGTCAGCATGAAGTTTCTTACACCAACATCCTGTGTAACATAAACCTTTGTTAAAGGTACTGAATTGATGAATATAAAGGAGTGTTTTATAGGAATGATGATACTGAATTGATGAATATAAAGGCAGCATTTTAAAGGAATGATGATACTGAATTGATGAATATAAAGGAGCGTTTTAAAGGAATGATGAAACAGAATTGATGAATATAAAGGCAGCATTTTAAAGGAATGATGATACTGAATTGATGAATATAAAGGAGCGTTTTATAGGAATGATGATACTGAATTGATGAATATAAAGGAGCGTTTTAAAGGAATGATGAAACAGAATTGATGAATATAAAGGCAGCATTTTAAAGGAATGATGATACTGAATTGATGAATATAAAGGAGCGTTTTAAAGGAATGATGAAACAGAATTGATGAATATAAAGGCAGCATTTTAAAGGAATGATGATACTGAATTGATGAATATAAAGGAGCGTTTTAAAGGAATGATGAAACAGAATTGATGAATATAAAGGCAGCATTTTAAAGGAATGATGATACTGAATTGACGAATATAAAGGAGCGTTTTATAGGAATGATGATACTGAATTGATGAATATAAAGGAGCGTTTTAAAGGAATGATGAAACAGAATTGATGAGTATAAAGGAGCGTTTTAAAGGAATGATGAAACAGAATTGATGAATATAAAGGCAGCATTTTAAAGGAATGATGATACTGAATTGATGAATATAAAGGAGCGTTTTAAAGGAATGATGAAACAGAATTGATGAATATAAAGGCAGCATTTTAAAGGAATGATGATACTGAATTGATGAATATAAAGGAGCGTTTTAAAGGAATGATGATACTGAATTGATGAATATAAAGGAGCGTTTTAAAGGAATGATGAAACAGAATTGATGAATATAAAGGCAGCATTTTAAAGGAATGATGATACTGAATTGATGAATATAAAGGAGCGTTTTAAAGGAATGATGAAACAGAATTGATGAATATAAAGGGAGCATTTTAAAGGAATGATGATACTGAATTGATGAATATAAAGGAGCGTTTTAAAGGAATGATGAAACAGAATTGATGAATATAAAGGCAGCATTTTAAAGGAATGATGATACTGAATTGATGAATATAAAGGAGCGTTTTAAAGGAATGATGAAACAGAATTGATGAATATAAAGGGAGCGTTTTATAGGAATGATGATACTGAATTGATGAATATAAAGGGAGCGTTTTATAGGAATGATGATACAGAATTAATGAATATAAAGGGAGCATTTTAAAGGAATGATGGTACTGAATTGATGAATATAAAGGGAGCGTTTTATAGGAATGATGATACAGAATTGATGAATATAAAGGGAGCATTTTAAAGGAATGATGGTACTGAATTGATGAATATAAAGGAGCGTTTTTTTTTTCCACTTTCGATTTAGGAATGGTATGGAATTGTATATATCGGGGCGAAATACCCCCACATATGGGATTAGTATAAGTTTAGATTTAGTGTTTTTGGCAGCAGATAGCGTGGTATTCAGAAAGGCACTTTTTAGTTAATCATGTTGGCTTAGTTAATCATGTTGGCTTTAAAATTAACTCTACACATGACAAGCTCTGCTGTGATTACATGTCATTCCTTTCAATTGTTCTAGGAATACCGCTGCTGCTTTATATGTTGAAATATGGGCTCTAACAGCCTGATGTTCAGGAGACTAGTATGGGCTCAGTCACAGGCCTGTCATTGGGTTGTAGTCCACATTTCTTTTATTTAAATATTACAGTGTGCCAAAAAGGCTGAATTGATGAATATAAAGGGAGCATTTTATAGGAATGATGATACTGAATTGATGAATATAAAGGAGCGTTTTAAAGGAATGATGAAACAGAATTGATGAATATAAAGGAGCGTTTTAAAGGAATGATGAAACAGAATTGATGAATATAAAGGCAGCATTTTAAAGGAATGATGATACTGAATTGATGAATATAAAGGAGCGTTTTAAAGGAATGATGAAACAGAATTGATGAATATAAAGGCGCATTTGATGAAACAGAATTGATGAATATAAAGGCAGCATTTTAAAGGAATGATGATACTGAATTGATGAATATAAAGGAGCGTTTTAAAGGAATGATGAAACAGAATTGATGAATATAAAGGCAGCATTTTAAAGGAATGATGATACTGAATTGATGAATATAAAGGAGCGTTTTATAGGAATGATGATACTGAATTGATGAATATAAAGGAGCGTTTTAAAGGAATGATGAAACAGAATTGATGAATATAAAGGCAGCATTTTAAAGGAATGATGATACTGAATTGATGAATATAAAGGAGCGTTTTAAAGGAATGATGAAACAGAATTGATGAATATAAAGGGAGCGTTTTATAGGAATGATGATACTGAATTGATGAATATAAAGGAGCGTTTTAAAGGAATGATGAAACAAAATTGATGAATATAAAGGGAGCGTTTTATAGGAATGATGATACTGAATTGATGAATATAAAGGAGCGTTTTAAAGGAATGATGAAACAGAATTGATGAATATAAAGGGAGCGTTTTATAGGAATGATGATACTGAATTGATGAATATAAAGGGAGCGTTTTATAGGAATGATGATACAGAATTAATGAATATAAAGGGAGCATTTTAAAGGAATGATGGTACTGAATTGATGAATATAAAGGGAGCGTTTTATAGGAATGATGATACAGAATTGATGAATATAAAGGGAGCATTTTAAAGGAATGATGGTACTGAATTGATGAATATAAAGGAGCGTTTTTTTTTTTCCACTTTCGATTTAGGAATGGTATGGAATTGTATATATCGGGGCGAAATACCCCCACATATGGGATTAGTATAAGTTTAGATTTAGTGTTTTTGGCAGCAGATAGCGTGGTATTCAGAAAGGCACTTTTTAGTTAATCATGTTGGCTTAGTTAATCATGTTGGCTTTAAAATTAACTCTACACATGACAAGCTCTGCTGTGATTACATGTCATTCCTTTCAATTGTTCTAGGAATACCGCTGCTGCTTTATATGTTGAAATATGGGCTCTAACAGCCTGATGTTCAGGAGACTAGTATGGGCTCAGTCACAGGCCTGTCATTGGGTTGTAGTCCACATTTCTTTTATTTAAATATTACAGTGTGCCAAAAAGGCTGAATTGATGAATATAAAGGGAGCTTTTTATAGGAATGATGATACTGAATTGATGAATATAAAGGGAGCGTTTTATAGGAATGATGATACTGAATTGATGAATATAAAGGGAGCATTTTATAGGAATGACGATACTGAATTGGTGAATATAAAGGGAGCTTTTTATAGGAATTATGATACTGAATTGATGAATATAAAGGGAGCTTTTTATAGGAATGATGATACTGAATTGATGAATATAAAGGGAGCGTTTTATAGGAATGACGATACTGAATTGACGAATATAAATGTAGCGTTTTATAAGAATGATACTGAATTGGTGAATTTAAGGGGAGCCTTTCATAGGAATGATGATACTGAATTTATGAATATAAAGGGAGCGTTTTATAGGAATGATGATACTGAATTGATGAATATAAAGGGAACGTTTTATAGGACTGAGTCGTTTTACTAGCAAAATTTATGTATCTAGTACGTCGCAGTTTGCCTACGTCACAATCTAAAGTACACACATGATCTCTGCCAAGCGTTGCTGTGCCAACAATGTTTTTTATATAAAGTAAGTATGTATGTAAGTAAATTTATATTTCCTCGTCCACATGAAATGCAATATAATTCAAGACATATGCTTCGATAGTATCAACGTTGATCCTCCAGCGGTATTCGCCATTCTTTTCTATGTTAGTCAGCATGAAGTTTTTTACACCAACATCCTGTGTAACATAAACCTTTGTTAAAGGTACTGAATTGATGAATATAAAGGAGCGTTTTAAAGGAATGATGATACTGAATTGATGAATATAAAGGCAGCATTTTAAAGGAATGATGATACTGAATTGATGAATATAAAGGAGCGTTTTAAAGGAATGATGATACTGAATTGATGAATATAAAGGAGCGTTTTAAAGGAATGATGAAACAGAATTGATGAATATAAAAGCAGCATTTTAAAGGAATGATGATACTGAATTGATGAATATAAAGGAGCGTTTTAAAGGAATGATGAAACAGAATTGATGAATATAAAGGCAGCATTTTAAAGGAATGATGATACTGAATTGATGAATATAAAGGAGCGTTTTAAAGGAATGATGATACTGAATTGATGAATATAAAGGAACGTTTTAAAGGAATGATGAAACAGAATTGATGAATATAAAGGCAGCATTTTAAAGGAATCATGATACTGAATTGATGAATATAAAGGAGCGTTTTAAAGGAATGATGAAACAGAATTGATGAATATAAAGGCAGCATTTTAAAGGAATGATGATACTGAATTGATGAATATAAAGGAGCGTTTTATAGGAATGATGATACTGAATTGATGAATATAAAGGAGCGTTTTATAGGAATGATGATACTGAATTGATGAATATAAAGGCAGCATTTTAAAGGAATGATGATACTGAATTGATGAATATAAAGGAGCGTTTTATAGGAATGATGATACTGAATTGATGAATATAAAGGAGCGTTTTAAAGGAATGATGAAACAGAATTGATGAATATAAAGGCAGCATTTTAAAGGAATGATGATACTGAATTGATGAATATAAAGGAGCGTTTTAAAGGAATGATGAAACAGAATTGATGAATATAAAGGCAGCATTTTAAAGGAATGATGATACTGAATTGATGAATATAAAGGAGCGTTTTATAGGAATGATGATACTGAATTGATGAATATAAAGGAGCGTCTTATAGGAATGATGAAACAGAATTGATGAATATAAAGGCAGCATTTTAATGGAATGATGATACTGAATTGATGAATATAAAGGAGCGTCTTATAGGAATGATGAAACAGAATTGATGAATATAAAGGCAGCATTTTAGAGGAATGATGATACTGAATTGATGAATATAAAGGAGCGTCTTATAGGAATGATGAAACAGAATTGATGAATATAAAGGCAGCATTTTAAAGGAATGATGATACTGAATTGATGAATATAAAGGAGCGTTTTAAAGGAATGATGAAACAGAATTGATGAATATAAAGGCAGCATTTTAAAGGAATGATGATACTGAATTGATGAATATAAAGGAGCGTCTTATAGGAATGATGAAACAGAATTGATGAATATAAAGGCAGCATTTTAAAGGAATGATGATACTGAATTGATGAATATAAAGGAGCGTCTTATAGGAATGATGAAACAGAATTGATGAATATAAAGGCAGCATTTTAGAGGAATGATGATACTGAATTGATGAATATAAAGGAGCGTCTTATAGGAATGATGAAACAGAATTGATGAATATAAAGGCAGCATTTTAGAGGAATGATGATACTGAATTGATGAATATAAAGGAGCGTTTTAAAGGAATGATGATACTGAATTGATGAATATAAAGGAAGCATTTTAAAGGAATGATACTGAATTGGTGAATATAAAGGAGCGTCTTATAGGAATGATGAAACAGAATTGATGAATATAAAGGCAGCATTTTAAAGGAATGATGGTACTGAATTGATGAATATAAAGGAGCGTTTTATAGGAATGATGATACTGAATTGATGAATATAAAGGAGCGTTTTAAAGGAATGATGATACTGAATTGATGAATATAAAGGAAGCATTTTAAAGGAATGATACTGAATTGGTGAATATAAAGGGAGCGTTTTATAGGAATGATGATACTGAATTGATGAATATAAAGGGAGCGTTTTATAGGAATGATGATACAGAATTAATGAATATAAAGGGAGCATTTTAAAGGAATGATGGTACTGAATTGATGAATATAAAGGGAGCGTTTTATAGGAATGATGATACAGAATTGATGAATATAAAGGGAGCATTTTAAAGGAATGATGGTACTGAATTGATGAATATAAAGGAGCGTTTTTTTTGTTTTTCCACTTTCGATTTAGGAATGGTATGGAATTGTATATATCGGGGCGAAATAACCCCACATATGGGATTAGTATAAGTTTAGATTTAGTGTTTTTGGCAGCAGATAGCGTGGTATTCAGAAAGGCACTTTTTAGTTAATCATGTTGGCTTAGTTAATCATGTTGGCTTTAAAATTAACTCTACACATGACAAGCTCTGCTGTGATTACATGTCATTCCTTTCAATTGTTCTAGGAATACCGCTGCTGCTTTATATGTTGAAATGTGGGCTCTAACAGCCTGATGTTCAGGAGACTACCCGTAGTATGGGCTCAATCACAGGCCTGGCATTGGGTTGTAGTCCACATTTCTTTTATTTAAATATTACAGTGTGCCAAAAAGGCTGAATTGATGAATATAAAGGGAGCTTTTTATAGGAATGATGATACTGAATTGATGAATATAAAGGGAGCGTTTTATAGGAATGATGATACTGAATTGATGAATATAAAGGGAGCATTTTATAGGAATGACGATACTTATTTGGTGAATATAAAGGGAGCTTTTTATAGGAATTATGATACTGAATTGATGAATATAAGGGGAGCTTTTTATAGGAATGATGATACTGAATTGATGAATATAAAGGGAGCGTTTTATAGGAATGACGATACTGAATTGACGAATATAAATGTAGCGTTTTATAAGAATGATACTGAATTGGTGAATTTAAGGGGAGCCTTTCATAGGAATGATGATACTGAATTTATGAATATAAAGGGAGCATTTTATAGGAATGATGATACTGAATTGATGAATATAAAGGGAACGTTTGATAGGACTGAGTCGTTTTACTAGCAAAATTTATGTATCTAGTACGTCGCAGTTTGCCTACATCACAATCTAAAGTACACACATGATCTCTGCCAAGCGTTGCTATGCCAACAATGTTTTTTATATAAAGTAAGTATGTATGTAAGTAAATTTATATTTCCTCGTCCGCATGAAATGCAATATAATTCAAGACATATGCAACACAGATGAGGTGGCTACCAGAGAACTGTAAACTTATCGAGCTGGAAGCCTATAATGTACATGTGTATTACATTACTAGGGTGAAATTACAATATGTCCCACATACAGTTCTCAAAACAATTATACTTTGGTTCATTATAATGAAAAAACAATCGGTGCCAAAACTACAGAAAAAATTGCACAAACATCCTAATAGGTCGTAGCGGATGGTTTTTAGTTTTTGCAAAATTTATTTTTAAACATGAGGAGCAATACATTTAGCTATGGAAACTCCTTTAAGGGTTGGTGAATGAGAAAAATCTGCACAATTAAGGGATCATCTCAGAACGTTGATATCCGATATGAGACAAAATTACTTTCTTCTGGCCTCAACCCTCCCAAATGAAAGTCTGTAAACACTGATATATTGATATCAATATATTAATGATATCAGTCTAATGCATAAAATATCCAAGTTTTTTTACACCAGATGAAACTGCTTCTGAACCCCCTCCCCAAACAAAAGTAATTTCATCCGATGTTGGACATCGAAGTCGTGAGATGATCCTAAAGTACGATGCACTTACAGGAATGATGTCTTTGAGAAGTTCGCTGGTATCCCTGCGTACGTCAGCAAGTGTTGTGGCCGACTGGTTGAATCTGATGTTTCTCATTGCTCTGAAGTACTTTGGAAAGGCGGTGGAGCCACTGAGGCGTGACACAGTCGGGGACACGTCTTCCACTATCAGCTTGGACACGAGATCTGGCTGAAATACAGAGATGTCAACTGATAGTAACTATACTGGTGGAAATAAAAATTGTGCGTCCCAATGTTTTATGCTGTTCTAGTAAAAATCTTAACAAATTCTTCCATAATATGGCCATATTCTAAATCTCTAACACGTGTGTGTTCAATGTCAGGGAAACAAACTGTTGGAAAAGTCGTTTTGAGTGAACTACTTATGAAAATAGACAGGTGAAATCCAAATCTCATACAAGATGTCTACATAAAAAACGTATAATCTATCTGTGCTGTTTATATACAGTTCTATGGCCAGAGCATAGCATGTGATTCAGTGGAAGATTCGGTAGTGTATTAAAATAGGCCAACAGCGTTTGAATACCATATATCAATGAAACGATTTTTAGTGTGGCACAAATTTTCCATTCCTGACTATATTCTATAATGCCAATTGTCGTTAACTACTCATATCCATATTGTTTCAACCGTATATCATCTATCCTGGGACTTGTGAATGCACCGAGTTCAAAAAGGTCACTTCCTGAGTTTACTTTGTGTACTTTGGCCTAAATCTAGCTGTAAGAACGTAAGAACCTTCGTACATAGAAATGTGCACTTGTTCGCGCAATATTCAATGTTTTCTATGACTGTATCAAGCTATATTTAATTTGATCCATTCTATACCAGATATCCCGTAAGACCATGTGGACTGTGGGATTGTTTTATATACCTGTCCACTGTAGATATAACAACTGAATAACTGAAAATTAGCTATTATTCAACTCATTCTTCAATTAGGTATCTATAATACACCTACCTTTGTGACTGCCATCACCATTGCGATCTTGCCTCCCATACTGTGGCCAAGTGCAATCACTTTATCTATTCCAAGATTCCGCAGTAGCCGTTCCACATCGCCAACCATAGTGTGGTAGTCCATTTCTGCCACGTGCGGACTGTTGCCATGGTTTCTCACATCAACAGTTATCACCTAAAAATAACATGGGATGAAAACTTTGGTAAAGACTAGAGTTGTATCCTGTGTGGCTCTATGTGGTATGCGGTATGTACCGTATATTTTTTACGTTGTTTTGTTATACGCAAAAGTCCGTGATCGTCCATGGAATCGATGGTTTGAAACATAATTAACTTCACAAGTGAAAAATCCATTTGACATTCAAAGAAAACAAAGAATTATAGGCACATAGCATCGTTCCACACAGTTCGAAGCTGCTTCATTGTTTGGTTTTCTGCTCTATGCAATATGCGTGGATTTTCTTGGATTTTGGTTCATATTTGGTGACTTTACGATGTTTGGGAATATTTAAATATTATTAGTTGATGATGCCAGGTATGCATACCATATGGACTACTGGTTTTGCTGAAGAAAATATGGTTTCAAAACCGTATAGAAAAACCAGTTCCTGGTATAGGTATACGATACATAACTGAAAAATGAAGCAGATTACGAGGAAGCTATTTGGTGCAACATAGTCACCAGAAAGTTAACATTAACGGTAGGACTAGTTTATCGTAGTGCTAGCTTACGACAATAGGATGATGTAAAACTGCACAATGCTATAAAGGAGATGAGTAAAGGGGAATGAGTTATAATGGGTGATTTTAATCATGTGCATGTTCTGTGGAAATCACTAGAGTGCTGGAGGTGATGACCAACACTTTCTGCTTGTAACACAGGACTGTTTTCTTACTCAACATGTTTTGGAACCAACCAGAGGTGTTTGATTTAGTGTTCTCTTCTCAGAATGAATTAGTTGATAATGTGAAAGTATATGAACCTCTGGGATCTAGTGGTCATAACCAGATCCATTTTAATATAAAAGTACCATCAGGGAATAATGGTAAAGAGCAATGAAGGAGAAACTTCAACAAAGGCAAATATAAACAGATGAGAAAATATTTAGTACACATAGATTGGACTACTTTAATGAAGAACAAAACAGCAACAGAATTTTGGACCGTTTTGATAGATGAGATTGAGGGCATTATTGAAAGATTTGTTCCCCTGAAAAAGCAAGGGAAACGGTCCAGGAAGAAACACCTTTCAAAGTAGGCTATACGTAAAATTGCATACAAACAAATTATGTGGAGTGTTTATAGAGAGACTGGAAATATAGAACACTACAACAACTACAAAGAGGCCCTTAATATAGCTACAGGGAGGGAGGGAGGGAAGGAGGGAGACGTATTTATTTTACCACAACATATGTATAATATGACAGAATACAAATACAAAATAAAGTATTTTTAACCGCGGGAGAATGTGTCATCAATATAACAACACAGTAATACCCATCCATATTATAAAACAATACGGTTCTCTGTCTGTTGATCTGTATGTCTGTGGGCTCATCAGTCATATCTCCATTAGTTTTGCATATAGTGTATGGGGCTGACAATTTCATGTGATCTAGTGGGCCTATTGGGGTGTTTCATTGATTTAGATTTTTTCAAAATTCATTCAGTTGTGAGGAAATTGGGGTCAAATTTTTAAATGGCATTTATCTCCACCAGTTTTGCATGTATGGGGCTGAAATGTTGTATATAATCTAGCAGGCCCACGGAGTGTTGTAGATTTAGATTTTTTCAAAATTTGTCCGGGGCAGTGGGGATTTTGGGGGTCACATACATTGGATTGCATTTTCCCCCCGGGCAATGCCGGGTAACTCAGCTGGTGGGTAAATAAAATATTGCTGGCCAGAAAAGGGGATTTCAAAGTTGTATCTTTTTAGTGGACAGTGCTGACATCTGGGGACTGTTTCACTAAGATAATGAGGTCATAAAAAAATCCATCATTACGTTGAATCCGCTGTTTAATTTAAGCTTTTTCAAAATTCACAACGCTGTTGTTCTATCATCAGGGACACTATTTCAATGAAACACCGGCAATTTCAGCAAGTGTCCAGGTGGCACGTCCTGGCGGTGACAGTTTTCAGTTTAAATATATCACTGTTCCGGAGCAAAATTTATCTTAAAGAGCAGTTTGACTTATGAGTTCATACGAACGTTAGTGAAACGGTCCGCAATATAATTAATTATAATGCAACTCAACTAATCAGGTCCTATATAACGAGACATACTGTTAAGTGTTTCATAATCCTTGTTCATTTTGGGGTTAAATTGTATTTAAACAGATTAATTTCCATTTATAATAGATCACTTGACACATTTCTGACAAAACAAAACGTAGCGCATTTCATTTGATGTAGACTGTATACATAAATATATGGTGACATTTGATCAGCATTGGAATACAGTCATAAGCCCATAAACCATTAACAAAATTTATGTGGATTTATACACAATTTCTAATAATTTAAACAAAATAAAACAGAATCTCTGCATGTGAATTCTGTGACACCACCTTTCTTTTGATTCAAATTCCTACCTGTCTGTCAGTTTTCAAACTGAAAGCTTTAGCCAGTGACTCAAAGTTCTTCTTTGATCCCAATAGGCCATGTATTATGACAAGGGGCAGATTATCACTGCTTTGTTGTTGAAATGATGAATATGAAAGATCCACCAGATCAGACCTACAAAATACAAACATACAAAATACAAACATCACAACAATTATGGTGAGAACTTTATAATTTTACAAAAAAGTTATATAGTTACCATAAACTTTTTAAAGAGAGGAACATGTCAATGCTGTTGACTTTCCTTGCTCTCTCAAACACCATGTTATCAAGTTCAGTGTTGGCTAAATTATATGTCAGCCCAGCTATACCAATTGTATGCCTAATGATCAAAGTTAACATAAACATTTTTACCATTAAACAAAACTATGCACTTTTTAATTATTTTAAAAACTGACTGTGGATATTACTGGAATTAATCACACATTACACACAATTTGGACTGGATCAGAGAGGGGCTCAAACAGCTTTTGAAAACGTCATCAGACATAACATATAAATCAATCATAAAATAATGTTGCAGACATTATTTCATAATCATACATTGATGATTAAGAATATGTACAACTTTGAAATACACATGTTTAAGTCATTTAGATAAGGGTCCTTGAAAGCGATATATGTGAGGCTCCGAGCATAAAAGAAAGGTAACAGTGCAGTATCCAGTCCTCAGGACTGCTTAAGGTGGCTCTGGTGGCAAAGACATGCTTGTTTTGAATTAATAATTTCTAATAAGTTTTGAAGATAGACTAACTGTTTTTTCTCAGACTCTGCCTAAGACATCAAGCATTGCTCTAGTCCAAAAAGAATTAAGTTTCTAGGTTGTTTAGTGACATTTCCATGCTTTTAAAGACAATTTAAAAATATGTCGAAAATCACCTAAAAATTGCATTTTATATTATTTTGACAAATACCCTGAAATATAAATCAATCCTGTGCAGTTTGGTGCACCTATAAGGCCAGCTCACATGCCATGTTATAGCTTCATAATTGTTGCAGTTTAAAAAAATTACATTAAGTAATGCTTCCTGCTTGTCATTGATAACAGACATGTCACAAGATATAGACGTGTTTTGCATGAAATGTGACGTTTTTAATTGACAAGCAGTTTATTTTAATACAAATTAATGGATACATCTGTTTTTGAGAAATCCCGTGTTTTCCTGCCAACTAGGCCCTGCAATCTGATTTTGTAATGACTAAATGTTGAACGACTGTGTTTATGACTGACCTACGGCCCCACATGGTAGTCTGTGTTTTGGTGGCACCTGATTGATCAGGGGTCAACCCAGGGTAACTGACAAATGATGGTGTTGTCGAGCATTCGTTTGCAGAACAAGAAGACTACTGTCAGCATTGGTCATTTAACATTGTAATCTTCATAAAGCAAGATACTAGTTAACCAGACTATATGATATGCGTTCACGGCGAGCGAATTTACACTCGCAGACATCTGCACTGGCAGAAAAAACTGATGTCATTGTTTCTACGGAAACGTCGTTATAGTTTCCAAGAATTTGAAGGGGCATTCCCTGAGACAAAGTAGTAGTTTTTAAAGAACGGAGTGGTGACATTTATGGCATTAATTTAATGCCATGTTTTCTTTTGTAGTACATATATGTTCATACCAACACCTACTAATATTCTATGAAGAAAAAAGTAAAGAAATCAACTGACACAATAACCACCGCTCAAACCTTCAAGCGCTTTACACACTTTACTCCCTGGCAGACCTGTTCAACTGAATATCATCTTGACTTCTCTGCTTCTTGGAAACATTCAGCCACACTGCAATTAATGCATGAAGACTATTCACAGACAAACATCCACAACTGTCTATAGCCAGGTACTCATTCATACAGATGAATGAATGAATGAATTGGAGCAACGTAAAATGAACGTGGACATGGTTCGAAACGGCAGCACAGCCACACTCAGTCACAGGTTCAGCCACACGCCCACAGCCTCAGGCACAGCTAGGAGCCTAGCCCTAGGATTCAAAATCAGGTTCTCTCGATTGAATCTGATGCTCTAGACTAGTCACTGCCCCGCCATAGGGACCAGAGCAAGTGTTTATTTTACAGTAAACCCGCAGCTCAACCTCACGTAGCACATGATCCTACTCCTAGGACCAGGACAGGAATAGTTAATAGGACTGGGTCTAGCTGTCACTGTCACCTCCCCTTGCACTGTTGGCGTTGCAGTCGAGTCACTGACAACCGGGCATATCACTCTCCGACTCTGTAATACGCATTTCTTTTACATCTACTTATCTTACCCACTGGTTGAATATGCATACACATGCTTTGGTATTAGATTAGCACATATGTTGGTTCGTTTCAACTTAGTAATAAACCGAAATGGAAATTTCATTTTGGAAATAACATTATATTCCACTTCAGGTCGTCTGCTGATCTCTACTCTATACCATCAACGTACGCCATTTAGTTCGTTCTATCTTTTTAAGCTTTAACAAGACTGCCATGCACCCAGATAATTAACTCTAGATGGCAGGTGGACAAGGAAGCCTTTTGGCTTATCGAGAGTCCAACCCTCTCCAACAATCTACGTGTATCCCGCCCTTCGGAGTTACGTGTCAATTTTATTTTTAAACATATTCACGCTACTAGCACCCACACAATCAGCAAATAATATATTCCAATCATTTACAGTTCTTTGTGAAAACAAGAACTTTCTTGTACATAATATACACTGTTCCTTTACTAATGTAACTTTATGTCCCCTAGTCCTTCCATCTTTCTTGACTGAGATAAAAATATATCAATATTTTCATAACCATTCAATATTTAAAAAAAACTTCTATCTGATCTCCTAGTGTCTAGTGTTGTCAAACAACAATCGTTTAGGCGCATTTCGTAACTAAGATCTCTCAGTTTTGGTATAATTTTAGTTGCTCTCCTGTGTGCTCTTTCAAGCATATCTTTGTCTTTCTTGCGATATGGCATCCACGCTTGTATACAATAATGTAGTCTAAATCTTTGAAGCAAGTTCGAATATCACTGCGCGTTCATTTAGATATATTATATGAATTAAATAATCAGTTTTGTTTGCATATATTACTGAACAACTCAGTACTCATGCGCATTATGAATCATCCTTACTTCCGGTTTCTGGAGTTACGAGTTCCGCCTCTTGAACTGGTTACATTTTTAGTTTTTATGCATTTTCGAAGACATTGGGATGGCGCGTGAATATGATCACTTATTCAAACTTCTTATTATCGGCGACAGCGGTAACTATGTCTGTTTAATCTATTTGTTATGGTTGATCTATGTTAATTGCCCTAGCGATGTTAATTTTGCTCCGCCCACTTAATTCGTCTTAGCCCCGGCGTCCCAGACCCAGGGTTTGACATATTGAATTGGGCACTTGTGTAGAATCCGGACCCACCTCGATTTCGCTGTTATAACTTGAGTTTTGCCTAACTTTAAAGTTTGTTACATCAGAGCGTTAGTTTCATCATTCAAAATCATCCCAGGCATATTTATATTACGAAAATATTGTGTCTTAGCGCACTTTTGAAGCCCAAATAGTGACCCGGTTTTCGCTATTCTGCACCGCTGCGGTCGTGCGTTATCGCATCGCGCTCGTAAAATGAGCGATATATCGGCGTATGTTGATGCAAACCGGGGTGTTATTTATGCTTCAAAAGTGTGCTAACATGCAAACGTAAATATGCCTGGGATAATGTTGAATAATGGAACTTACGCACTGAGGTATCAAAGTTAGGCAAAACTCAAGTTATAAAGGCAAAATCGAGGTGGGTCCGGATTCTACACAAGTGCCTTGAATTTATATTTGTGTAATGCACACTACTTTAACAATTACATGTAACTGCAATTTTGTGAATTTAATGTCACCGAAATTTCACATCTACAAAATGTGTATATGTAATTGTAAATATAATAAGATTCAGTCAAGGTCCCAAGTTGTTAGAATCTAAGACTAAGTGAGTAAGTCTAACCAGGATGACTAATGTCTCATGAGCGGTATCTCTCATGAGTATGTGTCTATGAGATAACATGCATGTCACCAGAAGTGGCAGAACAGACATGGCATACATGTAGGCTCGGGTGCAAAGTGTAATCTTAGTCATAGATATCTGTGTTAAGGAAAAAAGAATGCTCTTTAGCTGGCTTGTAACTCATGAATTTTGCTTGATAAGATCAGAAGTGTTGTAAACACAACATGTGTACCACAACAAAGCATACCACTACCAGTAGGGTATCTAAGAATATATATTTATATTTTAAAATAAAACTTTATGTCTGGAGTGATATAGAGAGCAGTTCTGGGGCCATTGCTTTCCCGTTCTCGATTTGTTCAACATCATTCCAGTTTCTTTTTCAAACTTTTCTTCTCGCCATTGACACCAACTTCCTCACTTTGCTCAGGATTCCATTTTTCGGTGATTAATTCTTTTCAGTCCTGCCATTCTTCATACAGGTCTATCTAGATTGTTTTCACTCTTCTCTTACTTTACCTAGATGAACTGCGGCAGGGGCGGATCCAGAGAGGGTAGTCTAGTGAGGACCAAAAACTTCCATTTCTACCCCTTGAGGCTTGCCTAAAAACCTTCACTGGTGGCCGAACCAAATTCATATTCACTGTTGAAAATTTGTCGCCACCGTAACTTCAGCTTCTCCGCTGTCTTGACTCCACTGATGACATTGGAAAGCAGGGGGTGCTGTTGAACAATTTTTTAGGTCTGGGGGCACGTTCAAATAGGCCTATTGGGCATGCCAAATGTCAATTATGTCAGTAATATATCAATTCCAGAAGAGTAATTTCTGTTTCAAACAAACACCAAACTTGTCCAGAAATCCAATTAAATAAACTCCATATATATCCCAATAACTTTTTGAACAGAGCCGCCTTAGACACACAACTGAAAGAGCACAGAGGGCCAAAAATTAGGATAGAAAAATCTTGACCCATTTACTATGTCTACATCTCCTTGTTATGAAATGTACACAACCAGTGGGGTGTGGGGGCTCTCCCCCAGAAAAAAATGGATTTCTAGATGCTCGGAGAAGTGATTTCCCGGCATTTGGTGTCGGAAATCCCGCTGGCTCATGGTGATCATTTCCATGTTTCGTAGGAGGATGAATAATAAATGTAACAGTCAGCAGGAAAATTGTAAACTTGCCAGAATAAATAGTTTGATTCATGATGAAGTATGGTTGTGTTATTTTTTTCATCAAGAAACAATGAATACTCGAAAGCATTGCGAAAAATGTACAGCCATGACAGCACGCCGTATTCTTTACACTAAGTTGGCACGGGCTCATTCTTCACCTTTAAAAACGTCATCTAGTATGAGTTTCATTGCACAGAATATTTAAAAAAATAAAAAAATCTGGATTTATTTTGGGTACATAACTGTACCCTAGAATTATTTTTGGGTACATAATTTTATCCTTTCACCCTGCTGGCAGAAACACTGGTGTCATGCCAGTCCATTCGATCTGAGGACTGCGTCTTTCTGACTGTGTTGCAATGTAATCTGGTGCGATATGGCCGGCAATCTTTCTCTCGAACTGGACCATTTCTGTGGAATGCATTGCAGGATGAACTGCGGCTGATCACATCAATGGACGTTTTCAAACTCAAAACACACTATTTTAAACTCTCTTTTAATGTGTCATATGTTGTTTTAAGGGTATCTATCTTCCTATTCATGCACAATCATTTTTAATTTGGTTTATAACTTTACTATCATAGTATCACTTTTAATAAATACCTAGTCTTTATATATATATATATAAGATATAATGTTTATTTTAACGATACTATTTAAAAAAGCGTCAGACTAAATTTATGTTTACACCACTAAGTCTTATGTATGTATATTGTTTTATTTTAGCGACTCTGTACACACTATTGAACAGAGTCGTACTCTGGAGACTAGTGTATAAATAAAGTTAATTATTATTAAGTTAAAAAAATATGATTTGATTAATTTGTATTGGCAATAATGACCATTTTACATACAAAAATGTATTTTGTTATGTATTTAATTATAATACCCATTTTCCAAATTCAAATAACACCACATTTTTATTGTAATTAAAAAAAAGTTAATTAGGTATACTCAGATGTCAATCACTAGGTTACAATTAAATAAAATTTAACCCATAACAATATTTTGGTTAAAAGTTATATATAATTTTAATATTCAACTTTTCATGTCACACATGTAAAAAAATTGTCAAAAACCTTAATTTTTTTACCAGCATAATTTTTGTTTTTTTAATCTAATTGGTTTATAAAATGTACCAAAATATAAGACATGAAAAATTATTTAACTGTATAAAGTTTGAAATATATGTGTGTCACACACGTAACGCTACGTTACATTTGTGAATCTAATACCTACATATATCATGATACAACATATTTTTAGAAACTTTTAATTTAACTTAATTGAATTGCTGATGTGTTACAATGGGGCAACACTGCATCAGGTCAATTATAGTTGATAGTACTTGACACCCATGGAGAAATAATTTATACCCTCAATTCCCTCATTTTAATGTCTGATTTGCTTGCATTCATCTTAAAATAAGTCACTATTCTTCTTGTCACATAATGTATTGTTTTATCATAATCAGATGATAATTATGTTGTGCTAAATTATAGTATGCATTAAGCATGTCATATTGTTATGTAAACTCAGTAAACAGTGCATTAGTAGGTAAATTTAAGCAAATTACTAAATCATTTTCACAAGAGTCACACGTAACAAAAGTATGTTACACATGTAATGTCACATTTATATTTTTATGCAATTTACTGTCATACATACATACACAGAGTTTTCCTATACATGTATGCCTGTTTAGGATAATGTCACTTATTAACATATTTCTAAAACTTCACAGATTTTGGACAATAACTGATATGCCCATCTGAAGTTAGAGTTTTGAGCGTCACGCAAGTAACACTGGATTTGACATATTTTATAACATCCACGTGATTGATTAATTTTTTACAATCAAGTAACCTTACTGTCTTTTATTTGTCACAGCAGGCATCAGAAATCTCATATTGTTAGGTAAACTTTCAATTACTAGGTAAATTTCAGCAAATTACTAGGTCAAATTCACAAGCGTCACACAACAAAAACATGTGACACACGTAACGCCACATTTATATTTTCTATTTAAAAAATATTAACCAATCATAGTGTTATACGGGTACACTGTATACCTATACATATGTACTTATTTATGATAAAGAAGCTTAGTAACATACTTCCATAACTTCACAGACGTTTGGGAATAACTGATGCACCTGTGTAAATTTTGATTTTTTTAAGACACGTGTAATGCTAAATGTAACATATTTTTGAAAATGAATTAATGATGAAAATTAAATTTTGCATACACTAGCTATTAAACAAAACAGAACAATACTATGATCACATTTAAAACAGTTTTGCAATACATTACCATAGATCTGTAGAATTTCAAAGATTAAAACTGTTGTCTGAATGTCACACATGTATCAGTAGAATGCCCAATGGCCTCCAGAAAACCTACACCTAGTTGCTATGTTCACATTATGTGGGCAGCAACTAAAATCTATTCAAATCAGTTGTAAAATAATATAGGCAACACTCGCATACACGTATACACCACATTGGACAATGCAATCTATTCCAATCACAGAAACAGCTATTTTGCTTTGTAAAGACCTTCATAATGAGATTTAGTTTATCATTGTGTGATAAAATTATGTTGGTCACAATTAAATTTTTCTTATCTGGTTTATGTCAGAATCTCATGATTTTTATTAATTAAATTATATAAATCTAATTAAAATTTTCAATGATTGAAAGTAGGCATTTTCTTGGATGCAGTGAACACAAACTTAAATGAAATTGTTACCATGGTCTTGACTACCAATGCTGCATTTGCCTTTGCAGTTGTCTCTGATTGTCAAAATAATTATTAAACAGCTGGTGTCATCGATTTTTTTAGCCAATCTGAAATGTGCTCAGGAGTGGAAAGAAATTAGTCTAGGACGGGCCCAAAAACCTCCACTGACAGGCGACCCAAATTCATATTCAGTGGTCTTAGCCGGACCTTCAGCACGACTCCGCTGTGACACTGTCGAATCATCATGACATCGGAATACGGCTGGGGGTGTTGTTGTTGATCAGAAGATGGCGAGTGTTGGTGAAAAATTTTCGCCATCACAACTTCAGCTTACTTTAACCTAAGTGGGGACACATTCCGATGGTCTGGGGGGGTACACGTAAGGCATGTGCCCACCAGCCCCCCTGGATCTGCCTATGGTGTTTGTTCGATTCTGACTGCAGTGGCCACATATATAGTCAAGCCAAATTGACCATTGAATAACTGCAGCCGAGTAATCTGATACATTGAACACAGTCTGATTTACATTTTCTGTTTTCAGGTGTAGGCAAAAGCAGCTTGCTGTTGCGGTTTTCTGACAACACATTTTCTGGTGAGTAAGAATGTGTGTGAACTGCCACAGCCAAGTTGGTAGTAAGTTGCACAATTGTGAAGTGGAGTTTTGCATCCGTTTGGATTCCACATATATTGAGCTTTAAAATGGTACCTCATTTGTTGAAATAGCTTCAGTAGTTTTTATTTATAGCAAAAATTGAAGCAAACATTAAAAAAGTGATGTTTAGAGAACCTAGGTGATTTTGACTCATATTGTCTCAATCTGTGCATCCATAATGCGTGCATTTTATTAGTTTAGGATTATTTGTCTATGGACATTGAAAGATGACATTATAAAGTACATGCAATTCGGCCACCAAAGTCACACAATTGATGGGACATGACATGGTTATTTTTGGCTCGTGTGCAGAATAGACCTGTGCGACTTAATTGGTTAATACTTGGTTCGTTGTGGCAAGTCACATGTGTCAACTGTTATTTTGCTTGAAATCGTGACATCAAGAGGTTTAGTTGAGAATTAAAAAACTCGGTTTAAACTTAAAGGAAGTGACGGCTTTAAAAGCATTGTTTAAAATTAGTCTGTTTCAGTTTCACTTTGTGATGAAGATGTTCTGGATTCAAAATCAGTAGTTTCAGCAGGATTAAAGTGCCCTGAGCAGTCCTATGGACAGTGACCAGACCAGACTGACCTAAACTGTGGAAAGCAGTGGTGCAGTGGCAAGAGCTTCAGATTCTTGACTGAGAAAACCCAGGTTCAAATCCTATGCAGTGGTGTCAAACGTTGGGCAAGTTTGTTCACTCTACGTTGCTCCAGTTCACTCATCTGTATGAAAGAGTACCTGGCTATAGACAGTGGTGGATATTTGTGTACAAATAGTCTTCCCACATTAATTGCTGGATGCTTCCCAGAGAAGTTGAGACGGTGTTTGATTGAACAGGTCTGCCAGGGAGTAAAGGGTAAAGCGTTTAGCAGTCCTGAGGACTGGATACTGCGTTATATAGAACTTAACTTGACACTAGTATAAGACCTTGTATCGTGTTTGCGTCACAGGTACATACATTACAACAATAGGCGTCGACTTCAAGATCCGCACAGTAGACGTGGATGGGGAGAAAGTGAAACTACAAATCTGGGACACGGCAGGACAGGAACGATTTAGGACTATCACATCCACGTAAGTCTGCAGGCGTGCATGTAAATGGGATGGGATTTGTTATTATTACCATAACGTATATATAATTTGTTTGGAATGTCAGTGGAATCTCGCTTTATGGTCACTTCAGTGATACAACAACCTCGCAATTAAGGATACCCTGTGATAGTCCCAAATTATTTATGTAATGATAACGAATAGGTAAAATAATGTCACTAATGTTGTCACCTCGCCATTCAGGTGACTTGCTCAGTCCCGGGGGTGACCTTAATAGTGACGGTCCACTGTACCTTGAGCATACCAGGAAAGTAATCTACAACTGCTCTCTGTGTATGGATTCCCTGTTGACAAGTGTATCCCCCTTCTTCAAATAAAAGATGCATTTTCATATGTTTGTCGTTACGGTTAAGATAAAATTACACACTTATAGTGATCAAAGAAAAAACTTGTGCCTGATGATCACGTTTCCTGTAAAATCTAACAGGTTTGATCAGATCTTCACCTTCGATCAGGTTTGATGCAGAAACATAGTCTGGCAGACAGCAGTAGTTCATTGGAATCTAAATGCTATAGGCAGGTTTAACTGATGATTTTACGCTGGTTAAGAAATTTGGCAGGGCTGGACAGTATTTAATTTACCAAAATTATACAAGTGTGCCGTTAAAATCATATTCAATCAATAAGAAGAAAACTGTGAAAAATCTCTTTATTTCGTTGGCATTCATTTCAGTGGCATCCTATGATCTTATCATCTATTTGCCATTGCACCGAATGAACTTGAGTTGTTCATGGTTGAGTCTTAATTAGACTGCACCGTTCAGGGTGGAATACTTACAAGTTTGCAATTTATATTTTCTGATCGTAGACTACTGGTTTTAGAAAGGGTTAGCACATGTCCATATGACAGGCTCCAAATCCCCTTTGGACTTTTTAGCCAGGCTGCAGGCACTGGATTATACTAGTGTAGGAGGCAGTCTGACTTGAGCCACCTTATACTTCTACAGAGGAAGACTGGCAGTTCTTGTTCTTAGCAGTTAGCACTGTCAGCCAGAGCCCAGTGACATGGTCTCCAGACTACATCAAAGGCATTTCCTGTCTAAATGGTGGGTTAACTGCTAATTGCCTCATTGTGGACATCCCAGTGGCTTAATTGAACAAACAGGTTTATGGCCTGAACTGACAGCCTATGATTATTGTGCTCTTAACAGGGTGTTTCTGACTGGAAAAGATGCTGCCTGTTGCCAAGTTTGGGTATCATAGTCATGGTTATCAGAGAATGAGGATGTACTATGTGTATGGATGGTAAGGTAGTATTCTATCAGTGTTTAAAAATAGTTGAACATTTAATTATTTCAGGACAGTTTCATTTTATAACTACAAATAAATTTCTTTTCCCCAGTACATATTGAGAAAGTACTCAGATGTACTCGTAATGTACTTATAAAATCTGAGTACAAGTACATGACCCATAAATTTAACGAGTACGAGTACTTCAAAAATGTACTCCTGTACACGGGTACCGAGTACTTCCGCCCCAGGTCTGGTTACAACAACATGCATGGCTTCGTTGTAATCTTCATAATTTTATAGATCGTAGATTAAATAAAATTAACATTTGGTAAAGTCACTTTGTTATGACAGGTATTACTGTGGTACCCATGTGGTCATTGTTTATAGGTCATAGATTCAATAAAATTTAGTATTTGCTGAAGGGAAATTTTTGTGACAGATATTACAGTGGCACAAATGTGGTATTTTAACCTTCATATTTTTAGGTTGTGGATTAAGTAAAATTTAGCATTTGGTAAAATTAAGTTGTCATCACATCTATTACCACAGCGTGCATCTAGAGGGTCATTTTAGTTTTCATAATTTTTTACGCCTGTTGTAGATTCAATAAAATTTAACATTTGTTAAAGTGATGTTGTTATCACAGGTATTATCGTGGAACGCATGGGGTCATTGTTGTCTACGATGTCACAAGTGGCGAGTCGTTCGCTAACGTCAAACGGTGGTTACATGAAATCGACCAGAACTGCGAAGTAGCCAATAGGATACTAGGTGAGTTTTGATCACGCCAGGAATACGTCTTCTTTCGCTGCAGGAAACACTCAAAAGATGGCCTGATGTTGTACCTGTGTCCTGTGAATGAATCTCTCATTTTGTTACGGAATGATAAATATTAGAAATACGACATTCCTTTCTTAACAGTGTACATATCTTTGATTTTTTTGCTAATTGATTTCCCTTTTGAACTGTAATTATCTGGTAATGAGTTGTAGTTAGCATGCCATCTGTTAAACAATAAAGTATATCTCAAAATACAGAAAAGTTAAGTTTCACAAGATCTTACTGAATGTCTCCTACTCCCATAGGATTGCAACGTTTAAACAAATCCATTAGATGCACCGGTAAACCATGAAAGTTGGCATGTATCTAGATGCAGTTATCAGGATATTTCAGCATTTGATAAAGGCTCAACACTGCAGCACCGGATTCAAACCCGGGTTCTCGGTCGAGAGTCTGAAGCTCTAGCCACCGCACAAACAAATATATATCATTATACAAAAATACCTTGTTCAAAATGCACAATATCTCGTATATTCATTTAAGACTAAACATTTAGATAAACCGCTTTGGCACCTATAATGATACTTTTTATGCATATAATTTATATGTTGCTGAGGTGTCTTATCTAAATTCTGATGGATTTAAACACTAGCAACAACTCAAATGTCTGTTTTGTTTGCCAAACCATTTTCAGTAGTGATTGTCATGGATTATAAGAATTATTAAGTGTGACCCATCACTGTGAACTGGAGTTTAAATGACACAGGTCTATTCTGCACATGAGCTAAAAATAGCTGTCTAGGTCATGTCCCATAAATGTTGGGATTTTGGCTAAAATGCCAACCATACCATCTCATCTTTCAATGTTCAGTTTATTTTCTTTGACGAACCATCCAAAACTTATAAAATACATGCTTTATGAACCCATAGATTAAAAAACAGTAGACAATATGAGTCAAAATGACCCCAAAATGTAGCTTTTTAAAGTCTGCTTCAGTTTTCGTAATAAATAAAAACTACTCGATATATTTCAACAAATGATGTATTATTTTAAATATCATCATCTGTGGAATCAAAAAGGTACAAAACTAAATTTCACAATTTTGCGACTTAATGCCCACTTTGCTGTGGAAGTTCACAGATGTGGCCAAAGGTCCATGATTATGTTTGTTGAACAGTGATCACTCCGTATGGTCATTTGCAGTGGGCAACAAGGATGATGACCCTGAGAGAAAGGTCGTGTTGACCGAGGACGCAGCAAAGTTCGCTGACCAGATGGGCATCCAGTTGTTTGAGACAAGCGCAAAGGACAACATCAATGTGGAAGAAGTACGTGTGTGCAAGCCCTTGGCGAGAAATAACTTTTTGCCAGTCTTCAATTACACAAAAGTGTGCCTTTTAGTGCACGAACGGCGTGCTTGGAGGCCGTTCACGTCAATCACAGCCATTATATGCCCAGTTTACTTTTTTCAATGACAAACCAGTGTTACTTGAGTCATTTATTTAATTAACCCTGATCCATTTGATTTGTTTAACTGCCAGTTATACCAGTGATGGTAATTAATATGGGCCCATACACTTAGAACTATTAGTTAATCTAGTGGCCAGCTAAATTCCACTTGTCTTATCAGTTGTGCCTGTCTTGGTGGGTCATCTGCCAGTCTTGAAGACAGGCAGACAGATCTCTGGTTAAGCCCCTGTGTACATGTCCCACCTGTTTCCTCGACTAGTTTAGCACATTGCGAATGTGGTTCTTTGATGTCCAGACATGCAGTGTGTGACTAGTTTAAACACATACATTGAGACCTATGTTATATATGTTCCATACACACATTGCAAACTGTTACATGCACGCATGCACACGCACGCACGCACACACACACACATACACACATTGTGACTTACGTGAAACATGTTCCAACCACACACACACTGTGACTTATGTCTGAAATGATCCAGATATACATTGTGATTTGACTTACATTGTGACTTGTGTTACACATGTTCTATACACACGTTGTGACTTGTGTTACACATGTTCTATACACACGTCATGACTTGTGTTACACATGTTCTATACACACCTTGTGACTTGTGTTACACATGTTCTATACACACGTCATGACTTGTGTTACACATGTTCTATACACACGTTGTGACTTGTGTTACACATGTTCTATACACACTGTACACACGTGACTTTGTGTTACACATGTTACACATGTTCTATACACACGTCATGACTTGTGTTACACATGTTCTATACACACGTTGTGACTTGTGTTACACATGTTCTATACACACGTTGTGACTTGTGTTACACATGTTATATACACACGTTGTGAATTGTGTTACACATGTTCTATAAACACGTTGTGACTTGTGTTACACATATTATATACACATGTTGTGACTTGTGTTACACATGTTCTATACACACGTTGTGACTTGTGTTACACATATTCTATACACACGTTGTGACTTGTGTTACACATGTTCTATACACACGTTGTGACTTGTGTTACACATGTTCTACACACACTGTGACTTGTGTTACAGATGTTCTATACACACGTTGTGACTTGTGTTACAGATGTTCTATACACACATTGTGACTTGTGTTCCAGATGTTCCACACCATAACGCGGCTGGTGTTGCAGTCGAAGAAGGAACAACAGGCTCGAGTGCAGACCCAGGCCAACGACACAGTGAAGCTCGGCGGCTCCAGCTCAAGGACGAAGAAGAAGAAGTGCTGCTAGGAGGCGCCACTAGTTCATCTCTCGAAAAATCTTGCGGGAAGTGGAAATTCCAAGCTCTGTCTCAATCACATGGAACGGAAACGAACCTTGTGACTATGATGCCCAGTTTTTATCGTTCACCGTTTGCGCGTGACATTGAAGTGACCTTGAATGATGTTACGAGGTAGCAATTATCCACTGTAGGTTGTCGCCGTACATGTGATGCCATCCGGGGGTAAAATTTGGCAGCTTCCTGTTGCAGGAATGCTGGGATATCGGTATAGGTTGGTGGCAAAGCGTGACGTTGGTATTGCACCGTGGAAAATATGCTGCTTTTTTGAAGTTGCATGAACTCGTAATGGCTTCTGTTGTGCTAGTCTACAGAAAAAATGGTTCACTTGCTTATGGGAGGTTTTTTATACGTGTTGATGATTCAGTTTCAAGCAAAATTGCTTGCCACCGAAGCATTCCAATTGTATGTGAACGTGTGCGTCATATAACTGTTCACTTGTAATAACTGCAAGTTGCTGCATTATAGTACTTTTGAAAGTGACAGAATGAGAAATTGATTGAGTCTTGTGACAATTAGCAATCAGGCTAGTGCTTACGTGGGAGGTATTTTCTAAAAGTCCAAAGTTAGTGACTGGACCTGGTATTCTAGTAAATTATATCTTAAGTGAGTATTGCTTTTGAAGAAATGAGAAGGTAAGTAATTAGACCATGCAGGGCTACATGCAAGTAAACCATTGCATTCTGAAATCACCTCTGGGTGTAGTGTACCCTGTTAAAGGTATATATGCTGGTTTTGTCCAGATGAAATGGTTTGAGAATGGTGAAGATGTTAAGGTATGTGGCAGAGGCTGTGCATTGCACGAGGTATTGCTTGACAAATTCGTATCCTTCGACGCTGTCACTGGAAACTCTACTCCCACGAGAAATTGGTAAAACTGGGGTTGTAGTTATAAGTCAATTTTATATGCAAATGGAACATCATCAGATAAAATAGCCATAATTAAAGGCAGTTTTGCATGCAGTTTCTAAAGCAATTTAAAGTAATCATGTTTGTACTTTCTACAGTGTTTATTAAATGTAGCCTGTCTAAACAATAAAACCACACAGTTTTATCACTAGATGTGATATGGTGATAAAACTGTCCAAACTATGATTTACTGTTATATATTCGATGACGTTACCATGATAACGTGTAGCCATGACAGCATGCAAGCTTGTTAAATAAATTATAGTTTATAGAATTAGTTATGCCTACTCCTTAATTGGTGCTGTTTATGTATAATTAGTGTCATATGTCTCATACACATGGGTTTGCCAAGATCAGTGAATAATAACATATAGTTTGTATAACACCACATCCAATATCCACAACACTGTAGAGAGAATAGCGCATTAATGTATAAACAATAGGTGTAATAAATTATAAATAATATTACGTATAAGATTTTTTTAAACAAAATAATTAAGGTGGCCATGTAAATGTAATCATTAGCCACACAATAGGTTAATAAAATATCAGCATGAAAGCAGAAACGATATAACATTTGTTAGGCTGAAAAAAAATTATGAACAATTACCATGAATAAGTTACGCAAAATGTAGAATTGAAATATGCATACACAATGGGTAACCAGGTGAGACTTGAATGACTCCAGTGAACCTCTTTAAAGTGACATTTGATGGCATATATTAGTGATAGCAATTTGTGCTGAAATTTTAGGGATATCTTGGTGGCATTCGAAAGGGGACAGTCGAGTAAGATTTTGAGGCATTCATATATTGATGGCGTATAGATGAACTAACTTTGTGTAATATGTGTATAAGTACTAATGATTGATCAGTATTTCTGTGCAGTCACCGCATCTGCTTAGGACAAATGACATCTGCGAAACTAGTTGTGACTACACCATATTATGTACTGTGGCAACATTTTAAGAGAGGACCCCTCCGAAAAAATTGTAGTCTGTATACGAGACCCATCGATGCACTTGTGTTATTTGGAATTATAAATGTAATTGAATATTGAACAACAACCATATAATTTTAATAGAATAATGTGAATACTTGTCAAAAACACAGCATTCTCTACTTAATCAAGAAATTGAACAAATTACATGCCATAGATCATTTTTTTCAGTTACTGTAACAGCAGTTAACATGTCGTAATTTAATTTTATACTGAGCCAAATACAAATCTATTGCTGTTGCTTGAAGCCAGATATGTTTGGGGCCAAATGAAAGATATTATGTGTGTTGTTTTTCAACACCAAAGCCCTGAGGGCTATTTGGACAAACATGGTTGAAAAGTTGCTTTTTCATCCACTTCTCAACCTAGGTAGATGTGTTTTGTAAAATATGATCTTTGCATTATACAAATCCAATGATTTACAGGCAACTTTTGCGATACACCTACAATTGATATACACTGGCTGTGAGCCATGTTTCAGTGGAACATTAATTTGGTCTAATTCTGTGGAATTGTTGGGGAAATTGTGATTTCTAACTAGTTTTCAGAAAGATTAAGAACAGGAACTTAAACAAATTACTTAATGATTATAGGCATTGAATTGTGTAATTGCAGGCAATTTTATGAAATGTATGTGGTTTCTTTCCTATTCATCCTTAGTTCTGTTAAAACCAAAGTAGATTTTGCTTGACAAATATGATATAAACAAAGGGAAGTGTTGCTTGACTGATTGTAAGTTTGTGACAATATAACACTGTTTCAGCTAAATTGTTCACTATATGTTGGTGGATTGAAACAATATTGTAAGAAGGTGGAAACATTGTAATGTGTAAAAAAGTTAGTTATGTAATAAAACATTGCAATGATGTGAAAACAATGTTCATTTAAGGTGTAAAAGTAAATGGTGAGTTGAAAAAGCATTGTAAGAATATGAACACGACAGTGTAAGGTATAAAAAGGTAAACAATGTGTTGACGCAACATTGTAAATCAACATTGTAATGCGTAAAGGTAAATGGTATGTTCAAACTACATTGTAAGGATGTGAAAATGACACTGTAAGATGTAAATCATGTGTTTGAAATAGCATTGTATGAATGTGGCTTGTTTTATTCCCAAGGGCCGGTGTCTGCTAAACAGCTAAAGGAAATCAAATGTACGTACGTTTGTGTGCTGTTATTTGTCTGTCTCACCACCAACTATTCATGTCACATCAACTTTCTACCAAGTCTTGTTCAGGCTGGTTTGTATATTGTGCAGGACAACTGAGACAAGAAGAAACTCCAGATCTATGATATGTTTGAGTATTGTATGTGATTGACACATGAAACAGGCTTGTGCCTCCAGATGAATGAATTAGAAGTACAGAGTTATATTTACATCTGTTTTGTCTACACTGTTTTGTCTTGTCTGGGACATGTGTGTCTTATTGAAATTATTACAACTTTCAAATTATCCTACTGCTGGTAGTGGTAGCATTGTATTTGTCTCTGTCAGTGACATGCTAGTTCGACCAAGGAGAAATTGGTTTGATTTTAGTTAAAATTTCTTTGTCAATTTTGTTGTGCAACTGCTGCTTCTGCTTTGTTTGATGTACAGAGGTGATGCGTATGCTTTACAGACCAGCTTTTCTCTATTTAAGATCACCATGTTTCCAATTCTAAGTTATATGGTTTGTGGTGTAGATAGTATCCAACTTTGCCTCAGACTTCAGTGAAAAAGAAAAGCAATATGTGTATGAAAGATATTGTTCATGGTTCCAAGATTCAATTACACAGCAAGAATTAAACTTTGGAACAATTGTTAAAAAGTCGCATGTTTCGACAATTGCTCCAAAGTACGTTTAATTCTCGGTGTCTAGCAATAATTTTTGTAGTTTTCACAGCCCAGTCTAAAGAACCAAGAGGTCTGAAACAAACTTGAGAGATTGTCAACGGTGGTGCAAAGTCAGTGTATTATGTAGCATTAAACTGAACTAGCAGATAATAGTGAACATATTTTTTTAAATATATCAGTAATTATATATGCTATACTTTTGTTAGCTCCATTGTAGATCTGTACTTGTTATATTGGAGGCTGCTGTTTTTTAAAGACAATATTATATGCACTTATTTCAGCACATGTTGTTTGTACTTGCTGTGTATATATGTCACATTCTTAGCACGTTGTCAGCAAATTTTGTACATAAGTACTATACACAAGAGACACATAAACCCTCATCACAGCTTCATATTTGTTTGCTGATTTCTTCCAGGACTTGTAAATTTAACAACATTGCCACAGAGAATAAAACCCATGTGGCATGTTTGTTTTAACAAATTAATCATGGGGAGAAGAATTTGGCAAAAGCACTTTCAGGAAATAATCATTGTGTGTCAGTGTGGATATCAATATGGTTCTTTGGAATTTGGTAACACCACAAGAATTTCACAGTCCCACAGGCAACTAATGAAATTCCTGAAGCAGTGACACATCCCAGTTGTTGGTGCAGTTTTACCATGCAGCCTGGGCCCTTCTATGGGAGAGTTGCACTTAACTGTGTGATAGCTGTCCATTTAACTCAAGTCTTTGTGGACATAGACTGAGTGGCATTGATGAGCTACAACTTCATTGTTTGAAGTGTGGTCAAATAGTAATCTGTAAGACAGTCATTGTGACTGCATTGGGAGTCAACAATTTCCGTCTGGGTAAGTATAGCAAACTTGACAACTTCCGCAGTGATAATTTCCGTTGTTTTGCATTCCTCAGGAGTTACGTATGCCCTAAACTCCATGTCGGAGTTGCTTCTGTTTGTTTACATACAGAGTTGTCACTATGACACAATGTCGTGACATTACGAAACAAATACAATGTTGTAAATTTTGCATCTGTAAATAGGAATGTATGACAATTCATCACAATCATTTCCCCCACTAAAATGTAAAGGTGGACATTTCCCCTATTCAGTTTTAAGTGATAATTAATGTTATCATTTAAAAAAGTATTCCCATTCTGTATCTACATACTAGTGCCTGCCTTTATGTGACATGCCACAGCAAATTAAGTCACAAAATTGTAAAATTTAGTTTTTGTACGTTTTTTTTGGATTCCACAAATTATGAGCTTTAAAATGATACCACATTTGTTGTAATATCTTTTTGTTTTTGATATTACTTTTCACTTTTTTAACAACACCAATAAAAACTACACCGTCAAACAATTCTGCAACTTTATTCCAGAATTCATAAATTATCAACAACGTGTCACAACATTCCTCAACAAATACCAATAAGTTAATACACCACAAACTGGAATAATTGATCCAGACAAAGGTATACCTTTAACACCAGCCAGCATGTCATCTAACTAATTATTACTTGGTCAAACCTTTATGTCTGGGGCAATAACTTAAGTAATCTGTCAAAACTCAAAATTAATTCGAGCTATTGCAATCCTTTCTGCTGTCAGATCACTCGATAATTCAGGATTATTCCTATTAAATTTTAATAATTTAATTCAAAACAAAGTTAAAAATTCCACTAAACGATATATAGAGGAACCTCAGTAATCCAGGTACCTAGTTTCCTACATTTCTGCCACATTCTGTATTTTGACTAAGCAGGAAAATTGCCTAAAAGTATCATTAATTATACTTACCTAATCCAAAAAGGATATGTCACTGTATGAGGAAAATGTGAAGAAGCTAAAGCACTTTGGCAGTGATTTCTAAAAATGCATGGATCTTAATTTAATTTGCAAGAAATAACATATTTAAGGATAGAAAACAGACAAATGAATTAGAACTAGTGCTGCGATGTTATCTTAAAATCGCTTTGTCATTATCCACAGAAAACATAATTAGCAGCACATATTGCTGTTGGGAGCAATGTGGAGTGATCAAAATAGAATTGTCACTATTTACGTCAGGTACATTTTAATATAAGTGTTGATTTTTAAGACTAGAGAGGAGAAATTAGATAATATTTATGCCTCATACAATTCATCAACATTATCAAACAACAGATGTTCTGGTTTCTTCAACATTCATGCATTCAGACATGGATCAAATATGTTATACTTTATTTCCCCTCTTAATAACTATTTTGACTTACAAAGTGTCCACACGTGATGTCTGTTACTCCTAGTACATACAAACAAAACATTATAAATGATTCTGTTAATATACAATTATACAATTATACAGTACGTAACAGTCCTATCAGGAAACAGTTTTACAAAAATATACAAGTCTCCTTGGGTTCACAAAGTAATATGAATCAAACCAACTGATTTAATACACTTGTACAAGTTCTGGTCGTGTTGGGGGAAGTGATTAATAAGTACAACACTTCTATCTTCCCCCATTTCCATGCGTAAATGTTTATGTATATTGCGAGTAGTTCTCTTTGTATGCATTTTTCATTTGGGAATAAACAATCAATAACTTCTTCTGCAATCAAAGAAAACACACTTTAAGGAGAGAAAAATAATGATATCATAAAATCACATAACTACCAGCATAAATACTGTAGCATATTGACCTCCATTTGTTAAAACCCGAATAAATTTATTATCACTATCTCTTAATAACTACTGACTTTGCCTTTCAGCATGTAATGTAATGTAATCATGATTTTCGGGGTAGAACATTAAAGAGAGATTTTCTGTTCGTTTTTTATCATAAAATCATGTTATACAGTATAAAAAAAGCTAATGGAGAGGTGGGTAGAGTACTACTGAGAACTATACCCCAGGGAGAATGCTGTCACCAGCTCAGCCATGGATGGCATAGAATGTCTGCCCATTCTAACAGAGTTGGACGAGGAACCAACCATCGACGATCTCAGCAAGGCTATTGACAACCACTCCAGTGGAAAAGCACCTGGAGGCAATGAAATTCCACCCGAAATCATCAAATGCGGCAAGAGCACTCTGCTCAAACCCTTACACGTACTTCTTTGTCAGTGCTGGAGTGAAGGGGCCATGCTGCAAGACATGAGGGATGCCAACACGCTATACAAGAAGAAAGGAGTGACTAACAATTACAGAGGCATCTCACTCCCGAGCGTAGGTGGCAAGTTGTTTGCTCGTGTCATCCTGAACAGACTACACATACTCGCTGACAGAGTGTATCCCGAATCCCAGTGTGGCTTCAGAGCAAATAGATCAACTAGTGACATGATCTTTTTACTTCAACAGTTACAGGAGAAATGCAGGGAACAGAAGAAGCCGCTGTACATTGCCTTCATTGATCTTCCCAAAGCCTTCGACCTTCTGAGCAGGGATGGTCTGTTCAAGATCCTACCGAAGATAGGATGCCCCCCAAAGCTCTGCAGCGTAATCAGGTCATTCCACGATAATATGAGAGGTACAATCCTTTACGACGGCTCTACCTCCGAGACTTTTAACGTTACCAGTGGCGTCAAACAGGGATGCGTCCTCGCCCCAACCCTCTATGGGATATTCTTTGCCCTTATGTTGAAGCACGCCTTTGGATCTTCGACAGAGGGAAAACTATTCAACTTGTCTCACCTAAAAGCGAAGACCGATGTGCGCCTGGCCCTCATCAGAGACTTTCTGTTTGCGGATGATGCAGTGGTCATCACGCATACTGAGGACGAGTTACAAAACCTCATCAACCGCTTTGCAAAGGCATGCACGGATTTTGGATTGACAATCAGCTTGAGAAAGACTAACATCATGGGGCAGGATGTGATCACTCCCCCAGCCTTCACCACAAACAATTATGAGCTAGAGGTAGGCCACCTCATCACCTACCTCGGGTCCACCATTGCCGACAACCTCTCCTTAGAAGCAGAAATCAGCAGAAGGATTGAGAGAGTGGCCTCAACACTTGCCCCGCTTACAAAGAGAGTCTGGAACAACAAAATGCTGACGAAGCACACAAAGGTGACAGTGTACAACGCTTGCGTGCTGAGTACACTTCTGTATGGCAGCGAGTCCTGGACGCTGTACTCCACTCAGGAGAATTGAACGAACTCATTTCACATGCGCTGCCTGTGGCGCGTCCTTGGGATCTCCTGGAAGGACTAAGTCCCCAATACAGAGGTCCTCTCACGTGCCGAGTCTGTGAGCCTGGTGACCCTGCTCAGGCAATGCCACCTCCGCTGGCTCGGCCACATGCATCTGATGGAAGATGGGAGACTTCCAAAAGACATCCTCTATGGAGAGTTGGTCACTGGAAAGAGAGCTGCAGGACATCCCCATCTGTGCTTCAAGAATGTATGCAAGGGAGACTTGAAGGCACTAGACATAGATGTTGACAATTAGGAGGATCTTGCTGGAGACCGATCCACAAGTAGACAGGAACTACACAGGGGTCTCAAAAGAAGAGGATACAATCCACAGGCAAGCAGAAGAAAAACGCAACCGCAGAAAAAACAGCCAGGCTGAGAACAGAGCCGAGAGTGCTTTCAAGTGCAGCAAATGCAATAAAGACTGCCACTTAACAATTGGCCTCTACAACCACAACAGACGCTACTCAGCCAACTACTGATCTTCAACACCAGGTCTTCGATGCCAGGCCTCACGTCAGATTACTAACGAGATGGATCACTTGATACACCAGCTGCCCCATTGGGTGACAACGTTACTTGGAATTAGCCAAGCTCGTTATTCGGGGATCTGAATGACAACTCAGCGATTTTTTTAATTACTGAACGTGAATTTGGAAGTTTTTTCTTTGTTAAAACATACTTGCAAATACAATAGATAAATTATTACATTAGAATATAGTTTATTTATACTGTATATGATTTTACAATAAAAATGAACGGACCTTCGTTTAATCAGATAATTTTAAACTTATATTAAACAAATGTCGTTCATTATTGAATAGCATTTTTGGTGATAAGTTGTTTCAATCAAGTTTACATTAACATGAATTAAAAGAAAAAATTATTAGATTTTGTTCCCCTGTTGACAAAAAACACTAGTAGGGTTATTATACAAATTATAGAAATCATCAACTCTCCATAAAGTGTGTATATGTTAGGTGCCATATTATATACTTAGGTGTTTATTACCCGTTGTTTTGTAGTTCTTCCGCACCCACCAGGGGATCCGTTTGGTGATGAAGTTGTTCGAAACAACAGTTTAAACTAACAATGATTTAAAGGACAAAACTGATTAGATTTTGTACCTTTACTGACAAATACACTATTGGAGGGTTATTGTAAGAACAATAGAATTTGTAAACTCTTTATAAAGTGTGTATCTGCTGGGTGCCGTATTATAAACCTGGGTGACCTATACCCGTTGTTTTGTAGTTCCTTGACACCCACCAGGGTGATCTGTGGCGGAAATACCATTAAATATACACATACATTAACTCATCCTAACACATATGGAACCGGACGGGATTCAACAGTGCTATTCTACAGCTATGATTTATACACTGGCGACCAGCGAATCGAATTAGGACACATGTTCAATCTGTAAATAATTTCTACACAGCATTAGCAACATTCTTGCTACTGTGGCAAAATAACAATGTGAAATCAACTGGCAACTTTCTCAATATCCGACTGGCTTAAAACCTCTTCAATTGATGTAGTCCTTTGCAAATCACATACACTGATGTTTGTTTTGGAACTATGCGACAGTTACAAAAAAGGTAAAGTAAAACTGAGAAAGGAGAATGAGAAACACAATCGACATTCACATAAGAATGACGTTGAAAGAAATTACTTATAATGTGACACAAAATTACAAAGTAACTGAAAACCTCTCTGTTCAACGGTTCAGTAACACTTCTAAAAATTGATCTAGATGACACCGGTGAGGTGCTAAACCCAAATTAGTAAAACAAATAAACACTGACCTGCAAGTGTTGTTTCTTACCTGACTGTTTGTAAACTAACTTTTGTCGCACTGATTTTATACTGGCACAGTAACACAAAGTTGCTAAAACCATACATTATTAATTCATCTGATTATCCCATTAATTTCTATATGCAAAATCACGTAGTCAATAAATGCTAAATTATTGTTTTAGCACACCAAACATCATGTGCTACTTTTGCAACTGCTGAGCCAGCTTACGAGTGAAAGATGTGTGCATATTTAGTGGTGCAAACATCAACCAACATTATCAACAATAACTAATTCCCGAAAGTGTACCTTCTAAGCTGTGATGGTCAATCATGAAAATGTTCTCTTCTCAAACAGTGTAATCACTCTAACCGCAATCACAACATGCCCCCTAATGTTTAGTCACATGACCACACATCAAATGGCCACAACAAATGCACAATTTTCTCAACACAGCTTCGACACAGGTTTCTCTGTGTCTCTACACCCTGGGGGGGCTCATCAACGAATCAAACGAGGCCGAGGTTGCCTTTCTGAAAACGTCACGCGCCCCAGGCCCGTGAATACTGTTTGGGGCTGAACTGAGGCTGCTTGCCTTCGAAAGGCTAGGTCGCACCAAGGTCAGTCCGGTTGGTGAGCGAGTACTCAGCTCGCCGGAGATGAACTTCTCAAGTTTGTCAACGCAAGCATCCTGGTAGTCATGTATCCACCTGGAATGACAAACCAAAGTTAGAACATTGCTTTAAATTACATATAATAATAATAAATTCTTTATTCTTGCACATTAAAAGTGGCAGTTGTACACTCTTTAAAACACACAATAATTTCTGTAATAGTACGGCTGACATCATGACACACGGCCAAAATCATACACATACACATCATGAATTGCACTACATTCATTTAGGATATGACAATAATTTGCACTACAAATTTCACATTAAGTAGGGTTGTAATGATCATTGATTCTCTGATGTGTGTAATAGTGTGTATCACAACACTTGTCTCTATCTGTGATACACTTTACAAGTGTTGTCATACATGTGATACATGTAAACATATTTTCTAAAGTATTAGCATGTTGAAAGTTGTGAAAACTACAAACACCCAGATGATATTTGATTGAAGGTGATCATCTCAAATTAATTTATCTACTTAAGGTCTTTAAGGTTTTACTTATTACAAGCATCGTATAATGGCTTTCATTTTTACTCACTAAAATTCTTATTAGCATATCCAAAATAAAAACTGTTCCTGTAAATTATTAAAATGGGTTTAATCAGTTCTAGTGACAAATGACATTATTCTACACATGCAAAACACCATAATTTTGGTTAATTATCTGATAGATGGAAAAATGGAAAACACGTAGTAGACAGGGCATCACGCAGAAGAAGACTTATAAAAGAAGGGTCATTTCATGTGAACGCAACCAATTTTTCTTAAATTTGTTGCACTCATTTCAATTTTTGAATGCTTGGTAAGATGCCTTTGGAAAGATAAGTAAGCATAAAAAGTGAGTTTTAGCTCCACTAGTTTTCGCGCTGTAGCAGTTTGAAATCTGACAAGTTCTGAAAACGTTATTGTGAGTGAACTATTGAATAAATCATGTTTAATTGTTATTAGCTTGGTGCACATTAACCATAAACTGCATTAATGTTCTGATTACATTGTTGTGATCCGAATGCAACAATCAACCAAGTCAAGGGGTTAACGAGTATGATGATATCATTCGAACAGATCATCACTTGTACAGATAAAGCAATCTTGATAAAATAACAAAATAATTTAAAGAGAATTTTTTTTTGGGGGGGATACTAAATTATAATATAAGAACTTTGCTCAGAGTACATATGAAAGGTTTCAGTCAAACACGATAAAAGCCAATCCAGGTGAATTTTATGAATGAGATGAGTTAAATTCCAAAATTAAAATTTACAGGAACTCTTTTAGCCATTGTTACCAATTGCTTTTATTTTGGATTTTATCTAGTCCAAGTTATCATTTACACTCTGACAACGATACACATAAGTGAGTTTTCTAAAAACGTTTTTTCTTGTTTTCTTCTGAAAATCTTCAGATAATACCTCTAAATTACAGTTACTATTTTTAACACTCCAAAGTACATTTTTATATTATACATTATTATTATTATTGAGGAAACTATACTATATAAAATTAATTCCAACTGATGAATAGATTGAGGTTAAAAGTACTGCAAAAGTTTAGGCATCTAAAGGCTAACTAAATATTGCAGCCCAATAATCTCCTTAAAATAAATCCTAGTAATCTGCAGAAAACATCAAAATTGTGAAATATTATTTGATATTTTTTTTTTTTTTAAATTTATATAGAACTACAAAGACACTCCATGTAATAAAAAAGGTAGAATAAAACAATACAAATTGCTAACAGTATATAACAATTTAAATTGTTGCTGTCGGGAAAGAATGAATTAGTTTTCACAAACTGCCTCAAAAGTGGTATCATGTATAAATCCAGTCCACAATTTATTTAATTACATACTGGCATGTTTATATAAAATCTGTGATCCTCATAACTATATTTTATTGTGTAGTTTGGTTTGACTGTATGGTTACTATATGTACCTTTTGATTTATAAACCTCTTCAACACTATATCTTTCAAAATGGTGAATTCATGAAATAAAGCTAACTACTAATAAACTAGAACATGCATTACTACTACAAAGTCACAACCTCTATCAATATTGTCTTATGCAATTTAAAAAAAAAATATTAAAAGAAAAGAAACATAAAATTATAAATGTACCACCAACTAGTCTGCTAATCCAGTTGTTCCAAAACATTCTCAGCTCAGGCCCCCCCAACTAATTCTGGATTCTGACTGAGGCTCCCAGCTCTGGGTTTGCAAACACCCCTTGGATACCCAACCTTCTATTCTAGTTCAACTGACATCTATAAAATATGATTTTAGACTATATCTCTGACAATAATTTATTTATAATTTATTGACATTATAAATCCCACTAGATGGCAGCAGCAATATGTCATGTGACTGTTCCCCTGAGATGCCAGCTTTCATAACAGATACTGATCAGATAGAAATGCAGATTTGATGACAATGTTTTGATGGGATAACATTGGGAGAATAAACTCTAAATTCTAGAAAATTCAGGCAAAAGCAAATTAGGTTAACAAGCTATAAAGGACTATAAAGCAACTGAAAAGTGTTGGTTACATTGCAAGCAAGCTGTGATGAAAATATAGACATCAACATATATATAAGTGCAATATAACAATGATCGAGCAGGTAATATCTGGAATCTGAGGGACACAAAAAACCTCAATTAGTGGATTAAATTAACATAATTGGCTATGTCAAAAATTAACAATGAAGTTGGTACTGGGTATATCAAAAAGGGGTAAATAAGACTTAAAATTAGATGCTATGTAGATCTTGGAAGTCTGGTATAGCATTTTAAAGCATGTTAATTATGAATAAAACAATAACTTGTGAATTGTGTAAGTGACAGCGGCTTTTCTTTACACTAAAATGGATTCAATAGTGATTGGTTAAATAAATCCTAAAACAGATGACTTTATGCAGTCTTTTCAATTGTTGTGAAATGTCTGTGTTTGTACGTGAGTGCATGTGTGCACGCGTGTGTGCGCGGTGTGTGTGGTGTGCAGTATGTGTGTGAGTGTGTGTGTGTAATACTGTATATGTGTGTGCAAGACTACTGCATTTAAAGCCATCACCTAAAATCAATAAAACAGCACAACAACCTTTTAATATGCTTGTGCAGTTGTGGACTGATTTTCTGGGAGGGGCTTTAAAATATTCTATGCCCAGCCGAAAATAACTGAACAAACTCTGCTTTCAGCTTTTACCTGCTCAATGCATGCAAGATGGCATGCGAAAGCAAAGCAGAAAAAGAGCATTGCCTTGAAATTTGCGTGTGGCTCACCCCCAGGCCAGGAGCCACAGGAGAGCAGGGCGGGAGCCTCAGGAATGGCTGACTGGGCAGAGGGGGGGCCCTTAAGGAAGCCTACTACTCGCTGTACACATGCTTCCTGGTAATCATGAACCCAGCTGAAACAAAACAAGCACTCACTATAGCCGCGACCGCCTCGAACTGGGGTGATTGTGGAGTTAAAGGGACATAGTCTGTTCTCTGTTTGTCTCCATGGAATTAGCGGGCATAGTAATTTGTAACAGGAAGTCTGCCATGTTGAATGTGGGAAATGGGACATTGTTGATCATCAAAGGGTATTATGGAAAACTCAGCTTGACTTGGCCATATTGCCAATAAACCGTATTTTGAAACTGGATGTTTTGTTTACTGTTTTGAAAATTTTGTGGGCGCAACTTAACTTTCGAACATTGTTTCACGCTCGTTAAACACAATTTGAGCACACCTTCCACATATTTATTTTAGTATTAAGAACAATACAAACATTAATAAATGAGGAATCAACATCTTACCTCTCATTTTTAAACATAATGTTCTTAATACTAAAAAATATGTTGATGGTCTAGATACTGCCTGCCAAATAATTCTGAAACAATTTGAATGTTGCACCTGCTAAATGCAAAACCATTCAGATAATAAACATAGCTGTTACAGAGACAGGAAACATTAACAACAGTTTCCTCAAAATGTTTGCAACCATGGCCACAATCAAGACCATAACTTAAACAAACTCATTCAATGAACTTCCTGCTAATGATCACCACCCCTTGGAATGGAACAAAGTTGCTTTGATGCCAGTTTTCTTACATTTCTTATATCAAATGGCACTTTAGCAAATGGCACCAGCTGCAATCATACTGAATAGTGGTGGAGTGGCACAAATAATTGGTGGTAGGCTGTATCTGTGCTACTCTGTCAGCTGTCGAGTGCAAGTACAGGGGATGCATATCACAAATGTACCATTTTAGATTTATTTGGTACAAATAATAACAACAAATAAACTTGGGGATTATATATTATATTGTTGCAGTTGGCCTCCATTTGGTTTTAAAACAATTGGAATGGTTTTCTGCCATTTTTACGTGATTATTTTTATCATGACATAAACAATATTCTATCGTAGTTGAACATGTCTGTTTTTTATAATAATAACTGCACTCCGGTTTGGAGAAGGTGACTGCACTTTCCAGAAAGTATGAAGGGTGGACCCCCCAGTAGTGAATAGAAAAGTGGGGATTTTCTAAGACTCTCCAGCAATCAAAACATCAAATGTAGTTGCATGTCTTAGATTAGAACGAATAAAAAAATTTACTTATCCCGATTGTTAACATGGTGATTTTATTCTATGGGCAATTCCTTGATTTGCATGCTTATTTCACTGCAACGTCTATTTATCAATCTGTGAATTTCCTGACCAGAGAGAAAAGTATGGAAATGTGCACTTTAAAATATAAATGATATTGGGGTAGATGGTTTGTTGTCATCACAGATTTTAGTAGGTGTAAATAAAGGAGGAACTAAGCTGACTGGGAACAAATAACACCTCGCCCGTAGAACAGCCAAACAACATCAGAAAATATCACTAGCGTCTCATTCTTTTGCACATGTGTATGTTGTAATAGTGTACACAAGAACTGTATGTGTTGTACACAATATAAACAATACAGTCAGTAACAATATCATTGCAGCTGGCAGGCACTCTGTCAACAAACCACTGTGGTATGCAACTAAAACAAACAATATAAATAAATTATATATATATATATAATTATTTTCATGTTTGTATTATATGTATCATTTTTTATTATCTCTTAAAAATCAATTTCCGTAATATGTAACATTTATCCCAAGTATCCTGTGAATTTGAGATGTTTATGGAGTGATATGTTGTGTACATGTAATATTCAAGCAACTATCCTAGCCTAAAGTTCTACAGGTTTGCTATATTTGAGTGTCTGCCAACTGCATAGGTGATGGCCAGTGGTTTAGTCATGCAAAGCCCAATAAAGCGTAGACAGATTAATACAAGCACACATGTCGACTGGCTGATGCAATCACATTGAAACAAAGTGAAAGAAGTTTACCATGTCCTAGTTTATGATGACAGTATATGTTCGTCTTCTGATTCGATTTGTAACGACACTGAACCAGGTTAAACACCAGTCCAAAACACAGCGTTTTGAAGATAAAGATCTTACATATAATATTGTCACTGCTGATGAATCTCTGCTGCACATTCTGCACATAGAGAAATACATGGTTTGTTTCGTATTGAAATTGTTGCTTACTGCATGAGCCAGAGCATGAGTGGATGTATACAAAACTATGTCGCACTATGAAGTGAGGTGTCAACAGTAAGTTCATGACAGCTAGGTGCTGCTGGCAATCTCATGATCTAATAATAATAAGAAAACTTCTATTGCGCCTAAATCCTTGGAAACCAAGCTCAGAGGCGCATCAAAACAAAAGGATTGGTCAATCTCAAAATCCATAAGCAGTATTCCAGTTGTCAACAGATGGTCAAGGCGCTAGGGAGCTACGGTGGATAAGCAAGGTTGTAAAGATAAGTTTTTAAATGACGACAACATTTTGTAATGTTTTCCACTGATCTAACACTAAGAGGGAGCATATTCCAGAGTTGGTGCAGTTGGAGATATATCACAAAAGTTACTCATCAAGATACATAACAGTGTATTGCTACCCTTTCTGGGACTGGATAGTGTGTTTATTAAAAATATGCTAATTCCTTCACAAGTAAATTCTTAATGGCTTTATTTACATATATTCTATTCGATTTGATGAGTTAAAAAACTGCAGTTGGGACCTATGTCAAATTTGTTTGCTTACTACTATAAGAACATTTACCAACAAGTTTAACAAAAACTTGTTATAATATATTTATAAGCATAAGAATAAAAAACAAACTTTACAGATGAATAAAATGTGTCTTTAAAGAACAAAGCAACTTTTACAGAAGAATACAACCAGTGACTGTTACACATGAATAAAAAACAACCATACCCAGAATAATGTAATTAACAATATGTGCAGTACAATAAAATAAGTAACCTTTACAGTAGAACAAAAAAAAACAATAATAATAGAAGACAATATACAACCATTACAAACAAAATAAAATTAGCAACATTTACAGTAGAATAAATCAAGTAGTCATTACAGTAGAAAACAAATAAGCAATAATTACAGGGCAAATAAGCAACCATTGCAAAAAGAATAAAGTACACACAATTTATATAAGACCAAATTGAGGAAACTTCACAAAATAATAATAAATGACATTTACAAAGAATAAAATAAGCAACATCCCCAGAAGAATTAAATAGCCAACATTCAGTGATTAATCAAATAAACAACCTTTACAGGTGATTAATGCAGCAGCATTTATAGAAGAATAAAATATATATATAACCTTTATATTATAAAAACAGAAGAGTAAAATAAGCAATTTTATAAAAAAAACATATAATAAGTAAACTATACAGAAGAATAAAACAAATCCAAGTCAAAGGCCAACCTACTAAGCAATACCACATACAATACTCATATTTTTCTGGTTCACTAACTAACGATCAGATCTAAGTTTCACTCCGATGTATAATTTTCTCAATTCCCTCTAAGTAATTCTCCAAAGTGTTTTCCTCTTATTCATTCGGTTTTGCCATACAGCATATATTGGAATTCTTCCTTCCAGGTATATTGGCCTTAGTCTTTTAGATAACCATCCAGTGTTTATTGGTCTTATTTCTTTTATGTTGCCCTACAAAGTTTTTTTGTCATACTTATGTAACTATCTAGGGTATATTTATCCTATTCTATGTAGCCCTCCAATACCTACTAGCTGGTTATATTCCGGTTACATGTTTAAAGTTGCACTACATTTCAGATGTCTGTGTAACAATTATTTTTATCCTGATTTATCTGATAGAAATCTCAACATGCTCTTGAACCATTAAATAATCAGAGATCAAATCCATATGCATCAAATCATTCTCAAATGAAATATACTTCATATTTCATAGAGTGCAATCTGCACAAATCACAACAAAGATTATAAATTTGATTTTCTATTTCACAATCAAATTTACTTTTCTTTCTTCCGTTACATTTCGGAGGCTTTCAACCATCAACATCACATTAACAGCCAGTAGATGGCGACACAGTAGTCATTCTACGCAACTGTTGTCACCAGTGTTAGTCAGTCTGATGAGGAAAGCTAAAAGCTGCCAAAACATATTGGGAAAGAAATAGGTAAATTTCATCGAAATCAAAAAAGATAAATAATTTCATGTATTAGTGAACTGCATTCTGGGTAGACTGTAACAAAGATGGCTGCCTTACCTGATGCCATTGAAGAAACACACGGGTCGCATATCGTCGGGGAGCGTTTCCGGCAGAGGCCACTGGAAGTTGTCCATGACTGGAATGATGTTGCATCCACCCTCGAGAGCAGCCACAACTTCCTATCACATGACACATTCGTTGAACATCTTCGGGTACATTTATTTTCTAATCGCAAGAATAAATCTATCAAAAACTATTTTTATAATAGAAGTTGTAATAGAAGTTAAACATGGGTGGCTCCTATGATAGCGACCAATTTTGGTCTTAATAGGAGTTTCCTATTGCATACATTAACACATACTTTTATTTTTCATTATATACAGTGCATTGTATACACTTTGTTCAACTGACTGTGTTTGTATATTTTGGACACCCTGTTCATTGCGTCCTCCTCAACAATTAACCTCTGCCACCTCCATGTCTCTCCTCACCACAACACCCTGTCCACTGCGTCCTCCTACACAACCTCTGTCACCTCCATGTCTCTCCTCACCACAACACCCTGTCCATTGCGTCCTCCTCCTGTCACCACAACACCCTGTCCACTGCGTCCTCCTACACAACCTCTGTCACCTCCATCACCTCCATGTCTCTCCTCACCACAACACCCTGTCCACTGCGTCCTCCTACACAACCTCTGTCACCTCCATGTCTCTCCTCACCACAACACCCTGTCCACTGCGTCCTCCTACACAACCTCTGTCACCTCCATGTCTCTCCTCACCATGACATCCTGTCCAATGCATCCTCCTCCACAACCTCTGCCACCTTCATGTCTCTCCTCACCATGATGGCCTGTCCATTGCATTCTCTTCCACAACCTCTGTCACCTCCAAATCTCCTCTCACCATGATGCCCTGTCCATTGCATTCTCTTCCACAACCTCTGTCACCTCCATGTCTCCCCTCACCATGATGCCCTGTCCATTGCATTCTCTTCCACAACCTCTGTCACCTCCATATCTCTCCTCACCATGATGCCCTGTCCATTGCATTCTGTTCCACAACCTCTGTCACCTCCATATCTCTCCTCACCACGATGCCCTGTCCATTGCATTCTCTTCCACAACCTCTGTCACCTCCATGTCTCTCCTCACCATGATGCCCTGTCCATTGCATTCTCTTCCACAACCTCTGTCACCTCCATATCTCTCCTCACCACGATGCCCTGTCCATTGCATTTTCTTCCACAACCTCTGTCACCTCCATGTCTCCCCTCACTATGATGCCCTGTCCATTGCATTCTCTTCCACAACCTCTGTCACCTCCATGTCTCCCCTCACCATGATGCCCTGTCCATTGCATTCTCCTCCACAACCTCTGTCACCTCCATGTCTCTCCTCACCATGATGCCCTGTCCATTGCATTCTCTTCCACAACCTCTGTCACCTCCAAGTCTCCCCTCACCATGATGCCCTGTCCATTGCATTCTCTTCCACAACCTCTGTCACCTCCACGTCTCCCCTCACCATGATGCCCTGTCCATTGCATTCTCTTTCACAACCTCTGTCACCTCCATATCTCTCCTCACCATGATGCCCTGTCCATTGCATTCTCTTCCACAACCTCTGTCACCTCCATATCTCTCCTCACCATAATACCCTGTTCATTGCATTCTCTTCCACAACCTTTGTCACCTCCATGTCTCCCCTCACCATGATGTCCTGTCCATTGCATTCTCTTCCACAACCTCTGTCACCTCCATGTCTCCCCTCACCATGATGCCCTGTCCATTGCATTCTCTTCCACAACCTCTGTCACCTCCATGTCTCTCCTCACCATGATGCCCTGTCCATTGCATTCTCTTCCACAACCTCTGTCACCTCCATATCTTTCCTCACCATGATGCCCTGTCCATTGCATTCTCTTCCACAACCTCTGTCACCTCCATATCTCTCCACACCATGTCCCTCATTCACATTCTTTGCCATCCCCAGCTCATTTGCCTCCACTGGCAGTCTCCATGCCTTCTTGATTGCATTATCTTCCTCTTTATTTTCCATCGTATTGAATTTGGAGCAGACGTTTTAACAGCCTGATGCTTTTCCTTTTCCCAAACCCATTTTACTGTTGTAGGTCTGACTGTTAAGCCACATCTAGCACTATTTGAGCCACGACTTGCATACTGTAGACCAAATGGTTCACTGTATATAAGACATGTCTGATGAAGGCTTAACATCATAAGCTTCCCCCAAAGGAAATCGATATGAGGATACAGGATTTCATTTGGCTAGGAGGCATAACATAAGAATGATACACTGACTTAATTTCTTGGTAAGAAAACCATTAAAGCAACTGGTTATGTGCAATAATTACAAATGACAAACATATCATAATTTTTTAATTTTGTGTAACCATCATAGAAAATGGCAAGAAACCTGCTACATAAGTGATTAGCATTCTCTAAGTTGTTCCTAAACTTTCCATATAAATTGTTATTACAAAATGAAGCAAAGCCTTCTCAGATTCTCATGATATTGAAAGGTCAGATTAAAATATAAACATTTCTGCCAAAAAAAAAAAATTGAAGAGACATGATCTTGACCATTATTTTAGGCTCTTGTGCAGACTAGGTTTGTGCAACTAAATACTCATTTCACTGTGGCGAGTCATAGTTTAGAGCTTTAATTTTACAAGAGCAAATTATGCTCCTCAGCATTATATACGAACATTTATCGCTCGCCATAATTTTCAAAATAACAAGGCCTAAAGATGTGGGAGCCTAAACACAGGGGCTTAGCCAGAAACCTGTCAGTCTGTCTTCAAGACTGGCAGATGACTGGCAAAGACGGATAATTACAACTGATAAGACAGGTGGAATTTTGATGGAGTCGGTTGGCCGCTAGATTAACTAATAGTTCCAAGTCTAGTGGCCCACATTAATGAATATCATTAGCACAACTGGTAGCACTATTTGAGCCATGGCATGCACATTGTTGACCAAATGGTTCAACCTATATAAGCAATCTCTGATGAAGGCTTAACACCATAAGCTTCCCCAAAAGGCAATCGATATAAGGATACAGGTTTTCATTTGACTAGCAGGCATCACGTAAGAATTATATGATGGCGTCATTTCTTGTCAAGAAAAACATCAAAGTAACCGTTTTTTTATAATGATTACAAACCATATTATAATTTGTAGAGATGTCAGATTCTCTGGACATTAAAAGGTGAGATTAGAAGTATGCATTTCTGTCCAAATCACAAAATTGACAAGACATGATTTTGAGACTGTTATTTTGGCTCGCCTGCAGAATAGGCTTGTGCAACAGAATGCCCCGTTTGCAGTGGCAGGTTATATTTTAGTGCTTTAATTTTACTAGAGCAAATTATGCTCCTCAGCAATGTCTAAGACTTTTTATCGCTCGCCATCATTTTCAGAATAACAAGGCCTAATGATGAGGGAACCTGATAGTCTGATGGCCAAGTCCAGAATATTTTACTATTGTAGGGCACCCCCTCAGCAAAGGTTTGACCTGCCAGAGCTGTTGTAACCAAAGGCTCCCTGTTTAGGTGGATGTCACTTGTGAAAATATGCAGGCTGCGAAATAAGGCCGGTCCGATCGTCCCGGACGAGTAGTTTCAGTGATCGGACTAGTCCATGTTTAGTTGAGCAGTCCCATCGGACTAGCTGTTATTATGTAAATTAATTTACGCTATGTATACGCTAGTTGGGTGTTGTGATGGAATGAAACAAAATCAGACAGTAAGGTAGCATTTTATCACAGGCAGCTAAATATTCCGTACGACCGTCAGATCGGAAACTTGCTGAACGCAGTGAATGTAAATGGCGGCTGTTTACATCCGGTTAGCGTAGGATAGGTAGTGCCACCTAGCGACCATGAGTGATGGACAAACATACATGCGCGGGTTACTGACATCGTTACGTGCTATCCCGTCGTGATGGTAGTTGCGTTATTCCTGTATTGGGTGATTGTTTTAGCAAGTTACCAAACGCCAGCAATGTTACTGATTGTTTAGTCAGCTTCGGGAAAGAAAACGCTAATGAAAAGTATAGGGCAAATGATGCAACTTAGTCCGACAATGTCGGTCCTTTGTCGCCGTCAGGCTTCAAATTCTGCTGGAATCGCCTTGTCCACGACTCCTGTTTGCTGCCCCTGATTAAACTAGTCATTTCTTCTGATAACTTTGCAATTGGATCTACGAAATCACATGTATTTGTTTCTATTAATGACACATTTAGTTGAACATTTAATTGAAATGGGAAACGGCTTGTTTTCTTTATGAAATAAAGCCACTTTTACTATGTGCTATAACTCACACATATATGATACCACAGTATGATTGATTTTTAAGGACTAGTAAAACAATATGAGGACTAGTTGTTTCTGAGTCAGCTAGTCCGACGGACTACCTGTCAATTAAATCCACCGTGCACCCTGAATATGCATCTTAAAAAATGGCCACCAAATCCAATCTCCTCATGTAATAATAACTAGGTCACTTATAACCATATTTCTGGTGTCAATTTGTAGGTCATGGGGGTCAAGGATTTCAAATATGAACTTCTCGGACATTAGCATCCACCATTTTTAAAGATGGCACCCGTCAAAGCCTATCATTCACCTATCTTACGAACGACATAATCTAGAGCTTCTAATCTATTGGTACAAAATGAAAGCGCTAAGTTCCCGGTAATAATACTGTTGCAAGATCATATTCATGTAGTAAAACAAACATGCGAAGATTCATTCATGAGTTTTATATACTAATTATTGTTACTAGTATTACTATACAATTATACGTGACAAGTAACAGTACACAACTAGACCGCATGGACATATGTAAGTTACACATGGGCACAATTGTCTAAGTGCAACACAGATTTGTCAACCCATACAAAGACACCGTAGAGATGTGTTACATCATTTTAAATAGATGTATGTACAGTTCGAGTTGACAAGGAAACAAAGGATAGACAAATATCACCCAAAAAAAAATGTAGTTATAATTCCGACACTAATCAGCAGCATAGACATTATCGTCGTTGTCATGAAATCACAAGCAACAAGACAATATTTACTCGTAACTGTAAAACTAATCAACAACATCCTCGTCATCCTCTGTGTCTGATGACGATGTGTCACGAGTCGAGTTGCAGATACTTCACAGGATTGAAGCAGTCCTCACCATTTTGACATGCGCACATATCTGTGCATTCCAGATTTTGCTTGTAGCAACTGCATCGGCATGTCTGACATTTGTATGACGCACAAGAGCAGTGCACCAACTCAGTACATGCCACAGGTGCTGGACCTGGCTCATAAGCTCTGGCTTCAGTTCACCATCAACTCTCCGCCAACCATTGCCAACAGGAGAAGGTAAAGCTGGTTTAGGTACATGTGCAAGTTGCCACACTGCAACTTGGAAGTTGACCCTGAGGAGGTGATGATGCACTGCATCCTTTGTGGGTGGCAAGTCTTCTGTGCTGTTCTGTTCCTTTGAGACATATCATAGCGTAGTTCATTTACCTCAAGGGAAGAATTCTTGTCATGTAATTGACTACGAACTGTTCTACTGACGCTTCAGTTTCTTTGTTCATTGCAAATATGCCAAGATCAGAGAGACCAGCTGGTGGACTTTCATCACTTGTGTACACTTTCCAAGCAGTGGTTTTTCCATGTCCACATAAAACACTTGTCGAGAAATGGCATACAATGCTGGCAGACTTTGGCAGTACTGCTGCACAAGGCTATTTGCGACTGCATGCACTGGGATGTATTTCGGCTTACTGGCAGTCCCTGCTGATATCCACACTTAATTCCTCAGACAATCGCGTGGATAGCCAATACATCTGTGTCGTGTGACCTGATTACAATCCGCTGGCATCCGTTGTGTGAAGCATCCATGGAATGTAGAATCGTTCTTGTGTCTGCCTCTTCGTGTGTAGCATATAGATGCGCTGCATCACAAAAAGATGTTATGCTGACACGCTCACCATCAACAAATCCACCACCGACAATCACATGTACTTGTGGATGGAGCGATCTGGCATGACCAAGCAAGTGATTTGACAAGAATGTGGCAAGATCAGCTTTGTTCTGATTATGTTTGATAAACTTGCCCCACATTTTAGGGAGTGGCACCGTTGGATCATCAACTTTCAGCCTGATGATGTCAGTTGTTGTTCTCCATGATCATTCTGCTGATATCAGGGAGTCTGCAGAGTCATAGCAGTCAAATACAACATCTATACGCGCAACGTTTTCACCAAGGTTACCGAAGATTGCATCAACAAACTTGTCCCCAAATTCTCCAAAGGTGGATATACCGAAGGTCTGCCAAGGGTGTGAACTACTGCCATTGCATCATATATGTAGCAGCATCGTCCATCTGCTAGACGTGGAAGATCCGAACAGTAAGGCACAGCAACATATTTTTCTTGTATATATAACTTAAATTAGCTTTATTCCCCTTGTTCTTAAGTTACGGGGAATAATGAGCTTCGATAGGCGCCATCTTTAAAATTGGTGGACAAATGAATGTCAAAGTACTTTGAGCGAAGGTCAAAAGTAATATATATATTTGAAATTGCCTATCTGAATACTCTATTTGGACGTTAACCACACGGCTCTAGATTACGTCGTTCTTAAGATAGAGGAATTGTATGTTTTGAAGGGTGCCATCTTTCCAAATCGCGTACATATCAATGTCAGCGAAGGTTAAATATAATACTTTGAAAACCACTGTCCACAATCCTATATACAGACATAAAAGATATTTGCCTATGTGATGTAGTTGCTACGATATGGTGATATTTGTATTGATAACCGCCATCTTTAAAAATGTCGGATGTGAATGCCCCAGAAGTTCAAATTTTAAATATTTGAAATCCTTGACCCCTAAAACCTACAAATTGACACCAGGACATTGACACCATGGTTTTATGTGACGCAGTTATTATTATGTGACGACATTGGATTTGGTGGCCATTTTCCAAGATGGTCACCAAGCCAAGAAAAACATTTTCACAAGTGACATCCACCTGAACAGGGAGCCTTAGGACATAGACAACAGCTCTGGCAGGTCAAACATTTGTTGTAGGGGGTGCCCTACAAAAGTCACTTTCTAAGCTCCTTTTTCCAGTTGGCCACCAGACTATGAACACAGGGTAAAGAACTGTCTGCCTGTCTTGAAGACAGACAGACGACTGGCCAAGATGGGTAATTACAACTGATAAGACAGGTGGAATTTAGATGGAGTCAGCTGGCCATTAGATTGACTACTAGTTCCAAGTCTAGGGGCCCACATTAATTACTATTATTGGCACAACTGGTAGTGAACCAAATCAAATGGATCAGTATTATAACTAAATAAATGGCTCAAATGACACTGGTTTGACACAGAAAAACTATACTGGCCAAAAATGTCTGTGACTGACACGAATGGTTTCCACGCAAACTGTTCACATGCTAAAAGGCACACTTTTGATTAATTCAAGACTGGCAAAAATGTTTCTTGCTAAGGGTTTGCCTGGACGTACCCTGTGCACCCAGTCCTTGAGTGTGTTGTCAGCGACACATCGGTCGAGTGAGTTGGGAGTCAACACAAGGATAAAGTTCCTTGCATTGCGAACGCTGTTCAATAGGTTGTCATCGAACTTCCCCGCTCGCAGCTTCTCAATATCGAGAAACACGGAGAAGCCGCGCACCTGCAGGTGCACCTTGAGCAAACTGAAAGCAGAAAATGGAAATGACTGCTATTATGGTTGCCCTTATGGTTTCTGCCGGGTCTCAGTTTCTGCTGCCTTTTGATATTTCACTGGGTCTCACATTAGATGTCTTTAGTTAGACATATTGGTCACTGGCGGCAAAGGTTGTCTACAAACTTGCAACAAAGTTATTTGTTTCAAAGTGACATGTTATACTTGATAAAAAAGATCACTAATAATTGGTGGCCAATTACACAAGGACAAAGACAGGTGATACAAAAATAATGCACTTTTTAGATTTTTAAGGTCACCCAAAAACATGTCCGAAGATATACTGTCATTACGATATTATAATATTATACATGGTAATATTGCAATTCTGTCAGATTTTGGCAAAATGGCAGGATGCAGACCTGCCTACCCCAAAAACTTCCTGTCAGTAATCCATCTTCCCATTTACACTGATTTTCAGAAAAATAGGCCTGCTGTCAGTAATAGTTCAGAACCGTGTCAGATATTGTTAGGAAAAAAACACCACTGACTGTAATACTTTAATACTGTGACTATGACGATAGTTGCACCCAAAACATAATTATAAACTATGAAGTGTTTTGAAGTGTTCAGTGTTAGCATGGTAAGGTAGATGTTCATAACCAGCATTGGTGGAAATCAAACGTGAAGAAGAGTAACTGTAATGAAATGCGTCTATACACATTGTAATTCTGATTTTATGTAAATTTTAAAAACAGCATGCTGACTACAAAAACATGACAAATTATAACAATGCGTCACGTCATTGTCTATTTGTGGTGTCATTAGGATTAATATTAGTAGCCGGTATACCTAGGGCCAGGCTATAGACTACACAGTATAGCAGCTTTCCTTGACAAGATCAAAGACAAACACAAAGTCGTGCCGGGGAACGGCAATACCATTACGTTATGCGAGTCATCGTCTAGTCTACTCAACTCTAGTATATAAGCATATCCCTGTAAATGATAGACTAAACTCAATAAATACACTAACTTAGTCTTAGTACAATCAGTTGGCCTGACACTACAAGTACAACACCCACTACTCTGTCACTAGTACTACTCTAAGTTCTAATGACGTAGTCAGTACCTCCAATCATCCCAGCCACCATGTGAAATAGAAAAATAAATTTCGCATATACGGCAGTATGTAAAGTTGACCCCCTTCTTTAAATTTAACAAGATTTAACAAGATTGCCACCCAGAGAATTAATTCTAGGTGGCAGGTGGACAAGGAAGCCCTTTGGCTTATCGAGAGTCCGACCCTTTTATCTATGTGTATCCCGCCCGTCTGAGGTATGTGTCGATTTTAAACATATTCAAGCTACTAGCACCCATACAATCAGCAGATAATCTGTTCCACTCATTTACAGTCCTTTGTGAAAATTAAAACTTTCTTATATCTAATCTACTCTGCTCCTTTGCTAATGTAATTTCATGTCCTCTAGTCCTTCTATCTTTCTTAACTGAGAAAAATATATTTCTATCAATATTTTCATAACCATTCAATATTTTAAACACTTCTATCTGATCTCCTCTCAATCTCCTGGTCTCTAGTGTTGTTAAACCGCATTTTTTTAGGCGTATTTCGTAACTAAGATCCCTCAGTTTTGGTATCATTTTAGTTGCTCTCCTCTGTACTCTTTCTAGCATATCTATGTCCTTCCTGCGATATGGCCTCCACGCTTGAATACAATATTCTAAATGAGGCCTAACTATTGTTTTGTACAGCGGTATTATTAGCTCTTTTTCCTTATACGTTATGTTTCGTCTAATTAATCCAAGGATTTGATTTCCCTTTGAAGCTGCAATTCCGCACTGCTCTGAACCCTTCATATCAGCACTAATGGTTAACCCTAAGTCCTTTTCTTTTACAGTAGTACTTAGTACAGTACCCCCCATTGTATATTCTACTTCTTCGTTCCCATGTCCTGTGTGGAGGCATTTACATTTCCCAAAATTGAACAGCATTTGCCACTTTTCAGACCATTTGATCAACCTGTCAAGATCATCTTGTAAATGCTGTCTATCTCCATCACTTTTAATCCTTCTAAACACTTTTGTATCATCCGCAAATTTCAACACCTTGCTTGTTATTTCATCATCCAAATCGTTGATATATATTAAGAATAATATAGGTCCTAATACTGATCCCTGTGGTACCCCACTCAATACCGATTTCCAGTTTGAAGCCTCCCCATCAACTACTACACGTTGTCTTCTGTCAATCAGCCATTGTTCTATCCAGTTTATTATACCATTTCCTATGCCATGGGCCTTTAGTTTCAGCAGTAATCTTTGATGTGGTACTTTGTCGAAAGCTTTTTGAAAATCTAAGTAGACGATATCTACTGGTGATCCCTCATCTACCCACTTAGTGATGTCTTCCAAAAAAACATAACATATTTGTTAAGCATGACCTTGCTTTAAAAAAACCATGTTGAGATGGGTTGATCAAGTTTTGTTTAACAAGAAAATCCACCATGTGATCTTTAATTAATCTTTCTAATAATTTGCAAATCACTGATGTTAAACTCACTGGTCTATAGTTCTCCGACTTGTTTCTTGAACCTTTTTTAAATAACGGTATAATGTTTGCCTCTTTCCATTCTAAAGGAACCACTCCCTCTTCTAATGACAAATTGAAAACTGTTGCAAGCGGTACACTAATTTGTTCTACAATTTCCAATAGTAGTTTGGGCGGAATCCCATCCACTCCAGGTGATTTATTATCCTTCATAGCCCTTATTTTCTTAGCTACCATTTCTGGGGTTACAATTAATTGTCCTAAATAGTCTTAATCTGCCCCCTTGAACTTAGCCTCTGGTACTGGCAGTGAACTAATATCCTCTCTGGTAAACACTGAACTAAAGTACTCATTCAGGTCTTCTGCCATTAAGAATCCCTCTGATATTATATTGCCAGCACTATCTTCTAGAGGACCGACCTTATCTTGAACTTTCTGTTTGCTTCGAACATATGCATAAAAACTCTTGCTGTCATGTTTTATATTACTAGCTAATTGTTGTTCATAGCTTCTCTTTGAATTTATAATTTCAGCTGTAGCTTGGTTAAGTGCTTCTTTATAACTGTTGTAGTCTTCATCATTTCCAGTACATCTATATGACTTCCACATCATTTGTTTATACTTAATTTTTCTAATGGCTTCTTTCGATAAGTGTTTCTTTTTGGACCGTTTCCCTTGTTTTTTGAAGGGTACAAATTTGTCGACTATGCACTTAATTTCACTCTTTAATATATTCCAGCATTCTGTTGCTGTCTTATTTTGCAGTGTGTTATTCCAGTCTATCTTTGCTAAATATTTCCTCATGTCCTTATACCTTCCTTTGTGGAAATTTCTCCTATACTGCTTTTTACTATTCCTTTCTGATTTTACTTTGATGGTAAAATGTATCTGGTTGTGATCGCTACTCCCCAGTGGCTCACATATCTTGACATTGTCAACTAATTCATTCTGTGAGGACAAAACTATGTCTAACACATTCTCACCCCTGGTTGGTTCTAGCACATGTTGAGAAAGGAAAGTATCTTGAACTAACACTAAAAACTTGTGGTCCTCACTCCCCATACTCTGAAGAGGTTTCCATTGTATATGCCTGTGATTAAAATCCCCCATAATAATACAGTCCCGTTTGCTTACTTCCCTTATAGCGGTTTTTATTTTTTCATTCCATTCTATGCTTATGTTTGGACTTCGATAAACTAACCCAACTGTTAACGTTGAGTTACCTGTAACTATGTTACACCAAACAGCTTCTTCGCAATCTGCTTCTCTTTCTAATTTTATTTCATAAGCCTGGATAGATTCTTTAATATATAAAATAACTCCACCTCCCTTTCTTCCTATTCTATCTTTTCTAAACATTACATATCCTGTCAATCCCAATTCGGCATCTGATATATCGGTGGTGGTCCATGATTCAGTTATACCTATTATATGAGGGTCAATATCTTCTACCATAATGTTTAGTTCATTTCTTTTGTTTACTATACTCCTTGCATATGACAATACGGGCCATGTCTGCGTGCATGCTGTTATAAATGTTTGCAGCACACGTTTCTTCTTGGCTGTTAGTGGTGCTGTTTCGATCCCCACCATCATTTCGTGTCGCGAGAGTCGTGACTTCTTGTTTGAGCGCCATGAGCCTGGAAATGCGAATTTGTTGTAATGCTGTTTCCTACTGATCAGATTATGACCAGCAGCAGCGAATGAAAAACCATGTCACAATAAACAGCATATATATGCTGCCACCTGTTGAATAAAGTGAACCTAAATTTGAGAATCCGTAATAATTTCATCCCTCGCCGTAATACCGTAATTTGAGGTGTATTTCTGGAATGATTCCGGACAATCCGGAATGGTAGGCAGGTCTGCAGGATGCATTTTTTGCAAGCATGTTACACACAGTAACTGACGGCATTCCAAAATCGACCCGCTTTCGTACCTGGCAAGTTGTGATCCTGTAGCTCGGCGGTAGCTGATAAAACAGTCGAGTGTCTTAGCGGGATCAATGCCTGGGATCATGCAGATTGGTGTCATCGGGTACTGGGATAGCTCTGGAACAGAGCCGGCAATAAAGATAATTTTTTCAATTTTTCAGTTCAATTCTTTATTTCCATTTAAACAAACAAATGTATACAACATATCTGCATAATGTAAATTTCCATAGTTCAATTGGAAAGGGAGAAAGTTGAAGCCCATTGCTTATTAGGTACTATCCCCCCAACATCAACAAGACATGAATAATATTAATAGTAAACAAATAAAGTGTAGTAGTAAATTGTTTAGTAACTGAAGAATGTGCTATGCAAAAGTGAAACAATTACTAGTCATACTTCCAAATAGTTCTTATCTGTTCCAATATCCAATAACCAATTTAATTACACCATTTGTATCCAAATCAAACACAAAAATAAAGTTCTTGCATATAGTCATTAGGAATGCTAAACGCACCCAACATTTCACCCCTGAATAACCTGTTCATTCCAACACCATCTCGCATTTTTGAGAACCATTCAACCATGCAGCAATTACTGTACAAAGACTAAAAAACAAGCATTCAAAACAATAATAACTTACTCTTTGATGCCTCGATTATTTTCATTCGATGAATACCGTTTTCAATCCCACAATCCCTCTGCAGCTGCTCATCTGTGAGCCATCGCAAGACACATCGATCAGCGCCACCTTTCAGCATCGAGTAGGAATGCTGGCAAAAATCGTGGCCGAGTTCTTTCAGCCAGGCATCAAGCTTCGTCGGGTCACATGACTGGTAGTCAGCAGTTTCTTTTAACCGACCAAGCTCCCGCAGAAATCTGCAACAAATACGACATAGATCTTACTTACAATGTATTTTCTGTGTTGGGTATAGGTAGCTTGCCAATTTAAAAAAAAAAAACATTGTCATGTATTCAGTTGATTTTTCATAATGCATTACTTTTGTCATGCGGCCGATCTCCGAAAATCATAACTTTGTAAATGGTTTTCACTTTCGTAGACTAAATGCGAACAAACAAATTATGTCATATCTCTACCAATCAAATATTTCTACATAGCGACAGTTTCAGTAAACAATTATGAGCACCGTTTCCGCGTGATTCCATTGTTCATCTTGAGGTCATCCCGGAGACTTTCGTTAACCAAGGTCAGGAGAAGGTCACCGTCAACTTGATAGTCGGAGAATGCCTGGGTGTATTCAGAGAAGGCAATCTGAAAGAATAAAATGCTGAAAAATTATTACAAAGTTTAAAATTGGCCATACAACATAGAACAATAATGGATTGAAGTCGTTTAAAAATTTTTTTAATAAGAAACACACATTACAAATCCAATATGATTACAATTTCCATGGTAATACATCATAAACAAATCTAAAAAAAACTGGAGCATTACACTGAGTCACATTAACAAACTGTAGAAATGTCAACTAGATTGAGTAAAGATATTAACCAATCAGATATTTGTCTTAGATGGTATATAAGAAGACAATATACAGACATGAACAAAGTTGATTAGTTAGTCATACAAACAATTTTACATCTTCAACAGCAGATTGAGAATAGCCAGTGATCTAGTAAAGAAGATTTGTATTTTAACATTAAAAAACTAATGTAAACATTTCCAGAGAGTAAACAAATACAGCCACATGTGTATGTGTGTGCGTGCGTGCGTGCTGCGAAAGCAAAGTGCAATGTTCCATTGCACAAGATTTTAATGTCATACAGTTCCATAGGCAATAGAGTCGAGTATTAAATGTAGTGTCGAGTTTGGGATGGGAAAGAGGAGGTAGGAGGGAGGGAGGGAGACAGAAAGATGGATGGATGGAGGAGGGAGTGAGGGACAGATAGAGAGGGAGGAATGGGGAGGGATGGAGAAAGGGGAGAGTGAGGAATGAGGGATGAAGAGGGAAGGAGACAGGGGAGAGAGAGGAATGAGGGATGGAGAGAAAAGGAGAAAGGGGATAGAGAGGAATGAGGGATAGAGAGGGATGGAGAAAGGGGAGAATGAGGAATGAGGGGTGGAGAGGGAAGGAGAAAGGGGAGAGAGAGGAATGAGGGATGGAGAGGGAAGGACAAAGGGAGAGGAATGAGTGATGAAGAGGGAAGGAAAAGAGGAGAGTGAGGAATGAGGGATGGGGAGGGAAGGAGAAAGGGGAGAGAGAGGAATGAGGGATGGAGAGGGAAGGAGAAAGGGGAGAGTGAGGAATGAGGGATGGAGAGGGAAGGAGAAAGGGGAGAGGGAGGAATGAGGGATGGAAAGGGAAGGAGAAAGGGGAGAGAGAGAGGAATGAGAGGTGGAGAGGGAAGGAGAAAGGAGAGAGAGAGGAATGAGGGATGGACAGGGAAGGAGAAAGGGGAGAGAGAGGAATGAGGGATAGAGAGGGAAGGAGAAAGTGAGGAATGAGGGGTGGAGAGGGAAGGAGAAAGGGGAGAGAGAGGAATGAGAGATGGAGAGGGAAGAAGAAAGGGGAGAGAGAGGAATGAGGGATGGAGAGGGAAGGAGAAAGGGGAGAGAGGAATGAGGGATGGAGAGAGGAGAAAGGGGAGAGAGAGGAATGAGAGGTGGAGAGGGAAGGAGAAAGGGGAGAGAGAGGAATGAGAGATGGAGAGGGAAGAAGAAAGGGGAGAGAGAGGAATGAGAGGTGGAGAGGGAAGGAGAATGGGGAGAGGAATGAGCGGTGGAGGGAAGGAGAAAGGTGAGAGGAATGAGTGATGAAGAGGGAAGGAAAAAGAGGAGAGTGAGGAATGAGGGATGGAGAGGGAAGGACAAAGGGGAGAGGAATGAGTGATGAAGAGGGAAGGAGAAAGAGGAGAGTGAGGAATGAGGGATGGAGAGGGAAGGAGAAAGGGGAGAGAGAGGAATGAGGGATGGAGAGGGAAAGAGAAAGGGGAGAGGAATGAGGGATGGAAGGGGAAGGAAGGGAATGGGGGATGGAGGGAGGAGAAGGGAGGAGGGAATGAGGGGTGGAGAGGGAAGGAGAAAGTGGAGAGAGGAATGAGGGGTGGAGAGGGAATGAGAAAGGGGAGAGAGGAATGAGGGATGGAGAAGGAAGGAGAAAGGGGAGAGAGAGAGGAATGGAGAGGGAAGGAGAAAGGGGAGAGAGGAATGAGGGATGGAGAGGGAAGGAGAAAGGGGAGAGAGAGAGGAATGAGGGGTGGAGAGGGAAGGAGAAAGGGGAGAGAGAGGAATGAGGGATAGAGAGGGAAGGAGAAAGGGGAGAGAGAGAGGAATGAGGGATGGAGAGGGAAGGAGAAAGGGGAGAGAGAGGAATGAGGGATGGAGAGGGAAGGAGAAAGGGGAGAGGAATGAGTGATGAAGAGCAAAGGAAAAAGAAGAGAGTGAGGAATGAGGGATGGAGAGGGAAGGAGAAAGGGGAGAGGAATGAGGGATGGGGATGGAAGGAGAAAGGGGAGAGAGAGGAATGAGAGTTGGAGAGGGAAGGAGAAAGGGGAGAGAGAGAGGAATGAGGGATGGAGAGGGAAGGAGAAAGGGGAGAGAGGAATGGAAAGAGATAGAGAAAATGAGTAAATGAGGAATGGATAGGGGAAAAGGGATGGAGAGGGGTTAATAAAGGAAGGGAAGGAGGAATGGAGAGGGAAAGAGGGATGGAAAAAAGGAGAGAGGGAAGGGGGGATTGAGAGGGAAGGAGAGATGGAAAGGAATGGAAAAAAAAGAGAGGGAAGGGGGATGGAGAGGAAGGGAGTGACACAGAGGAAGGGAGGCAAATGGGAGTATATAGACACAGGTGGGGGGAGAGAGAGAAAGAGAGTGGCAGATTAGGATCAACAGAGACAGAGCATATGGAATTGATGGTGCATGCTGTCAATTGACATGATTCTACCAGTCTGCAGTTAGTTTCAGCATTCTAACCAACATCTTCAACTACCCCAGTCAATCGCTGATTGTTGTACGCATCTAACGTCCGCACTTTCAACTATAACATACTTTCATAGTCAGTTAGTTTACTAACCCCTTGAAGAATATTGACCAAGTATTACACCGTCTTCCTGTAGACATTCCCTGATGGGAGTACCAAGATTTAACAAGATTTAACAAGATTGCCATCCAGAAAATTACTCTGGATGGCAGGTGGACAAGGAAGCCTTTTGGCTTATCGAGAGTCCAATAGTTTTTATCTACATGTATCCCGCCCTTTTAAGGTGTGTGTCGATTTTATTTTTAAACATATTCACGTTACTAGCACCAACACAATCAGGAGATAATCTGTTCCATTCATTTACAGTCCTTTGTGAGAATGAGAACTTTCTTATATCTAATCTACACTGCTCCTTTACTAATGTAGCTTCATGTCCTCTGGTCCTTCTATCTTTCTTAACTGAGAAAAAAATGTTTCTATCAATATTTTCATAACCATTCAATATTTTAAACACTTCTATGTGATCTCCTCTCAATCTCCTGGTCTCTAGTGTTGTTAAACCACATTCTTTTAGGCGTATTTCGTAACTAAGATCCCTCAGATTTGGTATCATTTTAGTCGCTCTCCTCTGTACTCTTTCTAGCATATCTATGTCCTTCTTGCGATATGGCCTCCATGCTTGTATACAATATTCTAAATGAGGCCTCACTATTGTTTTGTACAGCGGTACTATTAATTCTTTTTTCTTATACTCTATATTTCGCCTAATTAATCCAAGGATTTGATTTCCCTTTGAAGCTGCAATTCCGCACTGCTCTGAAACCTTCATATCAGCACTAATGGTTAACCCTAAGTCCTTTTCTTTTACAGTAGTACTTAGAACAGTACCCCCCATTTTATATTTTACCTCTTCATTCCCATGACCTGTGTGGAGGCATTTACATTTCCCAAAATTGAACAGCATTTGCCACTTTTCAGACCATTTGATCAACCTATCAAGATCATCTTGTAAATGCTGTCTGTCTCCATCACTTTTAATCCTTCTAAACACTTTTGTATCATCCGCAAATTTTAACACCTTGCTTGTTATATCATCGTCCAAATCGTTGATATATATTAAGAATAATATAGGTCCTAGTACTGATCCCTGTGGTACCCCACTCAATACCGATTTCCAGTTTGAAGCCTCCCCATCAACTACTACACGTTGTCTTCTGTCATTCAGCCATTTTTCTATCCAGTTTATTATACCATTTCCTATGCCATGGGCCTTTAGCTTAAGGAGTAATCTTTGATGTGGTACTTTGTCGAAAGCTTTTTGAAAATCTAAATAGATGATATCTACTGGTGATCCCTCATCCACCCACCTAGTGATGTCTTCCAAAAAACATAACATATTTGTTAAGCATGACCTCGCTTTTAAAAACCCATGTTGAGATGGGTTTATCAAGTTATGTTTAACAAGAAAATCCACCATGTGATCTTTAATTAGTCTTTCTAATAATTTGCAAATCACTGATGTTAAACTCACTGGTCTATAGTTCTCTGACTTGTTTCTCGAACCTTTTTTAAATAACGGTATAATGTTTGCCTCTTTCCATTCTAAAGGAACCACTCCCTCTTCTAATGACAAATTGAAAACTGTTGCAAGCGGTACGCTAATTTGTTCTACAATTTCCAATAGTAGTTTGGGCGGAATCCCGTCCACTCCAGGTGATTTATTATCCTTCATAGCCCTTATTTTCTTAGCTACCATTTCCGAGGTTACAACTAACTGTCCTAAATAGTCTGAATCTGCCCCCTTGAACTTAGCTTCTGGTACTGGCAGTGAACTAATATCTTCCCTGGTAAACACTGAACTAAAATACTCATTCAGGTCTTCTGCCATTAAGAATCCCTCTGATATTGTATTTCCAGCACTATCTTCTAGAGGACCGACCTTATCCTGAACTTTCTGTTTGCTTCGAATATACGCATAAAAACTCTTACTGTCATGTTTTATATTACTAGCTAATTTTTTTTCATAGCTTCTCTTTGAATTTCTAATTTCAGCTGTAGCTTGATTAAGTGCTTCTTTATAAATGTTGTAGTCTTCATCATTTCCAGTACATCTATATGACTTCCACATCATTTGTTTATACTTAATTTTTCTAATGGCTTCATTCGATAAGTGCTTCTTTTTAGACCGTTTCCCTTGTTTTTTGAAAAGTACAAATTTATCGACTATGCACTTAATTTAACTATTTAAGATATTCCAGCATTCGGTTGCTGTCTTATTCTTCAGTGTGTTATTCCAGTCTATCTTTGCTAAATATTTCCTCATGTCCTTATACCTTCCTTTGTGGAAATTTTTCCTATACTGCTTTTTACTATTCATTTCTGATTTTACTTTGATGGTAAAATGTATCTGGTTGTGATCACTACTCCCCAGTGACTCACATATCTTGACATTGTCAACTAATTCTTTCTGTGAGGACAAAACTAAGTCTAACACATTCTCTCCCCTGGTTGGTTCTAGCACATGTTGAGAAAGGAAACTATCTTGTACTAAAACTAAAAACTTGTGGTCCTCACTCCCCATACTCTGTAGAGATTTCCATTGTATATGCCCATGGTTAAAGTCCCCCATAATAATACAGTTCCGTTTGCTTACTTCCCTTATAGCGTTTTGTATTTTTTCATTCTCTTCTATGCTTATGTTTGGACTTCGATAAACTAACCCAACTGTTAACGTTGAGTTTCCTGTAACTATGTTACACCAAACAGCTTCTTCGCAATCTGCTTCTCTTTCTAATTTTATTTCATAAGCCTGGATAGATTCTTTAATATATAAAATAACTCCACCTCCCTTTCTTCCTATTCTATCTTTCCTAAACATTACATATCCTGTTAGTCCCAATTCGGCATCTGATATATCAGTGGTGGCCCACGATTCGGTTATACCTATTATGTGAGGGTCAATATCTTCTACCATAATGTTTAGTTCACTTCTTTTGTTTACTATGCTCCTTGCATTTAAACAAATGCATTTATATCCTGATTCAGAACAGTTTTCCAGGCTGTTCTTTGCCGATTTATTTCTGCTGTCTTTATCTATGCCTCCAGTTTCAGGCTTCTCTGTGAATCCCCCCTGCGAATCTAGTTTAAATAGATGCAGCCTGTCCCACTGTCAACAGATTGCAGCAAGTTCTCTGAGAAAACTGCTGCCCCTTTCCACTTAGATGAAGGCCATCTCTCATGTACATATCTTCCCTCCCAACAAAGTATCCCCATAAATCTACGAATCCCACCCCCTCTTCTTTACACATCTGCTCAACTAGTGCGTTGATCGCCATCCTCTTGCAGTTTCTATATGTCGGCCCCCTTCCTCCCATTACTGGCAAAATTCCTGAGAGGATAATCTGTTCTACTCTTGTCTTCTTTAACTTCTTCACTAACTGTCTGTACTTCTGAACTATCCCAGTTGTTCCCTCCCTCTCTGCGTTATTTGTCCCTACATGTACTAGTATAGACCCTCCCTTGCCATGCCCCAGTACCTTCTCTACCCTTTCAGTTACATGTTCTATCCTAGCCCCCGGTAGACAAACAACGACGTCCTCCCCCTCGCTTAGAGTCTTATCTGTCTTTCTCATAATCGAATCGCCCATAAACACCCTCTCTTTCCTCATTGCCCCCTCAATCACTGCCTCAGAGTAGCTCTTTCTACGGTTTGCATCTGTCTGGTTGTAATCTTGTTCCCCTGTCTTCTGCTCTCCCGTCACAATCTCGTCCGTTCCATTCTTTCCTGACGCTGTTTCTCTTGTCACCTTTCTTCCTGTCATCGTCCCTCCCGACTTCTCTTCTGTCACATGTACTCTCTCTTCCTTTCCTCCCGTCATCTTTCCTCCCATTGCATTTCCTTCTCTCCTCTCCCGTCTCTTTTTCCCTCCTACCTCTTTCTCTACGGTCACTTTCTTTCCTGCCACCTTCACACCTGTCACATTTCCTGCCGTCGATCCTCCACTTTCTTCCCCTCCGATCACCTTCCCTCCTCTCAGTCTCCTTTCCTCGGTCTTGTTGCCACTACTCTGCTCCTTCTGTCTCACAGTATTCCCAACTTTATCCCTGTCGTCTCTCTCCATTCCATCTGTCTCCTTGCTGATTCTCATCTCCATCACCTTCACAATATCTACCAACCTAGCTACCTCTTTCTCCAGACATTTCACCTTCCAACACCCCACGCACTGAAAGGTGAATCCCTCTTCCTTGGTTTCTGTCCATGACTTCGTACAGCCGGATAAGGCAAAATCTACCCAACTGTGGCAGTCGTCGCACACCAAGTGTCTCTTTGCCTTGACTTGCCGCTTGCAAGGCGCCATATCAGAATTTATTTAATAATAATAATCTAATTAGCTATTTAAAATAGTTTTGTCAACTGTGTTTACACTATTCACTGTCTATGTAGTCTTTAAGAAGACTGTTTTCTGTGCACAAATGTTACACTTTACGTAAGATTGCGTACGCTAGACTGCCTTATTTATTTAGGTTATACAGCGCCCTAGCGAATAAGAGAGACACTAGCTACATAAACTTAGTTCGCCCGATTATCGCAAATGCTTAATTTTAACAACAAAGCTACCTTATCAAAATGTCTAGCAGGTACTGACTTACACATATATTATCTTATGTAGGTAGTTTATGGTTGTTACTTTATCACCTATATATTCTACCACATAACGAGGTTTGTTAAATCTTGTTTACAAACTTATCGTAGCCGTAGGCTAACGTACCCTATTATCACTCACTAGACTAAAGTGTCCTAAAATACTTTATCTAACTAACTTTAAGCACAACTGCTACTCAATATATGTTTACTGCTACTTTATGAATGATATTAAGGCAAGAATAATATTTATCAATCAGTAATTCCACTTGTTTATGAACTTTAATACACCACCAATTTCAACGATCTATCTCCGCCAAATATAACCTAGTAATAGTAAGATGATGATCATGTGCCGTGTTAGCCCTCCCACATGCTGCTAAAGGAGTGAGATTGACACCACCAGGTGAGGACATGATATTCATTGGGAGACGGCCAAGTCTTACCAGCTAGGATACCATGCTCTAACTATCTACACATAGAGGTGTCATGCCAACAGCTAGCCTGGGTGGTCTCATTAGTATGCGTCAAAAAAATGTACAGTGGTTCTTACTGGTTCAAACTACCACCAACCCACTATTAGTTACAACCATACATACTTGCTACATAATAATATAATATATGCACATGTTTTTTGGACCTTGTTGGCATCGCCATGTACATAATCTTAGAAAGCCAAGTCGGGGTCAAATACATAATTTATATTTAAATGCACTGTTTTTGCATATTTATATTTTTGTACTTTATCTTTCCCAGATGCTGATATTTGTAATATTTGATGTTAATATTTGGCCAAATACACACCAAATACAACTTGCATTTGGTGCATTTGTCCTGTTTAAACATGCATAACAAATTAGATTAGGAGCGTATATTGGTGAATGGATACCTACCTATCCTAATCAACTGCTTCATGATTTAATTGAATAATTTCTGTACATTCACAAAATATGGTACACCTACAATGCAAACATTTTAAATATGCACACACCGAAAAAAAAAATTAATCTTAACATTATAATCAAAAGAACACAATAAGTATAATTGATAAACTGTTTTGAATATCTTACCATACATGTGATATTATGTATTAATTTGATCATGTGCATATTAAATAGAACACATAAATTTTTATTTGATCAAGTGTATAGTTCACTGTATACTAATACTACTCAGAGTAGAGATTATAGTGTTGAATATATCATGTTTTGTGTAGGATTATAATACATTCAAGGTTCAAACCTACATATCGCATGTTCACCAAAAAGAAAATTATAAAAAGACATGTTGAAAATTGAATGCTAATTTTTTTATGCAACTCTGTAATATACATTCTCTATTCTATCACACAGATATAAATCATTTCAATGTGTTAGAACAATAAATTTTATATGTAAATCAGATGTACAATTTTGAAAATGCACCTCACTTTCCAGATTGACACAGAAACAAATGTTGCATTTATGCAAGTATTCAGGATAAAAAGGCTAAGCTGCAATCTCAGTGTGTTGTTCCACGCATTAGTGACATGTTGTCATGGTAAATATTATACAGAATGCAGTGTTTATTTAACGTAGGTGACTGAATACTAAATGGCCATTATCCAAAATTGAGGTCACTTTGGTGTTATTTATGGCACCAACATGTCAGCTGACTAGATTACCAGTTTCCTAATGACGAGGTGCTATAAAACTAATGTATCTCATCTACATGCGTTTAGCTGTCATATGGTAGTGAAGGACTTAAAAGGTTCATTAGCCACCAGAGGGCAGCACTTGGCATCCCGCTACCTTGTGTCATCTGGTTCGTAGGTTGCCACATCTGTGGAGAAAGCAAGTTTCTAGTTCTAGTTGTTTCCAGCACTCGACTATGTTCTATTAAATGACTAGTCTATATATTGTGATTAGAATGTTAGTCTTATGAGGTCTCATTCAGCTACCCCGGTAGTCTACCTTTTTCAGAACATATCACCAAGTCGACCTTTCTATGCTGGAACTGAGTGTGGTCACTGCCAGGGTGCTTGTCGTCCCCCAAATTGAGATGGGAACAACATTAACGTTATCTTTGAGTCACAAGGGATACAAAGTCCCCAATGTTGAAAGCCAGGTTTTTACACCAAATATAGCCTACCATGCCTGCCTGGTCCGGGTTTCAAACTCATAGCACTGGCATGCCAGGTGGATGTGCTAACCACTAGTATCGTGCACTCTTGAGGTTGTCAGTTCCCTTACCCAGAATCAGCTACGGGTTGTAATTATTAGCAGGAATTCTGCTGAATCGATTGTCCTGAAAGTGGGAACCACATGAATTTGACAAACAACAAATGCCCTTGAGGCACACACAGATGGTAATTCTGGCAATATTACTAATAGTGTGTTTAGAATCTGAATGTTATTTATAATTAGAACATTTGCTGGTGCAACATTCAAATTGAGAACACTGTTTTGGAATTATAAAACACAGTTTAGTGGGCAGAATACCTTTAAACAACATTATTTGTTCAAAACAATTTTAATAACAAATTTAAAAGTAATAATCAGTTAATTCCATAACATTTTTACCATGGAAAGGGAAGCATTAAAACAGTCCTAATCAGCTTATCTCAAACATTAAATTCATTTTTTTGTTCTGATATTCACCCTCCCTGGCAATCTCAAGTGGGGTGGGTTATGGTGTGCTCAAAAACCCACTACCCCAATGGATTAATGACATGATGAAGTGTGCCCCCAGTAGACCCACTTTTAAAGGAACCCTGTCAGATTCTGGACCACAAATATGTACACTGAGGACAAGTGACTCTAGTTTATCAAGTCTGTATCTCACTCTGAGCAGGAAGTGGCTAGAAGGAATGACAACCCATCTTTGTGGAATTATAATTCACTTTCCTGTTTATATCAGACTAAGATATTTTAAGCCTTGGGCGGATTCAACTGGTACTCACTGCTCTAGGGGCACTCCAGGCCCTAAATTACATGTGTCTGATATCCCTGCCTATCTTGAACATTTCTACAAGAAACACAGGACCAGGAGATCTGATCTAGGCTATACACCAGATGCACAGATTCTACAGTGCTCATTTGTGTAACAATATGACATTTGAAAAACAGTGATGCACAAGACAAACACTCTTAATTTTTAACTGGACTATTTTGATTAAATTACTGTTATATATGTATTTTACCAATTTTTTTTTTTTTTTGCTAAGCTATACATTTCTGATTACTTGATCAATTTGAATCCTACTTTTTTAAATGTTATATTTACTTGAATATTTATATTTTAATCCAATGACCACTAGGAAGACAAAACATATTTTACAGGATTTATCATGAAAAAAGTGCAGTATTATTATTATCCAATTTATGTATTCCCTGAACTTTCTGAACTACCTGTGGTAGTTGTAACAATGCCCACTGGCTGCTCCAAAATATATACACCATACTAATCTAGAAAATCAATTATTAAGGACTGTGTACACTACTTGGCACAAACACTGCTTTAAGAATCAATGAATGGAAACAGGTATTATGCAGTGCATTAATCTAGATGCAATTTGCAATCGAGTCAACAGAGGTGGAGAAGAAAGAATGCACTGCTAACAGAGGATGGGGAGGGATTGAGAGAGGGATACAGGCAGGAAGGTTGGTAGGCATGGTAGGGTGGTAGGGACGGTAGGAAGTAGGGAAGTGGGGAGGTCAAGAGGGAAAGGGAAAGAGAGTGGTAAGGAGGAAAGATAGAAGGCAGGGAGATATGGTGGTAGGTAGGGAGAGGAGGGAAGGAGGAAGGGAGGGTGTATAGAAAAAGGGGGGATGAGAGGAGGGAGGGAGGGAGGAAGGGATGAAGGGAGGGATGGATGAGGGGAGGTATGGTGGAAGGGATGAAGGGAGGGACGGATGAGGGGAGGGGAGGGAGGAAGGGGGAGAGGGACAGACGAGGGGAAGGAGGGAGGAAGAGGTGAAGGAAGGGATGGATGAGGGGAGGGATGGAGGAAGAGATGAAGGGAGAGACGGATGAAGGGAGGGAAGGAAGAAGGGATGAAGGGAGGGACGGATGAGGGGAGGAAGGGCGGAAGGGAGGGAGGGATGAAAGTATCCTGAAGGATGGGACATGTTGAGAGAAGGAGGAGGTAGGTACGTAGGTAGGGAGAAAGGCAGTTAGAGAGGAAGGGAAGAGACAGATATAGGGCAGTAGCAATAACAGTATCATCCCTGAATCACAAGGGTGTGAAATACACTGAATGGTTTTTCCTGCTATGTTAAGTCACGCTATCTGCAATGCTCCAAGCTACCACACCCATCTACTTCAGTGATAATCATAGATACATGTCCAATCTACAACTAACTGTGAAGCTACAGACCATTTATTTGTTGTACACAACACAATTACCCCAATGTAAGTATTATAACCAATTCCAATTCCACAAAATTGCAGGTTCACATTCAATTGTTGACAAAATTATGATAAAAATATATCTGGTACATTTAGTAAAGGGTTGCAAAGCAATTGTGGGAAGAAACCTCTGATAAGTACTGCATAACTCATGAGAAACCTTGGCACTCTGTGTGCATTAACAAACAGTACTTAAAGGGAATAAAAACATCTATTGCTTGAATTCATGTTACATTACATCCTGCTATCTACTTCCACGTCCACCAAGAAAAAAAATCAAAAAAATTCAGTGAATTAGAAATTCCACATTTTATGCTGTACATCCGGACATTTTCAAATATGCATATTTTTGGCGCGCTTTTCGGAATGCCGAGATGTGACGTCACTTATGACTCAAACTCGCATCAGGCCGACCCTTTCCATGCATTCAGAGCATGTTTACAAGTATAGTTTTTGGGTCGAAACGAGCGTCAGAATGAGTTATTGTGCAATTTTCCGACGTAATACAAACACTAGTCATCATAGAGGAACAAGCAGTTATCTTACGGTTCCACATGAATCCAATTTTATTCAAAACAACGTAAGCGAATGGGCTTACAAGTTGACTAGGTTTCGCCGAGCTTGGGCTCGTTTTCCGAATAATTATATCGAATGCAACCAACGGGAAATAATCTACACCAATAAACATACATAGCAAACATATAGTGTATCCAGCTACATAAAGTAACGTGTATAATCTCATAATATCACTGGAATATCGATATATGAAGGAGTTGTACAATTTACCATAACAACTTAAATCAGTTAGATAGTTTCCGCTGGTCCCGATAGCTCAGTGGGTAGGCGCGTTGGTTATTTGTCGTTTATTTTACAATCGGGCGACGCCGGTTCAATCCTGACAGCATGCAAACTATTGATTTTCTTTACACTTTTTTTGTTTATGTTTTCACGAAGTAATATAAACCAAATCATTTAGTATACTATGATGCACTGTTTGTAAATAATTTTTATTTTTGTAGTAATTATTTATTCGCCACAAAAATGAAAATATGGTCATTATATAACGATGTTTCTAAATTTTATTTATTCAAACAAATATAATGTAATGGATATATAATTTATTAATTGTAAATATATTGTACAGTAATATATTGTAATTATATATGTGAAAAAGATTGTGATCTGTCTGGATAAATACAATTTAGAAACACCGTTATATATAATGACCATATTTTCATTTGTGGCGAATAAATAATTACTACCAAAAAAAAAAATATATTTACAAACAGTGCATCATAGTATACTAAATGATTTGGTTTATATTACTTCGTGAAAACATAAACAAAAAAAGTGTAAAGAAAATCAATAGTTTGCATGCTGTCAGGATTGAACCGGCATCGCCCGATTGTAAAACAAACGCCAATGAACCAACGCATTTACCAAATGAGCTATCGGGGCCGGCAGAAATTCGCTGACTGATTTCAGTTGTTATGATAAATTGTATAACTCCTCCTTCATACTTATTATGAGATTTTACACATTACTTTCTGTAGCTGGATACGATATGTTTGCTATGTATGTATATTGGTGTACATTATCTCCCGTTGGTTGCATTCGATATAATTATTCTGAAAACGAGCCCAAGCTCGGCGAAACCTAGTCGACTTGTACTACAAGTTGTAGGCTCATTCGCATTCATTGTTTTGAATAAAATTTAATTCATGTGGAACCGTAAGATAACTGCTTGTTCCTCTATGATGACTAGTGTTTGTATTACATCGGATTATTGCATAACAACTCATTCTGACGCTCGTTTCGACCCCAACATTATCCATGTAAACATGCTCTGAATGCATAGAAAGGGTCGGCCTGCTGCGAGTGTGAGTCATGTGTGATGTTAAGATACCACGTGATCGCCTAGCTCATTAAATTTTTATTTTCCGCTGGAATCGCTACACAGACGGGTTTAAAATCGAATTTATGCTACAAATGTATTTTTTTGTATTTTTTTAATGTTCTCGAATGTTACATGCAATATTAAACTTTCTGTACACATGGAAAACGGATTTGAGCTAATGCCTTGTTTTTATTTCCTTTAAGGATGCCAGATGGCCTGGCTTCTGATTACATTGCTCAAATCCAATTGAACCCACTTTTATGAATATATCTAAATGAATAATTTCTTCTGAACAAAATGTGTATAATATTGTTGCTAAAATAACACACACAATGTGTACATGGAACTGTTACAAGAATACAATGCTGGTTTTGTTAAACAAAGCCATCAACAATAATTACTAAATTATACTATTATGGTTGTTCAGGAAGGTCTTTTCTGCGAAAACCTACTCTGGAAAGAAATTAGGGACAGTGCACATCAATTTCTTTCATCAATATTGCTGTCAAAATGTGTACAAAAGCCATTCATAACATAATTATGTAAGTCTAGAAGTGTAAACTATGACAAAAATGTCAATTCCCCAACTACATTTCACCAATAAACAAATGTAGGTTAACATCTTGCATGGACATCTTCTGCAAGGCATTATGTGGGGCTTCTAGGCAGATGTCAACAATGGAACAGGCCACACAGAGATAACATAATTATCACCAATTACAGTAGGCAGGTGGCCATGGTTAATGAGTATTTATCACAGGTATACACTGGATTCCACTCAATGTGTATGACAATCAATATCCGGTCAGGACCTGTTATTCTTGGAAGGCACAGAATCACACAATAGTCTTCATGGTACGGCACATTGTCATTTGCAATGTGAATACCAGGAAAAATACCCATCATATTGATGGGATAACATAACTGGTAGTGTATAAGTGGTCATAGGTCATCACCTTTATAGTTACGTCAGAAATCAGGCAACCAAGTTCTTAGTTTGATATTATGTGTCACAGGGTGCTACGTATTGTACTATTGGAACACACAGAAGATGGTTTTGCTAAAAAGTAAAATAACAATATTTTCCTGAGGTTATAGATGAACCATTGAAAGTTTGGCATCCGAGATGCAAACTATCTAGTAGAAGTATAACACACAAGTACACGCTCGCACGCACGCACATACACACAACACATGTTAGCTCAATTACAGGTATAGATATCACTGTTTAAATACAACTTAAAATATGTGTTCATAGTAAAATAGATATATGCCTTGCACACCTAGTAAACACTGTATGTAGTGTAGAACGTTCTGCACATAACTGTGCCCCCCATTGTTCTCGTTGAAGTGCGTTATCAAGTGTACAAATGAAATGTAGCAGTGTGTACTCCTGCAGTGTTTCATATCAACACAAGCCAAACCAAACACAGTTATAGACAGTGTTCAGTTCAGTTTTTGATAGATGGTTGCAACTACAATATATAAGATTATTTGAATGGTGCCCAATTCACAGATGTCGACAGAAATTTAACAATGCATGAAGCAATCCTTCTTCTTTGTCTCCTTCATTCCTTGGAGGTGGGATGGGTGTGGAGGTCACTTATATTTGTTCTGTCTTCATAACAAATCATCACCAACTAGATCCAGATCCTCTTCCATTTCCTCCCATTCCCTGCTGTTCATCCCTAAGGGATCATCTCAGAACACTGATGTCCGATATCAGATGAAATTACTTTCATCTGGTCTCAGCCACCCACCCCCCAGACAAAAGTTTGTAAACGCTGATAAAAACTGATAATATCAATATATTAACAGTATCAGTCTCAAGCATAACATAGCGATGTCTGATGCCAGATGAAACTGCCTCTGACTCTCTCCCCCAAACAAAAATAATTTTGTCTGATCACAGAAGTTGACGTTCTGGGATGACCCTAAATTTTCCAGATCTCTCTTAACATTGTTTATCCATCTCAATCTTGGCCTTCCTTTTTTCCTATCACCCTCGTGTTTTTCATGGCCTAGATGAAAATATACCATCACCTAGTCCCTGTTTGTCTCCAGTCCTCTCTACTTCCAACTGCTTTCATTTGCATGATGCAACCCATCGATTTCAAAATGTTGATTATAAAAACAGCAAAATTAAAAATAGCTACAGTTACACATGGGAAAAAACTATATGACATGTAACTCTAAGATGACTCACGGATGTGAAAATAACATGCAATATGTGCTACAAATGTCCTTTCTCAGATCAATAAATGATGCTGTAAGCAGGAGGCAGTCTCTTACATAAGCTCAACGACGTCTGGGTGTAATCAACACACAATGCTGAACAATGTAAACACACTGCAAAAAACATAGACTGTTGTGTTATATAACCATCTTGCCTACGAAAGTACATGTTAGTGTTTTTAACTAGGTAACAACTAGGCCTTTTAGCTGGGAAACAAACTATTCCTTGAAATCACATGTTTCTGTGTTTCAATCTAGTGCTCAGATCCGATTGATTTATGTGAAGTTAAACCGTCTTTCACCAAGTCCTTGACAGTTGGTAAAAGTGACATCTCGAAAACCTAATCTAACGGTATGATTAGATTATAATTTTTATTGCAAATTTTATAATGTAATTAAACCTTTAAATGTTGCTTCAGGAGCAAAAACTTGAGGAATGTCAAAACCAAAGGGGTAAACAATGTCAAAATGATTTACAGTATTTTTGTCAACATATGGTTAAATATGCTGATGAAAAACAGAGGTTTCAATACTATAAATCTTCAGAGGGTTAAAACCATAATTCTTTTGATGACAGCAACAAGTAATTACATTTCTTGTTGACTTAACACTTCAAATATTTCATTGTTTAGGATGAAGTGCATGTTCTCGGATGATCAATAACTGAATAAAATCTGACTGATCAATCTATCCGTACCAAGTGATGTATGCAGTGTGCAGTATCTACATTATCTACATGTTCCAGAATGTTCAATAATGATATTGATTATGCCCTCTGTACTGAGTGACTTATGCAGGAGTAGCCTTGTGTAAGTCTCCACACATTACGGAATGTATACATGACTACAAATTACACAGGACTACACACTATGCAGGACTACATACTATGTACACATGACTACACATTATGAACACATGACTACACACATTATACTGAACAACACAGTGTTCATATCGTGTAGTCATACGTACACCGAGTACATACTGTGTACACATGACTACTCCTTGGTATGTACTATGAACACAAAAGTACACACTGTATACATGACTAAGTAACCACACACTATGAATTCAGTACTATACACACTATTTTTGTTAAAACACTGTAGGAGCCTTTTTCATTTGGTCATCGAATTGCACTATTTGATTTTAAAAAGCATTGTTGAACAATATGCCATATTTACTTCGTATACTTACAGAAACAGGAAGGATGGGTTTTGCAAAATCAAAAGCAGGACAGATAATTATTAAAATATATTATTCATGCTTTGAGGAAAAACTACAGTATCTTTTGACAGTCAAAACACTTGTCTTCAGGTGTTTGAACAATTTAGAGAAAATTAGTTCAATTCTTTCCTAAACAATTCTTCAAAAGCACATCAAAAATTGCTGTAAACATAAGTTTAGAACCTTACATGGAAACCACTAAATTACTTTTTATAAATGTTTTACATTGACACATACAACCAAACCAACAAAATCATGAAAGTAGCATAAATATATATATGTTTACTTTCCGTTCACATCCCCAGTGTGTGTTTTCTGAAAACATCTCATGTAGTGATACTAGAATTTCCAGAATCTGCCATCAACAGCTGAATGGGCATTGGATCGATTGCGTAGATTCAAGACGGAAGCACATTTGGTGTCCTCTGCTCCCTCCAAAATGTCTATGTCTATATTGCTGCCATCATTTGTGCATACTGTTATTGTATTCCGCTGACTCGTTCTCGGAGTAACCAGCAGGGAAATCAGGTCCTGAATGGTCACCGACGAAATAATCAAATACTTCATCCACAGTGATTCAAAGGGTATTGTTGCTGACAAATGACAATGGCATAGGCTTTGGTCACAGGAAATCAATGCTCGACCCAATGCTAATCAACAACGATATCACTCAGTTGATAAATTGACGGGACCGAAATTCCACGATGTTGCTATTTTGGGGATTGCGGGATTAATGTGAACGACAGGATAATCTATCGAGCGGTTTACGGATTACACATTGGATATATTCTTGTCTCTGGGTCAAAGACCCAAATATCAAATTCTCTCTGATGATCAGATGAGTTTCGTTAAAAATAGTTCAGCTTATCGATTGGAATGTAGGATTAAAATAAAATAAAGAAACAGATGCACATAAATTCAGGTAAAATACAACGATTTGTCTAAGAAAGTAAATTAAACAGAGAGCTCTTTTAAACCTAGTATCAAATGCACATTTTCTTGAGCAACAGCAAAATTCCATTCCAAACCCAGTTTGTCAGGTTGAATGTGATAAGTTGGCAGTACTAATTATGTCATCTTTCATTCAATATCATTCAAAGCCAGTCAATTATGATCACTACAAGTGTCTTCTTTTGGCATCCCTCCAAAGCTGTAGTGAACATTATTTACTTAACATTTTCCCTTTGATATGTTTTCCAGGCACCAGTAAATATTTGTCATACCAACCAGGTGCTATATATAAGTAAGATATGCCTTAGGTATCCATCTCTACCCAAGACAAACACCACTGTCAACACTATCTTTGCCTGTGTATTTATGCAATCTAGAGCTACTAAATATAGTGATATTGCGAGAATTCAAAAGAAATTTACCACCATTATCAAGAAATTGATCAACCACACCCAGAGCTAAATATAAAACCTACCAGGTTTTTGTTATTATAAATAGAATTACATATGTACGAAATAGATACATGATTTGTTCATGCTAATATGAAGTCATAGTTTAAACATAACCACAGTAATATTGGTACAGTAGTACCCTGCTTTATAGTCACCTCAGCAAGACAGCCACCTCACAATTAAGGTCACCCTAGGACAGTCCCAAATTATTTCCATATACAGTAAAGTATAGGAAATTAGTCCCTCTAATAAGGTCACCTTGCTATTCAGGTCACTTTTACCCAGTACCGGGTGTGACCTTAATAGTGAGGGAGACCTTAATAGTGAGGGTGACCTTAATAGTGAGGGTGACCTTAATAATAAGGGTGACCTTAATAGTGAGGTTCGACTGTATAGTAATAGTATTATCACACTACATGGTGTTTGTTGTTAAATGAAACTTTGTATTTTTGTTGACAGAAGGTTGCTCACATGTTAGCAATATTCTAGGAGTCTCCTTGACCTTAATATTTGAGTTAATTTGTTTCATTGATTTATGATTACCCAATGTCCATAGCAAACCTCTTCACGTTAATGACTCACCTGTTGACAACACTAATGTTCTACTCTCAAGTGTCAACATAACTGGAAGTGGCTACAAATGCAGCAAGGAAATCAATATTGGCTACAGGCGTCTAAGATGTGACCAAGTTCCCAATACCTTTGCCTGCCTGAATTGTCCAGGATAATATAACATAACAATGCCTTAGTGCAGTATCTGAAATTAACAAAAAATGAACTGGCCCAGATTTTTTTAACTGGCCAAGATCAATTTTGAACTGACCCTGCTGAATTTGAACTGGCCCGACTAATTTACAAATCATATCAACACATTTCCATTTTTCCACATTCTTTAATCACATACATGAATGTCTATCATTTGAATTTTACATGTAAGTACATCAGATATTAAACGGTAATAATTTTAACATTAACTAAATGTACACTAACATAATGAGATAACTTAGATGCATGTACGCAGTACATTTGACACTTCTTTTTAAGTGTTTCCCAGTTTATTCGCTAGGTGACACCACCAAACTACATGGCCTTCACCCTGCTGATGTTGGTCACGTTACGAAATACACTTGTCACCAGTCAAATTTGGATTTAGGGCGTATTTATTTGTAGATAAAGAACAAAAAGTGTGCTTAACTCTGACCTATACAGTCAAAACAACTTCTAAACACCATAAATGGAGGTGGCAAACTGCACTGCCAGTGGCGATGCTGCTGATGTTATAGATTTGGCGTCCGTTGGCTTTGCTATTGAATGCAACCATTCGTGTGGTAAGAGTTAAGTTTGGACGAACTATTGTTGAATTATTACCTAAATTGCATTTACCGTCTCCTATAACTGAGTCTGGTCTAAGAATTCTGACAAACTATGCATCGGGTGCAGCCTAGCTATGTTCGCCGAGATAAACCGGTGGCATTTGTGAACCAGCGGTGTCGGGCCGATAACTTGCGCATTTTGGCGAAATGAATCGGCGGGACGGATTTTGAATCGGCACCAGCCGATTCAAAGGCCTTAATTCCGAACACTGTTAGTGGGTAATTACTCTTGGACCAGAGTTGGGTTCAAATAAAACATATTATATTGCATTAAATACAACGATTTCGTGTATTTGTAATGTTATTTATAGTTAATATAACTATGATTATGAACACGCCACAGAGAATAGGGTATTAAGTCGCACAGGCCTATTCTGCAGGAGCCAAAATGAGGTGTCACTGTGATTTTGCGAGAAATGCATACTTTATAATCGCATTTTCAATGTCCAGTTTATTTTCCTTGACAAACAACTGAAAAGTTATAAAATACGCATGAATTTACAAACCCATAGATTAAAAAACAACAGACAAGATAAGTCAAAATGACCTTATTTCTCAAAATGTTGCTTGTTTAAAGTTTGTCTCAATTTAAAAAAAAATTCAAAACCAACTGGAGTTATTTCGACAAATAATAATAATAATAAATCACTTCTACCGTGCCAATATCCTCAGACAATCCGAGCTCAGTGGCCCACCAAAACCAAAGGATTAAGCATTCTCGTAGTCGTGTGCTTGGCAAAAGTCATCAACAAAAAAGAAGGTTGTGCTAGGAAGCTAGGGAGAATAGGCGATATTGAATATAGGTTTTCAGGTAGCAACGAAACATATAAATATTTTCTGCTGATTTAACATTAACAGGAAGTGAATTCCATAAAGTTGGCGTGGCAACTGAAAAAGCTCGAGTTCCAGCCTTTGTCTTAACTCTAGGAACAGATAGCAACTTCGAACTAGACGACCGAAGTTGTCTGTCTTGTCTAGCTGGTGTGAGCATTGAGTGTAAATAACTAGGTTGTTTGGATGAAAGGGCTTGGTAGGTGATTGTACAGATCTTAAACATAATGCGATATTGCACGGAGAGCCAATGCAGTGATTTTAGAAGTGGCACTCAGCAGGAGAATCAAGGAGATTGTGTGACTACCCTTGTCAAAAAATGTTGGACACGTTGTAGTTTTGCAATAGCCTTGATAGCAAATTGTCTAGGAGGAAATCATTATCATACCCACAACATCTGCATGTGCACGCATGGCACACATGCCAATACACACCACACATGCATGCACACATATACGCATGCACGCACGCACACAGACATGAGCGTACACACACATACACAAGCTAGATTATAGTTAGCTATCATGAACCGAAAAGTGAATTAATGATCTCTCCCCTCTGAGGTTATCCTGCTCTCTACCAAGTCTACAGCAGGTACCATTGACATCCACATAGACTCAACCATCAGCTGGAATAATTTGGAAATGCAGCACATATCACCAAGAAGTAAAACTATCAGTTGACAACCAGCTGGCCTGTTATCCCACAAACAACACCCATGGAGATAGAGTTATCTGCCACCGGCCTACTGATGCTAGCAAGGAAAATAACGTGCTGGAAATGTTCTATTTCTTTATGCTCTGCACAGTGCATTTAAGTCACTGCAAATACTATGGAATGAGGTACCATTTAGTTTTTTTCATCGGTGACAATGTCAGAAATGTATTTTGCTCTTCACAAGGTTAGATTTAATTAACTATTATAACTAATGAACTATGCTTTCATCCTCATGCGGGAACACAATTTTTTTAAGTTGTCATTAGGACTTCTTTCATAAATCATGAACCCAGAACAAAAAAAATCTGATCTTTCCCATTAATGTAGGTACTCAAAAAGGTATAAGTCATCTAATTCTTACTACAAGCACTGTTCTGGGTTTTAAGGGCAGCACAGAGTACCATATTTCTTGTAAGGGGTCTAGGCATATTCGAACCCCATTTTGTTGTAAGAATCCCATATTTGCTGGGACATGATCCCAAGAGCCCATTTTTAAACCCTAGTGCAAACACTGGCCCTGCCCATAAGCCGTTACACAGAATCATACATGTTGAATGACCAGAACACTGAGTCACTATCTAGAGATTGTCTGGATCTATAACTCTGGCACCACTACTGGTCAATACCCTGACATTCTCATCAGAATTGACTACATGGGTTCATTTCACAGTTAATTAATATTGATAAAGTTCACCCAGTGAGACAACAGCATGGTTAGCTGGGCGTACCATAGAAAACACAAGTCATTCAATGTTCATGGGTGGGTCTCATAGCTGAAGATCAGTCAATAACAGAATACCAAATCAAATCTATGGCTAAAGTTACACTCAGAGTATGTCCATCAGAGTGGGAAGTCTCTTGAATATGACATTTTATACTTAGGAATACAAATGACTGACTTGAGATGATGATCAGTGTTATGTCATTATGGTTAATAAATTATGATATTAAACCCTTATGTAAACAAAAACTAATGCTAAGTTCTTATACAGCGCAGTATCCAGTCCTTAGGACTGCTCAAAGTGCTTTACACTTTACTCCCTGGCAGACCTGTTCAATCGAACACCATCTCGACTTCTCTGGGAAGCATTCAGCCATGCTGCAATTAATACCCGAAGACTAACTTGTACATAAATGTCCGCCACTGTCTACCAAGTACTCATTCATACAGCTGAGTGAAATGGAGGAATGTAGAGTAAACAAATTTGCCCAAGGTTTGACATGGCAACACAGGATTCAAACAAGGGGTTCTATCGGTTGAGTCCGATGCTCTAGCCACTGTGCCACCGCATTCCATGTAAACAAAAAAATTGGTAGTTCTGATTCATTGAGTTATTTTGGCCTCCTAGACCTGATTTCATTTGTGCAAAGGTAAGAATTATTATAACTGCTATACTCAACTGAAATAAAACTGCAATAAAAAAACAGCGACAACAAAACAAACGTTTTATCCCTTATTTCTAAATCCACATAGAATTTATTATTGAAACTTCTACTCAGTTGCCGAAAACCTGCACTCGTCCTGTGAGAGTTCTGGAAAGGTCATGTCGATGCCTGGAAAACATCACTTTCCCCACTGTAGGGACGTTATAAGGATCAAGCCGGTCCACCTAATCCTGGCTGTAACACCTGCTGCGTGACCAATGGCATGGATTATTTATAACATTTCCTAGCCTGACCTGATACTAGTTCATGCATTGATGTAAGTGTAGAGAGGTCAACAGGTGCAACAAAGGTCATGAGAGGTCAGCCAAATGTTTGTTTCTGTCACAACATCCTAAAGGATAGCTTCGGCCACTGGTGTTTGTCTGGCTAAAAATTACCCTATAGATTGTAATTAACTAATCAGCGTTCGAAATAGCACTTGTCCGTTTGTCTGGGAAAAGTAATTTTTGGCTCTGACAAGTAAAATGACTCTACATGGTATATCCGATGGACAAGTGAAAATTTACAGTAAATAGTGAAGAGTGCAAAATTGCAAATTTTTTAACTGAGGAAATTCAAACGTAAATGAAGTTCGCTAGCAATCGTGCGCGTTGCAATTTTTTTAGTGTGTCTATGTCTTGTCGTTCCGCCACCAGTGCATTGTACGTCAGTGTTCGACCGAATTTAGTGCCTGCGTTATCAGGGTCACCCGCTTAGTGCACCGACCTAGCTCTGTCATACACGTAGGACAGACTCCGCATCAGCATTCGTTGATCGAGGCTGTATTTCACAAAATCAAAAATCGTTTGGCTGACGTACAACTTGCTTTCACTCACGGATCATATTTGAGGAACTTTGGAAATAGTAGACTTTGTATCGCTACCTGTTATTTGAATAATTATGTAGTTTTAACCATTATTACACCTAACATACACGGACTCGGCAGTCTTCCAAGTCATTGAACGTTACCCGATCCAGATTGGTGAAAATTTTCAAAAATTGTAACTGGCTCTCTGGTAAATCTATGGTGCTGGTTGATAAACGGAATATAAGAAATTTCAGAAGTGTTGTTGTATCTATGTAACATTTATTTTAACCATAAGTTGCGAGTTTTCGAAAACAATTTGAAAATATGATGACTCTAATGCGGAGTCCTGAGCATTTATAAATCATGCTTATGTTCTATTTCAATTTTATGGCCCTCATTTAAACTCAGAAAATAATAGAATCTAAAAACAGTGTTTACAAAAACTCACCCTATAGAACTGAGCACAACGACTCCCCATGTGCAATAAACAAATTATACAAAAACTCTAAAAAACAATGTTGACAAAAACTCACCCTATTGAACTGAGCACAACATCTCCACATGTGCAACAAACAAATTATACAAAAACTCTAAAAAACAATGTTGACAAAAACTCACCCTATTGAACTGAGCACAACATCTCCACATGTGCAACAAGCAAATTATACAAAAACTCTAAAAAACAATGTTGACAAAAACTCACCCTATTGAACTGAGCACAACATCTCCACATGTGCAACAAGCAAATTATACAAAAACTCTAAAAAACAATGTTGACAAAAACTCACCCTATTGAACTGAGCACAACATCTCCACATGTGCAACAAACAAATTATACAAAAACTCTAAAAAACAATGTTGACAAAAACTCACCCTATTGAACTGAGCACAACATCTCCACATGTGCAACAAACAAATTATACAAAAACTCTAAAAAACAATGTTGACAAAAACTCACCCTATTGAACTGAGCACAACATCTCCACATGTGCAACAAACAAATTATACAAAAACTCTGAAAAACAACGTTGACAAAAACTCCCAAAGAACAACAACACGTAAGAGAGAATCACCATGTGCAACTAAACATTTCAAAGACTCACCCTCCGAAAGTTTATGTTGAAACAAAATCGCCCTATATAACCAGATGGTAGAACAACTCATCATGCCCAACTAAACGTTTCAAACACTCACCCTCTAAAAGTTTATGTTGACATAAACTCACCCTATAACCAGATGACAGAACAACTCACCATGCCCAACTAAGTTTCATAAACTCAAAACACATTGTCAACACAAACTCACCCTGCGGAACATTACGTAATACAAGAAAGACTTGCCATGTCCAACAAAAAGTGTCAAAGACTCGCTCTCTGAAACTCACCGACAACAAAAACTCGCCCTGTGGAAGATGACACAAGAAAAACTCACCACGACAGCAAAAAGTGACAAGGACTCACCCTCTGAAGCCAGTGGATGACGTCCTCTGTTGTCCACAGTGGTACTTGAGGTGACAGTTTATAGGGAATTTCCTCCCCCATGATGTCAAGAGCCTGTGTTGCAAACTTTGATGCCAACTTGTTTGGACTCGAAGCAACACATCTTAGTGGCTCGACTGCTCCTATGTCATTGAACACCTGTAACCATAAATTTACATAAATTACGTACGTTTACAGTTGTAACAAGTTCTGGAAAGTTAACTTTGTACATTTTTCATATTTTGATTTAATTTAATACATTTATGTATTAATTACTTACAAGGTTCTGACACAATTTAATTTATATTAAAATGTCTCTTCAGGAGCAGGTTTTTAAACAGAATATACAGCACATTATGAACGTCTAATTTAAGAGTAACTGTCCGAGTCCAGCTCGGATTCAGCTGGAGTCACTGTCAGTAATTGAAACGAGTGTTTCATGGAGCCTGACAATCCAGCTGCTGCTGCAGATAATGGCATCAGTTCTGGGTAGTCCCCTGCAGACATTCGTGTAGTGGTGTTTGTTGTAATTTGCAACGTTGATGTTTTTCTGTCAACAATAAACTGTTGCCTATGTTGTCATTTTATATTCGCTGGTTCATTAATGTGAATATCATAAATATGCAGGACAGACTTGGCCTGGACTAGTATATTAATAATTACCATGGGCTACAGCTGCAAATGGGTATACTCTTGTAATTATGTTAATATTTGGACCACCAACTTTTGTGTGGGACAACCAACTTTTGAAAGTTGAAGGTCTGACTGCATGACCACCAACTATTCACCTAAGGTGTAGAACGCTGGGAACAACTGCACAAATATCCAACAGTTGAGTTCGAAGTGTATCTAGTTAGAATTACAAACTACATAAAATAAATAAATTATGAACTAATTGAAACAACAATGGGAGAAGGACATTTCCGATGTCTTCGGAATGGTGAGAGCAGCTGGAAAAATAGCAGGCGAAAGTTATCAGTTTCACAGGGATCTGGGCAACAACAAACTGAACAAAATATGCAGACTGCCTGATTTGTCTAATAAAATCCACAGTAAACGTAAAACAGGCAAATTACCAAACTGTTCTTCTATAAACAGGACATCTGACAAACGGAATAGAACAACTTACCTCAACTTTGCCCTGCTCCAACTTAATCCCCGCCTCCATGGCAAAATGAAATGCAGCGAGGCTCGTCGCTTCCTTCCTTGAGCTGTACAGAAGTGGCACCAGGCGGCGCAACCACTCCGCTGACTGTCCGTGGATGTGTGCCGTGTCGCTGTGGGCGAACTCGAGCGGATTGTGTGTGCAGATGAAAGGTTCAACAAGCTCGAGTGTTCCAGATTGTGCGACCGCACTAGAGATCTCCTTATTCGCGCTCAGCATCGAGATGGCAAGGAAAGCATAGTAACGAATGCTGTCGTCGTTCGAGAACGCCAGCGGAAACAGCCATTCTGGCACCTTCTGCAGGATCATTTCATACTGGTTTTCGGTGCCACCGAAAATTGCGAGATTCGCCAGTGCGATTGCGCAGTGCCGTAGCGTTAGCTTGTCTCGCGTGCGACACGAGTAGAGAATCGTGTCAAGGCCTCCGTATCTGATGACGCGGGCGCAAGTGTTTTCCGAATGCTTAAATAGGTTCTCTAGAATTCCGGTCGTCGCTTTTGTGAGTTCAAGGTCATCTTTAGCGCTCTTCGCGAGCCTCACTATGACTTCGAGGCCGCGGCGAGCTACGATGTCCCGGTTACCTACGGTCATCGATTGTTCAAGAACTCTTGCAGTGTTTAGCTGGACTTCGTAGTTTGAACTGCTGCAGTTCTCGATGAGTATCTCAAGACCACCTTCCTCGCGTAAGACATCGCAGAGCCGTGACGCAATGTCCCTACCACTAGAGGGCACTGCCCATGCTGCCTTAATTAGTCCGAGCATGTTCCGCAGTACAGTGCACTGTTCGACAGCTTTGCTCGATCGCAGCACCTGTATCTGCTCGCGGATCATAGGAACAGCGGTTGCGAGCGTTATGATCATGTTCGGCTTCAGCTGGTTGTAGGTGATGAACGAGTATGTCTTGGTGTGAACCAGTGGACTTGACGCAGACGGAGACAAACACACGGTGTGCTGCTCCTCGTATTTCGGTGGTGGCGACCCCGAGGTCGTGACCTCGCACTGGTCAGAGTTCACCGGGTACACCCCGGTCTCGGACGACATCCGCCGCACAACACGTGCCTGAATTGACACGCTCGGCGCCGACGTTGTCTTCATCTCCTCCTTCTGGTGGATGGTCTGTAGAGAGATCTTGAACTTGCCTCCAGTCCAGCCTGCAGCCGCTGCCGCTGAGGCTATCTCGTCCTCTGCCTTTGACAGGTCAAGGTACACTTTCGAGTGTTCCGAAACCGCACCGGTCGACTTATTCGGGTCACTGTATTCGACAGTCGTCACTTTGTGACCGCCAATTGCCTCCTTATTCTCCAGATCAAGCGCCGACTGCGACCGTTGCCAAGGGATACAGGGCATGTGCTGACTATACACCTCTCCGTTGATTGTACTGAGGAGAGAACTTTCCGAAGGGATGCGCTGGAAGCTGCTGGTGCTTGTTGCTGACTGCCTCTTCTCAGCCAGACTATTATTCATCATATCTGCTCGGAGACTGGCGTCTGGAACAGCAAAGAAACTCTGGTGAGATTCATCGCATTCCGATGAATCACGCATAGAACAGTTATGATTAATCGCATTCGCCAACTGCTAACAATCAGATTAATGTTCGTTATATCGCCATGTGCTTTGGCAGCGACAGGAACAAAATCTACCACAAACATATTTTATATGCATTCCTGGCACTCAAATTTCCATTAGTGTTCATATCCCAAAGATAAAAATGCCTGCCACAATATTGTTCCCCCCTAAGATAAATAGGAACAATCCCCCCATACTGACTACAATAATATCATATTTTCACTGCTGAATATTTGTAACTTAAATATATAATATTTAACACTTCAAGTAGAAAAATGGCAGCATTCTATGTGTGTTCTATTCAGTAAGTCACACTAAAAACAATGACAGCAAATAAAACAAGCGACAAATGACAATAATGGAATGGTGACAAGCATTAATAGATTTTGAAATTGGCAAAAAAGGTGTCTGGTTCAATCAGGTATTAACCCAAACCAGATACTACACATTAGCCAACACCAGAATGAGACGGCAATTCTGGTAGGAACAAAGTAATGCTAAGGATACAACAACCAAAACTGAAGTATTTCAGATGACTAACCAACCTAGAACCTCTAAAAGTAAAAGCAAAAGCAGGTGACTTCTATACATGCAACAGACAAATACATCCATAATCGCACCAGTTTGAACAACGTACATATAATTGCAATAAAACTCATAGACACTGCATTTCCTATGCAGGAAGCAACCGCGTTATTTACCTGAAATGCAGCATGCATGGTGCGTAGAATCAGGCAATCTGAAAACATTTGCCACGAGCCCATGTATTTATCTATTCGTCCCATTAGCCGACATGAGCGTTTCATTAATCTTCTCACAGAAACTACTGGGTGGGGATAACTGTTCACTCCCTCCCTGCCTGATCTATTTGCCGAAACTGTACTGGGGATTAAACAGTGGAAACAGCTGGCATACTGGCTCGGAGTGGCAGTGATAAAACCTTGTTTGCCGGCTGATCAATAGACAACTGGTACAGGCGCACAACTATTCAGAATACGTTTCACCATGGAAACAAACGGTCTCGCCCGGGCCTATTGATTAAGAATAAACAGTGTTTTTACGTCAGAGTAAACGGAAATGTTTTTTTTCCGGAGAGTGTGGTAAATATTGGCGTGTTTGTCTGCACTGAAAAGAAATGGCAAAAACATGTGGTTTGTGTCTAATTATGAATGTGTGATGTTCATAAAAATTACTGAACATAGTGTGTAATGAGAATTTGTGTATATAGTGTGGTATTATTAAAAATACTAGCAGTAAGGTGTTCATTTATATCCATCCATCCTTGCATGTACAACATATCTAGGTAAATGTACAGACAGACATCCAGACATAAGACAGATAAACGCCAGACAGATCACCAGATAGACAGACGTCCGGACAGACACCCAAACTGACTTCTAAAAATATGTCCAGACAGTTAGATCTGTAGACGTTCAGACATACAGACAGACATATAGAGGCCATCATACAAACATACATCCAGACAAACGTCTAAACAGATATATATCTCCAGACAGATGTCCAAGAAGTTTAGACAGGCTTTCAGAGAGATATCCAAATAGACACAACCGAGAGACAGTCAGACATCAACAGAAGGCTTTTAGTCACTACAAACAAATGACTCCACAAACATTTCAAGAACTGCAAACTCTGATGATAGGTGCAAGAAATGTCCAGGTGCATTTAAGTGTATATATCTGATAAGATGTTACAAGTGGTGATCCAAAGCTGCACCAGATGATCCTGTCTGAGATGATCTGGTGATCCACAGCTGCATTAGATGATCCTGTCTGAGATGATCTTGTTAACTTCAGCTGCATAGGATGATTTTGTCTAAGATGATCTGGTGATCCATGACTACATATATGAAGATCCTGTCTCTGAGATGATATGAACCTTAACTGCATCTTGGAGGATTCAGTCTGAGATGACCTTGTGATCCACAGGTACATCTTGGAGGATCCTGTCTGTGATGACCTTGTGATCCACAGGTACATCTTGGAGGATCATGTCTGAGATGACCTTGTGATCCACAGGTACATCTTGGAGGATCCTGTCTGAGATGACCTTGTGATCCAGAGGTACATCTTGGAGGATTATGTCTGAGATGACCTTGTGATCCACAGGTACATCTTGGAGGATTATGTCTGAGATGATCTTGTGATCCACGGGAACATCTTGGAGGATCCTGTCTGAGATGACCTTGTGATCCACAGGTACATCTTGGAGGATTATGTCTGAGATGCCCTTGTGATCCACAGGTACATCTTGAAGGATTAAGTCTGAGATGATCTTGTGATCCATAGGTACATCTTCGAGGATCCTGTCTGAGATGACCTTGTGATCCACAGGTACATCTTGGAAAATTCTGTCTGAAATGACCTTGTGATCCACAGGTACATCTTGGAGGATTATGTCTGAGATGATCTTGTGATCCACAGGTACATCTTGGAGGATCCTGTCTGAGATAACCTTGTGATCCACAGGTACATCTTGGAGGATTCTGTCTGAGATGACCTTGTGATCCACAGGTACATCTTGGGGGATTCAGTCTGAGATGATCTTGTGATCCACAGGTACATCTTGGAGGATCCTGTCTGAGATGACCTTGTGATCCACAGGTACATCTTGGAGGATTATGTCTGAGATGACCTTGTGATCCACAGGTACATCTTGGAGGATTATGTCTGAGATGATCTTGTGATCCACAGGTACATCTTGGAGGATCCTGTCCGAGATGACCTTGTGATCCACAGGTACATCTTGGAGGATTCTGTCTGAGATGACCTTGTGATCCACAGGTACATCTTGGAGGATTATGTCTGAGATGATCTTGTGATCCACAGGTACATCTTGGAGGATCCTGTCTGAGATAACCTTGTGATCCACAGGTACATCTTGGAGGATTCTGTCTGAGATGACCTTGTGATTCACAGGTACATCTTGGAGGATTCTGTCTGAGATGATCTGGTGATCCACAGCTACATATAAGATCCTGTCTATTCAGATAATCTGATGATCCACATGTGCGTAGGATTATCTAGTCTAAGATGATCTGATTATCATCAGCTCATTTGCCTAGGATCACCCTATCTGAGGTATGGCAAACCAGTTTCAACCCCTCCCCCCCCCCCCCCCCCGAGTTATATATGTCAATCATGAAACAGTGTTGTGCAATTATTTGATCTGACCAATGAGGACCGAGTGGATCCTGCGTTCAGAACCATCTTAAGGTATCCTAAGGTAAGGTATTATAACCTTCAACCTTATCATCCAGGGCTCAAATATTATCGTAACACCCTTTGCTGGTGTGTTCATGACCCCTGGTGATGTGGTATTAACACCTCAGTGATGTGTTCATTATCACCAGAAGTGAATCCAGCTGTACACAGAAATAAATATGAAACTGAATGCTGCCCCATTAAACACACAAAACAACAATTTACAATGTTGTAACTTGTTCATATTTCATCAATTAAAAAATCATAAATGATTAAAACTGCATTTATTTATATTAATCAATTAGCAGAGTTACATTCTGACAACATATTTCTACTTATAAAATAGTGTTTAACTGCAGACAAATTCACAAGATAAAGGAGCAGATTTTCAATTTGTCACCAAAAACTGCAGAACTACATAAAGTATTTAATTCTTTATGGTGGAAAACCACAAACATTTATGCAGATATGTTTAAGGATGATATCATGAGTTAGCAAAGTTCAAACAAATCTTATTCACTTAACACTTATTAAAATCTCTCCTCATTAATACGTTGAGTAGGACATACAATTTTTACAATCGAAAATTGCACAATGTATTAGTTAATTTGCAATAAGTACGTTTCATTGACTAAGTGTCACCTCTGTATCAATCCCCCCACAATACATGGCGACAACAATCCCCCACATAATGATTAACATATTTGGGGACTTTGCAAACTTAATCAGGAAAATCAGATAAGTATTAATCTGGAACGCTGAAGTGCATAGTATTTCATAGGCCCAACACTTCAAACATAAATACATCTGACTACATTTTGAGTGCGTATATAGGATACTTAGTATAATGGAAGCTAAATTCATTTGGACATACAGTGTACTGTAATCTAAATCTGCTATATTTATGGCAAGCAAAAATCTCCTTAACAATAACACAAAATTCAAAACTGCCAGCACTTAACTAAATCTATGTATTTGTTTATTTATTTATTATTAATATATCAGATAGACTTCCATTGCAACAATTTCAATTGTTTGGAGAATCCCTACCCACTTCTAAATACACCCCTGGTAGGTCTGAATAAATTATAAAAGAATACAGTCAGTGTAGAATCATTAGGTGAACAATATTATCCAGAAATTTTTAATAAATATGATATTATTATTTACCTTTTGGCAGCTATTATTCAGTACATGTTAGTGCCATCATCCTATTGCCATAAACACACCGTGCCTATTAGCTGTCTAGAGTCCGCTCGATCATGGAACTATAGCAATCTGATTTATGGAAGCATATGGTTGCCTTGAACAAATGATACATACCCACAACGCCAGTAGATGCACTACAAGATTAATCAGACAGACTGTATAGTCACAGCGGATGTTAAATAACACACAAACGCTACATGTAAAGATACGACTGACGCATTGTTGTGATGGCAGAACATGAAGTTGCTTGGATGGAAATCACTGCTAGTGGTAGTACCTGTGTTTGGTAAGCACTCAAGGGATTGTGTAAATTGGACTTGTGTCAGAATTCTGTGTATATGCTCGTAAAGCAAGCAGGGTGCTTCCGGTAAGATTTATGTAGTAGCAACAGTAATGTTTAAGGTTCACTGGATACAAGTACGCTGTAGTAGCAACTCACCAAAACAAAATCACACTCCCTTAAAATGAAGCAAATATTCAATTTGATTCATTCTAACTCTGCATAAACAGAATTGTACCGAAAATGTAACACTGAAACACAAAATAAGAAAAACCCTAAAAATCAATTGCCTGTTGACTTAGAAAAACAATTACTATCAATTTAGAAAACTTTCACCAACTTCAATCCTGATGACCTTTGACCCCAAAATCTGTGGCTCTTGAGCAAAGCAGTGCATGTGTACAGAACCAGGTGTCAGCACATACTTACAAGCAAAGCTCTGCTGTGGTGTACTTAGCACATAATTGTAAGCCTAGTTTGTGGAAACATCTAAATAACAAACCTGTGTTAGAGGAGGCTATAATGTCTAATGTCATGTTGCAGGCACCACTTAGACAACCGTCGCAGCATTTGGACTTTTCCCGAGCTTTCCAGCAAAGCATCTAGAAACATTATGCAGAAATCTGAGCCCCATTTTTGCAGGAAACAAAAACAGAAGGTGCACACACACACAGGCAATAGAAAAGGGTTGCAGATAATATGTTTAGGGTGTTTGTCTGGTAAGATTTAAGACCTATTAAAAACAAAAACTTCAAAAAAGTAGGTTAATATTTTCCATGACAAATGCAGTACTTATAATACAACACTGAAATGTTGTTTAAACAATGTCTATGAGTCATTAATTTTATTCTAATTGAATTTCTGAAAGAGGGCATTTGCAGTAAAAATGTGACACCAGCACTTTTGCATTTAAATACTAAATTGTCCCAAAATGGAGAATTTTTATTTGTTCAGAGTTTTTTGATACTATGAAAGTTAAAAAATTGTCATTCTGTTCTACTGTCTTGTTTTCTAATCATTTATCTAGTGACTTGACTTCCTTAAAATATCACTCAACATGACCAAAATTGTGTAAAATAGGATAACTAACGTACAAAAACACGCATCAAAGATTTGAAGTGGTAGGATCTGTGTTGTGACCAGTTCTTTCCTGATTTCCTTTCGAGGTTTCTTTACTTCTGGAAGATCATGAAAATTAATGTTTTATCATTTTTTCTAAAATAGTGAGATCTCCAATCGTGTCCGAATATTTCAAACCTTTAATAATTGATACCTCTCTTGGACCTGTCTTCCCAAAAAGAACATATTGGTAATTAACTGAGGGTTTCCGTAAAAATTGCATAAAAACTGTTCACTCATGGTGTATCTGGATAAATATTACCCGATCTGCGAAACACTTACTTTTTTTTAAATGTTACCCGATCTGCAGGCCTACTGATGTATCATGGACATAATCCATGTTGAATCTCATCTACATCTGGCAGGTTTATGTTACAATCATAAATTTTCCACACTAGATATTCTGTGAGTGACCTCCCTTGGGCAGCTTTTTCCACCATATTTAACAAGATTCAACAGATTTAACAAGATTGCCACCCAGAGAATAAACTGTAGATGGCAGGTGGACAAGGAAGCCTTTTGGCTTATCGAGAGTCCAACCCTTTTTATCTACAGTGTATGTGTATCCCGCCCTTCTGAGATGGGTCGATTTTATTTTAAAACATATTCACACTACTAGCACCCACACAATCAGCAGATAATCTGTTCCATTCATTTACAGTCCTTTGTGAAAATGAGAACTTTCTCATATCTAATCTACACTGCTCCTTTGCTAATGTAACTTCATGTCCTCTAGTTCTTCTATCTTTCTTAACTGAGAAAAAAATATTTCTGTCAATATTTTCATAACCATTTATTATTTTAAACACTTCTATCTGATCTCCTCTCAATCTCCTGGTCTCTAGTGTTGTTAAACCACATTCTTTTAGGCATATTTTGTAACTAAGATCCCTTGGTTTTGGTATCATTTTAGTCGCTCTCCTCTGTACTCTTTCTAGCATATCTATGTCCTTCTTGCGATATGGCCTCCACTCTTGCATACAATATTCTAAATGAGGCCTCTATATCGTTTTGTACAGCAGTATTATTAGTTCTTTTTCCTTATATGCTATATTTCACCTAATTAATCCAAGGATTTGATTTCCCTTTGAAGCTACAATTCCACACTGCTCTGAAACCTTCATATCAGCACTAATGGTTAACCCTAAGTCCTTTTCTTTTATAGTAGGACTAGGTATACCCCATTGTATGTTGTACATCTTCCTTCCCATGACCTTTGTGGAGGCATTTACATTTCTCAAAATTTAACAGTTGCTATTTTTCAGACCATCTGATCAACCTGTCAAGATCATCTTGTAAATGCTGTCTATCTCCATCATGTTTAATCCTTCTAAACACTTTTGTATCATCTGTAAATGTCAACACCTTGCTTGTTATACCATCGTCCAAATCGTTGATATATATTAAGAATAATATAGGTCCCAGTACAGATCCCTGTGGTACCCCACTCAAAACTGATTTCCAGTTTGAAGCCTCCCCATCAACTACTACCCCTTGTCTTCTGTCAATCAGCCATTTTTCTATCCAGTTTATTATACCATTTCCTACGCCATGGGCCTTTAGTAGCAGTAATCTTTGATGTGGCACTTTGTCGAAAGCTTTCTGAAAATCTCAGTACACTGTAGATGATATCTACTGGTGATCACTCGTCTACCCACTTAGTGATATCTTCCAAAAAACATAACATATTTGTTAAGCATGACCTCACTTTTAAAAACCCATGTTGAGATGGGTTTATCAAGTTATGGTTAACAAGAAAACCCACCATGTGATCTTTAATTACTCTTTGTAATAATTTGTTTCTGAATTTTTTTTTAAATAACGGTATGTTTTCTTTCCATTCTATAGGAACCACTCCCTCTTCTCATGACAAGTTGAAAACTGTTGCAAGTGGTATGCTAATTTGTTCTACAATTTCCAATAGTAGTTTGGACGGAATCCCATCCACTCCTGGGGCCGGTTTCGTGAAGCGGCTAAGAACGTTCTTAACGCTAAGATGATTGTCTTAGTAAATGATGTGATTTTTTTAATAAAGCGAACATAGAAGTTTACGCAAACACGTGACGCTAAGTAATTGCGTAACTTTAAGTACACTTCATGAAACCGTCCCCAGGTGATTTATTATCCTTCATAGCCCTTATTTTCTTAGCTACTATTTCCGGGGTTAAAATTAACTGTCCTAAATAGTCTGATTCTGTCCCCTTGAACTAAGCCTCTTGTACTGGCAGTGAACTAATATCTTCCCTGGTAAAGACTGAACTAAAACACTCATTCAGGTCGTCTAGCTTGCCTTTTAGAACCCCTCTGATATAATATTTCCAGCACTATCTTCTAGAGGACTGACCAGTGACCATATCCTCAACTTTCTGTTTGCTCCCAACATTTGCAAAAAAAACTCTTGCTGTCATATTTTATATTACAAGGTAATTTTTGTTCGTAGCTTCTCTTTGAATTTTTAATTTCAGTTGTAGCTTGGTTAAGTGCTTCTTGTAGTTGTTGTCGTCTTTATCATTTCCAGTATGACTATATGACCTCCACATCATTTGTTTGTACTTTCTAATGGCTTCTTTCGATAAGTGTTTCTTTCTGGACCGTTTCCTTGTTTTTTCAAGTGAACAAATTTATCGACGATGCACTCAGTTTTCATTCTTTAAGGAACACTTGATTTACAAGTTCATAAATTTTTAGCAATATGGGCCCAGCACAAGATTTACCATTCATCGAAAGCATTTGTCTGTTCCAATTGCTGCTGCTGTAATACTAATGCTAGCAACAGCCACACAATTACAGAACTGCATTATTCCGAACACATCGCGATGTCAGGAAGCCAAGGCAACACAATTTCGCTTGTTTGTTAACTAAAAAAGAACCAACAAAGGTGACTCAAGGCCTGTCAACTGTCACATTAATCTGATAAGAAGTGTACACAGCAATAATCTGACTGTGTAACCAGAAAATTTGATATTAGGCTGTCAAAAAAATTGAAATGTTATATGAGATAAACAAAGATTACACTGCTTTGGAGATGATACTGATATCTGCATGGAAACAAGTGTGGATTTAAAACAGATGTTACATTATTTTTTATTTATAAAAATTATGGTTACATGTCATAATATTTTGTTTGCACAATCAGATAAAATTGCCCTCAGGACCATTTATGATGAACTTGTCTGTTTTGTTCCTTCGAATCACCCTCTCGTGTTAAGGGTGGTAATAGGTGTTTTCGTGGATGTGTTAATGAGCTAACTTTAAAGGTATTTGCAGGTAGAGTTACCTAACTCTATAATAAAGTGTCAATGTACTTAGCTATGTTTTGTTTACAATGTGAAGATTTTGTGGGCATAAAATTCCAATTGTGAACCATGTTTCAGGGTAAGGGTTAAAATCAGGCTAATTCAACTGATACAATTTGGCGGGCAGTATACTTTCAGTTTCAACATATTTATTCTAGTATTAACTAATCAAGAACATTATAATTATTATAAATTGTGAAACAGAGAAGGTCAGTTTAACCCGAGATGTCTTATTAGAAATCTATGTCATATATCATCTGATCGCATAATTAACATAATTTAACAAACTAACTATGGAACCTTGTCCATGGATTTTCAAGTGTGCAAAAGAAAGCAATAAAATTGATTTACTATGCACCATTTTGCAAAATAACATTTATAGCACATAATATATTATTTACCGAACCATTTGTTCAGCAAAGCGAGAATTACGGTCATGATAATAGTTCTCAGTTATGCACTAAACCTAACAGAACTGCTGCAGGTTATAAAGCTGTAGCAAGTCACGGAAATAAAGTCACAGGGAAATATCACAAGTGAAGTCACGGAAATATAGTCACAATGAATATAATTTGTAAGAGGTGGGCCTTGCAGAAGGAAAGCACTAAAACCTATTTGTTGTCAGAATTTGCGACAGAAAGCCTACATGTATATGTCCTTACAAACAGGTAGTAGTGCTACAAGCCCAAGAACGAACTGACCACACGTACTTCCTGAAAATAATATTTACCAAAAACAATGCATTCTCCTTCATCCTTTGTTGTCCTTACCTCTGTGTTAGTAACATATTATCACTTTGTGCCTAGACTATTTTCAGGTGGAGGTAGAATCGGTTTGATTTTCATAACCGATCATCGGTTTGGCCAAAGCAATCAATGATTGTTTGATTAATCAGTTTTTGGGCAGCGTGTATAAAAAAGGTTTGGTCACTCAGTGGCAGTAATAGTTTGACCCATCAATGTGCTTTGACATGATAAACATACAATGTATCTGATTAAAATGTATACACCAGTTCATAATAATCACTACAGGAAACTTACTGAATGTTTGTGTAATGTTTTTTGAACATGTCATTAGCACAGCAGAATGATGAAGGATGCTAATGCCATCTTTTTCATGAAACAGGTTTTAGTCTTTTGGTTTGACATACATAGTTCACTCAAAAAAATTTATCTTTATTATTATTATATTATTATTATTATATAATCGAAACAATTGTAATCAATCAATTGTTCAGAAGCATGAATCAATCAATCAGTGACAACATTATTTGGAGCAACACTCTCTTCGAGCTGGGTGCATTTGCACCTTACACGTATACAAAAAACTACACATATCTGCAAGGTGGATCAAAGAAAGAGACTACTGGTTAGGTTTTTCCATTAAATTTTTTCTATCCCTGGCACTGATAATTTAGACAACACATGCCGAGATAGAAAGGACAATACACTGTTAGCGTCTCTTCCAAAAGGCAAAGAGAGGTTAACAAAATTGCTATGTTTTGAGGTGGATTTGAACCATGTTCTCGACAATTGGTCCAGTGTTCTTACCCCTTGATCACCACACCCTACTAATTTCAACACTTTACAACTTTTCACCCATAATCGCTATCTCCACTGACAGAATTCCAAGGAAACAGAAGCCAGAGGCACAACACAATCTGTGTTAGTGACAGGACCAAGGGCATGTGAGAGGTGCCCCATCAGGATCATAGATACACATTATCACATGCAGCAATAAAGGACTGTGCCTGTAATAAACACTGAATCAGCTGTTGATTAGGGCAGCTTCAGAGAAGCCACAGCAGGGACCTCTCTCTAGACCTGCTACACCAGAGTGCTCTGACAGCTAATTCTGTGCATGTCCACCACATGAAAGTGATGACATTACTTAGAATATTTACACGTTTTGTTCCCACGAATATTTACAAGGACCACCATAATGGATGGAACCATTTCACCAAGTCCCAACATGCTACGTACTTACCGAATTGACCGTATGTATTGGGACACATAAAAATAATTTAATTTTCAGCTGTCCCAAAACATATGGTGGAAAAAACAATTCTCAGAATCACTGTTCCAATACTTAGGGATGCGAACGAAACCTGATGTTATGTCGTCCCCGTTTTATTACCCTGGTATTAACCCCCAAGTTTGTGTTGTTCACATCAGAGATGCTGCGATTGTAATACATTTTATTGATACAGTTTTTTATTTACGTGTCGGCATCAAGGACAAAATGGGTACGCAACGTCAGAAGTATGAATAATTGGTGTCCCAATACATAGGGACAAAAAATAATTACATTTACAAAGGTGTCCCAAAACATATGGTACAGAAAAATAATTATTTTTCTAGATTTTTAGGGTGTCCCAAAACATACAGTGTCCCAATACATATGGTCATTACAGTATAACGAGAGTCCACATGGCAAGTGCTGTATATACTATAATCTTCCATTATCATTCAACTACATCACGGTTGTGCTTCCGTAACATCATTAGTATAATGGTATACTGCTTGTATTCACATGAAACAGCCAACCCAACATTTATTTATTATTTAAAAAATCTTTTATGCCTGGAATGTTTATGAATTAGTAATAATTCCAAGCATCTACATCTCCAGAACATCTCAAAAAGGGTTGGTTTCATAACCACTTGATTACAGTGGCTGGTCATACGTTCATAACTCCATAAATTGTTCTTGTGAAGACTTGGACAAAAACAAACTGAGCATAGTAATTTTTTCCTGGGATGGTTACCTGTCGGGTTATGCTATCCATGTATACTAGATAGGCACATCCATACATCAAATTAATTCTGTGAGTGGATATTTCACAAGTTGTAATACAAAAAACCTAACACTCACAAGTCTAAGACACTTAAGCATTTATTAAAAGCAGTGGAAGTGTAAGGGTAAATATCTTCAGATAAATACCACAATGTATCAAATGTCAAGAAGGTCTCTGCACATCAATTCCTTGAAAATGTCTGCACTTCTTTCTGTACTGAAGTCTAGTGACATTTTTGTCAGACATCCATTTAGTGGTATTCTTCTGCGGCTGTGAATGCAGACTTTGTGCCCAATTTAAGATAAGGTCCTTTCTTGTAAGTTTTCAGTCAGATAAGCTCAACCAGCAAGACAGAAACACTTGAGAAGCATGGCCAAAATGAAATGTATCTATTGTCATTGTCTATGAAAAAAGTTCCCATTGTATCAGATTTCAGACTGTGGCATCATCTGTGTCTAACATTACATAGACACTTGATGTCCAATCTTTTAGTTTTCAGCTGAATCTTATGGAAAGTCCTTCTTTTGTCTGAAGATTTGCTTAATTCCTTTCATTATGTACCTATTTTATGATCTCAGACTTAACCATATCTAACAAGATCACCAAACAGAACAAAAAACCCAGTTGCCAAAAGGACAAGGATCACGTATCAGTTTTGACTCCACCTCCATCCCCTCCTGCCAAGAGACTGGTTATAAGTGTGGGATTTTCACAACATGCACATGTGTTATGTTTTAGCTTTTCTGATGCTTTTCCCTGCTTCTAAATGGTACACGGGGTTTTGCCTTAAGGCTTTTTCCTCCTACAAGTGCAGGGTTTTTAGGGCGGTAATTAAAGAAGGATTAATAAACGGTGTGGCGGAATGGCCCCACCTCTCTCTAGGATGTGGTAATAGTTAGTAGTTTTAATCGTATAAATGTCTGGGAGGCATCTTTTTAATAGTTCTGGTGTATTACCATAATTTAAATATGGTATTCTATGTGGGCTTTTTTTAGAATGTATAGGTAAAGTAAATGGGGCAATGTTTAAGACCTCAGATGGCCCACATTTGATTGTAATTATTTTTATCTAATAACTCATCCAATTATCTGGTGAGTAATAAAATAAATGTCAGAAAGATATTCTGGCCGTATTCTCTCATATCTGGTGTTGTCTTGTTGCACTGCGTAAACAAATTAAATAGGGCGTTTTAAAAGGTCATGCATAAATCAACTAACTTCAATCATACAAATAAGATAAATTCACATAAAAATATATGCAACACAATAAATCAATTGAGAATATTCTGCAATAGCAATATGTAGCAAACAAAACATCTTGGGTGTAGATCAAAAGAATTACATAAACATAGTTGCACCGAAACCCAATAAGTGCAGATGTGTATCGAGTTCTACAAGTGGCGTGTGCAGACACTGTTGTGTGCTGCGTTGTAAGTCTATTACCTGTCTCCACATGGTTTCCTCTTCAGTTGGCGAACGACAAAAAACAAAATCAATATGAATACATTATCAACAACCGTCACAGACAAGAGTCGTGCAGGTTCAGTTTCACTGTAATTAAAATACTCCATTTGCAACAGCAGACAGCCTTTTCTCCCAGTGACGGTTATATCTGTTTATTGACATATCTAATGTGAGATTCAGAGCTCTGTAGACGTCAATCTATAATTAATACACTAACATAGGGTTATTGTAAGTGCATATCCTCCTGGGGGTGGTCAACTAGCCTATTTTAATGTTCATTCGCTTCCTTGCATTGTTGGCCTCTGATATACCCAATGCCCACTGGAGTTGTATTTTACAAAACACAAGTAAGTCATACCCTTATAATGTGTTCTTCATATGCTCTGCTGTTCTAGATGGCCTTTGTCCTACCTGAGCAAACTGAATGGTGATCCATTCTCCTGATAGTGCCACTATAGTTGAGTGGTTTGTTGTTCAATGGGGGTGTAATTTATGCTAGAACAGGGGTGGATAATATAAATTGTTTTAGGAAAGGTTGTTCACTTTTATATGATATAATATCATGAATACACTGAAGTTATTTTTACATATTGACTGCCAAAATATGTTTAAACTTATAGGTGCTTTTTGATAATTTTATTTGTAATGTTTCTGGGTGAATATAAATATCCATCCTAAACAACTAATTCAAAAACAGATTTATCTGGTAGTCTAATTATATTTCAAAAACTGTGATTCATCATAATAACACAAATAATTTGTGTTGTTGGATTTTAGACATGAAAATAGCACTAGCTTAGTTACATTTGTTTACAGAAATATAATCAAGCATGCTTTAAAAGCTAAATTATTGCGAAATTATGGAAATCTGCAGACTGTAGTTCTAGAAAACTATACTCAGTTCATGTACTATTTCTTATACGTAAAAACAAGATGTGGTCACACCTGTAAACCGTAAATAACTCATACTGTAGTCTGGTAAAAATGTTGCTTTGAACATGTAGTTTATGTTGAAATAAATAAGTACACCGCAGGGTTACAGACCGCAAAAGGGTGATCTTTATTACTACACTAGTTCTCGGTTCATTTAGGCAGCGAAACTTTTTATGTTGCAAATAGAAAATAGGTGGTGTTTGAAAAATAATAAATAAATAAAATAAATAATAATAAAAACAGTCCGAAGACCAGTATAAATTTTGTTCTCATCCTGGGGTGGGTCAGTGAGAAAGTACAGATATATATATATATATGTATATATATATATGTATATATATATATATGTATATATATATATATGTATATATATATATATAAATTCAAAGTGAAGTTATGTCACAAATCAAAAATCAAATACTATTGTACACACTTTCATTACATACACTTCCAAAACAATAATATTAAATATTATTTATTTGTTCAGTTGATAAATATATCCCATAGCAGAAACAATTTGTCTATCCAGAAAAAAAACATCTCACAGAGAACAAAGATTTAGTAGAAATGGTTGATTTTTTTTAATGTTTGAGTTTTCCCCTGGAGGTAAACAGTGCACAAATTATGTAAACGGACTGCAAGATTCTTTCCAGAGGCACAGGCATGAAAGAAGTTGTTTATCTTCCTTTTTTGTGCGATAAACAAGAATGCTTCAAGCCAGAGGCCATACTGGATAAGTAGTAAGTACTACACTTCTAAATCATGTATTCATTTCACTGAGTCTGCGATAAAGAAAGATTATCAGTTGACTCACCATTATTTTCTGTAGGTTTAACAATAATATAATAATTATTATTATTTCAGACAAAAGTCCATATGTATACATACAATACAAGTAAATAAAAACATAAATAAAAGACAAAGATATACACACACATGGAATAAAAAATATTTGTTCACAACAGATTAGTAAACAAATACCCATGTTTTTGTAACCACATGCATATGTGCTTGTGTGCGTGCACGTGTGGTTGGCAATGTACTTAGTGGTGTAATCTATCAGCCGCCAATGTCATTACAAGTTAAATTATAAATGAACTGATAATTTATAATTGGAATGCACCCAATCATGACATGTACTCTAACAAAATCATTAAACATCTTTCATAAGTCAATCAATTACTCTTTTATTGCCAAACAATACAGATACGCTGCTAGTCTTTATGAGATAATCAAATACAGGACAAAATGTGTATGCATCGCCATGTGATAGTCACTGTCAGTTAATATTATAAACAAAAAAGTATTAACAAGAACATGAGCCCATTGATCATCAGGATCAGAACAATCTGTCATTGCAATAAAAATAGCATAAGATATTAATAAAATCTTACATTTCTGCCGACATTCATCATCTCAAGTGTAATTTTCCTTCCACAAAAAGTCGGCAATTACAAAATGTCCATCGTACCATCACAACTGAATGAGTTTTGGCTAAGATCAACTGTAACAGCACAATTTACAAGTCAATCGATTCCAATTACACTACAGCATAATGTATCTGATTGTTTAGAACTAAGGAACTGTAACTGATTACTGCATAACTGTAGTATCCATTGAGTCATTGACATTGATTCCAAACCTGCAGCAAAAAAACTTAGCAGTAATTCATGCATGTGCATGTAACTTCTTTTATAAAAAAAACAGTTGAGTTTGGTTATACTTAACATATCTAATTATTGTAAAATATTGACTATTGATGTAGCATTGTAATTTATTTTTTAATAGCCGTTATTGAAGTAAGTTGTTGTTGAAGTCTTATAAACAGGTCTATAATTGTAATTTTACATTGAGCACTGAGTAATTGTAAATGACAATTGTAATTGAACCCAACCCTGTTTGGGGGGCTCCAAATTCCCATGTAGTACAGCGAGAAATAAAATAACAATTAATTCCACGTCTTGCAATCCACGCCCATTTGTGAAGACAATTTACTTCATTTCAACTGTTCTTTTGTAGCTGCTGCTGAAAAGATTAGTGAAATAATTATAGTTTGCTGCTGTCATTACGAATTTACAGAAAAGTTACTGTATTCACATTCTCGTTATATTTTACTTTTAGTGCCATCCAATATTACCTGAATACGACGAAAATTCAAAAGTTGTACCTCATATATGGTTACAGATTAAGTCTACAGCAGAGTTAAAAAGTACAAAAGAACATAAACCCAGACTCAATTGTATATATATGTTACAAATCAAACTCGCATGGCAACATTGTGGGAGGGCCATGATCGCCAACGCCAGCAACTGACATGCAAGTAGAGGTTCTAAGAGAAGACAAGTCAACCAGAAACTCGCACAGCACATTTATAGACACAAGACCACACAAGCTGCTAGAAATGTGCTCGCAATTTTACTTATTTGCGTTAATAGGGTTATACTTTGTGCATATTATATCATAGCCAAAGGGCCTAACTAGAAGGTGAGGCCTACTGAGTTGCTAAAAAAGATTTAACTGTACATGGTATTTATATGTTGGCATTTTTACGACTTACGCTGTCTCTGGCATTATCGTTTACCTAGCAGTACCATCTTCCTTATGTCTCGGTTATGGGCAATGCATCAACCGAAGAAACATTTGCCACTAACTTGTCAGATAGTGTGCAGATTTCAGCCGATCACATTTAAGATTTAAAAAAATCTTAATTAAGAAAAACTTTACCAGTTTATGATATCTTCCTATGACAACACCCGACATTTCATTATCTGTGATGGTGTCATTTTTTATGTACATAATTTTGAATCTTGCTAATAATGCTTTGTGACACCATGCAGTGATACTATATGTGATACCTTTATGTATATGGTATGTTTTCTTTGCTTAATTTGTGCTCATTATGTTAAGCACTGATAGCAAACATAATTTCTTTGGGTAATAATGATTATTATTATTTTTATGACAAATGCATTACAAAGTAACAATTTCTTTTGTTCAATCGCCCTCAAGGAGACACTTATTTTGGGAATTATTTGCTTATTGATCAAACTTTTAAAGTTACTTGATTAATTTAATTAAAGAAGTACATTGCTAAGCAATACTATTAATATATACAATCCATTGTCAGAATATAGTTTTTTGAAATAAAATTTAAGAGTATGACCTTTGAAAGACATTTAAAAATTCAAATTATTAAGACATGGGCCTTAAAAATTTAATTTTGATCCAATTTAAGACTTTTTCATACTTCCTTGTGCCATCATCCTTTAGTTTGTAAAAGTCAAAACATAGTGTAACTATAAGTACTTACACAATATTTCAACAATCTATATTACATAGGGGCAACCTTTTAAGTGGCATTTTAATATAACTGATTTTTTTGCAATTGTCCTTTTCAATGGTGGAATTATGTAACAATTTTGTTATGAAACTCTGTAATTGGAACATATCAACTGTAATTGAACCCTGGCTCTGAGTATGTAAATTAAAGCTTATGTAAGTTGTTGATATACCTGTAATTATTTGTCAAATTATTAAAACTGTTGTAGCTGCAACATATAATTTATAACCTTGTTACTTCATGTTTGCTTGTTCCTCAATGAAAGAGAATGGACAAATATATCAAAATAATAGAACATGTAAATTATACATTTTCTTAAATAATCACAATCATACATGTGCAAAATTCACTGCAAATGCCTGGTAATGCAAGACACTGTGGCATTACTACATTATACCATTCAGCTCACAGGACAATAGGGCCTTCATGCCATATCAACAACTATCTGCTACATGCTCTAATTACCAGATCAAGGCACTTTATCATATAGCAGTCTCCCTCAAGTTGAACAGGAACCTGGATAATGTCAGAGAAACATTTCCTGGTACAAGCTACCTGCAGCTGAGCTGTCTGTTAGCATTCAACCTGATACTGAAGTGTAACACATGCACACCATCTCATTACAAAGAGACAATGCCACTGGCAGCTTCCCTGACAGTTACTGCACATCAGTTTTGCACCAGAGCTCAATCGAATCTAGACTAATCACATCTATTACACTATCTTTAACTGACAAGTAACTGCACCATGCTTCCAAAGGCACAATGAAAATCGATCAGATGTGCGTGCATATTTTGAGAAAATGTCTGATTAATGTTAAGGGATAATACCCACACAAATACATGTGTTTTTCTAGATCAGAACATTTTGTAATTAGTGTTCTTTCTAACAGAAAGCTTGAGCAATAAAAAAAGATTTATACAATGTATTCTACATCTATGGAAGAGTGTAGTCATGTACTTAGCTCATTTATTATTCCCAATAAATTGCCATTTGGCAGTGTCAGCTGGGACCTCGGCTGACCAGTGCAAATGACTACTAGTCACTAGTATAATTCAATGATTATTAAATATGCATATCGTGTAAGATGCGCTAATGTAATCGGATTTATCAGGCAGTCGCGCATTGATGAATAATTTAGATATTGCAAAAGAATCCTTGAACAATTTAAAACACAATGCAATGGCACACAGCCAACAGAATCAGAAAAGACAATATCAGTCTCAGAAAGATGTAATGTATTGTATTTCACTATAATAATGTCTATATGTATCTGTTTTAGTTTTACATATTTTACACGTGTGTACCCAAGTCCAGGACTTCATATTCTAGGATGAACTTATCAATGCGAGCGGTAACCACGGATACATATATACGTCATGCACCGTGGACGACCCACAACCATATTTCCTACTTATAGTTCACTTCCACGAAATGCAACGAGGTATGCTCTACCCTCTTCCGTCATCAATCATCACTGCATGCGTGTCCGATAACATTCGCAGCGTCGGCGACGCCGTGCAAAAGTTGGCAGACGACACATATGCACACAGAAAAGCGACACAAACACGGCGCACATCGTACAAACCTGGTTGACGGACGGCAGGAAATTTTCATAAATCGCCCGGCCGCGCAAATCGCATATCATTGCCGCTTCCAAAATAGCTACAATATCAACATCACCACCTCTTTCCTCAGTCTCCCACCAGACTCTCTGCGGCGTCCGTCACGGCCGCTCAATCTCCCCGCGCTGCCAGGACTAGTCCATTAGGCACCGGTTAGCCAAAACATTACACTTCCCTACTTGATCCTTGTTGCGCGATTGCAAAACGTAAGACAACAGTATTACATCACAAACATTGACTACTAAAGCCAGTTGTGGATACCAATTCGAATGTTTTAATTTGTGTTTTTTGACATCAAATCCAACCTAACCTCGTCACGTCAAAAATGGACTGATCTGTTCGTTGAACGATTTGTTGACGGCGTGGTAGAAGCTAGTTTTCGCAGGGCGAAAATGGCACAAGGAAAATTTAAATCAAAGGCTCAGAATCCTGGAAAAGCAAAGCAGAAGTTAAAGAAGAAAGCCACAGTTGCGAAGAAAGGAGGTGTGTGTTGTCAAACGTGTTATGTCGAGAATGGCAACATGACAGCGTTATTTACGGTGGTACCTTGTAATATCGCTCAACTGTTACTGTTCTCTTAGCCTTAGCCTTGGTCTTGGGTGATTTACTCCAAACAGCCCAAACTTGAGCTAACGCAGGAGTTGTATGGTGCTTGTTTGTGCGCATGCGTTGTGGGTAGTTTGTTTGTTTATTTTATAGGCACTTTAGATGATTGGGTGTGGTGAAAGGGAGGTTCATGATCGCTGTTTGAAACGCTACGCTATGGGGCTTTCTAGTTCAGTAATCGGTGGTGGAATCATATTCCAGATTCGAACTGCTCGAGGGTAGAAAGAGAACACAGCTGCATTGAGGCGGCACCTAGGGGCTAGTTTTCGCTGTTGATTGTCCGGTACTAGTTTCCTAGTTTCCTAGTTGTTTCCAGCACTCGGCAACCTTCTATTAACTGACTAGTCTGTATATAATGTGGTTACAATGTTATGATCTTATGTCGGTCTCATTCAACTAGCCAGCCTTTTTCAGAACATTATCGCCAAGCTGACCTTTCTATGCTGGCACTGAGGGTGGTCACTGCCAGGGTGTTTGTCGTCCTCAGTGGTTCTTTTACGTCTCAAATTGAGACGGGACCGACATTACCGTGATCTCCGATTCACGAGGGATACACAGTCCCCAATGTTGAGAGCCAGGTTTTTACACCAAATATACCATATCTGCCTGGTCCGGATATTGAACTCGGGGCGCCGGCATGTCAGGCAGATGTGCTAACCACTACACTATCTCGCGCCCCCAACTCAGTCTACTGACCCGGCCTAACCCTATCCCTCACCCCAGCAGACGCTGCAAGTAATATTGGCCAGCTAAATAAAATATTACAGGCAATGCAATGTAACTCATACAGATAATTTATCAGCAGTCTTTTACTTAATTGACTCTGGACTGGTCACTGGCTGACACTGTTGACAGTGTTGTTACTGGTGCCTGCGGAAACTACTACACCGCTCCCTAGAGGCTAGACCCCACTGTGATAGCCTGTACTCTGCTGTAGGGTGTATTGTAGGCATACACATCACAATTTACATAGACCAACATAGTCGTAAGCATACGTCGCATAGTCCAATGCCCCAGCAGGGCAGTATGCACATCGCATCAATCAGCCTCAATCTCAGATGTGACACTCTTCTGGACACAGTACATATCGAGATTGATCATTGCTTCAGCCAAACCTCAAATCAAACCTCATGAACATACAAGCTTCAGTGTTTGGCAGAATGGTTGGCGAAATAGTGTGGAAGAATGACTGAACCTTCCTCGCATTCAGTGTATTCTTCATGTTGACATTGATGCTTCATGCAGAGATAAATATTGATATAATGCAACCTGTCAGCAAATAACGTATAAGAAGTTATTAAATTGATTAGGGTATATTTTGCTGTGATGGAATGCACCGGAATGACGACGAAATGAAGATGGTGGATATGTTTTGGCTATATCGTCGGCATCTGTTTGAACACCTTCTGGTCAGCAATAACTGGTTAAAGGGGAAATGAAGCACATCCGTTTTATATAGTTGGGTAGTAATGGCACCAACCAGTGCCAATAATGGCCAAGTTAAAAAAATTATTTAAACTATACCGTGGTGCTGTGCACATGAAATCATGGTGGTATGTTCTTATGATTGGGCTATGGTCGTTCAAGGCGTTTCATCCCCCCTTTAATATACAGCTGCCATCTTCATTCTGCTGTCATTTTATCACAGCAAAGCATTCCTTAACCTTTATAATAGTAGTAATACCTTGCATTTTGCTGACAGATTGTATTATGTTAATATTTATTAATGCATGAAGCATTAGCGTCAAGTGAAGCACACATTGAATGCTAGGACGGGTCCATCTTTGTACCACACTGTTCCGCTGAATACTGAAGCCCAGTGTGTGCTTTTAATACTGTTTCAGTAGTTCACAGTCTTTAAGTAATGTTAGCATTTGTCACACTGCCATTGGTATGTAAATCATAAATTAATTAAATATATTTTCATATTTTACAGCCAGGCAAATTGCACCAAAGAAGGCAAGATATGTGGATGCAGCAAAGTTGAAGAAAGTAAGTTGCATAGTATTAGTATGTTTACAGTACAGCTAACATTGTTAACTACAAAATATAGCCACCATATGACCATGGACACTATTTCCATCATGACACACTGGCGTGTCCCAGTGTAACACATTCTGGTGTCAACTGACAGTTTTCAACAGTACAAAATCAGTGTTAGGAAGGGAAAGTGATTTTAAAGAACAAAATCAGGCTTATGAGCTGGTGAGAATGTTAGTGAAATGCTCTGCAGGGAAACACTTTGATTTACCTTATTTCTTCCATTAAGCCTACATGTCCTAACTAGCGTAGACCCCTTTTTTGGCAGTGTGTGACACCGTGACAACAATTTCCAAAGCCAACATCGATTGTTGAATCTGTCACTGTAATTTAACTTCTACCAATGTCACACTAGATTAAAAAATCAGCACTTGATGAAAAGTTTCACCTAAATCATCAGACTTTACAGTGTTCTGGTATCCTTTTGCTCATTTGTGGATGCATTAATCGCTTGCCAGTCACGTCTGCCAAGATGGCTGTATTCAGGAACCCCAGAAAATGGGTGTACACCCTTGTATGTTTATTTAAATGTAAATTTTATCGCATCTCAGATATTTGTTGAGCATACTGCACCATTACTAGAGTGAATGTATATTTTCTTGTTACAAATTTGCAAATGAGTATTGAGTAGTAATCATTGTTATCAGTCTGATTTTGACAGCTAAATGTGTTTGCTTTTAATCGTTATGTAACACTTGCCCAGAAACCCCCTACCCCATGTAACGCATTGTCACGCTGACCCAGATACCCCTGCCCCCCCCCCAAGTGTGACATTCTATATGGATGACTCCTTAGGACTGTGTATGTGGGGCAGGGGCAGATGCAGAGCTAGGGGCTAGGGGGCCCAAAAACCTCCACTGGCAGCTGAACCAAATGGTGTAGAAAATTTGTCGCTGCCATGTCGCCATAACTTCTTGGCTGGACTGGTGACATCAGAAGACAGGGAGGGTGCTGTTGGAAATTTGTTGTCGCTGCGCAGCCATATTTTTTCGAACTCTTCTTCAGCTTCTCCACTGGCTCAACTGTGACATCGGGAGACGGGGGATGCTGTTGAAAAGTTTTTGCCGTTGAACGTTTTTCGCCATAACTTCAGCTTATTGTAACCTGAACGGGGCACATTCCCAAGGGTATAGGGAGGGCATGGTCATATGGGCCCATAGAAAAGGTCTACAGGCACACTAAATTCCAAAGGTCTGGGGGGGCATGTGCTGGATCCACCTATGTGGCTTGCGTATTTTCATAAGAAAGAACAGGGTAGTGCCACTTAATTATTAATTTTAATAGTTAACCTGTGACTTCTTCATTTTAATGACATTGTTTTAATCAAGTGGTTTTTGTTTTTTCAATGAATTGTTTAGCTGGTTGATGTAATATCTTACATATTATATAATATATGTTTACTATTGTGTTGTAGGATCTTACAAAAGCAATCAACAAGAATATTGAGCATGACTTAGCCGTGAGGGCGTCAAACGTGGACACAAAGTCGTTCAAGGTCATCCAGACACCGACAGTAACGAAAAAGGACAAGAAATAGTGTTACGAAATAGAGACAGTGATTAATGAAATGTGCTGGGTGATTCATTGATATGTTGTAATTGTGTCTTGTAAAATGTTGAAATAACAAATAAATGTGAGGTGGAATTTATTGTTTATTGGTGTTGACGATAAGCTATTGTGTAATTATTATAATCTAGTCAACCGCCATCAGACAGGGTCAAATACATTGAAAAGTATTTATATGCAAATACTTTTGACATTTCAAATGGAAATGCAAATACATGTTATGACAAATGCAGATACTTTTTAAAAGTATTTCAAATACTTTTCTAATTCTCTTGACGTGCCCGCGCACAATAAATAATGACAAAAAGAGCTATACTTGACCATTGTTTATTCAGAATTAAGGGAGTTCAATAGTACCATGCTCTAATTGGTCACACATTGTAAATTTTTTCCCGTGACAGGTTAATCCTGTTTTCCATTTCCTGTGCCCACTGATGCACTGTCTTTCAATAAAATTACATTAAGCCACACACTGTCGATTAAATGCTTGCTAACCTGACCCTGTGGCAGGCCAGCTGATACACTGATCATCCATCTGACAATGACCCAAGTTAAAGCTGAGTTAATGATCACTGGCTGCAGTTGGTCAGCTAATAAAAGAGCTATAGGGAGGCCAGTTTCTCTCAGTGAATGTCATGCCTCCGTGATCGCCTAAGTAACATGAGTGACCTGTATCAACTGCCTAGACCAAGCAACAATTTAATTAAACACAGCTGTGGTAACAGCTTTCATTGACAGAATTAAATGCTAGAAGTATTTGAAAAAGTATTTGATTTTTCAAATACTTTTAAAATGTATTTAAATGGAAATGCAAACATTTTTGGCTCCAAATTTTTAAATGCATATACTGGATCAGTCGCATTTAAATGCATTTGCATTTAACCACATGTCTGACCGCCATCGAGGTTTAATTAGCTAAGTGACAATTCTGGGATACCAAGTTGTTTTCTGCTATACTACCGCCATCTAACGGGTGCAACCGAATGCTGACCAACTCACCAATATACCCGCCAGGTGGCGACAGCTAGGTATCCAAATATGTGCGAACGTTTATTAAACTGACATTGATATCGATCTGCCACCTGTTTGTACAATTATTGTGCAATTTGTTGAGGTCAGATTCTAGTTTCAAATGTCCATGATCACATAGTCTTTTTTTAGGCGTTTTTTGTTTTGTGAACTCCCAATTTGGCGGGAGATCTCCCGAATTTTGACAAAATCTAGAAAATCTTCCGATCTCCCGAATTAGAATACAAATCTCCCGATTTTATTCGAAAACTTAAAAAAACTGCACTGAACTCCCTGAGTGCCTTGCTGGCATGCAAGATCAATGTTTCCTCTGCATGTTACCATGCAGTTGCAGATGTCGCCAGATTTGCTGGAGTCGGTTGGAAAGAACGCCTTTACAACATTGTTGCAGAAGCAATAAATTGACGATTGCATGGCGATCACAGTCTTTTGTTTGTCTCATTTTTCATGTTTTGCACTATACATCTACAATTTTTAACGTTGTATGTTTTGCTAGTATGTGTGTGATTCAGTTTTGGTGGCTTTCGATAAGCGTTCCCTTTTTACAAATTACCGGTAAAATCTCCCTATTGTGTTTTGATAATATTAGGGAGATCTCCCTATTTTGGGTTCATTCAACTTGGAAGCTCTGTGTATAAGAAATCATGAGCACTGGATCAAAATTCACATTGGGTGGGCTGAGCCGGAGCATCAGGGTGCATATATTTTACTAGCTGAGTTACGTACCTCGGCGTTGCCCGGGGGGAATGCAGTCATGTACATCCTCAAATCATTTGCACTGACATCTAAAAAAATATTGTTGACATAATTATGAACCCTAAAAATAGACCAAATCTCAAATGCCAAACATTTCAGTTCCATGAACCGCAAACCCATCCCAAATGTTTCCAGCTTACCCGCATTAATAAACTATAACTGGTCACTGGCCTAGCTATAGTTATTAGGATAACCTTTTGCAAAAAAATCGCACACGCTCACTCGTGTAACTGACAAAACCAGTAACAGGCAGCTGGGTTACGCATCCGGGATTTTGTAACGTTAATAACATAAAAACTAACACATTTGTACATGGAATAATTATATGTACAATGATATAGAAAAACATTAAATTCCGTTGCTGGAACTCCACAGAATTGTTGCAGTGTGTTGTTTGCCAGAAGTAGCACGCGGTCAATGAGCCCCCCCGGACGAATTTCGAAAATGCCTAAATCTACGAACCATCTGAATGGATCCAGTAGATCACTTGCACAATTTCAGCCCGATACATGCAAAACATTAATTACATTTATTAAGCATACAAACAGAGAACGAACTGTTTTATAATATTGATTATGCTTGAGCAGGGCTCTTCCGCGATGGCCAAGCGCCGTGCATGGCTCGGTCGTAACCACGCTAGTCGGTATGCATTGGCAGGGGCGGATCCAGAGAGGATAGTCTGGGTGGAGGGCACAAAAACCTCCACTGCCGGCCGAACGAAATGTAGAAAACTTTCGCTGCCGCACCGCCGTAACTTCAGCTTCTCCGCTGTTTCGGCCTGACTGGTGACATCGGAAGATGGGGGATGCTGTTTGAAATTATTCGTCGCTGCAATCGGAAGACGGGGGTGTGCTGGTGACAAATGTTCGCCGCCGCGTTGGCATAACTTCAGCCTTATTGTAACCTGAACGGGGGAACATTTCCAAAGGTCTGGGGGCACGCGCTACACAGGCCCCCTTGGATACGCCTATGTTTGGCGTTGTTTGGGCTCCTTTTCGGGGATGTCCCCCCAGGCGCCACGCATCTCTACTATCAATAATCACTTGGTTTAACGCCTTAGTGGATGCAACTCGTCGAGAAAAGTGGCGGCCGGTAGTTTGGGTGAGGCGGTCGACAAGACAACAAAATGAGGAGAATTGGAATATTTCAGGACTGAACGAGTCGGCTAGACATCTACGACGATAGGGAATTGTATTCTGAGTATAGATTTCGACGTCGCGACGCTCTGTCGATTGTGGACAAGCTCAGCGAAGACCTAGAACACCCCGAAACACGACACACACTGACGAGGCTCTCGATATATGATCACAATGCATGCGCGCATCTTACTTAAAAGTGATGAAAATAAGTACATCGCGGTTCACCTACGTCACCATCAAATTGATGCGCGAGATCTCCGTCAAGCTGGGAATTTTGCCAACGATGTTTATAATTAACGGAAAATTCTGTAGATGTGAATTAAAAAAAATATCGCATACATTTAATTGTCTCTTTAAAAGTTGAAATGTTTTTGTAGTAAAGAAACACTTTTGGGAACATAATTTCTATAAAATATACGACGAAGTGTTCGGCATCCAATTTTGGATGGCTTCACGGAGCTTTTGCTAGGCAACAGGTCACGCGATGAATAATTCAATTGTGCTCTGTGCCCCTTATTGCTACTGTCTTGTAATTATATTTGGCGTACCATTAAATTTATGCCAACCGTATAGCCAAATGTGCTTATAACACAATGCTGAATATTAACTATAAGAATCGATCGTATCTGCTCGGTCGGATCTGCGCGAATAACCGAGTACCGGCCTCCTGTACGAGTACTGGCCTCATGTACGAGTACCGGCCTCCTGTACGAGTACTGGCCTCATGTACGAGTGTCGGCCTCCTGTACGAGTATCGGCCTCCTGAACGAGTACTGGCCTCATGTACGAGTGCTGGCTTCCTGTACGAGTACCGGCCTCCTGTACGAGTACCGGCCTCCTGTACGAGTACTGGCCTCCCGTACGAGTATATACTGTGTGCTTCACAGCAGCGGGAAGGCAATATTTATACATTTTCTTTTCACTACGTTTAGAGTTAGTTATTTTTGGGACAGTGCATTATATATAGTATTTCCCCAAAGGTCTGTGTCTACGAAATAATAATTTTTTGTTTTGTTCAATATCCTTACGATATTCTCACTCTACGTTCATGTTGTGGCAGTACATATGCTGTAATTTATTTTCACACATCTTGTGCTGATGCAATAAGTACATTGTGTTATATTTGCATGCGGAATATTCGTAATATTCTCTTTTACAAAATGTATTTGTATTATGCTCAGGGTATAGCTTGTGCTGCTCTTTCGCAACGTCTATTCTATGTTTATATGATGTGTCCTATAAACATAGAGCACTATTATTTATTAAATTTTCCAATATGATTGATACAAATTATTTCTTAGCGCAATTTGGTGGTCTAGAGAAAAATTCTCTCCATCACATATTAAAAACGGATGAAATGAATGAAGATGGGGATATTGAACCATTTCAACATTCACCATACTTTGACGATGATAATTTAATAAACCATTTAACGAACAAGCAAAGCAAATTTATTTTGCTAAGCCTAAACTGTCAGAGTTTAAATGCAAGAATTGACGAAATTAAAATAAAGCTAGAGACATTCAGAAGTAGTGGCTGTGAGATTAGTGCTCTGTGTTTACAGGAAACATGGCTCGATGAAGAGGCTGACACTTCTTTATTTCAAATAGATTGATGTACATTAATATGCCAAGGCAAAATGTGTAGTGCACATGCTGGCTTGGCAATCTATCTCAGCAACAAATACAATTACAAATCTATAAAAATCCATGCTAATACAGACACTTGGGAAGGTCAATTTATTGAAATAATGTTGTGCCATGAAGAAAAAAATAATTCCTGGAAATATATATAGACCACCTAGAGATATAATTGAAAATTACCGTATATTTACAAACGAATTTGCATCAAATTTAGTTGATTTACAAAAATCTAAAAGTGAAATAATAATTGTAGGAGATTACAATATTGACTTGCTAAAAATTAACGAAAAAACCATAATATGTGAATATTTCGATACAATCGTTTCACATGGTTTCTTCCCTAAAATTACTATGCCAACACGACTTTCAGAATATCATGGAACACTCATTGATAATTTTTTTATGCAATTTGTCTAAAGGATTCTTCAAATCCTCAGCTGGTGTTTTAGTGAGCAATATTTCTGATCACTTTCCATACTTTCTAAGTCTGGACTATGTCGAAACCTCTAATGCGATACCAAGGTTTATACGAATAAAACAAAAAAATCCTGACCCACTCAATAAATTTAAAACTGAAATTATTCACTCAAATCTTTATGATAAACTTAACACAAATACTCATGCGGATCCGAATGAAAACTACAATATCCTCGATGAAATTGTTACTGCAGCTATGGATAAATTTTTACCTATTAAAGTAATTAAATTTAACAAATGTAAACATAAGAAAACTCTTTGGATTACCAAGGGCATTATTATGTCGATTAAATTTAGAAACAAACTGTATTCAAGAATGAAACAGACTCACGTAAATACAGAGCATTACCATAAACTTAAAACTGACTTACATACTTATAATAAAATTCTTAAAAGTAATATTAGATTAGCTAAGCAAATGCATTACCAATCCAGTTTTGAAAAAGATAAGCATAGTGTTAAAAAGATGTGGAGTTTAATTAAAGAAATTATTCAGAAAAGTAAAAAGAAAGAACAATTTGCAGATTTGTTCAAAGTTGATGGGGAAATGATTAGCGACAAATGCATTATTGCAAACATATTTAACACGTTTTTTACTAATGCTGGTCGTACTCTAGCCTCTAAAACAACTACTAGTGGAGGTAAATCATACAAACATTACCTGAAAACCCCGACATTTCACACCTTCAGCTTTAACCCAATTAACATGGAAACTACTGTTAATATAATTGATTGTTTACCTCCAAAATCAAGTTGTGGAAAAGACGGTATGTCAACACCATTACTAAAATTGATAAAAATGATATCAGCAATGCAGTCACTCTAATTATTAACCGATCAATAATAACTGGTATATTTCCAGACAAATTAAAAATTCTATCCTGCCAGTGATTAAAAAAAAAATTGGAAGGGTTATGTTTGATCAAATCCACGATTACTTCCATTCTAAAGCGTTATACTACAATAGCCAATGTGGGTTTATAAAGAAACATTCTACTGAGCTTGCTACTCTTGGAATCATAGACAGAATTATACAAGAACTTGATCAATCGGTTACGCCAATAAATATATACCTTGATTTATCAAAAGCATTTGACACAATTGTTCACAATATATTGGTACAGAAGTTAAATTACTATGGATTAAATGACAAGGCTCTGGACCTTTGTACGAGTTATTTACAAAATCGTAAGCAGTACGTAGAAATAAAAAAATTTCAGTGTAAGAAAATAGTCATCAACACTGGTATCCCTCAAGGTTAAATTTTAGGGCCACTCTTATTTATTATATATATATATAAATGACATAACACTTTCTAGTGACCTTTTCAAATTCATAACGTATGCTGATGACACCACCCTTACTAGTACACTAAATACATGTAATGATTCAGAAGGCCAAATGCAAAGTGACTCTATTAACAAAGAACTAACAAAGATTAGCAATTGGTTGAAAGCCAACAAACTGTCACTAAATGCCAAAAAGACAAAATTCATGATTTTTTATATGCCTCAAAAGAAAGTAGAATACCCTGTATTACAAATAAATGGGGCATACATTGAATGTGTAAATGATTTCAATTTTTTAGGCATCACAATAAATAACCATTTAAACTGGCAGTCATAAAAAAAAATAACAAATAAAATATCTAAAACAATAGGCATACTAAATAATCTTTTTACACTTTCTAAACACTTTTTACAACCTAATACATTATATATTATGTACAATGTTCTTATTCTCCCTCATATTAATAATGGCATACTTTTATGGGGTCATCAAGCACATTGAATTTTCAAATTACAGAAAAAAGAAATACGAATAATATCCTTAAGTAAATACAATGCTCACATAAGTCCTATTTTTAAAAGACTTCAGTTGCTAAAGTTGGATGACATTTATAAAATCCAACAATTAAAATGTTACTATAAATTAATTAACAATCTTTTACCATACTACTTCAATGTTTTCCCAAGCACACACATTTATGATATTCATCAGCACTGCATACGTGAAAGAAATAATCTGTATATGTCCAGATTCAAACATGAATTTGCAAAAAAATGCATTAGACACAACATAGTAGAGACAATTAACAATACACCAAGTATTATCATTAATAAAATTTACACCCACAGTCTATATGGTTTTTCAACATACACAAAAAACGTTTTTATTTTAAATTATGAATCCACTTGTCGTATTCAATTGCTTAATTTGTAATTCGTAATTCGAATTACAAATAAAGCAATTGAATACATATTAATAATAATAATAATAAATAACTTCTTAAGCGCCAATATCCTCAGACAATCCGAGCTCAGTGGCGCACCAAAACCAAAGCATTCTCGTACTCGTGTGCTAGGCGAAATTCGTCAACAAATGGATGGATGTGCTAGGAAGCTAGGGAGGATAGGCGATATTGAAAAGATAGGTTTTGAGGTGACGACGAAATGTAACAATATTTTCTGCTAATTTAACATTAACGGGAAGCGAATTCCATATAGTTGGCGCGGCAACTGAAAAAGCTCGAGTTCCAGCCTTTGTCTTAACTCTAGGAACAGATAGCAACTTCGAACTAGACGACCGAAGTTGTCTGGCTTGTCTGGCTGGTGTGAGCATTGAGTGTAAATAACTAGGTTGTTTGGATGAAAGGGCTTGGTAGATGATTGTGCAGATCTTAAACATAATGCGATATCGCACGGGGAGCCAATGCAGTGATTTTAGAAGTGGCATTGAGCCGGAGAATCGAGGAGATTGTGTGACTACCTTTGCTAAACAATTTTGGACGCGTTGTAGTTTTGCAATATCCTTGATAGCAATATTATGAAGGAGGGAATTGCAATAATCTAATCTGCTGCTAACAAGAGCTGTTGCGATAGTCTTAGCGACAGAAAGCGACATATGTCGGCGAATGCGGCGAAGATCACGGATATGATAAAAACAGCAACGGCACGTTTGGGATATGTGTTGTCTGAAATTGAAGTCGCAATCAAAGGTCACTCCTATAGATTCCGTACTGATGCTGTTAGAATGTATACCGAAGTATCCATATGTACGTCAATGTGTACACGATTACATATAATCAGTCCTTGTATTATGTATGCCTGTTGACACATTGAGTAATTATCAACTATGAAAACAAGTCATATGCTATTCTGATTTGTCATGTAAATTTTAGTGTTGTTTATATTTATGGGGTGGCTCCTGTGCTAGCGATATTATATATCTTAATGGGAGTCTCCCGACCTTATCTATTACGTACGTTATTCGTTGTATATGTATCGTATTTATAGATCAAATAAATTGATTCTGTGTTCTGAGTTCTGGGAAGTTAATATAAATCTTGGCAAAAATAAAAAAAATCCAGTGTGAATCATATACAACATCACATGCCTGCGCAGAATCATACATATTAAATGTTCAGACAAGATTCCCAACACAATGCCGTGGGAATTGACCAAACAATCAGTAGAAAATGAAATTTCTTGAATCAGCATCAACGTTGGGTCCTCGTGCCCGGGGCCATGCGGTGACACTGCATGCGTTGCTGAAGCTGCCAAAGCTCGTGACCAACGTGGCAGCTCAGATCGACTTGGCCAGGTACGACAGAAAAGTCAGGGACTACCTGGTCGACCAACGCATGTCCAGTATAAAGTGTACCATCGACGAGTGGTGGAGTGGTGTGAAGGAAACACAGCGGTGTCCAATCCTCACAAAAATATTTGTTTTAAACAGACATGGCTCTGACTGTGGGTGGACGTTTCGGCGCCCTAGAAACTAACTGAATAGGCTCTGCCTTGCTGTGTAGGTTCTTTAACCGAAGGTTAAGCGTGAGGTCCCCGACAGAAACCTCCGGAGGAACTGTGGCCCCGTTATCTGCGGCAGGCATGACCCACCGATGTGTGGACACGCTCTACTTCCCAGAAACTAGTCGCACGGTGGGTGTGCGATAGGCAAGGTACGACAGACTGTACTCCTGGCAACTCACTGCAGCTACGTTGCCTCTCTCTGTCGTCCCAATCGTCTCGGGCCACATGGTTCAGAGTTGGCTTGGCGAAGTGTGTGGGATTGTCTGGTTGCGCATCGATTTTCCCACCTTAAAAAGCTCCATTTGCAGCCATTATTGAGTCTTGCATTCATCACCCATTATTCTAGTCATCCCTCAATTCCTGCGGCGATGAGCAAATGGTGACGGGGGCAGGCAAAGTGACTAGCCATAAACCTGTACGTAGGTGGTGCAAGCAAGATGGTCGCTTTGTGCTGGGAAAGAAGTGGCAGCACAACGCGGCAGCTACCCGCATAACCGAACAGCCCTGATTAGGAACCACTCTGTTCGCCCTGAACTAGGGAGGAGGCTAGAAAAGGTACCTAAAACATAGCCTACTCCACTTTCCTCGACTGGGAAGCCGTACTCAGCGAGGTCACTCATATGCAGTTGCAAACAATAACGAAACAAAACTAAATATATTCAGCGCATGAGCATCGCCGCATGGAACGTCAGAACGCTAATGGATAAAAAAAAAGGACAGCAATCGCCTTGAACGCCGGACAGCTGTTGCGGCCATGAAACTAATCCGCTGTAGCATCGACATAGCTGCTTTGAGCGAAACCAGATTTGCCGATGAAGGCCAACTCACCGAAACAAAACTATTCTTTCTTCTGGAAAGGAACGGCAAATGATGAACCAAGAATACATGCCGTTGGATTTGCAGTAAGAAACTCCATTGTCACTTAACTATCTGAGCTATCAGTTGAAATAACTGAAAGGTTGTGTTTGGTTCCTGCTCGAAGTCGAAGAGTGTGGTAGGTGTTGCTTGACTTATCACTTGCTCCTCGCTCGTTAGAAGCGCTCTTCAATGTTTGCTTTTTATTGGTATGTTGGGGTTGCTTTTTGCAGTTGTTAGCTCTCTCACAATCCTATACAGTGTCTTCGAGTTATTCCGTTCTGCTGCTGTTTGTGCTTCTTTATCTTTCTCTTCTAACCATTTCCTCTTATCTGTTCTACAGCTCTTTTTTCTTCCTTGTCCAGTTTCCTGTATTCCTCATCTGATGATCTCCATTGTTGGAGGTTTCTAGATACTTGATCTCTTCTGATCTTTACAGCTTTCCTTTTATCAATCAGTTTCACGAATACGAATCTTCAGTAATCCACCGTTTTCAGAAAACGGTGGATTACTGAAGATTCTCCACTTTTATGGGTTGGGGAATAGCTGCCATTGCTCTTTGAAGTCGCCTGTGTGTTATACTTTGTAGAGCTTGGAATCTCTTCTTAGTTTCCTTGTAGATTCTTGTTGACGAGTCTGTATTCTCTAAGTTGTCTGCCGCATGTGACCTGACCGTGAGATATTACCTAAGTGTATTTCATGTAAATAAACTGGAGGATAACCAGTTCTATTGTGAGCAATAGGTACTGGAAATTTAGGTATGTCTTTGTAGTAAGTAGTAAGGCGTCGAAACAGGGAGAATTTGGGGGACTGAGCCTCCCCAATAATGTTGGTGGAGGCAGCAGGAGACAGGATTAATCTCCCACTATTTATGGAAAGGGTGCATTAATGTTTTGGTGAGTGTCAAGACGACTGCAATTTGAGTAATTATTAAGCTTCATTGAGGGTGAAGTTGTATGATTTTGGTGAGTGTGTACGTGAGTGTAGTTATGGTTTGCTTGGTCTTAAGGGGGGCAACAGGAGGTTTTCTTGAGCGCATCAAAGGGGTGCAACTGGTGGACCACAACTGGGGCGCGATTGGGTTTTTTATGAGCCCAGTATCCCCGAATATTCACCAAGTTCTGACGCCAATGAAGAAGTGGTTTGGTTTGTATTGAGACGTCTCGTCACTCTCGTATCTGGAACTTTGTCAAATACTGTGTGCAAATCCTCATTGAATATGCCAATTAGGCTGCTCAGAATAGAACCTCGGCCAAGTAGGCTATTGGCAGTAGCCATTCAGGCGGCAGTAATTACAAACTAGTAGTGCATGTGCGTGTATACATGAGTTTACGTAATGAATTAATGCCTTGGCCAAGTTAACGAGAAGTTGATATGAAATAAAATATACTTCTGGTGAACTCAATGTATAGTTAATACGTTAACACAGACACAGTCGCTTTGTGTGTCAATAACGTGTGCTTTTTTTGTTCACTCTTGCGTAACGTATTTGTGCAGACCTGTCTTACTTGATGGTTATGTGCAAATACGTCATCACCGCTCACTGCGACACACGCTGTACTGTTGTACGGTAGACAGACAGACGAGCGCTCTACAGATCTTGTGAAACTGAACAAAGCTCGTGGGAGTTGCTAATGAATTGGTCGCTCAGAACGAAATGCGCCGCTGGTTTTGTGGCGTGTGAAAGGTGCAAGGTCGTTGCGTGTCAGGCTGATTAATCGGACTAGTTCCACGTAGATTAGTGGTACGGGGTAGTGCATATTGTTGTGGTTCCCACGTGTAATGAATAAATCACGCTACGGACAACACAACTGGCAGTGTGCGAAGTACTGTCGTTTCTGCAAGTTGCGAGGTGACTGTTGACAGCCGGGTCGATCGGCCAGTCTGTTGGTGGGTGCATGTCTGTCGGGTGAGGACGTTCGGTACAACGTTTCAACAACTGAAGCTGAAGTAAGACGTTTGAATATTACATACATTGCACATGCGCCCATTTAAAGGCGCATATCGCATCTTGAAAGGAGAAGAAACTATAAGGTTTAAATAAACAACTAGAAAACTGTGTCACAGTACGCTAATTAATCTAGGATTGTTATTGGATTAACTTTCAATAACGTGTGACGGCTTGTGACGAGCATTTTACTATTCTACCATATGAAAGAATAAATAATAATGCTAATGGTAAAGTAACTGCCCTAACCTTACTCTATCTATTTGCCGCCTTTAATAATAATAATAATAATAAAAAACTTCTTACGCGCCAATATCCTCAGACAATCCGAGCTCAGTGGCGCACCAAAACCAAAGGATTAAGCATTCTCGTACTCGTGTGATAGGCGAAAGTCGTCAACAAATGGATGGATGTGCTAGGAAGCTAGGGAGGATAGGCGATATGATACCATCGATCATAACATTCTAATTAAACGTTTATCAAAGTAGTACAGAATATCTGGCACAGTTCTGAGTTAGTTAGTTTCTTCATACCTAAATGATAGATACCAAACCATTAAGATTGTGAACTGATTTTCTGCTGCACTGCCCACGTTATGTGGTGTTCCCCAGGGTTATGTTCTCGGGCCTTTGCTTTTCACTCTCTACACCACGCCACTAAGCTCTTTTACCCAATGTCATAATTTGGATCATCATCTTTATGCTGACGATATACAGGTCTACATTTCTTTGGCTACCCCGGATACAAATCACTCCCTTAACCAACTTAGTGATTGTCTCCAATATACCTTTCACTGGATGACTGACAGCAAATTAAAGTTAAATGTAAATAGGACATCATTGATACTCAAATTGCAGCGTGGTAAACTTGATGTTTTTCCCAGCGCGTATTTTGAGTCAGCATGTCACACCAGCAACATCGGCGCGGAATCTATGAGTAATCTTTGATAATAACTTCAATTTTAGACAACATGTAACTAAAACATATCGCTGCTGTTTTATCATATCCGTGATCTTCGCCGTATTCGCCGGAATATGTCATTGTATGTTGCTAAAACTATTACAACAGCAGTTTGCAACAGACTTGACTATTGCAATTCTCTCCTTTAAAATATCGCCAGCAAGGACATTACAACAATTCCACGTGTCCAAAATTGTTTGACAAGAGTAGTTACCCGATCTCCTCGTTTTTCTCGCTCAGTGCATGCCACTTCTAACTAAAATCACTGCACTGGCTACCTGTGTGATATGGCATTATTTTAAAGATCTGTACAATTACTTATCAAGCCCTCCTATCCAGACAACCTACATACCTACATTCTATGCGTACACCAGCAAAGAAACCTAAACAACTTCGATCGGCAGACTCTGGTCTACGTTTTATTCCCATAGTTAAGACAAATGGTGGAACTAGAGCCTTTTCGGTTGCTGCACCAACATTGTGAAATTTAGTATATATTGGTGTTAAGTCAATAAGACATATAGTTTCACTTTGCCGTCATCTAAAAAACATCTTTTAATACTGCATATCCTCCTTAGCTTCTTAGCAATTATATCCAACTGTTGACGACCTTTGCTTCGTACTTGACAATGAGAACGCTTAATCCTTTGAATTTGTTGCGCCATTGAGCTCGGATGTTCGAGGATATTGGCGCTAAAGAAGTAATTCCATTACTATTATATCTAAATAAGGCCTATATGAATTGAAATCGTAAATTTAACAGAACTCTCATGCGCATGCTAACATAATCAACACATTCTATCTGTTTGCCTCTTGGTCCTAGAGGGGGGTCTCCCTTGGTCCATACAACTTCGTGTAAACTATTTTTTTGTTATATACCCGTAAATATACACACGCACGGATGCACGTTCGCACGCACGCATGCACGCACACGCACGCACACACACACACACACACACACACACACACACACACACACACACACACACACACACACACACACACAAACACACGTTTTGTATTATTCTCTTCGTCATTAGTTAGCTACTTGTATGTATTGGTCAAAATAAAGTGTTGTCATTGTCACTGTCACTATCCAGGTGACGTCTTCAGACACCGTTACGCTTCACCGACGACGCCATCGACTCTGCTCAAAGAATGTCTTCATCAGCATGGTACTTTAAGGCGATCAACAGCCCGCGTTACCGCTGTGGGACTCCGTCGCCGCGTTTCTCGACATTCATCTCCGACCAGAAGCCTGGCTCGGCCGACGCATGGCTGCGCTCTGACCCGCTGCAGCTGACAGCCTACCTGAGACGGATCAACCGGCCGACTAAGGCCAGCGCCCGCAGAGCGTTCGAGTGGAACCCGGCGAGCACGCGAGTCCAAGCTTGCGCCGGTGGCCAATACAGCTGGGATAGGATGGACCTGTATCGCGATCAACACAAGTGCATGTGGTGCAGTTCTGGAGCCGTGAAGTCGTCGACTCAGCGGTAGAGGACACTACGCAGGGTGCACGGTTAAAACAACGCCGTCGGTTGTCACTTTAATGTAATGTTCTTAGAATAAATATGTTGAAGTTATGCTGTCCGCTCATTTATGTTTAATAAGCCCGAAGCGATTAAAGTTGCGCCCGCGAAACGCATGCAAACCGTTCAAACAGACAACTTCCCGTTAAAAGGCGGCAGTCTGTTCTTAGTTTTTGTTCATTTATTCATTAACATAGACTATGATAACTATGTTGAAGGTATACTCCCCGCCGAATTATAAGTTTAGTAAGCCCGTAACAACGTACGCAATTTGGAAGATACGCCCCAGGAGCATGGTCAAATGGTAAACAAAACATCCAGTTTCAAAACAAGTTTTATTCGCAATAATGCATAGGCGGGCCGAGTTAAGCGCATTGCCCTTTGATGTTCAACGATGTTCCATTTTCCCCTCGTTCAACACGGCAGACGTCCTGTTACAAGTTACTGCGCTTGCTAATTCCGGTTAGAAGACCATTTCCAACTACAAGCAACATGTTCATGTTAGTGGCTGACTCTGAATGCGGTCTCAAAGTGGACGATTATAATCAAATGTCCGATATCCTGGAGGTAGACATCTTGCTCGTGGCGACAGGCGTGACCAATAAGCGCTGAGCTGTGACGTCGGTCATGACGCGCTAGGTTCCAAGTTTTGCTCGACGTGTCTACAAATATGTCGGCTGGTTCATTCGTTTCTCGTATTCCCTTCGATTCAGAAGCTGTTTTACACCTTTGTATGCATGAACAGATATTGTATTACAATAGAATGCACCATGCAGACGTAACATTTGTTACAAGTTACAGCGACATACATATTCGGCGATGATTTATGGGAGTGTATAAATGAACATCTCACAATATACATAAAACAATTTACATAATATAAGGTGGCAAAATCAACTGAGAACATATCATTACAAGTTAAGGTCAACAACTCCGCATCCAAGACGCTTGTAAAATACAAAGACCGTTCGAAGCTGCGAATGTGGTGATATTTCGGGAGTCTGGGTGTAGGTCCACCTGGTGGAACGTCATGTTCAAGTCGAGCTTTGTGAACACTTTGATTTTCTTCACCCCTTGCACTAATCTACTGCTGTATGGATGGGCTAGCGCTCCCTTACTATGGCTATGTTCGCCTCTCTCAATTCCGAGCACACTCGGACATCACCGTATGCCTTCTCCACCGTAACCAGGGGATTCATCCACTGTGTAAAGTAAAAAAGTAAAGGTAAGTTCTTTGGGCCTTTGCTTTTTACTTTACATCACGCCACTAAGCTCTGTTATACAAAGACATAACTTGGATCATCATCTTTATGCTGATGATACTCAGATCTACATTTCGTTGGCTACCCCGGATACAAATCGCTCCCTTAACCAACTTAGTGATTGCCTTCAAGATATCTTCTACTGGATGACTGACAGCAAGTTAAAATTAAATGCAAATTAAACTGAATTGATCATTATTGGTACTCCAATGCAGCGTAGTAAACTGGATGTTTTTTTCATACGCGTATTTTGAATCAGTATATCAAGCCAGCAACCTCGGTGCGGAATCTAGGAGTGATCTTTGGTAGTAACTTCAATTTCCGACAACACATATCTGAAACATGTCGCTGTTGTTTTTATTGTATTCGTGATCTTCGCCGTATACGCCAGTATATGTCATTTTCTGTTGCTAAAACTATTGCAACAGTGCTTCTTAGCAGCAGATTTGAGTATTGCAATTCCCTCCTTTATAATATCGCTAGCAAGGATATCACAAAACTTCAGCGTGTCTAAAATTGTCTAGCAAGAGTAGTTACAGGATCTACTCGTTTTTCTCGCTCTGTACCACTTTTGAGGTCTTTGCATTGGCTTCATGTACGATATCGTATAATATTTAAGATATGTACCATTACATACCAGGCACTGTCCAGTAAGCAACCATCTTATTTGCATTCATTGCTTACTCCTGTAAGAAAACCTATCCAGCTTCGATCATCTAGTTCTGGCCTAGTTTTTGTTCCTGAGTCAACACTAACATTGGAACTAGGGCCTTTTCTGTTGGTGCACCAACTCTTTGGAATATGCTCCCTCTTAGTGTTAGATCAGTTGAAAATATTACAAAATTCTGTTGTCATTAAAAAACTTATCTTTATAACCTTGCTTATCCACCGTAGCTCCCAAGCGCCTTGACCCATCTGTTGACAACATGAATACTACTTATGGATTTTGAGATTGACCAATCTTTTTGTTTTGATGCGCGTCTGAGCTTGGTTTCCAATGATTTAGGCGCATTAGAATTTATCTTATTATTATTATTATATAGCGCAATATCCAGTCCTTTGGACTGCTCAAGGCGCTTTACACTTTACTCACTAGCAGACTTGTGTAATCGAGCACCATCTCGACTTCTCTGGGAGGCATTCAGCCACCCTGCAATTAATGCGCGAAGAATATTCGTACACAAATATCCACCACTGTCTATAGCCAGGTGCTCATGCTTTAGTCATTGCAACACTGCGCTCTATGTTGGACCATCCACTTTTTCAATGACGTCCAAGTCATCCAACTCTTTCAACTTTTGAAAAACTTTCTCTCTCCTACTGAACGGTATTCTACTGATTGGCTGAGCCACTGGCGTCACACTGTCGTCTAAGTTCAACTTGAGTTGATAATTGTTCAGCTTGCCGAGACCACTGAACACTTGGGGATGCATTTCTCTCGGCTTCTCCTTGGTTAATCTCTCTGTTGAATACGCGTTTATTGTCAGCTCAACTCTGAGCACTCCGAGCTCCTCGGAGGTCTCTCTTCCCAATAGACCGGCATGGTCGCCTCTGACCACCAACATTATTGTGCGACAGCGACTTCTCCAGCTCCGTGAACTGACACCTACAGAGGAGAAGAGGGTGCTGTTGGAGATTCCTCGCCGGAACTTCAGCGGTTCAGCACGTCTCAGCACGTCTTCCGTTGTGTCACGTTATCTCGAAGACTATGGGGGTGCTGTTTGAGATTTTAAGATTGAGATTTGTGTGGGAGATTTGCCTGTATTCCGGAAGACCGGGAGATATATCCAACATCAATGAGGCTCCCAGAAATTCCGGGAGAATTGGCAGGTATACCAGAGTCTTCATTGAATCAAGCTCTCACACACATCCTCTCGATGTTGATTGGCATCGCAAGCGCACTGCGGAACTCACATAGAACACGTAGAACGTATCACGTTCCTGTACTAGTGTCTCTTTCCTCGATGGCTTTGACATTCTATTTCCCACGTCCACATCCTCTCCACCTGACACCACGACCACGTACGTACGCTGGTGCCTAACAGAACAGGAGCGCAGTCGCTAGAACATCGGACTCTCATTGACAGAAGCTGGGTTCGAATCCTGTGTTCCTTCTCTCTACGTTATTCCAGTTCACTCAGCTGTATGAATACCAGGTCCTGGCCATAAACAGTGATGGGTTTTATAAACATTCCATATAACAAACCAATCAATGGTAAAAGGTTGGTGCTTCAGAATTTACCAAAAAAACGTATGATTCATCATCATCATCATTATCACTGTGTAGCCGTACATAGGCAGATCCAGGGGGCTGGGGGAACGTGCCCCCTAGCTAGACTTTAGGAATTAGGCGTGTCCGCAGACCTTGTATAATGGGCCCACGGGACCGTGCTCCCCCCAGACCCTTTGAAATGTGCCCCCGTTCAGGTAATAATAAGCTGAAGTTATGCCGACTGCAACAAATTTCAACAGCACCCCCTCCCCCCACCGACTACCGATGTCACCAGTCCAGTCGATACAGCAGATAAGCTGTAGTTACGGCGGCGCGGCGGCGAATACATTTCTACTACAACATTTGGTTCGGCCGCCAATGGGGGTTTTTGTGCCCCTTCTCGATCCGCCCCTGCTGTAGAGTCCCGTGGTTGGGCAAAGGCCTCAGCATGTTGTTTCCAGATCTGCCTGTCTTGCACTATCCTCTGTCAGATGGTGCCCGTCCAGTACTCGTCTATAGTTCGTTTCTCCACCGTCTCACCGGTCTTCTTTAGATCGTTTCCCTCCGAAAGGTCTCCAGTTGGTGATATGCGATGTCCATTGCGACCGGTTATCCCGTAGTCTACTTATCTGCTCTGCCCAGGTACACTTCTGTCTTCTGATTTGTTCTATCACGTCTATGGCCTTCGTCTTCTCTCTTAACCATGCAGATGTGTATTTCTCTCCCGATATGTAATGTTTAACATACTTCTTTCCAACTTTGTTTGTGCGGCTGCTAGCTTGTTCATTGCCTGGTTGGTGAATGTCCATGTTTTCGCGCCATATGTCATCGCTGGAAGCACGTATGAGTTGTAGACTTGACTCTTCAAGCAGGTTCCAAAGTTACACTTGAAGATGTCGCGGCGTCTTCGAAATGAGCGCATATAAGTATGTCGTCAGCGAAGCTAAGATGGCTGAGATATTCTCCGTCTATCCTCAAGCCTCTGGCTTCCCAGTTCAGTCTTCGGAATATACTTTTTGCACGAGCTAGGCTACTCTTGGTCGCTAAATCGCTGCAGTGCTTACCCATGCTGACATCTGGCGAATAGGCATTACACTAAATGCGTTTTGTGTAAGTGTTAACTGGTGACCTCTAGCGATCAGTTTGATTATATCGGGTAATGTTCAGGCTCACATTCCTTGAAATCACATCAATTACTACATGTCAATCTTTATGTTGGCGTATGTGATGCAAATATGTCAGAAAAACTAACGATAGTTTGTAAACTTTATAAAACACATTATTGATTATAAAAAATCGACGTAGTCGTTGATTATGCATTTTGCGTCCCCCGAAGACAAGGACTATCGGTTATGAATATACTACGTTGAGCAACAACACTATTTTGTCACGACTGTTTTCCGAAACATCAACACTAAAAATGACAGCTGTTATTGTAAATCTCTTCTTGATTTTTCTCAAACGCAGTCGACACGATGGACCGAGTGTCGTATTATGCTTTTTAGCGATAGCATCATTTCCAGCGTTCGCTGATCGAACGGCATTTGTTGACTTCTACAGAATAGCGAAGGAAAATGGCATAAACACTCAAAAGTCTCAAGACGGTGTTCGTGATGATGTCGGGGAAGCCTGGGTGCGTGTGAGAGGGACCTACGCCCGGTCGGGGTCGGTCAACAACGTTCTAGGAGTTCTCCATAAGGTATTGCATCTATCCAGTATTTGTTATGTATGGTGTAACCGTTTCAAATTAAACTGCCTAGTTTTAAGACTATGGCACATAGGTCATCGTGTCGATCGAGTGTACAAATCATGCGTGACTCTGATTCAGTGATTGATTGACAGCGGACACGCCCATTATGCTGTTGCCGTCCGTCTGGAATGTCACGACACACTGACGGGTCGAATCATAGTCGCATACACTGTCACTTTATTACGTTGATGCACGTTATGTAATTAATATGTTATATCTCACAAACATATTTATTGCATGTTAAATATTACAATATTTAACATAATATTTGATAATATTAATAATATTTAATAATAATAATAATATGTTATGCAATAATTGTGATATCCATTTGAGTGGCTTTAATATTTATTTTATCAGTTCAACCATGTACATTGGCAAATATATTGGTTATTCTCTAGCTATATCTTAGTATCAAACTATTAATCATAGTTTAGCAAACATGAAAAGAAAATGTAACATTTGGTGCAACTACATGGGAATTATAATCTCCCTGATCATGTACTAATTAAGATCATTAGATGCAATTGGATTTTTTGGGTTAGGTATCTAGGCATTTAAACCCACCAGTAAGATAGATACACAGTGTAGTTATACCAAAGACCGTGTATCAATATAAGATGGTCCAGTGTGCGCTGTTCACATTGTTAAAAAAGTATGTCATTGGAGCCATTATAGTCCACCATTCTGGAGGCACGCCAAACCAGAACATAATGCACAGACGCACATGCCAGCCTCCCAAATGGGGGACAAAACACTCATTGTAGACTGCCATCATCTCGCTCAGTGACACCTCGGGACTGTCTAAGTATAGGCTCCTTTGTTATATTCAGTATTACTCCAGAACCAAGCATATTTACATTTCATATTTTTATTGATAAATGGTTTCGAAATTAATTTTAGTTATCAGCAGTTGAATGTGAAGAGAAGGAAGAGGATGTCCTATCTGAGAAGAAGTCCAGGGATTGGGTGGCTCTGTTCTATTACCCTGCTCCTAACAAAGACGGAGAGAGTACAAACAGTGCCACAGATTGTCAATCAGTTCTGGATAGGGTGAGTAAACTGAAAGTAAACTTAAGTTATGTATACCTTAAGAACTTGTCATAAGCCTCTACAATACCTCAAGTAATTTGCTTTTATTAAAATTTGCCTAATTAAATTCCTTTAAACATTCGGACACATTTAGTAGTGTTTGAATATAAAACTTTTCCCTTTTTTGGAAAATGCTGATATTTGTATTGGGTTTGGTCAATTGCAAATACTTTGTAGAGGTTTTTATAATATTGTTCTCAATATGGTATGTTATTTTTAAAAATTGGATCAAGTCTAAACATTAGTAATGGATTCATGCTGCCAATCGCAATACTCAATATCTTCATGTCTTTGATGGGCAACGTTGTTTAGAGTTTCTTATAATGACATGCATGTCTTCAAATGTTATATGTGGGAGTGATCCTAATTAAAGCCTGTCCACAGAAAGTAAGGCAAAGCATCAAGAAAACATTGACTGTTTTGTATTTAAAGCACACTGTCAGAATTTTTTAATTTAAGGTGTATTTTAAAAGTGTTTAAAAGTTATTTTACATATAATTCTACTGGTCAGTGATTGTGTTCCTAGTTCTTCAAATTTATTTAAACACAATAGAATTATTTGATTTAAATATATTTAGGTTCACATTTAATAAAATGTCAGGAAATTGGGACGTGTTGACACTAATGTAATGTTATTATTTATTATTGTTTTCCTTTGTTTTAAATTTACATAGGTTAAAAGAGCAATGGTGCTAGGGGCCTCCGCTATTATAATACTTGTGCTGAACCCAAAGGTCATCACGGAGGTAAGGACGTTTTGAACTGTGTTGTTTTATATATCCGCCATGTAATTTGTATTAATTAAACACTCATTTCATTGTAATTATTTTAGTAAATTTGAAGTATTTCTATTGCCAAATATTTTGGTTTTACATTGGAGATTTGTTTACCGTTTTTCTCTTTTGTAAATTTTGACGGCTTTCATAGGTCTTCATCAGACTAATGCTAAGTGACTTTCAAATTTAACAGATGATCCTTATGAAGAGTCACCCAGGCTGCAGCCAAGGGGGTACACCAGTGACAGAACTGCGGAAAATGACTATCGTTCTGCCATCTAGTGGAGTCGGATGAAAGTCAGTCTGTAAAAATACTATGACAGAAAAAGGATAAAATTGACAGTGAAAATATTAAAAAGATAAACCATTGTAAGATGTACATATGCATATATATATATATATATATATATATATGTTACACATCTGTTTTGACTGGAACGCAATGGCACAGTGGCTAGAGCATCAGTTGAGAGAACCTGTGTTCGAATCATATACTTCCATTTAGAACCTTGGGCAAGTTTGTTCACTTCATGTTGCTCCACTTCACGCGGCTGTATGAATGAGTACCTGTCTATAGACAGTGGAAGATATTTGTGTACAAATAGTCTACATGCACTAATTGCAGCATGGGTGAATGCTTCCCAGAGAAGTTGAGATGGCGTTCGATTGAACAGGTCTGCCAGGGAGTAAAGTGTAGAGCACTTTGAGCAGTACAAAGGACTGGATACTGCGCTATATAAGAACTGCCTTTGCTTTTTCTCAGGTGAATGTTTCCCCAGTTGTCAGTATCCCGGTGATTCTTGTGCAGGATCCAGAGAATGTCACTGCAGTGCTTCAGGCCATTGTCAGGTAAACTGTCTCAATCATTGATGGAGAGGTGGCAAGTAATATTGCACAATGTGGCAGATCTGCTTTTCGTGATTTTATGGTGGGAGATGGGGATCTGGTGTCATTTGACTCGTGCATGTGAAAAAAGGAACTGCTCCATGTCCAGGTAATTACAAAATTTTAGGTTATGTTTGGTGCATTCTCTGTGGGAGAAGTTGTTTACACAACTTAGTTGGATGAAAAATGGGTATTTTGTAAACCTTGAAATTCGCCCGGTTTATGAAGATTTAAAATTGGTAAAAAAATTATACCATGAAATATAAGTCTGATAGTAGATTTGGACACTAATGCGATGGACTGTGAGATTATCCCCAAAATTAAGAAAAAGTGTGAATTCTACTGCCAGAGTAGTGCACTTGGCACCTGTTTGTGTGCTTACAGACAGGCAGACATAATGACTGTATGTATTGGGACACTGAAAAATAATTAAGTTATCAGCTGTCCCAAAACACAAACATAATTCTCAGATTCACTGTCCCAAAACTTAGGGACACGAACGAATCCTGACGTCATGTCGTCCCCGTTTTATTACTGTGGGTGTTGACCTGGCTTTTTAACTTCACCATGGTTACCTCGTCTATTACCCTGTTACTAACTATTTTTGAGTGACTGAATGGAATTATATCCTTTGAAACAAATGTTATATGTAGGGACGACATTTTTAATGAATTAATGATACTTTTATTTCAACAACAACAACTATAATAAAGTAGCTTATTACTTATTATATATAAAACTTTATTTAAACAACAACAGACAATAAAATAGCTAACTATTAATTTATAGATGTATACACTTGTCGAAAAAGGACAAGAAGAAGTGGAACACTTATTATGACATCCTCAGCCACGTGATATGTTGAGTCTGTCTGGTACCGATTTCCCACACTTGTTCAAAGACTATTTACTGAGTGACAGATTGCACCATGTTTGACCGCAGTACCGCCCATGTTGGCATCACTGCCCACCCCCATCTCGGCCACATGTAGAAACACATTTGTTATTAAATTATAGAAGATAAACTTGCAGAAATGAAACAAAACGTCATGTAATCCCCATTGAACTACCTCTGGTATTTACAGGGTGTCATCCTTTACACTGTAACTAATTGGATGACCATATATGCAAATTAAAACGTCAAGTATACGTGAAACGATGATATGCAGGTCTTGGAACAATGCAGACAGTCGAGAGATTACGCAGTTTTGTATATTATAGAGAATCATTGGGGACTGCAATTAGAATTTTAGATGCGTATGGTGACACGTCCTAAATGTATAAAGGCCAGCTGGTAGCTTAGAGAAGGGCGACACATCGTTGCTGGTGCTACAGTAATTTACATCACCCAAGTTTATGTTGTTTTTGTCAGAGCAGCTGCGAGTGTAAAGCATTTTATTGATACACTGTTTGTTATTTGCGCATCTACGTCGGGGAACAAAGTGGGTACGTGCTAGTCAGAAATACGAATAACTGGTGTCCCAATACATAGGGACAAAATAATTACATTTACAAATGTGTCCTAAAATATACGGTACAGAAAAATCATAATTTTTGTACATTTTTAGGGTGTCCCAAAACATACGGTCATTACTTTACATGAAATCCCACACACAATATAGATTGTTTTATTTTGGGATTAATATGGTCATATCCTGTGTTAATACAGATTTGCGTCAGATGGGGAACGTGTGATAAAGTACATATCTTCTTTTGTTCATCTTACAAGTATAAATTTGTGGTTAAAAAGTAAATACTTTTTGTTGCTAGGCAAATCCCAACAAATGTTAGACCTCGCAGATTTGGTTTGATGTACCTGGTAGGTATAGTCCGTAGTGGCAGTCAGTTGGAATAGGAATGTTGTAGATTGGTTACCAGTGCAAACTGTTATGTAAATTTGTATGGATTGATGCAGAATTTCATGTTGAAAACACAGATTTTAACTAAAAAGTCTGCACGTATTGTATATGAAACTATATGTAAACTGTTTGATTTACATATTGCATGTGTCCTTTGTGTGTGTTTGTGTGCGTGTGTATGTGTGTGTGTGTTTGTGGTGTGGGTTTGTGTGTGTGAATGTGTGTTTTGTGTGTGTGTGTGTGTGTGTGTGTGTGTGTGTGTGTGTGTGTGTGTGTGTGTGTGTGTGTGTGTGTGGTGTGTGTGTTTGTGTATGCGTGTGCATGTGTGGTGTGGTGTGTGTGTGTGTGTGTGTGTATGTGTGTGTGTGTGTGTGTGTGCGTGCGCGTGTATGTTTGTTTTTGTATCCATGTCAGTTTTATGTATACATGATTTTTTTTCTTTTTTTCCAGCAAAATTAAAACGAGTGTTCGCATTACCTACAAAGCGTACTTCTACAACCTGCAGGTAGTGTCAGTTCTTTGTTTCCTTGGATAATACGTCCTCTACAACTAATGCTAGGTAGACATCAGGTCATTGTAGAATATCGTGCACCTTGCCAGATGTTTGTTCAAATGCATAAATTTGTATAAGAGATTTCTGTTTTTTATTTACATGCTGTGACATTATTTGGTCTGGTTTAAATTTAGCTAACCGCACAACAAGATTGTTTCTTGTCATATTAATACTACTGAGTACGTTATATGGATATCATATCTTCAACATGTGTATATATTTATGATAACAGTGATTGTCTTTATCAGATGTTTTGGTGTCATGTTAATCATGTAATTTGATGAGAGCAATGAAGTGTACTTCTTTGATAGTGAATGGTAATGTGTTAGGTAATGGTTGGCTACTCATACTTTGATAGTGAATGGTAATGTGTTAGGTAATGGTTGGCTACTCATACTTTTAGTGAATGGTAATGTGTTAGGTAATGGTTGGCTACTCATACTTTGGTAGTGAAAGGTAATGTGTTAGGTAATGGTTGGCTACTCATACTTTGATAGTGAATGGTAATGTGTTAGGTAATGGTTGGCTACTCATAATTTTAGTGAATGGTAATGTGTTAGGTAATGGTTGGCTACTCATACTTTGATAGTGAATGGTAATGTGTTAGGTAATGGTTGGCTACTCATACTTTTAGTGAATGGTAATGTGTTAGGTAATGGTTGGCTACTCATACTTTGATAGTGAATGGTAATGTGTTAAGTAATGGTTGGCTACTCATACTTTTAGTGAATGGTAATGTGTTAGGTAATGGTTGGCTACTCATACTTTGATAGTGAATGGTAATGTGTTAGGTAATGGTTGGCTACTCATACTTTTAGTGAATGGTATTGTGTTAGGTAATGGTTGGCTACTCATACTTTTAGTGATTGATAATGTGTTAGGTAATGGTTGGCTACCCATACTTTGATAGTGAATGGTAATGTGTTAGGTAATGGTTGGCTACTCATGCTTTGATAGTGAATGGTAATGTGTTAGGTAATGGTTGGCTACTCATACGTTTAGTGAATGGTAATATGTTAGGTAATGGTTGGCTACTCATACTTTTAGTGAATGGTAATGTGTTAGGTAATGGTTGGCTACTCATACTTTTAGTGAATGGTAATGTGTTAGGTAATGGTTGGCTACTCATACTTTGATAGTGAATGGTAATGTGTTAGGTAATGGTTGGCTACTCATACTTTTAGTGAATGGTAATGTGTTAGGTAATGGTTGGATACTCATACTTTTAGTGAATGGTAATGTGTTAAGTAATGGTTGGCTACTCATAATTTTAGTGAATGGTAATGTGTTAGGTAATGGTTGGCTACTCATACTTTGATAGTGAATGGTAATGTGTTAGGTAATGGTTGGCTACTCATACTTTTAGTGAATGGTAATGTGTTAGGTAATGGTTGGCTACTCATACTTTGATAGTGAATGGTAATGTGTTAAGTAATGGTTGGCTACTCATACTTTTAGTGAATGGTAATGTGTTAGGTAATGGTTGGCTACTCATACTTTGATAGTGAATGGTAATGTGTTAGGTAATGGTTGGCTACTCATACTTTTAGTGAATGGTATTGTGTTAGGTAATGGTTGGCTACTCATACTTTTAGTGAATGGTAATGTGTTAGGTAATGGTTGACTACCCATACTTTGATAGTGAATGGTAATGTGTTAGGTAATGGTTGGCTACTCATACTTTGATAGTGAATGGTAATGTGTTAGGTAATGGTTGGCTACTCATACGTTTAGTGAATGGTAATGTGTTAGGTAATGGTTGACTACCCATACTTTGATAGTGAATGGTAATGTGTTAGGTAATGGTTGGCTACTCATACTTTGATAGTGAATGGTAATGTGTTAGGTAATGGTTGGCTACTCATACATTTAGTGAATGGTAATATGTTAGGTAATGGTTGGCTACTCATACTTTTAGTGAATGGTAATGTGTTAGGTAATGGTTGGCTACTCATACTTTTAGTGAATGGTAATGTGTTAGGTAATGGTTGGCTACTCATACTTTGATAGTGAATGGTACTGTGTTAGGTAATGGTTGGCTACTCATAGTTTTAGTGAATGGTAATGTGTTAGGTAATGGTTGGCTACTCATACTTTTAGTGAATGGAAATGTGTTAGGTAATGGTTGGCTACTCATACTTTTAGTGAATGGTAATGTGTTAGGTAATGGTTGGCTACTCATACTTTGATAGTGAATGGTAATGTGTTAGGTAATGGTTGGCTACTCATACTTTGATAGTGAATGGTAATGTGTTAGGTAATGGTTGGCTACTCATACTTTTAGTGAATAGTATTGTGTTAGGTAATGGTTGGCTACTCATACTTTTAGTGAATGGTAATGTGTTAAGTAATCGTTGGCTACTCATACTTTTAGTGAATGGTAATGTGTTAGGTAATGGTTGGCTACTCATACTTTGATAGTGAATGGTAATGTGTTAGGTAATGGTTGGCTACTCATACTTTGATAGTGAATGGTAATGTGTTAGGTAATGGTTGGCTACTCATACTTTGATAGTGAATGGTAATGTGTTAGGTAATGGTTGGCTACTCATACTTTTAGTGAATGGTATTGTGTTAGGTAATGGTTGGCTACTCATACTTTTAGTGAATGGTAATGTGTTAGGTAATGGTTGGCTACTCATACTTTTAGTGAATGGTAATGTGTTAGGTAATGGTTGGCTACTCATACTTTGATAGTGAATGGTAATGTGTTAGGTAATGGTTGGCTACTCATACTTTGATAGTGAATGGTAATGTGTTAGGTAATGGTTGGCTACTCATACTTTGATAGTGAATGGTAATGTATTAGGTAATGGTTGGATACTCATACTTTTAGTGAATGCAGTGCTTAGCACAAACTATTGTGTCTGGGATTGAAATGTAATTGTTTTCCCAACATGTGCCCACATTTTGTATCTAGTGCATCTACTAGGATCCATTTAAACTTAGTTAAAATAGTAGTTGTTATACAATTTGTGGAGCGCAGTAGCGCAGTGGTAAGAGCTTCAGACTCTCGACTAAGAGAACCCAGGTTCGAATCCTGTGCGGCGGTGTCAAACCTTGGGCAACTTTGTTTACTCTGAGCATTCAGTTCACTCAGCTGTATGAATGAGTACCTGGCTATATACAGTGGTGGATATTTGTGCATTAATTGCAGCATGGCTGAACTCTTCCCAGAGAAGTCGAGATGGTGTTCGATTGAACAGGTCTGCCAGGGAGTAAAGTGTAAAGCGCTTTGAGCAGTTCTGAGGACTGGATACTGCGCTATATACAAACTTATCTTTACTTTTTTACAATGAAAGCATGTCAATGCTTAGATGCATATAAGTCTAAACCAACCATGCAGATATACACACAGTGTTATTTGTAGTAAAACATCAATAAAGTATTAGTAGTATTGTGATTAATAGCCACACAAGCATCCGTGCACTCACACACACTTGTACGTACATGCATGCCCGCGCGCTCACACACACGCACACACACATGCATGTAAACAAAATGCACAGCATGCCACGTGCCCATGTATGCATACACACAATATATGTTTTATATAATATATTTATAATAGTAATTTTTTGCAGGTCACCCTGTGGTCAATGTGTGGTCGATCTACCCCAGGTAGTGGGGTAGTTTGCCTCTCTCACAGCGCGGGACTTCTCAGCAAGGTAAACACCTCACAGTTCTGCAACCCCAATCTATTTCTGTGATGGATGCTGTTAGCACATTCCCTATTTCTGTTCCAAAGCAAGCCAACAAAGTATAACCTATCTGTACAGTTTCTTTCATTATTTGTAAAATCAGTAGATATGTACAAACAACAGAAAGACCAGTGTTAATCCGGACCTATTGAAGAATTATATCTCTGCTGGATATAAGTAGTTCTGTTTTATTTTACATCCATCCATGTGCTGTAAGTTTGTGTTTAATTGCTTAACATTTCTCATGGTACATGTATTCTCCGTTGATTATATACAAAACGACAGTTTTGATTAGGACCATTTTTAAATTGGTCAACATGATGCATAAACCAGTATAAGAGACATGTTATTTAGGGTAATCATTGATCACTGATGACATTACTAACAATGGCATGAGTGATATTTAAAATCTGTCCTGATTAAATGTACAGTCTGATGGTTTTTATCGTAATGAAGTATTAATTGTTTTGTTAAATTAATTACAACACATTTGGCAGTCAACATATTAGAATAATATATCTGGGCCAGTCTCACAAAAAGTGTAAAAGAAAGAAATATAATTACCTGGTATATATAATATTATGTAACATGATCTTTATATAAATGATGAAAAATTGTACCATTAAGATTGCAAGCTGTTGTCTAAATTAACCAAAAACGCATTTTGTTATTAGCTGAATAAATGTTATATTGCAGTTTACATAAATTATTAATAAACATTTTCAACACAAAAACTTGTACGCACAAATACATTTTATTTCAGATAAAAACCCATAATATAGTCTAAGACTGCTTCTTTAAGTTGATATGTGTTTTCTTGTAGGCCAATCCTAGTCACTTTTGGAACTATTTTATCTCAATGCTGGTGACGAGCATGCTGTTGCTTCTCATTATGAAGACAGAGGCTGGAGAAGATGAGGATGAAGCACGAGATGAGAGTGAGGTAGAGAGATCTAGGGACTTTTACTAACTTTCTTATGAGCCAATAAGCCCGATTTTGTTGTTTCTAATAATTTATTTAATTCCTTAAAAGTTGTTTTCTCTCTATTAATTATTATGTGACAGATTAGTCATTATTATGTGGCAGATTAGTCATTATTATGTGGCAGATTAGTTATGTCGCTTTCAATGGAACTACCGTACATATCATAGGTGGTGCCAGGAGGGACTGGGGGGCATGTGCCCCCTAGACCTTTTGAATTTGACCATGCTATGCCTGCACTAGAATGGCATGCCTCCCTATAGAGACCTGTTGAATGAATGTGCCCCTTGTAGACCTTCGGAAATTGTGAACATGCTGTGACATTTTTTTAACAGCACCCATCCGGATCCAATGACCATGACAGCATTAATTGAGTTTGGTTTGGGCCTCCCCTTAGACTATCCTCTCTGGAACAACCCCTGCATATTTCTTACAATCAGTACAACTGTTTTTAGCGTACAATTCTACTCCCTGGGATTTGTATTAGTGATAGCTACATTATAAATTTGATATGTATTCTCAGTGATGCTCATTTTTGTTTGTACTTTCAGTCATTCCGAAGAATCGCAAGCCAAGCACTTGCAGCGATGAAGGTGAAACGATACAGGCGCCATCTGCAGGCACAAAACTTTGATGACAGCGAAAGAGACACATGTGCTGTTTGTTTAGACGCATTTCATCCTAAACAGGTGAGGGTATCAAATGTTATGTAGGATGCCAGAGATCTGTAAATGAATTCATGTGGTACGCTTTTTTCTAATGAAGAACCTGTCATGGAATTACATTTTTTTAAATATAAAAAATGTCTCATTTTTTTATAATTACCAATCACCATCAGGGAATTAAATGTTGGCAAATTTCCTGAAGAAGACAATTGCTGTGTTTTTAGTAAATACATTTTCTCAACTTGATTAAGCATCATCAGTCAGCGCATCATGAATGGTCTCTTTACGTAAAACAAAATGTTTGTGTCAGAATGATTCTTTAGAAGTTTATATGTGTCTACAATGTGTCAATTTGATATGTTATGTTCAACCAAATGTGTTATTTGCAATACCATAATGTCTGGATGTATTCAGATACTGTATATTTTGGTGCACCCGAAACATCTAAAAATATTATTATTGTTTCTGTACTATATGTTTCCAGACATCTATTATTTATATGTGTCCGGACACTTGCAGTCCATAATGACTGCATGTTTTCAGACCAAAAATTATTTTTCTTGTACTGTGTGCTTTCAGACAGCTGATAATTTAATTATTGCATACACTTATTATGGTGCCTCATTGTAATTATTTTGCATATTGTAAGGACAAATTAATGTGGGAAATACAATGCCAATGTTGCTGTACATCCTTGGGCAAATTCTTTGTTGTTGAGGGGCATAACCAGCAAGTTTTAATTTTTTTATTAAAATCAGTATATTTCTCAATGTGCCATCAAAACATTCAGATGTTTCAGTTGCCTTATGTTTTGCCCATTACAGAAGATCCGAGTGCTTCCCTGTCTGCACGAGTATCACGTCAAGTGTGTGGATAGCTGGCTTATTACACACCACACGTGTCCTCTTTGCAAACTCAACATTGTAGGTGAGTCGAGCCCGTCACGTCACAGCATGCACCGTACGCACCGACTATAAGATTTTGTATGTACAGAAACAGCATGCGGCAGTGTGCAGCAAAACCACATCGTGCCCAATTGAAATAAACAGTAGTTGCATATGTGCATAGGTGGAGAGAATTTCATTTCCGTGCAGACGCAGCAAATCAAATGGCTCTATTTAGCAAATCAAATCATATCGGCATAGGAATGAGACAGGAAGTTCCCAGAAATGACGTCATTCCTGAGATATTTCCCACTCCGCATGGTGTTTCCATACATATGGAATCCTAGCTTAAGACTGGTAACAGAAATAAATTATAATACGCCCAAACGCACTCATATGATTATCTGATTATCTAGATCTGTTAGTTTCCTTCATTTGCTCAAAAATGAAGCTCACCATATTAACAGGGATGTAGTGATTGAATGTAATACTTTGGCACAGTTTACTGTGTTCGGCTACATTATTCACAACTCTTTGGACTTGCTGTGAACTTACGATCTGTTGTTCACATCTCATTTACCAAAGTGGGCCACATTCTGTAAGAGAGAAAACCGTTGTTCAAAGCAGCTGTGTAACCTGTCTTCGACAGCGTCATTGTGAGTTGTTCTCTGTTGTCAAATGACGATATTGGTAGTTGTCACATGACCACATTTAAAAAAATTAATGTAACAAGATCCGGCACGAACTTGCATGCTAATGCTGCGTTTTGTGTGTTCCAATGACATACTTACAACAGGATTTTACACGTTTATTGATGTATTTGTATGCGATTTTTGTAGATGAGCGAGTGAGATCTGGACTGCCACAACGAGAATAGATCTACCGAGCATCATCGACAAACATTAGATAAATAAATAAATTATGTCACCTCAGTGTTTAAGAGTCACTGTCTGGGATACAATACCGTACTCAAAAATGGTTCAAAAACAGCTGCTATGTAGCCTGGGACATGGTATCAGAGTGAAAGTTTGTGAGACTATGTCGAATGTCGTTGTTCACATTTAGCAATAAGCTCAGCTGTTCTATCGTCATTTTAATAGTAAGCCAACTAGCCAGTGATTTAAATGACATGAAATAATAATGGTGCTGCTGTGCTATCGGTTTTGATGCAGTCAAGCTACACAGGAAATCGCCACTACCTTCCAAAAAAACACGAACATATGTTTCACAAGATATAATCACTTCATCAAGAATATCTTTCTTTCATCAGAAAACGTAAAATATATAATATGTTTACACTGCCAGTCACCAATGTATATAATTAATGATCCCAATGTGATTGCCAATTATTGTGTGCAACTTCCAAATTTGGACAGACACAACTTTCCTGTTGAACAGGCTGCGTGTTATTTCTGAATTCAAATAATATTACATACATTCTACCTTTATTTTTCTAGGTCTAAACTTGACGTTATGAACCCAAAGTAACCATCGTGTTGCAACAAGATTTTAGAATGGCATGAAAATTATAAAGGGGAGTCGTAGCCAGAAAACAGAACTATTGGAGAGCCTTGACCTGCAAAATGTGGGAGGTTTATGTGATTATTTCTAGTAATATTCATGAGTTCGGCAATAATGCATTCATATATGTTATCATTACACGACCAAAGATATATTCTTTGTTGATTTGACACTGCATCTACCGTTGTACATGGCCTGTGCACGAAACCTAAAAAAGACGTTTGGTGTCATCGTATGGATGACAATACCTGAATAGGTACATGGCCTGTGCACGAAACCTAAAAAAGACGTTTGGTGTCATCGTATGGATGACAATACCTGAATAGTTTACGAGAGTATTTTTGGATCTTCGCATTACATAAAACGCACAAGCACTGGTGATGGATATTAATGGTGGAATGAATATATTATTTATTAAGGGCGCCACTTAAATGGTTAACGTATGTTTAGCAAAATGCTGAGTAATCAATGCAAATCTGGATGGTTAAGTTATTAGAATAGGTATAGTTTTGCTATGTAACATGATTTTTACGATCATTACACAATACATCATTTTCTTTTGAAATGACAATGGGTGTAATTTTGAGAATGTAATGTAATGTTTACGATCATTACACAATACAAGACTTTCCTTTGAAACATTTGTAATTTTGAGAATATCTCTCAGAATCGTGGGCTCTTGCTCGCTTGAGTTTTCGGGACCTTGACGGTCCATTTTTCAACATCATTGTGCGTTACTCAGTGTTGTTCCCAAATCAGTATTTCGCTTTCTCCAACGTTTTTTTAACCATTCATTGTTATCCCGTCCTGGTCTCTTTTTTGTGAAACACCAAAGCTTAGTTCGGATTGTATCTATACATATATACTTAGGAAAAGTGATTACACTTGTATTTGCGCCTAGCTAGTTAGACATTTAGTTGCAACATGTTCGAGTTTATGTATACTACGCCATTAGTATTATGGATGAAATGTACATCATTGTTACTTGTTGTAAGCTGTGTATTAAACTGTGTGTGTACATAAGTCGGTATTCTATCGGTTAATGTCCTCTGAATAGTTACATGGAGAGCCTTGACTTTTCTATTTATGTTAATTATTTTAATTTATAAAACAAGTACTTGGTCAAAATTAATATGTCTTTGTCTATCTGTCCGTCCGTCCATTTGTCTGTCCGTGTGTCTGTCTGTCTGTCTGCCAGTCTGTCTGCTTGTCTGTATGTATGTGTCACCAGGGGCGGATCCAGAAAGTGCGTGTGGGGGGGGCACAAACTTCCACTGGCGGCCGAACCAAATGGTATTTTCAGCTCTTCTTCAGCTTCTTCGCTAGCTCGCGGTTGCTGTCGTCGAAAATTTTTCGCCGTCACGTCGGCGTAACTTCACTTTATTGTAACGTGAACGGGGGCACATTTCAAACGGTTTAGGGGAGGAGGCACGGTCACGTGGGCCCATTCAGAAAGGTCTACGGGCACTCAACATTACAAAGCTCTAGGGGGCACGTGCCCCAAGCCCCTCGCTGGATCCGCATAGGGTCACAGTCAACTTCTTCAGGTGTCTCGTGATCAGTATGATCTGCAAGTGTGTGTGTGGTTGTATACGTGTGTTTATGAGTGTGCGTGTGTACGTGCGTGTGTATATGCTTGTTTGTATGTGTGCACGCGTGCGTGCTTGTGTGAATGTGCGTGCGTGCGTGTGCATGCGTATATGCACACGTGTTATCAGCACGTGAGACCAAGTGGAAGAGCTGTGGTGAAGTACAAACAGATGAAGGAAATACATTCTATTACAGTGGAGAAAATGACAAACATGTAAAGGGAGTACGATTCCTTGTCAACAAAAACATAAAGAACTCGGTACTATGGTGCCACCCAACATCCAGCAGGCTCATAACCATCCGCCTTTCAACATCACGGTGGTACAAGTCTATGCCCCAACATCAGTTTAAGATGATGAGCAAGTGGAATAATTCTACAATCAAATCCAGGACATCGTCGACGGGGTAGACAAGAAGGACATTCTGATTGTCAAGGGAGACTGGAATGCCATAGTGGGTGTCGATGCACATGCAGAATGGAAAGATTCCTGCGGTCCTTTCTGTAATGCTACAACTAACGAGAGGGGGCTACGCCTGCTGGAGTTTGCCAACTACAACAACGTGGTGCTTGCAAACACACTAGGAAGACATAAAGCATCCCGAAGATGGACATGGCATGCACCTAACGGAAGAGATCACAATCAGATTGACTACACCCTGGTGCAAAATAGGTTCAGATCTGGAATCAACAGGACCAAATCAAGGACTTTTCTAAAAGCAGACATAGGAAGTGACTATGATCTCGTATTGATGAACTTCAAAGTACGGCTGAAAAAGATCAACAAACCTAAGAATACCAGGCTCAAGTTCAACTTGGACAAACTGAAAGACCCTGCGATCTTGGCATCATTCCAAGCAACAGTTGGAGGGAAGTTTGCACCATTGCTTACACTTGAAGACGATTTAGAAGCGATAACTACAAATTTCAAAAAGCCGAAAAGCCGGACCCTGGGTCACAGAAGAAATTATAGAAATGTGTGACACTAGCAGAGATTTGAAAAAAGACAAGTACACGGAAGAAGGAGCAGCAAAGTACAGTGAGATCAACAAGAAGATCAGAAAGGGAATGAAAAAAGCCAAAGAAAAATGGATTGAAGAACAGTGCATGGAAATTGAAGACTGCCTCAACAACAACAACAGAAAAAGAGCATACCAAGTCGTGAGAGAATTTACAAAGCAAAGGCAGGATAAAGTCAACACAATTCAAGACAAAGAAGGGAAATGCCTCACCGAAGAAAAAACATTATCAATTGATGGATAGAATACTGTTTGGAGTTATACAACTTCCAGACCAACGGAGATCCAAGTGTCCTAGCCAGCCAAGAATCATCAAATGAGGACGACTTTCCAATTTTACGTGAAGAAGTGGAGATAGCTGTTAGATCATTGAAGAAGGGAAAAGCTGCTGGATTTGACAACATCCCAGCAGAACTGATAATGAACGGAGGAGAAACGGTGATAGACATCCTCACCAACATCTGCAACAAAATCTGGCAGACTGGAGAGTGGCCAACAACTTGGAATCAATTATTGATAATTACTCTCCCCAAGAAAGGCAACCTACAACAATGTCAAAACCACCGAACCATCAGCCTCATTAGCCATGCGAACAAAGTAATGCTGAGAGTCATCTTGAACAGATTGAAACCACAATTAGAAGAGATCATCGCCGAAGAACAGGCGGGCTTTCGCAGTGGAAGAAGTACCACGGAACAAATATTCAATCTTCGTGTTCAGGGTGAGAAATACATGCAACATCAACAGGAACTATTCCATGTCTTCATTGATTTCAAGAAGGCATTTGACAGGGTGTGGCATGCCGCACTATGGGCAACAATGAAGAACTACAATATTGGACGAAAACTAGTACACACCATTGAACAGCTGTACGTTAAAGCTAGCAGCGCAATACTGGTGCAAGGCACTGTAGGTGAATGGTTCCACACATCAGTCGGAGTCCGTCAAGGATGCCTCTTGTCACCTACATTATTCACCATTTTCCTGGAACGAATAATTACAGATGCCCAGGAAGATCACACTGGCACAGTCAACATTGGAGGACGCATCATCACCAAGCTACGGTTCGCTGATGACATCGACGGGTTGGCTGGAAGTGAAGAGGAACGTGCTAACCTTATGAACCGACTGGACGAAACATCAGCCAGATATGGAATGGAAATTAGCACAGAAAAAACAAGCTAAATACAAACAGCAAAAATGCAATGAGGTCCCGAATAACTGCCAATGGACGCGAACTGGAAAGAGTAAGTTAATTCAAGTACCTCGGAGCTATCATTAATGACGAGGGTTCCAGGAACGAAATCCTTGCAAGATCTGCGCAAACATTAGCAGCACTGGCGAAATTGAAACTAGTTTGGAGAGAGAAAAACATCGCACTGAAATCTAAACTTAAACTAGTACGTACACTGGTCCTTTCCATCTTTCTGCATGCATGCGAATCATGGACCCTCACAGCGGAACTGCAAAGAAGAATTGCTGCATTGGAAATGAAATGCTACCGAAGAATCCTCGGTATTTCCTACACGGACCACATCACCAACGATGAAATCAGAAAAATCATCACTCAACATGTGGGACATTACGAAGACCTGCTGACCAGAGTAAAAAGGGGAAACTGAGATGGTATGGTCATGTAACACGATCAAGCGGGCTTACAAAAACAATACTACAAGGAACAGTGCCGTGGAAAAGAAGACAGGGAAGACAGAGGAAGAGATGGTCAGACGATATTGCAGAAAGGACTGGGAAGACCTTTGCAGAAACTCAGACATTAGCACACAACCGCGAAGACTGGCGTCGACTGGTGAAACATTCAGCATTGCAGCGCCCCTATGACCCAGGCGGGTTACGGGAGCAGTAAGTAAGTAAGTAAGTAAGTATCAGCACCCGAGGCAGTCATCGCAATGGTGATACGTCCATGTAAAACAAACTATTCATCTAAGATGTCCTGCTCTCCAAGTATTGGTATATGTATGTACAGCACCGACTCCTATAACGATGGTTCCCGACTCAAGGTATATTTACATTCAAAGTGTAGGACTTTCCCCAGCCCTTTCACTTGCCCCCAATCCCACCAACTCCCCCCATCCTGCATTTTCACAAGTTATTAGCCCACTGTAATCGATCTTCATATAGACATTGTGAGGGTATTGAAAGCTTACAATGGACATCGATGTAAGTGAAGAACAACGTCAAGAAAGAGCACTTTCAGTGGCACAACGTTTTTAAATGATAATTTATTTAGAGAAAGATTAAGAATTTCTCAAAAAAGCACCTAATTGGAACCAAAGCCTGTGTCGAAATGTGCAAATTGCTGCTGAAAAGAACAATCAGTTAGCGACCCTGTCTCAAACGGGGCATGAATGCTCACAGCAACAGTGGTTGCTTACAGTTACGACTGTCGGGTAATGAGGTTCATTTGCCGAGGACGCTGAACACGCTGCAGTTTGAGGGGAAGACTTGCAGTCGAATTAAGGTGCAGCTCAGGAATGCCCACATTCACATGGCTTATGAACTCGACTTTGCGAGTTTCCCGAATGAAAACATCATCAGGATCGTGGCGACCAAGAACACTATCAACAAGACGTTTGCATTGACGCAGGACTGCAGCAAGGCAATGCAATTCTGGGTGAAATAGGTGAATAATGTAATCGCTGGAGGCGTAGGACTCAATCCGGGATCGAAAGAGGTCATGCGATTGGCGGACAGAGGCGAACGCTACGGGAAAGTCGTCTCTCTAGCCAACTTGCTGACCCAAACGGTGACAACTCTATCTTCACGTCCTATCCAGGTACTTGGCTTTGGATGATAATTTCACAAAAATATATATCCATGCATATGACACATGTAACACTGTACTAGTTAATACACACAATAATGCATATTCTGTGATCTGTATGTAAACCGTAATACTGCAGCAACGCTTTGAAGAGCACGACGTAACGCGAAGCTTATTTTTATGTTTGTGTGTGCGTGAGCACGTGTGTGTGCCTGCGTGTGCGTGCGTGCGGGCGTGTGTATGTATGTGTGCTTTACACAAAAGGAAGGACGACCATAGTGACTGTGGAACTACTGTGGAATTACACTGCTCTCGACTGAAAGCATTCTTCCGAAATTGTGCAAATCATTTAAAACCGAAACACCCTGGAAGCCAGTATGGGTTTCGTGCAACTTACTCCACAGATTACATGATGTTCAACTTGCTTAGGCGATACGGCTGCCCTGAGAATGTCGACAAATTTTATTCAGAAACCTCTCGTCCATTTGAAATTAGTCATGGACTCCAGCAAGGATATATTTTGGCACCAATTGTTCAAACTCTGTCTTGGAGCTGCACTGTCTGCAGCATCGAAACTCTTCAGTACAGATGTTTTCAACTAGATACTATAAAAAGTTCTTCAATGTGACTAGACTGGGAACAAACAAACACAGTTTTCATTTGTGATCTGCTGTTTGCAAATGACTCTGCTACTGTTTTACACAACACACACACACACACTCACACACTCACTCACTCACTCACTCACTCACTCACTCACTCACTCACTCACTCACTCACTCACTCACTCACTCACTCACTCACTCACTCACTCACTCATTCACTCACACAAATCACGCATTCACTCACACAAGCCCTGAAACACTCACTCACACAAGCACTCACTCACTCTTTCACTCACTCACTCACTCACTCACTCACTCACTCACTCACTCACTCACTCACTCACTCACTCACTCACTCACTCACTCACTCACTCACTCACTCACTCACTCACTCACTCACTCACTCACTCACTCACTCACTCACTCACTCACTCACTCACTCACTCACTCACCACTCACTCACTCACTCTCACTAAATAATGTTCACTCACTCACTCACTCACTCACTCACTCACTCACTCACTCACTCACTCACTCACTCACTCACTCACTCACTCACTCACTCACTCACTCACTCACTCACTCACTCACTCACTCACTCACTCACTCACTCACTCACTCACTCACTCACTCACTCACTCACTCACTCACTCACTCACTCACTCACTCACTCACTCACTCACGCACGCACGCACGCACGCACAACACATATACACACACACAAACTCACTCACTCACTCGCACGCACGCACGCACGCACACACAAACACACAAACACACACTGTAAGACACCAACGACATTTTCAATTATTTGTAACAACTCCCAACTTTATTTGCACTCACAATCAGTAGAGAATATTGTAACAGTCTACACGCCAATCTTCTCCACACATTGAAATTATGGTACGTCGCTAAAGTCATCTCCCATTCTCTGCTAGGAGTCGTAGAGAAATAAAATTCGTTGTCATTGTCTTTGTCATCAAGAATTTCACATGCTCGGTCCGCGCGATTACGTCTGACAACACAGTTAATATGCACATTAATAACCGTATACGTGCTGTCTCGGGTATGTTGAAGTCTCTGGAAACGAGTATGGTTACAATTTGGTCGTACATTCCCCAAAAAGAGCAAGATTTACAAGGAATTGTACTTTCAACACTATTCTTCTCAGATGAAACGTATACTTTCTGTCATCAACACGTCAGGACACTTTGCAAAGTGTATCTCCGACATCTAAGGTAAATCCTTCAGATGTTACGGAATATTTCAAATGTAGAAGAGTTGACAAGGACAAACATGACCAGTATGTAACTTTATCCGAACTTCGTTAGACCGATCATGTGACCCCAATGATCAGCGATATATTCACAAAGATCATGACATAAAAAAGTTATCCAACGGTAACCGCCTTATCGGATGATAACGTTTGCGGTATTCTGCACCCTAAAATCGATGCACTATAAGTAGTATAGAGGTCCATCTCGTCCCCGTGCACGCCACCTTTGTTGACCTATGGGCAAAACTTTACTAATAAAAAACGTTTTAATGACCCCTAAACGTTTTCGGCAACCTACTTATAAAAAAGATCAAAGGCTTTTTTGACACTAAACGTTTTCGGCAACCTACTTATAAAAAACGTGATTGATTACCCCGCCACCTTTGGTGACCTTTGGGCAAAGATCAAAGGATTTTTTGACACTAAACATTTTCGGGAACCTATTTATAAAAAACGTGATTGATTACTCCCTCTAAGTACATTTGAGCTGCCACCTAGCGGTGAGTGTAGAGATCATTTTGTTTGTCCCCTAGCGACCAACGCCGTACCTAGCGCGTGCTGACCTAAGCACTATATGACGCAACAGTGTTCCTAGGAGCGCATTCGACTAGGGATATCCCCTAGCGATCAACGTCGTACCTGCTGAGTAGAATGTACACAACCACGGACCGCAGAGTAGACCGTGATGGATTACCCCCTCTAAGTACATTTGAGCTGCCACCTAGCGGTGAGTGTAGATATCATTTTGTTTGTCACCTAGCGATCAACGCCGTACCTAGCGCGTGCTGACCTAAGCACTATATGACGCAACAATATAACCACGATAAAACCACTGTGTGCAGACTCCCCCCGTCAGCCCTATGTGAATGCCCCACTGTACCCTATGTTTACAAAAACCACTGGGTGCAGACTCCCCCCGTCAGCCCTATGTGAATGCCCCACTGTACCCTACGTTGACAGCAGCGATAAGCGCTGCTGCTGCTGGAGTGGATTATGGCCCCGGCATGACAGCATTGCTGCCACCTAGCGGTGAGTGTAAAGATCAGTTTGTTTGTCCCCTAGCGACCAACGCCGTACCTAGCGCGTGCTGACCTAAGCAGATTGTCCCCTAGCGATCAACACCGTACCTAGTGCGTGCTGACCTAAGCAGATTGTCCCCTAGCGATCAACGTCGTACCTGCTGAGTAGAATGTACACAAGCACGGATTAGCGCGTGCTGACCTAAGCAGATTGTCCCCTAGCGATCAACGTGCTGACCTAAGCACTATATGACGCGGTTATATAACCGCAATAAAACACCTAGCGGCGAGGACAGAGATTCCTAGCGATCAACGCCGTACCTAGCGCGTGCTGCGTTGATTGTGCGGCTATATAGCCGTGATAAAACCACTGCTGCTGACCTAAGCAATATATGACGCGGCTATATAACCGCGATAAAACCACTTCATAAACGTCGACGACGGATTAGCTTTCCTGGGAGTGTGTTGACTAGGGATCGAAAGATCTCGGGTCCGAATCCGATCGTCGGCACTTTTTAGATTCGTAGCGGCGGTCCATTGGGGTGCCACCTAGCGGTGAGCGCAAAGACCATTTTAGTTGTGTCCCTAGCGATCAACGCCGTACCTAGCGCGTGCTGACCTAAGCACTATATGACGCGGCTATATAACCGCGATAAAACCACTGTGTGCAGACTTCCCCCGTCAGCCCTATGAGGATGCCCCGCTGTACCCTATGTTAGCAGCAGTGTGATAAGCGACCGGCACTGCAGCAGCAGCAGCAGGAGTGGACTATGACCCCGGCGCGACAGCATAGCTGGCTAGCACTGTGCGTTCTAGCAGTCCGATCAAAACGAAACCAATGCGTTGTGCGTTTAAATAAATAAATAAATCTAGTAGTGAGTTTAAAACGAAACCAAGACATAAATACGCTAACGTTCAGTGGCCCCCGTATGGCGCTGTACGTAGGGTGTTTATGCAGTGGATACAGACGAGTGGAAACGTGAGTAGTAGAGACTGCAGTATTTATTGATTGGTCGAGGGGGGTCACGGAGTGATTGGTCGAGGGGGGTCACGCCGTGATGTTGGGGCGACCGTGCATACCGGCTTTGTTGCTGTTGCTGCTGTTGACAGGGCGGCCGTTCGTGTAGGCAGTTGGATCTCTCTATGAAATAAACCACAATACATGTACGCGTGTTTAAACAAAGGGCGCCAAAATAAAATGAGAACCATGCATGCATGCACGCATGCATGCATAAAAGCAGGCTTACTGAAATAAACCACAATACATGTACGCGTGTTTAAACAAAGGGCGCCAAAATAAAATGAGAACCATGCATGCATGCACGCATGAATGCATGCCGAGGGGGGTCACTCCGTGATGTTGGGGCGACCGTGCATACTGGCTTTGTTGCTGTTGCTGCTGTTGACAGGGCGGCCGAATGCACGCATGCATGCATGGCGAGGGGGGTCACTCCGTGATGTTGGGGCGACCGTGCATACTGGTTTTGTTGCTGCTGTTGACAGGGCGGTTGTAGGTCTCTCTATGAAAATAAACCATGTACGCGTGTTTAAACAAAGGGCAAAAATAAGAACCATGCACGCGTAAAAGCAGGCTTACTGAAATAAACCACAATATATGTAGGCGTGTTTAAACAAAGGGCGCCAATGAGAACCATGCATGCATGCACGCACGCATGCATGCATGCGTAAAAGCAGGCTTAACGCTGTGTTGCCTTACGAGAAGGCGGCGTTGTTGTATTCATAGTAGTCCTCCTACGCACCCTCTGTCACATACACCCTCCTATGCATCCACTGTCACATACTCCCTCATATGCACCCTCTGTCACATACACCATACTATGCACCCACTGTCACATACACCCTCCTATGGGCCCACTGTCACATGCACCCTCCTATGAGCCCACTGTCACATACACCCTAATATGCACCCACTGTCACATACACCCTCCTAAGCACCCACTGTCACATACATCCTCATGTGTGCCCACTGTCACATACACCCTCCTACGCACCCACTGTCACATACACCCTCCTATGTGCCCACGCTATGACCACCACGGGTCTCTTATTGCCAGGCGCCCCCGTTGTCACCGCTGCTGCTGCCGTAGCTTGCTGTTGGCCGCCGGCCGCTTCGGACCCTGACTCTGTTTGCGCATCGCCTTCATCTTTTTCGGTGTCTCATTATCTGCCATTATTGCGGGAGAACGTCTGCTGCTGCTGCTGCTGCTGCTGAAACAATACGTTAGAACACTGGCGTCATACAACATAGCATTTTCTCACCCGTTTTATACTTTACAAAATAAGGCGCATGCGCACTTAACACATACGCCGCATAACTGCCATGAAAATAAACCATGTACGCGTGTTTAAACAAAGCGCACCAATGAGAACCATGCACGCATGCATGCATGCACGCGTAAAAGCAGGCTTACTGAAATAAACCACAATACATGTACGCGTGTTTAAACAAAGGGCGCCAATGAGAACCATGCATTCATGCACGCATGCATGCATGGCGAGGGGGGTCACTCCGTGATGTTGGGGTGACCGTGCATACTGGTTTTGTTGCTGCCGTTGACAGGGCGGTTGTAGGTCTCTCTATGAAAATAAACCATGTACGCGTGTTTAAACAAAGGGCACCAATGAGAACCATGCACGCGTAAAAGCAGGCTTACTGAAATAAACCACAATAGGCGTGTTTAAACAAAGGGTGCCAATGAGAACCATGCATGCATGCACGCACGCATGCATGCATGCGTAAAAGCAGGCTTACCGCTGTGTTGCCTTACGAGAAGGCGGCGTTGTTGTATTCATAGTAGAGGGCGGCGTTGTTGTATTCATAGTTGAAATAGCCAAATGGTGAAATACGCTGTCAAGTGTATGCTGCAACTCTGTGTATGAATGTGTGCCGTCAAACAGCGGCGGCACATGACACTACGGCTTATCGTGATCGGCACATGACACTACGGCTTATCGCGATTGGAATGTGAACGGCGAACAATGCCATTTCAAAAACAATAAACGAAAAGCTAAAAGCATGAAAGTAAGCGTGTACTGACATGACCGCTAACTTTTTTCCTCAAACAAATGCGTCGTATGTGTTAAGTACGCATGCGCGCTATTTTGTAAGATAACGGTATCCGCGTCGTATGTGTTAAGTGCGCATGCGCGTTATTTTGAAAGATAACTGTAGACAATGCCATTTCAAAAACAATAAACGAAAAGCTAAAAGCATGAAAGTAAGCGTTGTATATGATTAGTTAGGGCTCTGGAATCGTGTGGTGTAGTGATATTAGAGAAATCCGATGTAAAGACACATTTGACGATGAATGTACTGACATGACCGCTAACTTTTTTCCTAAAACAAATACCTCGGTAACTAGTCAGGTATGCGTCGTATGTGTTAAGTGCGCATGCGCGTTATTTTGTAAGATAACTGTAGACTAGGCGGTATGCGTTAACTGCGCATGCGCCTGATTTTGTAAAGTATAAAACGGTTGAGAAAATGCTATGTTGTATGACGCCAGTGTTCTAACGTATTGTTTCAGCAGCAGCAGCAGCAGCAGCAGCAGCAGCAGCAGACGTTCTCCCGCGGAAACAATAATGGCAGACGAGATACCGAAAAAGACGAAGGAGCCACGCAAACAGAGTCCGAAGGTGAGTCACCCCCATACACATATCACATATAGACTGAATGTTGGGACTCTGACAGGGTCCAGTCACCCCCATACACATATAACATATAGACAGAAGGTTGGGACTCTGACAGTGTCCAGTTATCCCCATACACATATAACATATAGACAGAAGTTTGGGACTCTGACAGTGTCCAGTCTCCCACATACACATATAACATATAGACAGAAGGTTGGGACTCTGACAGTGGCCAGTCTCCCCCATACACATATAGACAGAAGGTTGGGACTCTGACAATGTCCAGTCACCCCCATACACATATAACATATAGACGGAAGGTTGGGACTCCGACAGTGTCCAGTCACCCCCATACACATATAAAATATAGACGGAAGGTTGGGACTCTGACAGTGTCCAGTCTCCCCCATACACATATAACATATAGACAGAAGGTTGGGACTCTGACAGTGTCCAGTCTCCCCCATACATATAGACAGAAGGTTGGGACTCTGACAGTGTCCAGTCACCCCCATACACATATAACATATAGACAGAAGGTTGGGACTCTGACAGGGTCCAGTCACCCCCATACACATATAACATAGAGACGGAAGGTTGGGACTCTGACAGGGTTCAATCACCCCCATACACATATAACATATAGACAGAAGGTTGGGACTCTGACAGTGTCCAGTCACCCCCATACACATATAACATATAGACAGAAGGTTGGGACTCTGACAGGGTCCAGTCACCCCATACACATATAACATAGAGACGGAAGGTTGGGACTCTGACAGGTTTCAATCACCCCCATACACATATAACATATAGACAGAAGGTTGGGACTCTGACAGTGTCCAGTTACCCCCATACACATATAACATATAGATGGAAGTTTGGGACTCTGACAGTGTACACATATAACATATAGACAGAAGGTTGGGACTCTGACAGTGTCCAGTCTCCCCCATACACATAAAACATATAGACGGAAGGTTGGGACTCTGACAGTGTCCAGTTACCCCCATACACATACAACATATAGACGGAAAGTTGGGACTCTGACAGTGTCCAATCACCCCCATACACATATAACATATAGACGGAAGGTTGGGACTCTGACAGTGTCCAGTCTCCCCCATACACATATAACATATAGACAGAAGGTTGGGACTCTGACAGTGTCCAGTCACCCCCATACACATATAACATATAGACGGAAGGTTGGGACTCTGACAGTGTCCAGTCACCCGCATACACATATAACATAGAGATGGAAGGTTGGGACTCTGACAGTGTCCAGTCTCCCCCATACACATATAACATATAGACAGAAGGTTGGGACTCTGACAGTGTCCAGTCACCCCCATACACATATAACATATAGACGGAAGGTTGGGACTCTGACAGGGCCCAGTCACCCCCATACACATATAACATATAGACAGAAGGTTGGGACTCTGACAGTGTCCAGTCACCCCCATACACATATAACATATAGAGGAAGGTTGGGACTCTGACAGTGTCCAGTCACCCCCATACACATATAACATATAGACAGAAGGTTGGGACTCTGACAGGGTCCAGTCACCCACATACACATATAACATAGAGACGGAAGGTTGGGACTCTGACAGGGTTCAATCACCCGCATACACATATAACATAGAGACGGAAGGTTGGGACTCAGACAGTGTCCTGTCTCCCCCATACACATATAACATATAGACAGAAGGTTGGGACTCTGACAGTGTCCAGTCACCCACATACACATATAACATATATACGGAAGGTTGGGACTCTGACAGGGCCCAGTCACCCCCATACACATATAGACGGAAGGTTGGGACTCTGACAGTGTCCAGTCACCCCCATACACATATAACATATAGACAGAAGGTTGGGACTCTGACAGTGTCCAGTCACCCCCATACACATATAACATATAGACAGAAGGCTGGGATTCTGACAGTGTCCTGTCACCCCCATACACATATAACATACAGACGGAAGGTTGGGACTCTGACAGTGTCCAGTTACCCCCATACACATATAACATGTAGACGGAAGGTTGGCACTCTGACAGTGTCCACTCACCCCCATACACATATAACGTATAGACGGAAGGTTGGGTGTAGGGTTAGGTAGAGAGAAAAAGTTGGGGTTAACCTCGCGAAAATTTAAACAACCACAAGGTGGTTGTATAAATTCTCAGAAAATTTTGTTTTTGTCTCTCTGGGACAAAAACATAAAATTTTCGCGAGGTTAACCCCAACTTTTTCTCTCAATCTAACCCTACACCCAACCTTCCGTCTATATGTTATATGTGTATGGGGGTAACTGGACACTGTCAGAGTCCCAACCTTCCGTCTATATGTTTTATGTGTATGGGGGAGACTGGACACTGTCAGAGTCCCAACCTTCTGTCTATATGTTATATGTGTACACTGTCAGAGTCCCAAACTTCTGTCTATATGTTATATGTGTATGGGGGTGACTGGACACTGTCAGAGTCCCAACCTTCTGTCTATATGTTATATGTGTATGGGGGAGACTGGACACTGTCAGAGTCCCAACCTTCCGTCTCTATGTTATATGTGTATGGGGGTGACTGGACACTGTCAGAGTCCCAACCTTCTGTCTATATGTTATATGTGTATGGGGGTGACTGGACACTGTCAGAGTCCCAACCTTCCGTCTATATGTGTATGGGGGTGACTGGGCCCTGTCAGAGTCCCAACCTTCCGTCTATATGTTATATGTGTATGGGGGTGATTGGACACTGTCAGAGTCCCAACATTCTGTCTATATGTGATATGTGTATGGGGATGATTGGACACTGTCAGAGTCCCAACCTTCCGTCTCTATGTTATATGTGTATGCGGGTGACTGGACACTGTCAGAGTCCCAACCTTCCGTCTATATGTTATATGTGTATGGGGGTAACTGGACACTGTCAGAGTCCCAACATTCCGTCTATATGTTTTATGTGTATGGGGGAGACTGGACACTGTCAGAGTCCCAACCTTCTGTCTATATGTTATATGTGTACACTGTCAGAGTCCCAAACTTCCGTCTATATGTTATATGTGTATGGGGGTGACTGGACACTGTCAGAGTCCCAACCTTCTGTCTATATGTTATATGTGTATGGGGGTGATTGAACCCTGTCAGAGTCCCAACCTTCCGTCTCTATGTTATATGTGTATGGGGGTGAATGGACCCTGTCAGAGTCCCAACCTTCTGTCTATATGTTATATGTGTATGGGGGTGACTGGACACTGTCAGAGTCCCAACCTTCTGTCTATATGTTATATGTGTATGGGGGAGACTGGACACTGTCAGAATCCCAACCTTCCGACTCTATGTTATATGTGTATGGGGGTGACTGGACACTGTCAGAGTCCCAACATTCTGTCTATATGTTATATGTGTATGGGGGTGACTGGACACTGTCAGATTCCCAACCTTCTGTCTATATGTTATATGTGTATGTGGGAGACTGGACACTGTCAGAGTCCCAAACTTCTGTCTATATGTTATATTTGTATGGGGGTAACTGGACACTGTCAGAGTCCCAACCTTCTGTCTATATGTTATATGTGTATGGGGGTGACTGGACCCTGTCAGAGTCCCAACATTCTGTCTATATGTTATATGTGTATGGGGGTGACTCACCTTCGGACTCTGTTTGCGTGGCGCCTTCGTCTTTTTAGGTATCTCGTCTGCCATTATTGTTTCCGCGGGAGAACGTCTGCTGCTGCTGCTGCTGCTGAAACAATACGTTAGAACACTGGCGTCATACAACATAGCATTTTCTCAACCGTTTTATACTTTACAAAATCAGGCGCATGCGCAGTTAACGCATACCGCCTAGTCTACAGTTATCTTACAAAATAACGCGCATGCGCACTTAACACATACGACGCATACCTGACTAGTTACCGAGGTATTTGTTTTAGGAAAAAAGTTAGCGGTCATGTCAGTACATTCATCGTCAAATGTGTCTTTACATCGAATTTCTCTAATATCACTACACCACACGATTCCAGAGCCCTAACTAATCATATACAACGCTTACTTTCATGCTTTTAGCTTTTCGTTTATTGTTTTTGAAATGGCATTGTCTACAGTTATCTTTCAAAATAACGCGCATGCGCACTTAACACATACGACGCGGATACCGTTATCTTACAAAATAGCGCGCATGCGTACTTAACACATACGACGCATTTGTTTGAGGAAAAAAGTTAGCGGTCATGTCAGTACATTCATCGTCAAATGTGTCTTTACATCGAATTTCTCTAATATCACTTCACCACACGAATCCCTACCCCTAACTAATCATATACAACGCTTACTTTCATGCTTTTAGCTTTTCGTTTATTGTTTTTGAAATGGCATTGTTCGCCGTTCACATTCCAATCGCGATAAGCCGTAGTGTCATGTGCCGATCACGATAAGCCGTAGAGTCATGTGCCGCCGCTGTTTGACGGCACACATTCATACATAGAGTTGCAGCATACACTTGACAGCGTATTTCACCATTTGGCTATTTCAACTATGAATACAACAAATCCGCCCTCTACTATGAATACAACAACGCCGCCTTCTCGTAAGGCAACACAGCGGTAAGCCTGCTTTTACGCATGCATGCATGCGTGCGTGCATGCATGCATGGTTCTCATTGGCACCCTTTGTTTAAACACGCCTATTGTGGTTTATTTCAGTAAGCCTGCTTTTACGCGTGCATGGTTCTCATTGGTGCCCTTTGTTTAAACACGCGTACATGGTTTATTTTCATAGAGAGACCTACAACCGCCCTGTCAACAGCAGCAACAAAACCAGTATGCACGGTCGCCCCAACATCACGGAGTGACCCCCCTCGCCAAGCATGCATGCGTGCATGAATGCATGGTTCTCATTGGCGCCCTTTGTTTAAACACGCGTACATGTATTAAGGTTTGTTTCAGTAAGCCTGCTTTTACGCGTGCATGCGTGCATGGTTCTCATTGGTGCGCTTTGTTTAAACACGCGTACATGGTTTATTTTCATGGCAGTTATGCGGCGTATGTGTTAAGTGCGCATGCGCCTTATTTTGTAAAGTATAAAACGGGTGAGAAAATGCTATGTTGTATGACGCCAGTGTTCTAACGTATTGTTTCAGCAGCAGCAGCAGCAGCAGCAGCAGACGTTCTCCCGCAATAATGGCAGATAATGAGACACCGAAAAAGATGAAGGCGATGCGCAAACAGAGTCAGGGTCCGAAGGCGGCCGGCGGCCAACAGCAAGCTACGGCAGCAGCAGCGGTGACAACGGGGGCGCCTGGCAATAAGAGACCCGTGGTGGTCATCGCGTGGGCACATAGGAGGGTGTATGTGACAGTGGGTGCGTATGAGGGTGTATGTGACAGTGGGCACATATGAGGATGTATGTGACAGTGGGTGCTTAGGAGGGTGTATGTGACAGTGGGTGCATATTAGGGTGTATGTGACAATGGGCTCATAGGAGGGTGCATGTGACAGTGGGCCCATAGGAGGGTGTATGTGACAGTGGGTGCATAGTATGGTGTATGTGACTGTGGGCGCCTAGGAGGGTGTATGTGACAGTGGGCCCATAGGATGGTGTATGTTACAGTGGGTGCATAATAGGGTGTATGTGACAGTGGGTGCATATGAGGGAGTATTTGACAGTGGATGCATAGGAGGGTGTATGTGACAGTGGGTGCGTAGGAGGACTACTATGAATACAACAACGCCGCCTTCTCGTAAGGCAACACAGCGGTAAGCCTGCTTTTACGCATGCATGCATGCGTGCGTGCATGCATGCATGGTTCTCATTGGCGCCCTTTGTTTAAACACGCCTACATATATTGTGGTTTATTTCAGTAAGCCTGCTTTTACGCGTGTATGGTTCTCATTGGTGCCCTTTGTTTAAACACGCGTACATGGTTTATTTTCATAGAGAGACCTACAACCGCCCTGTCAACAGCAGCAACAAAACCAGTATGCACGGTCGCCCCAACATCACGGAGTGACCCCCCTCGCCATGCATGCATGCGTGCATTCGGCCGCCCTGTCAACAGCAGCAACAGCAACAAAGCCAGTATGCACGGTCGCCCCAACGTCACGGAGTGACCCCCCTCGGCATGCATTCATGCGTGCATGCATGCATGGTTCTCATTTTATTTTGGCGCCCTTTGTTTAAACACGCGTACATGTATTGTGGTTTATTTCATAGAGAGATCCAACTGCCTACACGAACGGCCGCCCTGTCAACAGCAGCAACAGCAACAAAGCCGGTATGCACGGTCGCCCCAACATCACGGCGTGACCCCCCTCGACCAATCACTCCACCACCTATCAGCCACGACGCCGCCGATGACTTCGACGACGACACCAGCCTCGTGCTATATAATTTTAGCAGTCAATAAATACTGCAGTCTCTACTACTCACGTTTCCACTCGTCTGTATCCACTGCATAAACACCCTACGTACAGCGCCATACGGGGGCCACTGAACGTTAGCGTATTTATGTCTTGGTTTCGTTTTAAACTCACTACTAGATTTATTTATTTATTTAAACGCACAACGCATTGGTTTCGTTTTGATCGGACTGCTAGAACGCACAGTGCTAGCCAGCTATGCTGTCGCGCCGGGGTCATAGTCCACTCCTGCTGCTGCTGCTGCAGTGCCGGTCGCTTATCACACTGCTGCTAACATAGGGTACAGCGGGGCATCCTCATAGGGCTGACGGGGGAAGTCTGCACACAGTGGTTCTATCGCGGTTATATAGCCGCGTCATATAGTGCTTAGGTCAGCACGCGCTAGGTACAGCGTTGATCGCTAGGGACACAACTAAAATGGTCTCTGCGCTCACCGCTAGGTGGCACCCCAATGGACCGCCGCTACGAATCTAAAAAGTGCCGACGATCGGATTCGGACCCGAGATCTTTCGATCCCTAGTCAACACACTCCCAGGAAAGCTAATCCGTCGTCGACGTTTATGAAGTGGTTTTATCGCGGTTATATAGCCGCGTCATATATTGCTTAGGTCAGCAGCAGTGGTTTTATCACGGCTATATAGCCGCACAATCAACGCAGCACGCGCTAGGTACGGCGTTGATCGCTAGGAATCTCTGTCCTCGCCGCTAGGTGTTTTATTGCGGTTATATAACCGCGTCATATAGTGCTTAGGTCAGCACGTTGATCGCTAGGGGACAATCTGCTTAGGTCAGCACGCGCTAATCCGTGCTTGTGTACATTCTACTCAGCAGGTACGACGTTGATCGCTAGGGGACAATCTGCTTAGGTTAGCACGCACTAGGTACGGTGTTGATCGCTAGGGGACAATCTGCTTAGGTCAGCACGCGCTGGGTACGGCGTTGGTCGCTAGGGGACAAACAAATTGATCTCTACACTCACCGCTAGGTGGCAGCAATGCTGTCATGCCGGGGCCATAGTCCACTCCAGCAGCAGCAGCGCTTATCGCTGCTGTCAACATAGGGTACAGTGGGGCATTCACATAGGGCTGACGGGGGGAGTCTGCACACAGTGGTTTTTGTAAACATAGGGTACAGTGGGGCATTCACATAGGGCTGACAGGGGGAGTCTGCACACAGTGGTTTTATCGTGGTTATATTGTTGCGTCACATAGTGCTTAGGTCAGCACGCGCTAGGTACGGCGTTGATCGCTAGGGGACAAACAAAATGATCTCTACACTCACCGCTAGGTGGCAGCTCAAATGTACTTAGAGGGGGTAATCCATCACGGTCTACTCTGCGGTCCGTGCTTGTGTACATTCTACTCAGCAGGTACGACGTTGATCGCTAGGGGATATCCCTAGTCGAATGCGCTCCTAGGAACACTGTTGCGTCATATAGTGGTTAGGTCAGCACGCGCTAGGTACGGCGTTGGTCGCTAGGGGACAAACAAAATGATCTCTACACTAACCGCTAGGTGGCAGCTCAAATGTACTTAAAGGGAGTAATCAATCACGTTTTTTATAAGTAGGTTGCCGAAAACGTTTAGTGTCAAAAAAGCCCTTGATCTTTTTTTATAAGTAGGTTGCCGAAAACGTTTAGGGGTCATTAAAACGTTTTTTATTAGTAAAGTTTTGCCCATAGGTCACCAAAGGTGGCGTGCACGGGGACGAGATGGACCTCTATACTACTACTTTGTATGCACCCATTAGGGCCCTATGGGTGCATATAAGGTGCAAATATATTTGTACCCCAGCAGCACCCCATTCGAACCCTAATGTCTTAGTGTGTACAAAGCTCTGCTAAGATAAACTCAAAACCCCATATCACTTGACAACGATCATCGGCACGGCTTTTGGTGTGCATATATATATATAGAGAGAGAGAGAGAGAGAGAGAGAGAGAGAGAGAGAGAGAGAGAGAGAGAGAGAGAGAGAGAGAGAGAGAGAGAGAGAGAGAGAGAGAGAGAGAGAGAGAGAGAGAGAGAGAGAGAGAGAGGAGAGAGAGAGAGAGAGAGAGAGAGAGAGAGAGAGAGAGAGAGAGAGAGAGAGAGAGAGAGAGAGAGAGAGAGAGAGAGAGAGAGAGAGAGAGAGAGAGAGAGAGAGAGAGAGAGAGAGAGAGAGAGAGAGAGAGAGAGAGAGAGAGAGAGAGAGAGAGAGAGAGCGGTACGTATACGCGTTTCTACGCGTGCTTGCGAATGCGTATATGTATCGGTGCGTGTATGCGTGCATCTGCATTTCAACAAGCATACGTACTGTAAAGGGAAACGTTAAATGTTTGTTAAGATTTATTGCATACTTTTAATTATGCATTACAGTAGGTAGAGTGTGATAGCATGACAGCATTAACTTGCTTTTATGAAATAAATACGTTCTGTGTATAGTATATAATAACAATAACTATATTAATAATGATAACTATACTGATTATTGTATAAGCAATACCACTGTGGTTTTCATTATAATGCTATTATTTTTTCTTCTGTCGTATTGTCATCTCAGCCTACTTGCAATCCCCCGGCGGCGACAGAAAAGGCAGTCCAAATGATCGATAACATCAACGAAACCTGCTTTATCCTGGCACAGACAGATATGTACACATTGTCAGCGGGTGCCAAGCTCTGGGCTCACCATCACGAGGTGTGTGCCGAAAGCGATCAAGGCGTCTTTCAGCGTAATGATCACTGGTCGCCACATCGTCTGTTCCAACTCCATCGTCCAAGTTTCGATCAGACAAACAAAACGGCCACAATGCGAAACTGCTGGACTCTACTGAGAGTGCAATCTGAGCGGAACCACTGGCTACGGGAACGACGATCTGACCACGTGTGTCGACAAATGTGTCTGTGATGGAGAAGACTGTAAACACGTGACTATTCGCATCCCGAAATGACAGGAACTTTGGGAAATGTGCGAAATTGACATCAAATAAGCTCCAACACTTCTTGACAAATCAGTAAATCAGTTAAATAAATAAATATAAATTGTATTGATTGTCACAATTATTCCGGTCGCGTGTGATATTTAACATAAAACGTCGCATATATTACTGTAATCTATAACAGTAATATATTATATTACTACGCTAACTTTGGATCAGTGTAAGTGCATCTCCCGATTCTTCCCCAACGCCGAGCATGGGAGCATAGGGGATTGAATATCCTTTCGCCATCATCTAAGCCCCAAGATTACTTGGTCGTGTTGCGAGGCCAGTTGTTGCCCGCAGAATTGCACATGGAAGACGTGGTCTTGCTGGAGTGACTGTAGTAAGACATGTGGGGCAACAGGCGTACATACCCAAAGGCGAAACAAGCAACAGACGGTTCAGACAATGTAATTTATGCGTCAACGGCCATTTCATAAATAGCGCCCATTTAACATTGCAGGTTGTTAACCCAATTTATCAGCAACAGTTAAACGACTCGGTACCCTACTTACATATGCAATGAGTACCTTGACTAAACTTTGTATGTACGTATCTGCACACGACGTGAGTCACGTCGACGTTGAGACCGGTTGATTCGGCACAGTCGTAATGCAACGCTTAATTATTTGGGTTCCATAACGTTCTACGACCTTCTTCGCAATAAACGTCCTAGGAAAACCGACTGGGCCAGTAATGTCACGTGGAAAGATTTATCTCCTGGTCTTCCTTACCGTCTTCGTTGGATTTGTCTGTGCAGGTGCGTCTTAGCTCGGTACGCGTTTCTTTATTTGCAAAAGTTATTGTGATATCAGGTACCAACTAACTGCTGAGTTATTTATTGTCCTGCACCCGGTCGCACTACGGACTCTCGGAACTGACCTCAAGCGGACTCAAACGTGACGTCGATATATTGCGAATAATACGCCATATATCGTATTTACATGGCTTCCACCAAAACGCATTATATCGATGACTCGTAGAGCCAATGGTCTCGATCTACACAAATTATACAGGCGCTGCATTAGCAGCTGTCAAAATACTTCCTCTGGCATTGAAAACGCATTGTCGCATTATTATTTTATCAACAGTTACGACGTGCAGCTCGCCGACTGCCTGTCTGAACGGCAGAAAATGCTTCAAGAACGTTTCCTACTGCACGCATCAATATATCGGAGACCACTGCGAAACAGGTAGATTTTAGTTGTATACACTAGTAGTCGCAACAACATACAAAAGGCATGGATTATCACCATTACAATAGTTTGAACTTATGGCGCCCGAAGGGAATGACTGACTAACTCAGTTTCTTCACTGAAAAAGTAATACCGTGACCCCACAGATAAGTATAACTGGCTTACTTTTAAACCGGTTTGTGACGCACAATTTTTGACAATGCCAGTAAGGCAAATCGGCTCAACTCTGTGTGAACTCAGGTTAATTTTAAATAGCTACCATAGTGTTTTATGTAAATGCTGTGCCAATTGGTAAATCATAGGTAAATTGTCCAAAGGAAGCGAAATAGCATAGAAAGAGAAGACTGGACATCGACACTCGTTTATATCGCCATATAGGTAAACCAACTGAATTATCTGTTAAAAAAGCTTATTTTTAAATGCCCCTGCTAAATACCTTTGTATTCTTTGAAATGCATCAGCAACTGGTAGTTCAGAGGTCAATTGTCCACGGATGCGAATGAACACAGAAAGAGGAGACTAACGAATTTTCAAACGTTACATATAGATATCCTTTGACGCGTGAACACTCTAACTGCTTGTATATGATATGACACAGACACATAACAGTTTGCAGCATTCCAGTGTAAAAGAAACGCTGATTGTCTCCAGAGAGGCACATGTTCGGGAAACAACGCCGCCTGCAAGTGCGCTATGGGCTATTTCAGTGCCAATTTTGATACGGACGACATAATTATTATGAGCACTGCGTAGCTTTGTAATTTATTTATTTATTTTGTATTGTACCTGTGCTTAATAATACAATCAAGAAAATTGCTACAACCACAACAGTCAACACGTCAATGAAAACTGTTATCACAGCTGTGCTTACTTAAATTGTTGCTTGGTATAGGCAGTTGATACAGGTCACTCATGTTACTTATGTGATCACCAAGGCATGACATTCACTGAGAGAAAACTGGCCTTCCTATAGCTCTTTTATTAGCTGACCAACTGCAGCCAGTTGCATGCTTTAATCATTAACTCGGCTTTAACTTGGACCATTATCAGATGGATGATCAGTGTATCAGCTGGCCTGCCACATGTTTAGATAACCAAGCATTTAATTAACAGTAGGTGGCTTAATCTAATTTTATTGGAAGACAGTGCATCAGTGGGCACAGGAAATGGAAAACAGGATTAACCTGTCACAGGGGAAACATTTTGCAATGTGTGACCAATTATAGCATGGTACCATTGACTCAAAGAACACCCTTAATTCTGGATAAACAATGGTCAAGTATAGCTCTTTTTTGTCATTATTTATTGTGCACGAGCACGTCAAGAGAATTATAAAAGTATTTGAAAAGTATTTGAAATACTTTTGAAAAGTATTTGCATTTGCATATGACATAAACAAAATGTATTTGCATTTGAAATGTCAAAAGTATTTGCATATATATTTATAAACTTTTCAATGTATTTGACCCCATGTCTGCTCTAAAATGCAACAAAACATTATATTGGATCGAAACAACGTTGGTCACATTTACACATGATTTGACAAAAAAATTTACTACTCTGCAGACACTAACATTAATACTGCTGTGTATGCCTGGTGCTTGCAGCTTTGGTGTACAATTGCAAAACACGAAGTCCCTGTTTTGGTCATAACTTGAGCATCTACGGTTTGTTCTTTGAACAAACGGACCCACACACGATACGCGTATGTCACCGCAGCGGCAGATGCATTCACCTGGTGTGGAGGCAGTCTGCTCCAGGGATCCTCAAGTCACCATCCTATACCGTCATGACGTCCAATACGTGACATGTCGACGATTCAAACACAGGTTATGTACTGAGAAAAGCATATTTCTGGAACTATATATGCTTTTCTCTGTACGTAACCTTTGTAGGTAGGTCATATGTTCTTCGAAAGTGTCGCGACGAGATATGTATATATTCCTCTATACGTAAATGTAGATAAATTAGCATCCGCTGGTAAATTTTTTATTTAACAAGATTGAACAAGATTGCCATCCAGAGAATTAACTCTAGACGGCAGGTGGACAAGGAAGCCCTTTGGCTTATCGAGAGTCCAACCCTTTTATCTACATATATCCAGCCTTTCTGAGGTATGTGTCGATTTTATTTTTAAACATATTCACACTACTAACACCCACACAATCATCAGATAATCTGTTCCATACATTCACAGTCCTTTGTGAAAATGAAAACTTTCTTACGTCTAATCTACACTGTTCCTTTACTAATGTAACATCGTGTCCTCTAGTCTTTCTATCTTTCTTAACTGAAAAAAACATATTTCTATCAATATTTTCATAACCATTCAATATTATAAACACTTCTATCTGATCTCCTCTCAATCTCCTGGTCTCTAGTGTTGTTAAACCACATTCTTTTAGGCGTTTTTCATAACTAAGATCCCTCAGTTTTGGTATCATTTTAGTCGCTCTCCTCTGTACTCTTTCTAGCATATCTATGTCCTTCTTGCGGTATGGCCTCCACGCTTGTATACAATATTCTAAATGAGGCCTAACTATTGTTTTGTACAGCGGTATTATTAGTTCTTTTTCTTTATATGCTATATTTCGCCTAATCAATCCAAGGATTTGATTTCCTTTTGAAGCTGCAATTCCACACTGCTCTGAAACCTTCATGTCAGCACTAATTGTCAGCCCTAAGTCTTTTTCTTTTACAGTAGTATTTGGTACAGTTCCCCCCATTGTATATTCTACATATTCGTTCCCATGTCCTGTGTGAAGACATTTACATTTCCCAAAATTGAACAACATTTGCCACTTTTCAGACCATTTGATCAACCTGTCAAGATCATCCTGTAAATGCTGTCTATCTCCATCACTTTTTATCCTTCTAAACACTTTTGTATCATCTGCAAATTTCAACACCTTGCTAGCTATATCATCGTCCAAATCGTTTATATATATTAAGAATAATATAGGTCCCAGTACTGATCCCTGTGGAACCCCACTCAAAACTGATTTCCAGTTTGAAGCCTCCCCATCAACAACTACCCGCTGTCTTCTGTCAATCAGCCATTTTTCTATCCAGTTAATTATACCATTTCCTATGCCATGAGCCTTTAGTTTAAGCAGTAATCTCTGATGTGGCACTTTGTCGAAAGCTTTTTGAAAATCTAAGTAGATGATATCTACTGGTGATCAATCATCTACCCACTTAGTGATATCTTCCAAAAAACATAACATATTTATTAAGCATGACCTCGCTTTTAGAAACCCATGTTGAGATGGGTTTATCAAGTTATGTTTAACAAGAAAATCCACCATGTGATCTTTAATTAGTCTTTCTAATAATTTACAAATCACTGATGTTAAACTACTGGTCTATAATTATTTGAAGTTTCTCGAACCTTTTTTGAATAACGGTATAATGTTTGCTTCTTTCCATTCTAAAGGAACCACTCCCTCTTCTAATGACAAGTTGAAAACTGTTGCAAGCGGTATGCTAATTTGTTCTACAATTTCCAATAGTAGTTTGGGTGGAATACCATCCACTCCAGATGATTTATTATCCTTCATAGCCCTGATTTTCTTAGCTACCATTTCTGGGGTTACAATTAACTGTCTTAAATAGTCTGATTCTGCCCCCTTGAACTTAGCCTCTGGTTCTGGCAGTGAACTAGTGTCTTCTCTGGTAAACACTGAACTAAAATACTCATTCAGGTCTTCTGCCATTAAGAATCCTTCTGATATTACATTTCCAGCACTATCTTCTAGAGGACCGACCTTATCCTGAACTTTCTGTTTGCTTCGAATATATGCATAAAAACTCTTGCTGTCATGTTTTATATTACAAGCTAATTTATGTTCATAGGTTATCTTTGAATTTCTAATTTCAGCTGTAGCTTGGTTTAGTGCTTCTTTATAAATGTTGTAGTCTTCGTCATTTCCAGTACGTCTATATGACTTCCACATCATTTCTTTATACTTAATTTTTATAATGGCTTCTTTCGATAAGTGTTTCTTTTTGGACCGTTCCCCGTGTTTTTTTAAGGGAACAAATTTGACGATGATGCATTCAATTTCACTCTTTAAGATATTCCAGCATTCTGTTGCTGTCTTATTCTTCAGTGTGTTATTCCAGTCTATGTTTGCTAAATATTTCCTTATGTCCTTATATTTTCCTTTGTGGAAATTTCTCCTGTACTGCTTTTTACTATTCCTTTCTGATTTTACTTTGATGGTAAAATGTATCTGGTTGTGATCACTATTCCCCAGTGGCTCACATACCATGACATTGTCAACTAATTCATTCTGTGAAGACAAAACTATGTCTAACACATTCTCTCCCCTGGTTGGTTCTAGCACATGCTGAGAAAGGAAACTATCTTGTACTAAAACTAAAAACTTGTGGTCCTCACTACCCATACTCTGTAGAGATTTCCATTTTATATGCCCATGGTTGAAATCCCCCATAATAACACAGTTCCGTTTGCTCACTTCCCTTATAGCGTTTTGTATTTTGTCATTCTCTTCTATGCTTATGTTTGGACTTCGATAAACTAATCCAACCGTTAACGTTGACTTTCCTGTAACTATGTTACACCAAACAGCTTCTTCGCAATCTGCTTCTCTGTCTAATTTTATTTCATAAGCCTGGATATATTCTTTAATATATAAAATAACTCTACCTCCCCTTCTTCCTATTCTATCTTTCCTAAACATTACCTATCCTGTCAGTCCCAATTCGGCATCTGATACATCGGTGGTTGCCCATGATTCGGTTATACCTATTATGTGAGGGTCAATATCTTCTACCATAACGTTTAGTTCATTTCTTTTGTTTACTATACTCCTTGCATTTAAACAAACATATTTATACCCAGCTTCAGAACAGTTTTCCAGACTGTTCTTTGCTGAATTATTTTTGCTGTCTTTATCTATGCCTCCAGTTTCAGGCTTCTCTGCGAGTCCCCCCTGCGAATTTAGTTTAAATAGATGCAACCTGTCCCACTGTCAACATATCTCAGCAGATTCTCTTAGAATACTGCTGCCCCCTTTCCACTTAAATGGAGGCCATCTCTCATGTACATATCTTCTCTCCCAACAAAGTACCCCCATAAATCTATGAATCCCACGCCCTCTTCTTCACACATCTGCTCAACTAGTGCGTTGATCGCCATCCTCTTACAGTTTCTGTATGATGCCCCCCTTCCTCCCATTACTGGCAAAATTCCTGAGAGAACAACCTGTTCCACTCTTGTCTTCTTTAGCTTCCTTACTAGATGTCTGTACTTCTGAACTATCCCAGTTGTTCCCTCTTTGCCTGCATTGTTTGTCCCAACGTGTACTAGTATAGACCCTCCCTTGCCATGTCCCAATACCTTCTCTACCCTTTCAGTCACATGCTCTATTCTAGCCCCAGGTAGACATACAACAACGTCCTTCCCCTCGCATATAGTCTTGTCTGTTTTTCTCAGAATTGAATCACCCATAAACACTCTCTCTTTTCTCCTAGCCCCATCAATCACTGCCTCGGAGTAGCTCCTCCTGTTTGCATATTTCTGGTTGTTGTCTTTTCCTCTTGCCATCTTCTCTCCTGTCACATTCTCTTCCATTCCCTTCTTTCCTGTCGCGTTTTCTCTTGTCCCCTTTCCTCCTGTCATCTTTTCTTCTAGCACATTTACTCTCACTTCCTTTCGTCCCTTCATCTTTCCTCCCATCACATTTTCTTCTCTCCTCTCCCGTCCCTTTTCCCCGGCTACCTCCTTCACTACGGTCACTTTTTCCCCTGTCACCTTCACGCCTGTCATGTTTTCTGTTTTTTGCTGAACACTCTGTCTTCTTCCACCAGTCTTCTGTCTCACAGTCTTACTAACTGCCTCTGTGGTATCTACCTCTTCACCACCTGTATCACTGTCGCGTCTCCCCTCGTTCTCTACAGTCTGACTACCTGTTGATCTATCCCCACTGACCCGTTTTCTTTTCCTCTGCCGAACACCTTTCCTCCGTCCCTCTGTCTTCTCAATTTATTGTTCCTTCACACCGGTCACCTTCCCTCCTCTCAGTCTCCTTTCGTCAGTCTCTGTGTCACAACTCGGCTCCTTCTCTGTTGTAGAATTCTCAACTCTCTCTGCGTCATCCCTCTCTGCTCCATCTATTTCTATGTTGAGTCTCACCTCCATCTCCTTAACTATATCCGTCAACTTACACACCTCCTTCATCAGACATTCCACCCTCAAACACCCCATACACCGAAAGGTGAATCCATCATCTTTGGTCTCTGCCCATGATTTTGGACAGCCAGACAACGCAAAATCCACCCAGCTCTGGCAGTCGTTGCAAACTAAGTGTCGTTTTGCCCTGAGCTGCCGCTTGCAAGGTGCCATATCAGAATTTATTTATGTTCAAAATAGTTTTATATAGTCTTTGAAAAGACTTTTCTGTGTACAATTTACACCAGATTGTTTAGGTTATAGTTAGTTATATTTGTTAACACACAATGACACACCGTGCCTTACCTAGTTACGATGTCGATGACAATATATTCAAATTAAGCTTATATACAAGGTAGTCTTTACAAAGACTGTTTCCTGTGCCAATATACACTTTAAACGGTTGTTATTTTAGGTTTTAATTACTCATCTAACTACATTGATTATCTCAAATAACGCTATTCTATTGTCGTTCACGTTACGTTAACTTCGCCAGTGACCTACTTTGTAAACAACGTTCCGATTACATTAACGTCCCCAATTATCGCTCGCAAATCGCCTACTTTTAATCTACCCTAGATTACTCCCTCTAGCTAACTTTTAACATAAAATATTGCTTAATATATATCTATAATTACGTTATGTATGCTATACACTCAATAATATCACTTATCTTGATCAAATATCCTTATATTTTCGCAAGTTTGCTGCACCAAATTCAAATCAATTCACCACTGGAAGTTCCCCTATTGATGTGTTTGAGACGTTATTTAAAATAGACAAGTTAGGTTTTAAGATGGAAACGAATATCGATGTCTAACAACAGTATTAAAGTAACATTACAGGTATATGACTTCTAATTGTTCTACAATTGTACATTTTGGAATGAGATAGCACCCTGCTGGTGGAAAATCATTCAGGTATACTGGGGTTTAAGGCAAAGCGCTTAATGAGCAATTTCTCACCGCTTCAAACTTAACGACGAAACTGTATTGTGGCTACGTATAAGATAAGTTGTACTTATAGCCTATGCATTAAGTACTGCTATAAGTTTGCAGATTTAAATTATAACTGGACGTGTATATTTTGTATTTTTTTCCGCCGGACATTATCGCCATTGAACAAACTACGAAATACTGAAAAACAATTAATTACAGAAACGTTCTAGTTTTTATCGGGAACCTCTCCATTGTCAAAACTATGTTTTCACCAAATATTATTCATGCATTATAATTTACACTTTCCTAATACAAGAACACGCCTGCTTTATCGCGTTTATTTTTCCATTTGATGTGCATCCGTATTTAATCGGGAGACGGATTTTCTTCCCCCATCTACGGTATATCATCTAACAATTGCTTCCAATTGCTATGTGTCAGCTTTACTCGCGAACATGGCTGCGACAGGTTTGTGGTGACTATCGGTATAGAGAAATCATTCCGATGCACTGTTCATTGGGTATTGATGTGAGCAGGATGTGTTAACCTTTTGTAAATACTTAGTACGTATTTAACGAGCAGGTATCACAAAAAAGACAATAAAAACAACGTTTGTAATGACTTTGCTCATTGTCTCACACTTGGAAATATCTGGCGGCCACATGGTGTGGTGAAAATGGCTGTTATTAAAGTCGGAGGTTAACAGAAACACGTTTGAAATTGTCGCGCCTGTAAACCTACAGCTTGACATCAGCATCATTACGATACAGGGATAATACAATTTGACAGGTGCCATCTTTACAAATGGTGGGTTTTCGAAAATCGGAGAAAGTAAAAATAAACATTATTTCAAATCGTTGCACTTAAATACATATATTTTATATCAACGTCAGGGCTCAAGATGATGAACAATATTAAACAAATGGTGAAAGTAGACCAATACACATCTTTATACAAGCTAACTATTTGCAACTACAATCAACATCTTCACATCATGGTTAACTTGAAATGCGGTCTCAAAGTGGAAGATAATAAAATGTTCGATATCAAGGAAACCGGCATCTTGCCCATGGCACAGTAAATTACCAGTGGAGGAATAATGGATCACGTCCAGAGTTTTGAGTTTGATCAATTGCTATGAGGTGGTAATTGTATTCATTGGTGACCAGGTGATATAACAATAAAGAGAAGAGAAACATACTGACCACAACTTGGCAGATGGACAACTCCACGAACTTTCGCTTCAATTTATTCCCCTTGAGGCTGTATTGCCCAAGAACATCATTCGTTGTCACCTTCCGCAGCATGTGACGAATACTGTCGCCAGTATTCACTCCTCCCAAGGAGCTCAAGTAGAGAACCTTAGGATAAATCAAGAGAAACAATTAAAGTCATGTTTCAAAACAACTTGGTATGAACACCCTGAGGAAATGTATATCCACTGATATATTGCATATCAAAACTTTGTATTGATACAATTGGCGTTTTGTTGATTATTGCCAAAATACACACCTTTTTACATTTATCTTTAAATATACATGTAGCAATATGTTTGATTCACTAAGGGCTTTTCCATTTAAACAGTTGAGGGAGTGGTCATGAACTTGTTTTGGCCACACTACCCACACATATTGAACTACTTAAACACCCCCTTTCCCCACATCTTAATATAATTTCTGCCACATATATGTACCTTGAGAAAATGCCCCCTCCTGCATTTTAATTACTTTTCAACTTTTCAAATACCGATGCCTCATATTTACCCCCACCCACACAAAATTAATTGATACCCCCACCCCACACAATTTGAATGTTATTTTTATTTTACCTGGTAACGCATTTAAAAAACTCAGATCCCCACACTAAAATGTTTAATGCAAAGGACACACTTGGCTGGCAGTGTCCAATACTACTGGTTTCTCAGACGGTGGATTACCATCTGTCACTGTCCAAGGGTCAATAGAGACCATTCTAGTTAATGCAATTAAGCACTGGTCAGCATGCTTTGTGGAATCTATTTGCTTAATAATTTTTTTTTCTCAACCAATTTTCTTTGTCTAGTTCTGTCCGCAGGGCTGGGTCCAATTACACAAATCAATTACAATTACTTTTAATTTGTCATTGCAATTACAATTACAGATGCGTTAATGGGACCTACCTACTAATTAGTTAGTGAGTATTAAATAGTTTAACCTATTCAACATACACAAACGTCTATGGAGTTATGTCTTTATTATAATTAAGTCCTGCTGTCACAAAGTCATAATGTCAATCCTGTAGTAGACGTTATCATTAGTGTAATGGGGGCAAGAGAGCTGCAGGGGACAACTTTAAAGGTGTGAGTGTAGATGACAGTGAAACTAACAGCTACAGCACTGTCAGTGCAGCCATAACACCACTGCTGTCCCACAGACCCACTAAGGAGGCACCTTGGAGACCGATTAGCGAAGTAGCCCATGTTTGGGACTAGGAGTTCAACTAAGGTGATTAACTGACCTCTTTGGGAGACATCTACACTGGATAATATGGTTTTGTTTACGTTACTTAGTATATATTAAGGTCTCTGTGTATCTTACTGATTGTTAAAATAGTGTTAAGTAATATTTAATTGTATATCAGTCTTATGAACACATATTAGTAGTATACACTATTATTATCATCCAAATGTGTGACTAAATTAGAATAGGAAGACAACATTGGATCAACCAGGTAATCTGTCCCACAACATTGGGATGGCAGATTCACCACCATAGGCATAGAAAAAGACATCAGAAAAATAAATAGGGAGTAAAGCTGAATACGACGAGATGGCTTCTACAACATGTTTATACACATCCACTCTTCCCTGTCGGTGTTAGCGAGTCACTGAACTGGAATTGGAAGTACTACCCGTAGTCTAGTTTTCGATGCTCAGTAAACCAGTATAATTTATTTCGGCCAACTATTTGTTATAGCCTAAATTACAATAATACATTACTCGTATATAATATAGGCACTCGTGAATCCGGACCCACCTCGATTTCGCCGTGATAACTTGAGTTTTGTCTAAATTTGATACCTCAGAGCGTTAGTTCCATCATTCAACATCATTCCAGGTACATTTATATTACGAAAATATTGTGTCTTAGGGCACTTTTGAGGCTCAAATAGCGACCCGGTTTGCGCTAATCTGGACCTTTGCGGTCGTGCGTTACCGTATCGCGCTCGTAAAATTAATGAGCAATATTGTGGCGTATGGTGATGCAAATCGGGGCACTATTTACGCCTCAAAAGTGCACTAAGACGCAATATTCTTAAACGTAAATATGCGTAATATAAGGTTGAATAATGGAACTAACGCACTGATGTATCAAAGTTAGGCAAACCTCAAGTTACAAAGGCGAAATCGGGGTGGGTCAGGATTCTATGCAAGTGCCCACATGTAAATTACATTTCCTAAGCTGTGTTTCCGCTGGCCGCTCGTACGTTCGTAAATTGCTACAAATAGAGACCATTTACGAATCGGCTGCAACATCAATTAGTACTGGTTACGAATCCTAACGATCCAGTGTAGATATTTTGAAAAAAAAATGCAATGTAAAGCTTTTCTACCTCAGTGTGACGACAAGTGCCCTTTGCACATTTCAACTGATTAGTTTCATGATAATTGCGTGATATTCCTGTTTATTATACACTGGGTGTGATTCGTATTCTGCTGACGGCGTATATAAACAGCAACCGACTTATGCAACCACTCTGAGCAAAAGAGGCCCCGGTGACTCAATCGGGTTGTGGCGCCACCTGGGGAATCTGTTCGTACTAGACTTTTGGCGTTCCATTAATCATAGACTAATGACCAGTCTGCGTTCATTCTGTAACGCACCAACCACCAACGAAATGGAAAAGAATGGACCAAACCAGAAGAAGAGGAAACTCAGACAGAACGAAGTGTAATTTCAGGGGGGAATGGAAGGTAAACAAATTAACAGTACTATTGTATTTCAAATAAGCGTAATGAATGTACGGGTATTTATTTGGATTAAAAATGTCAGCCTGTACTAGCGCCAAGTAGCGGGCTATACTGTCTTATTCGGGTCTCTACGCTTATTTAATGTTGGTTGTTCCACTCTGTATATTTTTATTTGGGTCTACGGTTATTTACTGTTGTTAGTTCCACCCTAACCTATACGTTTTTATTAGGCACAACAGCGTTTGTGGAGGCGCGACGTGCGAACCCCTATTATCGATCGCTCACCATAAGGTGGAACTCTTGTAGAAAATTGTAATCCAGTAAAATCTATAGAAATAATGTCCATAGCTATGTCTACACAATATGTACACATTTTTAAATTCATGTATTTTTTCCCAATGTTGCAATAGGGGCACACTATATACCAAAATGTTGGCTTCTTTGCAGAATTTATTCACCTGGCTCACGTATGATGACGACTTGAAGGTTATGACGTGCACTCTCTGCAAGAGTAAGGGCAAAAATACTTGTTCACCAACCCTGGCTGTCCTTTTATGACAAAGGACAACTGCGTAAAAGCATGCAAAAACGCAGGATCACAAAGATGCCGTAACATCACTGTTGTATGCTCCCACGTTTGAGAAGAGTGTCTCCAATGTATACAAGAAAGAGGAATCTGCCATCAAATCTGTCATGACCAACATTTATTATATGGCAAAGAAGAATCAGCCCAACAGTGATCTTTCAGACCTTAACTGGCTATGTGCATTGCAAGGCAATGATAATCTGAAACACCTCAATGTAGACAGACACACTAACTATGATGAACGTTCCGACTATGTACATGACTTCCAGAATGCCCTGAAAATAACTCTGTCAATGAAATCTTGGAGTCGGAGTACTTTGCAATCCTCATTGATGAGATGTGTGATGTGTCTATGGAAAAGACACTGATTGTCTATCTCCGCTATATGGTTGCCCGTCAGGTCTGCTGTAGATTTATCGAGGTGGTTGGTCTGGAGGAGGGACATGCTGAGACAATCTATGATACTGTAGTTGCAGCCCTGCAGGAGAAAGCTTGCACTATAATTTATGTACTACAGGCAAAGCATATCTATATACGCATAATCACTCAGCGATATGCCATATTGAAATTGAACGGTTAGTGTATGCAGGATAATTACGTCACACATGAATAACAGAGGGCGCTGCGCGAGTGACTATGCTTCCGTATAGATACGCTTTGCTACAGGTATAACCATGGTACCCCTAATACTAACCAGTTTGTCTGTTTACTATAGTTGTCTTCCATCAATTAGTACACTTTACTACAGCTTTTCAAAATCCAGAGGAACCCCAGCTAAGTAGTTCTTGCGTTGCGCAATTCCGTGACAATGCGATATCACTGAACTAGAATTTAGTCTCAGATCTAGTTAGAACAGCAACGATATAAATATATAGCATAGTACATACCTCTAAATTCAAACGATGTGTTCCCTTCGCTTCCCTTTCACAAATGCCTTCGTCTTCCAAACCTGATTACCGGTATTTTTGGCGTTGAACATACTGTATATGACATATCGCATGTACACAGCAGCCCAACGCCTTAGCGTCTATGAAAAATTAGCTGCCAACGATACTGTGGTTGAAGACGATTGGTATGTGGCTGGTCAGTGTTAAAACGTTGTCCTTGGCTAGACGAATGACGGAACCACTTTATCGGTGCCACTGCTGTGGTCTTCATCTCGCCAGTGCTTAATCCTGATTCAAATTTTAGAGATAGACCAGTCTATGTTGTGTTGTGTATATAAATCTGGTTTGATTTGGTTTTAAAACTGCAAATGTGAAATACACAGGCCTACACACCACAAGTTGTAACGTTGTTGGATTGGAACAAACAATAGCATTGTCATCATTGAACGAATATCCCTTTTACACGTCAGCAAACGTTCCGAGCATGTGGACTATTTCTTAATTTATGTATATATATTACATGAAGATCTGCAGATCCAGCGCCCCATATATATATATATATATGTGTGTGTGTGTGTGTGTGTGTGTGTGTGTGTGTGTGTGTGTGTAATAAAGAAATTATTATAATTGCTTAATGACGTCGTCAATAAGTTATTAGTCCTCCGTAATTTTAAAGTCAACAATGTCGGCCCGGTAATTGGTTTTGGTTAGTTAGAGTTCAGATGTTAAACAAATAGTACATACCTCTTGAAAAGTTAAACAAATGAGTGCACTTTTTATTAAATTGACTATGGGTAATTGTCATAAATTATTCACACATGACCTACTTTGGCGATGAAAGAAGATAACAGTTATGTATATGTTTTATAATTTAAATATTGTTTTATCCGAAATGTACATTGTAATACAAATACACTTGTTGTAAAAAGCGAAATATGTTTTCGTGAACAACAGCGAGAGTATAAGTACTTTTTGAATGATATACATATATGTTGTTGTACAAAAGTAAACCGAATCATTCTCCCACCAAAATATAATAGTTCGGTTGAAAATCCCCACCCATATTTTCCATAATTCCCCGCGAAGTATTGACCATTACCTGACGAATCCCACTTGAAAGTTACACTGGTGCGCCTGCGCATATGTCACTTGTATGTGATGGACGTGATCTTTATTTCGCGGGGGACGTTGTGTCAATGGTTGGTGTATGCAATAGATGCAGTTTTTTAACCTAGGGTTCGTAGATAAACTCTAGGGTTTCGTTTTTTGACCCAGTGGACCAATCGATACGAAACCAACGCCAGTGGCTAGAATTCGTTTCTTGTGTGAACAAAATGACCTTATTGGTCATGTGTTTGTACTAGGTTTCTGCCGGGACAGTTTTCAGTTTGACTGATTAGCAGATTTTGTGCTGGTTTTAATATGGTACTGATGATACACTCAGTGTTTATACGGGTGAAACATGTTTATTGATCATGTAGTGTTTGGATCATTATCATCATAATAATCTGACCTTCATTTCATCTTCTTCGTTGTCGTCTTCATCTGAATCATTATCATCTTCATATGCATCACAGTTATCGATCTCTTCTTCATGTTCATTGTCAATACCATCAATCATCATCACCATCCTAATTATTGATAATCATGATTATCACGCACGCGCGTGTGTGCGTGTGCTCGCGTGTATGTGGGTGTGTGTTTGAGTGTGTAATCATGTACCTATAAAAAGTAAGTTCTTATATAGTGCAGTATCCAGTCCTCAGGACTGCTCAAAGCGCTTTACATTTTACTTCCTGTCAGACCTGTTCAATCGAACACTATCTCGACTTCTCTGGGAAGGATTCAGCCACGCAGCAATTAATGCGCGAAGACTATTCGTACACAAATATCCACCACTGTCTATAGCCAGGTACTCATTCATACAGCTGAGTGAACTGAAGCAATGTAGAGTAGACGAACTTGCCCAAGGTTCGACACCGCTGCAGGATTCGAACCCGCGTTCTCTCAGTCGAGAGTCTGGAGCTCTTACCGCTACGCTACTCCGCTCCACGTGACCTACGCTCCAATCCATCACATCCTATATATATATATATATATATACATGTATATATTTATATATATATATATATAGTGCGTACATATATGTTAGTGTGCGACATAATGCTTAAGTGTCGAGCGCCAACCGGACCTGTAACCTAAAATGTTGAGGCCCCGTCAATGACAACTCAATAGTCAAGCTTGAATTTCAACAGAATGTCCAACAGCTGCTAATGTTCGGCACCCACTTTGAAGGCTTGGCGGACCTTAGTTGTTGCTAGGTCAATGGAATGACAGTCGATTTTATATCACGATGAGATGGGAATAGGTAATCTAGCTGTTCACTGTAATATTCGTATCAATAAAACTATGTATAACAAATGTCAATTCTCCCGTATGACTTTGCTGCCAACAGAAAAAAATGTCGAATAGACCCCATATTGATGGCAATAAAAATATGTCTAACATATGTGCCTTTATACGCCATTATGATATGTCATCTGCAAATACCAAAATACCATTAACCACGTGTAAGAACGTCGTGTGCCTGCCCGCTGGGATGAGCCAACATACGCACGACAAATAGAAAGATAAGAACGGGACGATCAATGCCATCCTTGAATACGAGGAGACGTCCAACGATGATAGTATGATTATAAAGGATGATATGAAATATTACATATGTATGTATGTATAATATAAAAGTCAAATTAAAGCTTAGCCCTATGTACGTGCCCGACAGAACATGTATTCACTGACTGGCAGTATTGTTGAACGCTGGGTATCCCATATTACACATTGAATACACATGTATAGTCTACTGCCGGGATGGGAACCACACCAATATTAATCTGTTTTCCAAACAACCCCTCACTCGAAATGGCCATTAGTTGCACGGAGGTTGTTAAACTCCCATCAATCTGGGATTCGCAGGATTCGCTAATCAAGATAACTGAAAGAATACCAACTACGTAAATGAAAACATGTTTATACTGTGTTCTGTTTTTACAGTGTTTCAATTTGTCACTTATTTATATTTATAAAATGACCTTATGAGTGCACATCGAGGTTCATTAGACTGAATGGTTCAAACGAGTGATCCTTTTACTATTGTTACACAGTCTATTTACCTTTCCACCGTTACGTATGTGTGAGAGTCCGTACCATAAGTTGACCTTATTTCACGTGATCCGTTTAATGTTCATGCTAATTATTAAAGTTACAAAACTGATCAGTGCAGGAGTGCAAATGAATAAACACGTCTTCCTAGTTCCGCACATGAATGAACACGTGCATTCACGTGAATACACGTACGTCTAGAACCGTACCAATTAATTTCTTCAGTTCTACACGCGAACAAACAAAAACACGAATTCACGTGAATATGCGTACGAGTAAAACAGTGCCATTTTCTCCAGTTCTGAAAAAAAACCTCAAATGGCGTCGGAACGAAATTAATTAAATGTAAAGTGCCAGTGTCGCGAAACGTTCTCAGAACGTTTTTATAACTTTAGCAATACATCTTACGACTGACTACTCATTTGAAACTAACTGACCATGGTATCCCCATGTCTTGACCAAAAATGATTGGGCATATAGCATAGTATACAAGTAACTTACTTGCGTATTGTAATTAAATGTACATTGTGTCAGAAGGTGCTAGTAACGTTCTCAAGACGTTATTGAAGCGCTACGTTCCACGAACGTTCTGCGAACGTTCTTGCTATTAGCAGATGCAGATATTAAAAAAACACAGTCCACGGTATCCTCATGTTTTGACCGAAAATGATTGGGCATATAGTATACACCATTTAGGTAATTACATTTTGTAATAAAATGTACATTGTGTCAGAACGTTCCAGTAACGTTCTCATAACGTTATTGAAGCGTTACGTTCCACGAACATTCTGCAAACGTTCCTGTTATTAGCAGTTGCTATTAGCAGATGAAAAACACAGTCCATGGTATCCCCATGTATTGACCGAAAATGATTGGGTATATAGTATTCACCATTTACTTACTTACGTTTTGTAATAAAATGTACATTGTGTCAGAACGTTCCAGTAACGTTCTCATAGCGTTATTGAAGCGTTACGTTCCACGAACGTTCTACGAACGTTCCTTCGATTAGCAGATGCAGATATTAAAAAAACACAGTCCTCGATATCACAATGTATTGACCGAAAATGATTGGGTATATAGTATACGCCATTTATTTACTTACGTTTTGTAATAAAATGTACATTGTATCAGAACGTTCTAGTAACGTTCTCAGTACGTTATTGAAGCGTTACGTTTCACGAACGTTCTGCGAACGTTCCTAAACTATTAGCACATGCAATTTTTTTTATTAAGCATACTGTTTATTTCCTATTACGGCGTTTATATCTTAACACTGATGATGTAGAAAATTTGTTTACCATCGTGAAACGTCATATATGAAAAACAAAATTCCGTAACCTAAATATAACACTGTGCTAACGTTAGCAGAACGTTATGTGTTTGCTGGGTCGTTATGTCCGTGAATTCGTTATATGCGTGTACGCATTTTCCCGCTAGGTGGCAGTGTTGTATGTGACAGTTTTTAAACTATTCGTCAGGTGTCTATCAAACGCAAATATATTTTGTTGTGTAACATTTATTTAGATGACACATAACACAGTTACAAACGTTACTATTAAGTGTAGTTATAGTATAAGATCGCAGACCACCCTCTGTGAAAAAGTAACGAAATACAGTATGATGTATAGTATGTACACATAGGCGAGCACGTCGCGTCCAAGCACACTAAAACATGATCTGTGCCTTGGCAGGATGGAGCCACGCCCGCGGTAACTACTACTTCTTGTACAACACACACAGAATGACACCAGTTAATCTGCTTTGAAGAATTCCTCCATCGTCGTTTGTTTGCTGTTGGCTATGGCACCAGACAACAGGAAATCCTCAAGCCAGTTGCAGTGCGCTGCAGCGTCTTCTGACTGCGTAGCCCTGTTACGGATGAACTGTCATAAATGCGCAGCTAACAATCACCTTTGATGATTTCCCTCATTGACCTAGCACACACAGAATGACCCCAGTTAATCTGTTTTGATGCGTAGCCCTGTTACGAATGATTTCCCTCATTGACCTAATTACTTTGGCACTGGCGCTCTGCGTGGCCACGGCATGGCTTTCAGGTCACGGGCGGGAAGTATTTACGAATAACCGGGCGATTTTCATTTGGACAGAAATTCGTTATATGGCGAAATTTGTTCGGGAAAAGGTGTTCGTAATAAGCGTGAATTCGTTATGCCCGTGTTCGTAATATGCGTGAACGCTTATAATGGAAAAGATAGGGAAAAATCCGTACGTAAGAAATTGTTTCGTTATATCCGTCAATTCGTTGTATCCGTTTTCGTTATAAGCGTGTTGCACTGTATTAAACTCTTTCCCGATGACCATTTAATGACATGCAACCGATAATAATGTTCGGCTAAGAGATAAGCCAAACCCTAAATAAGCCTAACACTAATAACAGCTAACCCTAACTATGAATAGCCTTAACCCTAACAACAATTTAATCCAACCACAACTAACAATAAGTATAATTAATATTAAACTTACATACAAATAATTGATCCACGCCGTTTATTTGGATCCAGCTCCAGCCACTCGGTCCTAGCGTAACTATGGAGTCTCAGGTAGCTTACTATTCAATTAGTTTACTGGAAAATAAACAACTACAAATAATTACCTTTGTGCTTAACAATCCATCACCAATTGGTAGGTTGGAGGCCAATGGTTCAAGGGAACGAATGAACGTAGAGTAGAGAGAAATGAGTGGACTTAAGCTTCTGAGAGGACACTTACAAAGCTCAAATGTTGCAATATTCATGTGTAGAACACATGATCAAGGTTGATGTGTTTATAACTGGCGAACTTGACATAGTATGATGGCCGAGAAGGGCCATCGCGTTTTTGTGTGGCAACCTGCAGCGCCATGGAGCGATGACGCGATGCGCGATGCGATGGGCGATGCGATGAGCGATGCGCGATGCGATGGGCGATGCGATGGACGATGCGCGATGATGCGCGATGCGATGGACGATGCGCGATGCGATGCGCGATGCGATGGACGATGCGCGATGCGATGGGCGATGCGATGCGCGATGCGATGCGCGATGCGATGCGCGATGCGATACGCGATGCGCGATGCGATACGCGATGCGATGCGCGATGCGATACGCGATGCGCGATGCGATATGCGATGCGCGATGCGATACGCGATGCGATGCGCGATGCGATGCGCGATGCGATGCGCGATGCGATGCGCGATGCGATGCGATGCGATGCGATGCGATGCGCGATGCGATGCGCGATGCGATGGTATAAATTATAAAGATGCCGTAATGAGCATGCGTACGTCGAAAACGAGACTTTGGCAGCCATTTGTATTTTATTAAACGCATTCCTTTTTATGTTCAGAGCATGTGATGATGGCTGATGATGCTGACTGTACGTATACGGTTACATATATATTTGGTTTGCGCACAGAATTTGTTGTGTTCGTACTTCTAAATGTTGTGACGAAAGTCTGGGGCAAACATATTTCATAACATGACATATATGTACTTCTTCTACCGCTCAAATGCAGTTTTTAAATTGTTTCCGTCTGGATATCCTTGGTAGAAAATATAAAACTTATTTTGTATACATGGGAAGAGACGACAACTTTTTTCAACTTTCGCTTATTGCAAATGCCGTTCGTTTGTGTCCAAGTTTATGTTTCAATTATTATAAATAGCTACAATATTCGAAGTCGGTTTAACAAGAAGCATGTACATTAAATCATCGAAAAAACTGAATTTAGCCGTCATTTGCGTCACATGTTTTTTTTCTGTCTACAGTTTAATTGTTTCTTTTTAGTTAAGTGAATCGAATAGCTGAGGCACAGTTTACCAAACCGTAGATACGCTATAGTGTAACTGCCTGTCAATTGCAGCGATTTACGATGTCGCCCAATATAGCATGCGGCACGAAGTGGTAATTATTGAGACTGTCTGGTCATAGTTGTGTGTAGGCAACTGCTTTGATGTGGTCACATGTGGATGCGATTATTGTTTTGAAAAAGGTGCACTAGTTAAGCCAGACATATTCATTAGAACAGTATGATTATATTGTATGTGTCTGTCTGTTCCCTGATATGGATGTACTGTGGAGGCAGTCAATCTATGAATCGCCTATCTTGCATGCCCCCAGTAAATTACAACCATGGAAGATACATCTGTAATATATTCCCGTGTGTGTGCGTGCGTGCCTGTGTGATTATAAACCTATAATTATAGCATGCGTGTGTGTCAATTGTATTGTTGTAAATACAGTTGTAGCATCATTGCCAGGTCAAATAAAGGTAACTGCTGCAAACTTGTCGTGTATTTTTCATGAGACTGCATTTCATAATAAATGTATATGTTCATTTCAGTTCACAGTTTAGTAAGACAGTGTTTCGTGGCAGGATACAGTAATGTTGAAATCTGTGCGATACTCAGCCACAACGGAATATCCATCAGGTGTGTTCTTCATGAATATAATATGGTAATAATATAATAATCTGAGTAAAAAGCATAATGTGTTCATAGATTACATCCTCGCGCGCCACGGAGCGCTGCTGATTACACGTGTCTCAGTACCCCGCGGCAGATCGCCTTGCGGGACTCGGAATATAAGCTAAGCCAATAATATTGCGTGCCGGCAAATTTTCAACCACATGATTTTGGTAATGTTATGTGCAATGTTGGGGGAAGTAGAAGTAATTATTTGAATACACAATACCGTTCAGTCCCTCGTGAGATGTTATGAAATCACTGGCTTCGTCTTAGAATTGAGGTGCGGGTGGGGCGGGTGTCTGCACTGTTCTCACGGGTTGCACAGTTGCGGCGAAGCTAATTTCTAGTTTGAATCAGCTGACCTCCATACATTGCGTAGGATATCTGCCAGGGGTAGTGTACGTTGTCATCGACCTGGCTAACGAGGATGATAGAGGATACTCTTTCAACTTGTATTTATCGTTTAGTCCCTACTACTCAATTGTTTATATAACTGTTGCACTTCCATTCGATATTTGTAAAATGAATGACGGTATGTTGTTGAGTAACTGCGTCGCGAATGCTTAAAAAGTATTGATTAACTAACCATGAATATACTGAACGCATTAATGTTTACAAACTCAATTAATTCATACGTACACGCACGCACACGCGCACCAGGGTAGGGTGGTAGGAATGGAGGGGGAGAGGGGAAGAGGGGGAGAGGGAGAGAGGGAGAGAGGGAGAGAGGGAGAGAGGGAGAGACGGAGAGACGGAGAGACGGAGAGACGGAGAGACGGAGAGAGGGAGAGAGGGAGAGGGAGAGCGAGAGAGGGAGAGAGGGAGAGAGGGAGAGAGGGAGAGAGGGAGAGAGGGAGAGAGGGAGAGAGGGAGAGAGGGAGAGAGGGAGAGAGAGAGAGAGGGAGGCAGAGAGGGAGAGAGGTAGAGAGGGAGAGAGTGGAAGAGCGAAAGTTATAGTAAAATAAATAATGCATTCAATAAGCACAATGACTTAACAGCAAGCGGGCTTAGTGCCATATGTGTATGTAAACCACTTAATGTTGTGCAGTGTGCGGACGTTAAAACGCCTTCTACAAAGACTTGGCTTAAGGCGCAGACAAGTAGTTGACTACGCTATGGTTGCAACAGCAATGCAGGTACTTTCAAGTTTAAATAAGTACTCATGTCTACGTTGCACATGTTCACGGCTACTGGAAATAATTAAAAATTATATTTATGTAACACAAGAAATAAAAAGAAAGTTCGTAAATGAAGTAGAATTTAAATGTATTTTAATATGTCAAAAATATGCGATTCAGTATTAAATGAATTCTTTATGATCTTATATATTCTAGTACATTCCTGAAACAATACACATATAAACGGAAGGTGGAATTGTTTCTGATTAGCATCATATCGAAGAAAATAGCACAATGTGTCAGGGTATATTCTGTGATAACAAATTGAATCATAACTATGAAAATATGAAATATATCACACACGTCTACCAATAAATGTACACAGTTGAATAGTTGTCTTGTTGAGTGTCCTAACCTACTTATGCAATATGCATCAATACCTTAACAACCAGTTAAATAGAGGCGCTTTGTTGTGTATAATGTATACCTTATGAAAGTAAAGTATAATTCATCCCTTTAACGATTTACCACATTTACGCAAAACCATATTAATGATATACTGTCTTTAATGGGTGTTTTTTTTGTTTACAACAATATATATATATATATGTGTGTGTATATATATATATATATATATGTATGTATATATATATATATATATATACATTATGTCAATCTCTTTTCCACATAATAATTGTTTCAGCACGAGTTGGAAGGAAGTGGACGTTGTTTGGGCTACAGGAGCATGACAGTGCGACTACGCAACCTCCACGGTTTGATGGTGCCAAGGTGTGTCCAGTGTTTAGCAACAACAATTTTATTCAGAGAATATTAGCAGTAGTATATATAACACTCCATATGTTATCCTTCATTTAGTTTAATTACATGTCCACTGTGACCACAGGTGTGGTAATGGCGGAGATTCTAATGTGGCATAAGACGTACACAGCAAAAAAGTTTGACATTTTTTATTTTCATCTAATTGTTATCTTTCATTGCAAATAACATGGACATTTAAAATCGTAATATAATCTTATTAGCATAATAACTTATATTATCAGTTCCTGCGGCTACTGGGATTATACGAAGTCTTTTGCTACTGTTGCAACACGTGTTCCAAACCTGAGCTGAAACCTTGGTTGTCAGTCGGACGTAAATGTGAGCGCAAAGTTTGCCGCTACCGTGACAGCACTAATTTTGATGTGTACCTGCTACTGAAGGGCATACTGTAACTAAGTGATGTGAGGCTCCATCTACATATGTGTGAATTTATTTATGATAGTTTATTTCATTTACAGGGACACGGTAATGACATTGTTACAAATAATGGACCCAGAAAGGGTATCCGAGCGAAGGATAAACAGATTTTCCCGGAGGCAATATTATAGCAAAGGCCCAAACTATCTTATTCACATTGATGGGTACGACAAGCTAAAGCCGTTTGGTTTTGCAATACACGGAGCAATATGCGGGTGAGGCCAGTTTGTTTTTATTGGCATGTTTAATGATGTGTTTATGTAATGACTAACCACGCTGCCCTCTTCTGTTATCAAATATGTAATTAAAATATGTTTCACTCAGTAGGTGACGCCACAGTGACAATTTATTTCCTCTTAGGTACTTTGCGACAACCAAACCACCCATACGCAATAGGCCTACTGTGTATGGAAAAGTTTTGGGGTGTTTTGGAGTCAGTTTTAATTTTACTTGTAAAGTCAGATGCAAAACAACACTACTTGAATAGTAACCTAGTGGTCAGCCGAATACATTGGCTGATAGATATGTGAATAATATATATATATATATATATATAGTTTTATGTATGCGGTTCAAGTGTGTCATGAAATTAAAATAGATGTGCTGATTCAGATTCTCCAGGAAAATACTATGGCTCAAGGTGGGCAGAACCAACAAAGATCCCTATGTTGTCGCCCATCATTTCATAGAGTTTGTGGAGGACATCAGTGGTAACGTGTTCTTTCTTGGCATTTACATATGCAAAATACATCTAAACCACACACACGCACGCACACACTCACTAGCATAGCATATGTATGTACGTAAGTACGTACGTACGTATGTACGTACGTACGTATGTATATACGTACGTATGTATATACGTACGTATGTAAGTATGTACGTATGTACGTATGTACGTATGTACGCATGTATGCATGTACGTATGTACGTATGTACCCATGCACTCATGCACGCATGCACGCATGTACGGATGAACGTATGTATGTATGTATGTATGTATGTATGTATGTATGTATGTATGTATGTATGTATGTATGTATGAACAAATAAAGAGTGATGGAATCGTACCACTTCATTGGTGAGATGCGCATGTTACAGCCGTGCCACGGTGATTCAGAATGGACCGGGGAACTGAGAACGTCTTCATGGAAGACATACAACGAGCCTTCAGATGGGACCACTTGGATGGCATGGCGCGAGACAGCGGTGTGGTGTATGGGAGTTCCCATAGAAACCAGGTGTCTACACCTAAATAATATAATATATATATATATATATATATCTATCTGTATGTCTGTCTGTCTGTCCGTCTGTCCGTCTGTCCGTCTGTCCGTCTGTCCGTCTGTCCGTCTGTCCGTCTGTATGTCCGTCTGCCTGCCTGCCTGCCTGCCTGCCTGCCTGCCTGCCTGCCTGCCTGCCTGCCTGCCTGCTTGCCTGCCTGCCTGCCTGGCTGCCTGGCTGCCTGCCTGCCTGCCTACCTACATACCTATATATATATATATATATATATAATTAAATTTTTACATTAGTATGTACCGTATCAAATGTATGCATATTAATACTAATTACCTTCACACGTTTGAATTTTCGATTAGTTGTTTCATAATTACAGTGAGAACATGATGTATATTTTAAATGTCTTTTTCAGAGAATTGAACGTTGGTGGCTGTCGTTTCGACGCAGTGGGATGGACTGGTGGATAAATCTGATGAAAGACTTCGAGTCTCAAGGAATCATTTCAACCGAAGATGATATTAAGATGTAAGCAATATTTTGTACACTTCTGAAACAGCGTGAGTCTTTGTGCAAACGAACGGGGTAACTAACACAAGCAATTCAAAGCAAGGACCCAGAAAGACTAACTTACATAATTGTTTACGCAGTGTTATGTACAGCGTGTATTACTTACAACAGTTTTTTTTAAACAAGACATATGCCCAATATTGGTAGGCCTGATTTAATTCTACAATACAATTCAAGCAGCTTCGTTCATTTCAGGGAGTGCTTGCGATTTTGCTTCACCCAGCTGATTCAAGTCGACCTCGACCAGATTGCTGGAGAGTGGAATCAGCACCATCTCAGCGTAAGACGCACAAGCGACACGGTCGTCCGAGGAAAACCAAACCTGCTGTATTTCTTGCCAGAGATTTATGGTAACGTAGCATTTAAATTGATGTACATTAATGCTATGCAATTTGCACACATACGTATAAGGCATTTTAAGTTTACCGTGCATATTTGACGTACATATTTAATAATTGTATTCATCCCAAAGATCCCTAGCGGAGTGATAGGAACCTGTTTCTGAATCACAACAGTACCATTAAGCAAACCAATGTATGTACATCATTACAGTATGTAAATTAAATTGATTATTGTCTCTCTCTCTCTCTCTCTCTCTCTCTCTCTCTCTCTCTCTCTCTCTCTCTCTCTCTCTCTCTCTCTCTCCTCTCTCTCTCTCGCTTTCTCTCTCTCTCTCTCTCTCTCTCTCTCTCTCTCTCTCTCTCTCTCTCTCTCTCTCATCTCTCTCTCTCTCTCTCTCTCTCTCTCTCTCTCTCTCTCTCTCTCTCTCTCTCTCTCTCTCTCTCTCTCTCTCTCTCTCTCTCTCTCTCTTATTTTTCAGGCATTTTCCAGGCAGCATCGACTTAAGCAATGTGTTTATATACAAACGTTGATATTATTACGTTTACATTGTTGTGTTCCCTACGTTTGATTGAAACGTTTATTCTGTTGCACAATGCACGTTATAAACATTTACTAAGTTGTTCATAACGCTGCAGGTACAGTCGACTACAAAGTCGAAGTCGATCAGGAAGACATCAGAAACGTGAAGAGGATGTGAAGGAAACCCCGTGATTCAGGCTGTCGTGTTGACACTGAACGAGTCTTCCAGGGGCTGCTGGATCAACATGGACGAAACAAGCCGCAAGTCGTCCAGGAAGCGATCGAGCTGTACCGATGGCTTGTACCACGTGTCACCGCCTAAGCGCAATAGATGTCATAAGTGGCGAACTTGAACTAGAGGACATGAAGTAACGCTAATGATGAGAGATTGTATGTAAAATGTTAATTTGTTTTTGTAAAATGTATCATTAAACGCTAAAAATTTTGCTATGAACAGTGTTGCCAGGTCACATATTTTGTCTGCACAAAGACACAAAAAATCAAACCCAAACAAACCCACAAAATCGTCAAGTGGCGCATAAAATTAATTAGAAAATGCACATACAAGTATGTGCAACTAAAACATCCTCACGGGTATTTACGAAGAGAAAACTCATATTCTTCCTCCTTGAGACACACAATACAACCACGTGACTCTAAATATATGGGGTTAAATCTCATCTCAATCTCAAGCCTCCCACCTAAATATTTCGGTTCAGTCCCACCAAGTCCGGTTCCGACGCATATGTATATAACTAAACTATTTTAAGTTGTTTCTTTTATTCACGGGCAGTAGACCCTATGTAAATTGTGACTGGGTTATTCACTATAGTTGAGCGCCATCTACGCTTGCATTTTGAATCATTTTTAGCATTGCATACACGCACATAGTCACATGCGCACGCTCACTCGCACGCACACTCGCTCCCACATACAACCTTTCACAAACTTCTCGTTAACACACTCGTCCATAGGATTTTTTTGGCTGGAAGACACCATCAGAAACAGTTTCATTGTGATGCAATTCGCATTGATGAAGTAGGTGAACTTAGATGTGACAAGAAAATGGTCATGCACGAGTCACATTCACGTATATTGAATATCTTGCAAATAATTAAATACATAGTTAGTTGATTGAATATGGAAAGAGGAAATATACCGAAAACAGTCCAGTTGCAAGCATAGGAACGAATGGTAGCTGCGTTGGCAGTAGGAGAAATATTCACCGACGCGTAAAGGTAAACAAAATTGGTTTCTAAACCAGCTTATACTGCATGAGCATTACTGATGATTCACAATTTCAATTTGCAAGTCCATTTTTTCATGTTTATTACCCATGTGTATTTCATGTGTCGACATAGTCAAGTACTTTTGAAACAGCATGTATTAGGCTTGTTAAAAAATGTAAATGCGTAGTAATATATATCATTTCTAACTCCTCCCTCAGTTCGATTTTTGGCTTCTAACGTTCACGGAAATGCAAACCTACAAAGCATTCGCTATGAAGTGTTTGTTCGTTTGTGCAGATTTGTATTTCGTTTTGGTGTAATTGACAGAAAAACCTTAAAATTAATTACGACCATGTCGGTTCGAAATTAGTTATAGGACCTCAGTCGGAAAATACGATTTATCAAAGCACGTGGCGTTAGATCGAGGTCTGGAACATTTCTGACGAGACCTCGATCTAACGGCCGGTTTATTTACACATCTGTGCCAGTGAATCAACTAAAAAGAAAGCTAAAGCCTAATCTATAGCTAGAGGCAGTTGCTAAACATGGAGATGTATGTGGATGAATGTTTAAAGTCTACGGCGCAATAAACAAAAGTGATGCACGTGTTTTTTGTATTTGGTTGCCGTCGTCGTGTCTGTCAAGGTTGATGATGACATGATGATGATGGTTTATTACAGAAACTATGACACGATATTTGATGCACATTTGATTCTGTTATAGTTTCTGTAATGATGCCACGACTGATCCATACATGTAATACATATGTAATTCCATGCACACAGATTGTGCAATTGAAGAAAGGAAATATAGTTGTCATGAATACACGCATTAGAATGCAACAATGAAGTTTATAAGTCACTAACATTATTTACTCACAAAAATCTCTTGACATTTAGACGTTGCCAGTGCATATATATAATCCACTGTTGTTGTTATATAATTCCATAGCTTAACACCTCGACGTCTAATGGTTTTATATAATACGTTGGTTTTAGAAATCGGTACATGCAGTAGATCCACATGGCGTGTCATATAATTATTGGTTAACGATTTGCCCTTAAATATAAAGAAAATACAATTGGTTTCTCATTCTACCATGAGCACATTTTCTTTAGACGAACAATTTGTAATTAAACAGACTGAAGAAAGAAAGCTCATGTTAAATGTATGATTATTTTAAAAATATAAAAAAAATCGTATTGTCAACGCGGATTTGAAATACCGCATGAAAATGTTTGTATTGTTATCTGTGTCATGTTTACGAGTTAAAGTTCGCCACTTATGACATGTATTGCGTTTCAGCAGTGACGCGTGGTGCAAGTCCCTGGAAGACTAGCTCAGTGGTTACTCCGCTACAGCCTCAATCACGGGGTTTCCTGCACATCCTCTTCATGTGTCTGATGTCTTCCTTGTCGACTTCGACTTTGTAGTCTACAGTAGATATAGCGTTTTACACAAGCTAGTAAATTGTTATAACATACATTGTATAACAGTACAAATGTTTCAGTCAAACTTTGGGAAGACAACAACTATATTATCAATACCAATGTTTGTGTTTAAAAACATTGCTTAAATCGATGCTGTTTGTAGTACAATAACCTTGTCTAAAACTAAACAGAGGTTGTTTGCAAAAATTATTATAGTATCCTATGTTTAATAAGGTGAAGCTAATTTCCTACTTTACTGTTCATTTGTAAATATAATTTTCTCACCGTATACTAATTGTTCATAATGTACTCTCACTCCTATTTTGCATGTTTTAATGACATAGACAATAATCAATTTATTTTACATACTGTAATGATGGTTTGCTTA
>CM034539.1:37876019-37893519 GCA_020002185.1 Paraescarpia echinospica
TTTATCATTCAAGTGTCTGTCCACCTATCCAGTTCAATGCAGCTTAATAGTAATACATTTTTATTTCCAAAATAACATTATAATACGTACATGATTTTATGTTTAATTGTATTCACAATTATTGTAGAAAAGGAGGGAGCAGAAGTTTAACACTTATGAAGTACTTTCCCTTTCAAAACAGTAATCACAGTTCTAATACATGATCAGTTTGAATAATTATAACACAATGAGATTTGCACATTCGTCAGGTATTGTCGAATCCGTTTTACCGCTCCGATATTTACCGATATTATCTACGATTTTCAAACGTTTCTTTCGTTCATAAATGAACGAGGCATATGGAATATAACACATGGTTGTAGTTGCGATCTGACCTACCTAAACCAAGTTTTTGATAATTTAGCTTCCCTAACAACCAACCTAAAACCTACAAAACAAGATGGTGAGCTAGTAAACAACAGGTATAAAGCGCCCGACACCCAAACCACCCCCAAATCAACTGATATAAATCGGAGCATTCTACCAGAGTGTTAAAAGTTTATTATAATCATTATAATCAATCTATTTATAGACCATCATATATCAACATGAAATAAACAGTAAACACAATATACAATAAACTATGTACCAACAGATGACTGCATATACTGCACACATTGACACAGTAAAATATCTGCCAATTATCGTGTTAGCTCGGGTTCAGTTGGACTCATGACCCAGCGTAAACTGATTCACCATACACACATGTAAATATATACTGTCTTAATGTCATTAAACTGCCCAGAAGCAAATTTAAGCATGCGGTCAGCAAATGTAAAAAAAATAAAGAAACTTTTATTGCTGATTCCATTGCACAAAAGTTATGTCAAAAAGGTCATCGACAGTTCTGGAAGGAAATTAAGAACCGTACGATCATTGACGTTAAGCTTCCGACGAACATTGATGGTATACATAGTGAAGTCTGTATTGGGTCAATATGGAAACACCACTACGAAAATATATTTCACGATGTGAAGGATAGCCGTTTTGACAATAGTCACTTTGATTCAATCAATGACAATAATGGAATTACTGTTGATGCAGTTGAAATGATGGGTATTATTAAAGAATGATCATGCAATAAGTCACCAGGTCTGGATAGTATTATTGCAGAACACATCAAGTTCGCCGATGCTCAAATCGGGGTGCTATTATCTACCCTGGTGACCTCTACAGTATTATGGTGTATGGTTGTGTTCCGAAATTAGTCTCATAGTCTGTTATTGTACCGGTTATTAAAGAAAAAAATTGACGTGTAAATGACAAAGGTAATTGCAGACCAATGTGCCTTTCTAACATATGATCCAATATAATAGATCATGTGATATTCAACAGAATGGAAACATACTTGCAAACTACGCTTGAACAGTTTTGATTTAAGCCAAACACGGAACGGAGCTGTGTGTGTTTACATTTAAGGAAATATTAAGATGTTACACTAAACATGGTTCAGCTATGCATGTTGCGTTTCTGGATGCGTCAAAAGCATTTGATCGAGTCAATTGATATTAACTGTTCCACTGGACTATTATAGTCATTCCACCACCACGCAGACCCAGTACAGATAGGACGACAACTGATCTCACTCTTCTGCAATGCATCATACTGTCAGGTGATGTCCAAGTAAACCCAGGCCCCACTTAATCTCACACATGTAAAAAATTAATAAAATCCTATGAACCCAACCTAACGTGTAGCAACAGGACATAGCATATCAAACGTGGTGGAATATCCACACTTGACTACAATAACACCTACTGAACAATAAACACACCATGGCATTGTTCCAAGTGCTAGGCATCTTCTACTTCTACATCTACTTCTACCTGGTTAATCAGCATAGTCCATAAGTATGTATTTTGTCGCCGATGTGTGTGTGTATACATATAAAATTGTGCTGTGCCAAATGTGAACATGCGAGAAAAAGTATATACAAAGTGCGAGTAAAGTATGAACGAGGTGAGAGTAAAAACACAGACCACGGCTTAGAAGTGGGAAACAACCGCTCCCCTGAAGGCGTGGATGGTTGGAGCTACCAACACATACCCGGGGAGGGCGTTCCACCGGAAGACAGTGCGTGGGAAAAAAGAATTACTGTATACCTGAATGCGAGCTGGGATGATCTGATATTTATTAGGATGATAATATCTTGTACTGGTGGGGAGTATTGGGGCACGGTAGTGGCTACCATTGATGGCAATCTGTTGGTTTTAGACCCGATACATCAAGAGGAGGCAAGAAAGTTGTCTTCTTCTCTCAAGCCACCCTGTCGCATATGTCACCGGGAGGTCCTAAATAACCACCATGCAACACAACGCGACAACTGCCCAAACTGGTTACACATACATTGCTGTAAAATAAACGTCAACGAATACAAAAGATTAATTAATTCATCATATTCGTGGGTTTGCCTCAAATGCGATACTGTCAACTTCTCAAATTCCTTTTTCAGAAACGCAAACATTACATTTTTTGCAGCTAATTATTTTGATCCACAGGATAGTGGCAACCACAGACATAATGAAATGCAACCCAACATAGCCGAAACTCAAGATCCAGTGTTTGGGCCAAATCCCCGAAATGCATCAACCCCTGAACGACCTTGGAAAATCAAAGGAAACATACCCAGTTGTATTCTGATAAACAATAACAGCGTCAAGAGCATTGAAAAGACAACCCAACTAAAGGCAACAATCCAGTCAAACAATCCCGACATCACATTCCTAGTCGTAACTAAAATAAATGAAAACTATCCCACATACTCATTTCTACCACCAAACTATGATGCTATCAGAAAGGACAGACATGTCCATGGCGGTGGAGTACTGCCAGCAAACACAACAAACGACTAGAAATAATAAGTGAATTTGGATTACAAAACAATGAATGACCCTACACGAATCGATTCTGGCCGTATCCTTGACCTAATACTCAATTCAAATCCGTCCACAATCGTCAACAGTCACACCACTCCCGGCATGAGTGATCATGAAGCCGTATCCTTCAGTGTCAACCTAAATCCAGTTCGCAACAGAAAACCACCAAACAAAGTATTTCAATATAAATCCGTAGACTGGGGAAAACGTAAAGACGGCATAACCCAATTAACAACAGAATACTTTGACATGGACCCAAATTCACGAGACATTAACACAAATGGGATCTTTTTTCGGACAGAACTTGCCACACTGATCAACAATAACATCCCTACTTGCAACACCAAAGCAAAAACCAACCTCCCCTGGATAAAACGGAAAATAATAAAAATGCAACGGAAACGCAAAAAAAACAAAAACAAAAACAAAGCAATGTGGATTCAATAGCGACTGGGAAAAGTTCAAATAACTCAGATGGCAAGACAATAAAGCTGCAGCGAAAACCTTACAAAGATTACGTAAACAACAACATTTGAGACAGCTTTAAAACAAACCCTAAGCAATTCTGGTCATTCATCAAAGTAAACAAACCAGAAACATTGGCATACTTCCATGTAAACGAACAACCAATCATCCATGATCATAACAAAGCAAATGCACTGAACAACCAATTTAGTTCCGTTTTCTCCCAATAAATCTATCCTATCCCCCAACAAGCACCTTCCTCTTACCCTAATATGCCTACTACAGCTGGAGTAATCAAGCAACTGGAAAATCTATACCAAAACAAAGCTACTGGCCCAGATGAACTCCCAGCCAGAGTTCCCAAAGAAACTGCAGATGAAATGGCTCCCATTATAACACACGTCTTCCAACAGTCATACAACACATGCAAACTCCCCGACGATTGGCTCCAAGCACTAGTGACTCCAATAGACAAAAAGCCATCAATCTGACCCCGCAAACTGCAGACTAATATTACTAATATGTATCCTCTGTAAAGTCATTGAACACGTAATTCTAAGTTATATGTGGAAACACCTGAACAAACACAACATCATCCTCCACTTTCAACACATATTCCAGTCAGGACTGTCATGTGAATCTGAACTCATCGAGATAGTCCGTGACTGGATGACTTCTACGGACAACAAGACACAAATATATGCAATCCTCACAAACGCCTACTATCCAAACTAACCTCCTACGGAATAACTGGAAACACACAAAAGTGGATCAAATCATTTCTGTCAAACCGCAAGCAGAGAGTCTGAGTAAATGTAGTTCTTTCGGACACAACAGATGGTACATCTGGTGTTCCACAGGGATCAGTCCTAGAACCAGTCCTCTTCCTACTCTACATAAATGACATAAACGAAAACATCGAATCTAATATACGCGTCTTTGCAGACGACAGCATTAGATATCGTAAAATCACCTCCGAAACCGACCATGTCATTTTTCAAACTGACCTGATCCAACTCCAAACATGGTCTGACAAACGACAAATGGAATTTGACATTTCTAAATGGGTCCCCCTCCCAATAACAAAGAAACTGTGCATGCGCACGCACGCAACTATACTTGTATTGCTAATATGAGACGGTTTGCAAAATTTGTCTTTCTGTTCCGTACAAACAGCAATTTTCAAGCCATTTTGTCAGGCATCTAGCCGATTTCCTCTTCGGCATGCCGTTAACACGCAGGAACGCACAAGCACGGACGCACACGCACACCCACAAGCACACACACACACACACACACACACACACACACACACACACACACACACACACACACACACACACACACACACACACACACACACACACACACACACACACACACACACACACACACACACACACACACACAGAAGCACACGCCATCGTGACGTCTCTTATGTGATATTCATATTCAAATATCTACACTGTATACAGCGAGATACTCATTTTTATCGCTGAGTGAACTTCGGCAATGTTGAGTGAATGAACCTATCTAAGTTTCGGCAAGATTGAAATCCCGCCTACTATTAGTAGCCTTAATTTTGTTAGTAACTATCTTTGATGCAAGAAACAGGTTAAACTTTGCCATTTGTCAGATAAATGCGTACGGGCAACCCGATTAAACAACTGCCATGTCAGGTAAAACATATTCACCACTGATTTAATCTTAGACTTCTGGTGGCCTGGACATTATTTTCTTACACCAAGAGAAAACCTCGTTATCCAAGCTTTCAAGCTAGACGCTTCAGACAAAGAAGAAGAGGAAGTTCATTGACGAGATGGCGTCACCAAATAAAATATGACATTCGACTCCTGCAGTTAACAACAGAGCAGTTTGTTGTAAATAAGACAAGACAGCGGGATGTAACATCCAGGAGGACAGCAAAATGACAAATTGGCTTAAGCATTTAAGTCAAGTTAAATCTCTCTGTGTCACGCATCTGCCTCGTTTCCTTTGGGCGAGAACCAACACGTAACATGCATGCTAATAAAAAGGTTTTCTCTTCGTAATTTTCTGCGTAGCCATGTACGTCAACATAAAAAGTAGGTTACCGAATTCAGACAACATACATAACGTTAATGTAGGTCTTACACTACATATGTTTCTAAGGCGCCGAGACCGGGGAGGGGAATTACGGATGGCTGACCCCCAAAAATTGAGAAGGGTCTGGAGATAAGATTATACCTCAATATTTATAGAACTGTTGTGCATTTTCTTACGTAATGTTTGTTGGTGGGGCTGGAGATAAGATTATCCCCCAATATTTATTGGTGCAATTAAAGATTTTGGAGAGCGTGAAGATAGGTTTCGTTGGCGAGCCTCCAGCGGGAGGTGCAAATCGAGATTTCGGATAGCCTGAAAAGCTTTAAAAATTGTGAACATCGCTGCTACAGCGAAGAAGATGAAGTTATGGCGGCGCGGCAGCGAAACATCTTGACCACCCCCTCCCCGTTTCCAATATTAATTTCGTTCCGGCGCCTATATGTTTGATAAATGTTTGATTCTATTTGCTTTCATACTTGTTGTGTTAAGGTAGTATATATATATATATATATATATATATATATATATATATTACCACGTGTCGCCTACACACGTAGATGTAACGTTTGTTCCATTATAAATTCAATCATAGTCACACAAGATTCGAAGATTGTTTGAAACAAAATACGAAAAGAACTCTGACGTATTTCCCTGAGTTTTAAATTATGACATGTACGCGAGGGCTGTGGAGATTACCGAACTACTGATTAAAATATTCGTCGAGGCATCCGTCGTTTCATATGTGTAAGTATCCTCATATTAGTATGCTAACGAGTAAGTATACCCTGCGAGGTGCTCATGGATGTCCACTTTCCATGTCCATTCGCGTCCTTGGAATATTGGCTTACGATTGAATATTTGGCGATGTGCTTAAAAATAAAAAAGATATGTACTTATATGAGTGGACAAATTAAGTACTTACTATATATATATATACATATATATATATATATTTATATTATGATGAGTATTGAAGACGCCAATGTAGTAATATGTTGATGTAAAAGAGTAAAGAGTAGCAAAATAAAGGAAAGTTCATATATAGCGCAGCATCCAGTCCTTATGACTGCTGAAAACGCTGTACACTTTACTCACTGGCAGAGCTATTCATTCGTATACCATCTCGGCTTCTAAGGGTAGAATTTAGCCACGTTGCAATGAATGTTCGAAGACTACTTAGACACACCACTATCAACCAGTATATATAGCCAGGTATTCATTCATACAACTGAGTGAACTGGAGCAACGTAGAATGAACGAACTTCCACCAAACGACGTACAACACCTAATAATAATTACGGTAATTGGTTGGTGACGAACTATTTACTTCGCCTCTACAAGAGTGGAGTAAATACATTATAATTATGCTTAGAACGATGGGGTGCTGCTGTAGTTATTGTGGGTCATATCCATTCCTACGGATAAAAAGGTTGCCGTCACACCTAGTAACTTCTATAGCGATTCAGCGCATCTTCGTTGAAACAATTTAGGTACATTACACATTTACACGCACACATCCCGTTGTACGACTACTTGTTGCTTGAAGTTGCCTGTATGGAAAGAACGTGTTCACGCGTGTATTGTAGAATTGCCTGTACCCAATTTCTGAGAAGGGGTGTTCGTTGGTTATAATCTATATCCAACGTATCACATGGTTTAATGTATTAATAATTATATTATCCAAACACCCAGGGAAATTCAAGTAATGTCTACAGTTCAGTATTGATGGCCAATATAGAATAGTGTGTTTATACTAAGGAACTATGTTTCTTCAGACTGAAACCGTGTAGAGATCATGTATCTGACCAAAGACACTAGATTATATAATAAAGCCCACTCTACTGTATTGCTCATAACGCTGGTCTACGGTGAACTGTGTTGCCGTAGTACCTTTCAATTTTACATATAAAACGTATTCGAAACATAAATATAATTGTTTAGTCACAAAAGATTTCGCCATGGTTCGCTGAAAACTCGAATATGCGAGCGCCGCTTCGTACACTTACACACACACACACACACACACACACACACACACACACACACACACACACACACACACACACACACACACACACACACACACACACACACACACACACACACACACACACACACACACACACACACACACACACACACACACACACACACACACACACACACACACACACACACATACGTGTACAGGATGCCAAATGGGGACGTGTGACAGCGGGCCTGCAACTGGGGACTTGATTAATTAGCTCCTAAAAACAATGTTTGTTAGGATATTCACATGTAGACGGTACTAATTGGTAACGTAGACATCATAGATCATACTGACACGCTTTAGAAGATATAATAATAAAAAGTAAGTGTGTGAAATTTCACTATACAACTGAGGACTTCCCATACACATTGTCAACTGAGGACTTCCCATACACACTGTCAACTGAAGACTTCCCATACACACTGTCAACTGAGGACATCTCATGCACAACTTTCATCGGATAAATGGGACACTCCGATGATTAGTGTCATGTTCTGCTTTTGACGAAGAGCAGAGTTTGTGTTTTAATGTGTGTACACAAAGCATTAACTATAATTCGTCCTGTGACAACCAAGTTCTATCTTATTTCCTTTTGTTATACACGATGATACTTTTGTTGTTGTCCTATGTTATATGTATATACATGTATAATTATATATATATGTATAAATTATATATATATATTAACCATTTATTTTGGACATACAAATGTCCTGTACAGGGAACGGGGGGAATAACCAGTACCGGTATAGATAAGACAGCCATATGCCTATAGGTGACAATTGATTTTTTAAATACCATTAATTTAACATTTAAATTGAATATAAGTCTCAATAAATAATAACACTTGATATTTAATATTCGCTGGAAATATTCATATGTCCGTGTCACCATTAAAGGTTTACCTGTTTTAGTGACAATTAGTACTGTGATCTTTTTCTGTGCACGAACAAACCATTGCGTCCATGACAATGTCGTGTTCTTTTTTTGCCAGATAAAGTGGATAATGTTACAAATAACTACCAGTACATGCAATTTCCTCAACAAGAACAAACAGAAAAAAGCACAACAGCCTGAGGTAACAGTTAATACTTATTGTGTACACCATAGCTAAAAATACGCATTATGTGGTGCTACATAAATTACTTCGCAATGAATCACGTAAGTCACCCTTAAATTGCATTCCCTTTACAGGTTCAACATCAAAACTTTAGAAATTTTAATTAGTACAATGAATGTGTCCACGAAGTGCTTAACTAATGTTCAGATTCCATCCAACTGCTGTAGTACTGGAATTGCTATTATGCATTTTAGCGAATTAATTATCCTTTTAAAGAGTACTCTATAGTTCGATACTCAACAAAATGAAATGCATATGACACATGCGTCGAACGATCTTTGAAGTAGTGACCAATCACGTGCGCTGGGCGTGACTTAAAGGCGCCTGTTAGTTTTTCATAAGTGAATTGCAATGTCGCTTGCGTGAGATTTATCAGCGGTTCAGCACGCTTCCCGTGACGCGCTGTCTCGTCGTGCTGTTTTGGATCTTGAATGCGTTGGGCGGGGGTGCTGCTGGAGATTTTTCGCCGGAACTTCAGTGGTTTAGCACGTCTCAGCACGTCTACGTTGATGTCGCGCTGTCTCGAAGACTGAAAGACGGAAGGGGATATTTCTCGCTGAAAATTCAGCGTTTCAGCACGTCAGCACTTCTCTTGTGGTATCTGTATCTGTATCTTGACTGGCACAATGTCCTATGGACACATCACGCCAGTGCTCATGGTGGCTCTTATGGATACATTTTTTACATGTTAGTATAGACTAATCTGGAATGAATTCAGTGATGTACTTGATACAATGCTTGGAGGTAGAGAATTCCACTCTTTTATTGTGACTGGGAAAAAGCTGTTTCCAAATATGTTTGTCGAGTGCCTGATTTGTATTAACTGTTTATTATGTTTACGTGAGCATCTGGTGTTGCGTTTGATGTATTGATCTAGTGGGATATCTATGAGGTTATGTTCCATTTTAAATAATATGCTAAGTCTTTGGGTTTTTCTTCTTGATTGGAGGGTGTCCCACTGGAGATCTTTAAGGAGTTGTGTTACCGTTCCTAGCTCTCTAGAATAGTTGTTCTTACAAAATCTGGCGGCTTGTCTCTGAGTTCTTTCTATGAGTTTGATATTTCTTAGGCAATGTGGATCCCATGATGCTGACGCATATTCAAGTATAGGGTGGACAAGGGTTGTGTAGGCTATGGACTTGATTTGGGTTGGGCATTTATTTAAATTTCTCCTAATAATTCCCAATGTCTGTTGTGCTTTTTTGTGACTGTGTTGCTTTGTATTGTCCAATTTAATGTATTTGATATATGTGTGCCAATATAACAGTGTGATTCAACAGATTTAAGTTGTTGTCCGCAGAAGGTATAGAGATTTGGTATCAGTTTTCTTGAGGCTATTGTCATTGTATAACATTTAGTGGGGTTGAATTTCATAAGCCACGTGTGTTGCCATTTCTCAAGTTTGAGCAGATCGTTTTGGAGGACAGATGTGTCTTGGTCAGTTTTAATCGGTGAATATAACAGGCAGTCGTCTGCAGAAAGGCGAACAGTTGAAGAAAGATTGTCTGGCAGGTCATTTATGTAAAGTAGGAAAAGTAGGGGCCCCAGTACTGTGCCCTGTGGTACCCCAGAAATGACTTGAGTTGATGTTGACTTGGATCCATTTATAACAACCTGTTGAGTTCTTCCTGTAAGGAAGCTATTTATCCATGATGATATTGGGCCTGTGATGCCATAGTGTTTGAGTTTGTGGATTAGTCTTTTATGTGGAACTTTATCGAATGCTTTGGTGAAGTCAAGGATGGCCATGTCTACAGATTTCTTCTCATCAAGTGATTTGCTTATGTCATGGATTGTTTGAATTAATTGTGTTTCAGTTGATCTTTTGGCACGGAAGCCATGTTAGAATATGGTGCTGTTCAAGGTGTTTCACAATGTGACTATGTATGATGTGTTCAAGAAGTTTAGAAACCATAGGTGTTAAGGATGTTGGTCTGTAGTTAGATGTTTCTGCTCTACTTCCTTTCTTAGAAATTGCTGTTACATTGGCTTCTTTCCAAGTATTGGGGACTTGTCCAGAGTCAACAGATGATTGGAAAATGTCATGTATTACTGGTGCTAGATGAGAGGCATATCTGTTTAAGAACCATGGTGGAATGCCATCTGGTCCTTGCGATTTAGAAATGTTAATTTTGGAAAGTTGATCAAGTACGCCTTTAAGTGAAATTGTTAGTTTGGGGATTTCTCCATGTGGACTTCTGGCCATATCTGGTAGGGTGGAATTTCCTTCGTGTGTAAAGACACTTTGGAACTGATTGTTTAAGGCTTCTGCTTTATGTTTGTCGTCGCTAATGATGTTACCCACAATGTTAAGGTCCCCAATACCCTGGTTATCCTGTCAAAGTTTAGAAATGAAGCTCCAAAATGATTTAGGTTTCTCTGTTATTGTTGTTGTCAGGAATTGACTTATGTAGGATAGTCTAGCAGAACGAAGGTGTTTATGCATGTTTCTCCTGATGTCACAGAATTCTTTACAGTCTTCTGGATTTCGAATTCTTTTTGTTTTGTTATATAGCTGTTTCTTTCTTTTGCACATTTTCTTTAAATCTTTATTGAACCAGGGAAGATTGTGTCTTGAAGTAGTAAGACGGTGCGGTACATATTGGTTCATAATGTTGATGATTTTCGTGGAAACAAGATTCCACTTGTTATTGACTGTCATGTTTTGGTTTTGAGAGAAGTAGTCATGTGTAAAGTTTTCAAGAGATTTCTGGATGTTAATGTTGTCGGCTTTATTTCTAATGAAGACTTTACGTTTCGGACGATGTTTGCTTTTGGGCGAGATGTTTACATCAATGATGACTGTGCTATGGTCTGCTATTCCGTCTACTACATTTATTTTCTTTATTAACCCAGGTCTATTGGTGAAGACAAGATCTAAAATATTGTTGGCATTTCCCTGTCTGTGCATGGGTTCCTTGACATGTTGGATCAGTCCATGTTCCTCTGTAAGAGAGAGTAATTTATTGGCAGCAGTTGTACTGTATCTATTGTTAGGTGTGACTTGGTGAATTTCCCAATTGATGTTAGGGAGGTTGAAATCGCAAGTAATGATGGCATTATGTGTGTTGATCTTGTTACCTAATTTAGAAAGGGCTATGTCTAGTTCTTCGATTTGAGTTCCATGAGAGTCATTTGGGGCACGATAGAGGGTACACATGATTATTGGTTTCATTCCTGTTATCTGGGTTTCAGTCCAAATGCTCTCACTGTTAGTGTCTAGGTCTGGTAGGTGGCTTATGATGAGGTCATTTTTTGATATTTGAAATACCCCCCTCCAGTAGTGTCTGTTTTTCTGTCCTTTCTAAAGACGTTAAAGGTGCTTGGGAATATTTCTCCATTTTTTATTGAGGGATCTAACCATGATTCAGTGCCACAGATGATGTCTGGGTTGTGTAGATTGTTTAGTGCTTCGATGTCTGAGGCGTTCTTTTTAACGCTTTGGCAGTTTATGAGGATGCATCTGAAATTTGGTCTCTTTTTCGGTCTATATGCTTTCTTGCTATTAGTTGTATTGTTGTTGGTGGTTTCGATAAAGGTTATGACTGTTACTGTCCAGCGGATAAAAGAGATTTGCCGTTGGGATTTCTGTATCTCTGAAGAAAGAATTTGTGAGGTTGAAGTTGTTGCATTCGGGGCAGGCCCACGAACATGAGGAATTTATTAATCGTTTGTATTCATTGTCATCTATTGCACAGCATTGTGTGTGGTTCCAGTTTAGGCAGTGGTCGCACTGAATTGCTTTACGGTCATTTAGGACATCTCCATGGCAAATGCCACACGGTGCTGAGCAATTTGAACAGTGCCATGGTACATTTAGGTTTCTGTAAGTGTTGTTAAATTCTTGTCTGGATATCCTGGCGCATTTGATGTGTGTTGATCTATTACAACCGTTACAAGTTAGGATGAATGCATTAGACTTTAGTGATTTCTTACATGAGTGACATTTAGAGGGGCCTGGATTTAGTTGAACATCTCCTGATAGCATGATGCATAGAAGTATGGAGAATTTTTTTGTTGTCCTGGGTTTGTACGGTAGAGGAGTGATCAGTAATCCAGTGGAGGTGCTGGATTTGAGACATTTCAATTGGGCTATGGTTTTCCATATGGGACTGTAAATGTAGTAGGACGTGACAGAATGGATGTCTTGTCTAGCTTTGGCGTTGACATAGGTCTCGTTTGTGTTGCTCTGGAAACTCTCAAAATTTTTGAAATTGGGATCATTTAAAAACCTAAAAGTGATCTGCAGACATACAATCATGAACAGGGTACATCTAAAAGTGCATCTTGTAGGGGTATGTCGTACGGAGCCTGCCATGTCACCAACTCGAGTGGTAGTGGTTAAGAATTGATAAAACGGTCAAGTAGTTATTAAGAAACACACCCACACTTAAATACACCCACACTTAAAACGTGTACTGAGATAATATTAAAAAATAAAAGATAACTAATTATAAAATATATGTCCGTGTAAAAGGTTTAGTGACTAGTTGTTGTTGTTGTTGTTGCTGCTGTTTTTCGACAGCCTACAATCCGGATTTGTAATAGTATGATACGTAAGCTTTATGTGAAAGTATATATTTACGTGTGTGTATGTTGAACCAGCTCACACTGGTTCATGAGTCAAACTAAAAACCCAACAAACACGACACTCCCCTGTGTGCAGTCTGACTATGGACTGATCTATGCACTCACTTATTGGTATACAGTTTATTGTGTTTACTGTTTATTTCAGCTTGATTTCCGATAGTCTATAAACAGAACTAGTAATGATAATAGCATAGGTTTTACTTTGTCACTGGGAGAATGCACCGATTTATGAGTTGATTTGGGGGTGGTTTGGGTTTCGCGCGCTTTATACCCGTTGTTTACTAGTTCGCCATCTTGTTTTGTAGGTTTTAGGCTGGTTGTTAGGGAAGCAATTTGTCAAAAACTTGGTGTAGGTATGTCAGATTGCAACTACAACCGTGGGTTGCGCTATTTCGAAGAAGGGGTGCTGTTGGAGATTTTCAGCGAAAATCCGGGAGATTTGCCTGTATTCCGGGAGACCGGGAGATACACCCAAAATCCAGTAGACACCCGGAAATTCCGTTAGAGTTGGCATATATACTGTAGACACTGCGTTTGTTACATATTCACGGAGTAATATACGACGTATATGCGATTGTTCCAAGACACGTAAATACGTATAGCGTGCAACACATCTATGTGAAAGGTATTGACGCGAAGGACACTACAGTGACTCCACATCTAACCAGCCGTGTATCTAGTTATGTCTACGCATAACTGGACAACTTGTTCAGATCGTCACACCGATGCGACCGTTATGCCGTAATAAAAGACAGACAGATAAACAAACATATTGACATTGAGATGTATTTATTACATCTCAATATCGTTGCCCGGAGAAACACAATCATACTTATGTGACCCCTCGAGATCCCCCCGCACCGGACGAAATTAAAACAATATATTGTAGCTAAGAACCACTCCAATGGGCCAGCTAGATCGCAACAAGATTTCATCCCCATACATGCAAAATTTACGAAGATGAGTGCCATTTCACAATTGTGATCCCATAATCCGACCCCGGGACAAATTTCGAAAAATAAATAAATATACGAACCACCCAAATGTGCCCGCTAGATAACTTACAAAATATCAGTCCCATACATTCAAAACTAACTGATATAAGAATCCACTGACAAACAGATAGACACATAACCGTATTGTTTTATAATATACGTAGGTATCGGAACCGGGGGAGGGGGGGAGCTGAGCCTTCAATTTTTTTTTTGATAGCCTGAAGGTGGGATTACGAGACTCAAGGGGAAGCAAATCGAGGGTTTTGGGGAGCCTGAAGGTGGTTTTTGACGAGCCGAGAAGGGGTGGAAATCGAGGTTGTTATGAGCTTTAAAAAAATAATTGCAAACAAATCTTCAACAGCACCCGTCCCCCGTCTTCCGATGTCATAAACCGAAGGCGACAGCGAAGGAGTCTTGAACTGATACTCCGGGCTGACTCAGTCCCCTCAATATTGTACATAACACATAAAGTCAACACAAACGAAGTAATTTAATACATATATGTACACACACATACACACACACACATATATCTTTGTGTATGTATATGAATATGTATATATATATATATATACAAACAGAAACAAACGGCGGAAATGTAGATGTCAACAGTGTTTCGTCCATTCTGGCATTGACCATAATACATGTAAATATCGTGTTGGAAAAGGAAACTGCAACTGTTGGAACTGGTCAGTCAATATCTATCATAATTGGTAACCTACGTTCGCTAACCCAAAACATTCCCTTGCAAGTATGTTACGCTAGGTGTTTATACGTGAGTTTGTATTACTAACAGGTTAAGATAGTATCCGTGGGGCGTAAAGGCGAACCCCAGCATTGCTTGAACAATCTCCAGTGGGGAGTTTTGCTGATGGTTCTTTGTTGATTCTTAGGGAAAAGAGCACGTCTTCTCTTTGTGCTCTAAGTTGGGGCTGCAGTTGTAGGATTTTGGTGAGACTCGAGGAAGGTGTATTACAGGCTTTTGATTGGCCTGCAATTATTTACATGGGTGGTTGTACCCCTTCTCCGTTGGTAAAATCCTAGATCCGCCCATCGTTAAGTATGTTGGTTTTAACGTATTCATTTGGTGTGGCGACAAAAGTGGAAAAGCGAACTTCGTCTGATTTGTTTCGAGTCAAACTGTAGATCCTGGATTCGACACATATCTTTGAAATATCTCCCGACAGTAATATCGATGTATTATCAAGATGACGATCCGAATCATTATTGAATAAAATCAGCACTTAGAGCTCCATCTAGCGAATCCACCATAAAGCTATATCAAACCTACGTTTGTTACAACATTCACCTTTGTAAATAAGGTATAATCCCTGAAAAATATACATAGTACTTATTGAAGTCAAACAAGATTGAAGTAGGCCAACGTAATGACATGCAATTTTATTAATCATTACGCAAACATCCATAATGAAGCGTCAGAGTACAACAATCCTTCACAACAATATTATAACTACTAAGTAAATTACTACAGGTTAATATGTGCAATTCATCATATGTGTGGGGGTCACCCGGCCACTATGCTAACTACTACATGAGTACATCAACTTATATCCGTCCTAAAACCCTGTGTTCACTACTCATTGGAGTCAAAATCCTAATGGCAAAACCTCGTGTACTGAAAGGAAAAGCGTCATACCTTTAACCATCCTAGTAACTATACAATGCGGTTTTTGCCGTGATATTCCTGTGGTACAATCACCAACCTAACAGCTTAAAGCTGATAAACTCGAATAACGTCCGTCCGTTGCTAAATGGAAGGAGAGTGAGACAATCTAAACTTGGTCACTATACCAAAAAAACTAATCTGGCGTCAACTACAACTATGCAATAACTCACAAATCGATAATTCAAAATTTCAGATACGGCAAAGATTTTTAGTATAACCACTCAAAGAATTTCAAAGAAATGAGGCCGTTCCTATACGGCTGCTATTGTTTATATAACGATGTCTATCGCGCATGTGCGAGCGCATAGCGCATACTTTCGTAGCCCAAACTCGCATTGGTATAATAACTAATCTGCAGCTAATGCATGACTATTATTAATTAGTTAGATTGTTTTTTTCCACAGCAAAAAAAACTGGTTAAAGTGAAGCCGATTGTGCGATCATCGCCAGTGTTGTCCCAACGAACATACAGGGGATAGGGTTAGGGTTAACCCAACGAACATACAGAGGATAGGTGCGATGAGGTTTGTTAAGTAATAATGTGTGGTAAATCTGAGTAAATCATGTTATTCTCATCCAGACTCTAGATACGTTAAAATCGTATTAACTATAGTAATGCTGAGTTGGTAATCAACACGAGTGCGTCAGACACACTCATTACAAAGCTGACAATGTTGCGGAGGATTAATATTTTAGTAAACTTCGATGCGACGGTAAGTTGGTGTTAAATTCGCAGTAACTAACGTTAGCGATCGAGACTTCCTAGAATAGCAAGACCAGAAGCAAGGCGACACTGACAAGAGCGTGAAGAAAACTGCTATGATCGGAAGCCCCCGAAACCTCCTGTGTCGTAACATCGTGACCGGAAATAATGGAATTGTCCTGTGTACTGTCATGAATCGCAGTTGATGTGATGTGATCGGAAGCCCCCGAAACCTTTTGTGTCGTAACATCGTGACCGGAAATAGTGGAATTGTCCTGCGTACTATCTTCGCGACCGGAAATAGTCGAACTGTCATGAGTCGCAGTTGATGTGGTTGCACCCGAGTCAGCTGTCGTTGCATCCGGCACGGTGGCGCGGAGATCCGGACAGTGACGCATCGGATTCTTCGGATCAGCACCGTCTGGATTACTGCAGTGGAACTCGAAGGCGCCAATAAGTTGGCCGTCACTGCACATATTGTGCGTTGTCAAGAAGGCTTGTGCGTCGAACTGACCGCGCCCAACTAGTTTCCCGAGTTTCATTTTGCTTCCTCCCACTGAAGACAATAAAGACACACGGGGTGAGGCAACATTTGATTTATTATAGGCTATCATTACATCATGTAATTTGCTTAAATGGCCGAACTGATTAACTGTCGTAGTTATATAAGGCAATTTCCCAAAGCTAATTGCCAGGCCGATGTCTAATTTTCGACACATTGAATTTGTCTGTCAAACGTTTCATGAGAGAGCAAATGAACATCAACGCAGAACCAACTGCATAATTGTACTGCGCATTCGCGTGACGAATCTACGTGTAGAATTAAATTCATTGATAGAGTATTTGATCAATCTACAAAACAACATTTAAAACGGTACACAACCGAGTTAGTGTGTTTTGGTTGATAC
>CM034539.1:37896019-37945603 GCA_020002185.1 Paraescarpia echinospica
TTAGACAAATCTGTTGCCTAAAACAAATGGTGCAAAGCATAGCCCTATAATAATATGATATAAATATGTATACCTATATGTACATGTGTGTGTGTGCGTGCGTACGTACGTGCGTGCGTGCATTGCCACGAAGTTGCATATCAAGATCAATCATGACCCGTGCTATTTGATTAAAACTGAATTGGCAATATGAAACGAATAAAAATTAAAACGAGAGCAGATATATAATGATATCGTATTGAATAAGACACGTTCGTTTTTTCTGATAAACATCTGATAACGAAATATCACGTGATTTTCAGATAAGTGGATATATGTCAACATTAATTGATGCAGTCGCTATATGAAAATATGTACACGACATTGGTTCAAAAAGTAGCTATGATGATAGCATTTTACACGACATTTTTGGATGCGGACAAACAATGACAGTGATTGTTTTGCATCACAATGAGACATAAGTGAACATGCACTGGAAAAGGTTATAGGCGGGCGGCCAAGGCGATGAATTGTAACCTTCGTCGACATTTTTTACAAGCAGAGACAGAGAGAGAGAGGGGGGTGACAGGGTGAGGGAGAGACAGACAGACAGACAGACAGACAGACAGACAGACAGACAGACAGACAGACAGAGAGATAGACAGACAGACAGACAGACAGACAGACAAACATGCAGACAAACAGACTGACATACAGACAGAATACCGACAGACACCCACGCCTACGCACATGACTAGTATATTCGTATATACTTAAGTAGAATGTATGGGATTCGACCTACTCCGATGTCGGAAAATAATCCATGTACCCAGTAGCGCATAAAAGGATTGCTTCTTCCTGGTGGGTCTCGATCAATAATCACCACCGTGTACAGAGCATCCTACACAACAGAAACACGTTTTAAAATCACATTTGGTTCTTTATTTTCTAAAGTGGTGACAGTGTATCCGAACGTCCTCTTCACGGATATCCTGCTTACAGGTATATTATGAGTATATGACAATTACCATAAATGTATGTATGACCATTTTGACATCTGACTGACTGATCAATACAAATGAAATTAATGTTATCAACAAGTAGTATTCAAAATAGTTAATTTTTTCTAGATTCATGCCATATTCAATTGATTTGCAAATATGCGCTTCTTTCTCCGCAGTATATCGAAAAGAAGACTCTATTATTCCAAATAGAGAATATATATATAATATATTCCTATGAACAATTTATGCAGACGGTAATCATTAAATTACATATCCGGCACGACAAGAAACGTTTGTGGCTTCAAGTGCAGCGTTAACTCCGAACCACAGGCATATCGAACTCTGAACTCTGACAAGTTCGGCGACTGCCCGATGCGCTTCGTTGAACATAAATAACGTGACCTAAATCAAACTACTACTGCCTACTTGGTTCCAGTATAGCATCAAATAAGCACAGCATTACCTGGCCATGTTGTACACCTATGCACTGGCTTGGCGAACTACAAAATGTGTATTACTTGTACACCTTTGAATGACAAATACCTGATCGAGTGTCACGCTAGTCGGAGGTTTGATGGTTGGAAAGGCCGCCATGCTCGCAACTGTCTGGCTAGCTCCGCATACCAGCGGCTTGTTGCCAGCAGTTACTTGCAGTTTGTTGGCGTTGCACGGGCAGATGTTTGGTAGATCGGTACACATCGTTTTCTCGACAGCATTATGTCCACTTATCATTTGAGCGGACGACATGAGTGGCCCATTCCCGGAAATATATGCAGAAATAACCAAGCACGCAAACGGAACGCCCAAATGTCCAGCCATTGCTACCCCACGTCTTCCTGGTATGAGTATGAGAAGCGGCCGTTATTAACTCCGTAACTAGAGCTTGAAAACCAACCAGGCGTGACCGCAAGTCAAAACATTACATGTCTGAGATTACGAATGTTGTGACTCTGTAGTTTTGGCGTCGGGCTCTTGATCGTAGGGAACGGTGTTAATGTGCAACTGCTTCCGCTTATTGCAGTTTTGTTCACCACACCATGCCTTTATATTGTAAATGAATAATTAACAGTAAAGTAAATATTTCACATATGAGATAAACTATCAATTGTAACCCGTCGTGAATTACCTCTATGTAATATGAAAATAGGTTGGGCTTTGCGTTCTCAGTTGTATAAAATAATAATAATAACAATTTAAATAATAATTAAAAGCAATAACAATAGATACACGTTCTCGTTAATTAATTTGCAGTATATTACATAATTACTACTCTAAAAATCAATGGTTGAATCTATTGTCAGAGATCAAATACAATATTTTAGGTTTTCTCTTTCTGCCCATAGAAACTTCACTTATGTTTGGATTTGTTTACTCTTTTATGACTTATAGTAAGTAACATGGTTTCATTTTTATTTGGTAATTATGACATACCACACCTAGGATAACTGAGATTGCACACTGAATGCATTGAAGCCACACAGGTTTCCCATCATGAGCCAGCTTTTTCAGAAACCCCTACCGGTGCTTTTGTTAGGTGAACTATAAATAAATGACATACGCAGCCAGTAATTTAGACTTATCTACAACATTCTGAAATCAAACCTCAGGGCAACAGAATTGTGCTACTTATGAACACTGGTTGTGTCCTATTAAAAGGTCAATTGCTAATTGAACTGGAATTAGTGTTAAAGTATTATAATTGATCTTTGGTAAAAACATGTGTATTGAAATTGATAACAATTCAGTGATGCCATGTTTGAATACAGATTATATATATCTCATATAGTTGCATGTAATGTTATGCTGGCGCTTTTTGTTGACAATTTTATCTGGGTTTTTTACTTTAACCATTCCTAAACATCTACATATTCAATTTTTTACTTGTAATTGTAACACTAACCATATTGGCCGTTACATCACAAAACTTTGCATTTTGGTTGGAACATCAGGTTCAGAAAGGTCATGTTCATGCACATAACAAAAATGTATCACATGATCACAAACTATGAGGATATTCTGCATGAAGTCCTGATACTGCTCCTAGGGAACTGAATACAAAATATATTCTCCCATAGTTTTTCTAGGTGCTCCTTTCTTCGACATACGTATCTCCCGAGTCATGTTGGATTGTGTGTATTCATGGATGTCCACATATTTTCAATGTACTATGTTGTGTATCTTGACAAGTCTAACCATATCTTAAATGTACGTTCTTTACGACTGAATTGCCTATAAATGAAATTAAGTCCACAATTAATCCGTTTGTACTGCCAGCTCTTTGGTTACTGAGTACGCATTTGTCGGACCATGAATGCAAATTCTAGATGGTTTTATAGTTAAGGTTTTAGGTTTCATAACCATTTTATAACTAAGAGTGTGCGATTTTTGGTATGGGAAATGTGCGATCTTCCGGAGACTCCTTCATGTAAATGTATTATAATAGACATAGGCGCTCTTCTCTCGCTCGCAAAATAGCAACTGTGAGTTTAAAAACTTTCACTGTCTCCAGATACACCACCATCTTATATACATATATATATATATATATATATATATATATCTATATATATATATATATATATATATATATATATATATATATATATATATATATGTATATAAGATGGTGGTGTATCTGGAGACAGTGAAAGTTTTTAAACTCACAGTTGCTATTTTGCGAGCGAGAGAAGAGCGCCTATGTCTATTATAATACAGCTGTATATATATATATATATATATATATATATACAGCTGTATATATAAAGTCAAAGTCAATATGTCAGAATAATCACACGAACATTGTGCAGGCTATAGCCGCACTAATTACTGAGTTATTAGACCTCAACCTCTGCCGAAATTATGTTAGTAATGTATGGTCACAAACGGGCTACGTCAGGTCACAAAACAAGTCTGTCTCAGAAAGTATCAGCAATGGCGTCGGAACCGGGGGGCTTGGGGTTCTCAGTCTCCAATATTTTGGTTGGGGTGTGGTGGAGATAGGATTAGCCCCCACTTTTAAGGGAGGGTGTAAATTGTTTGGTAGGGGAACTGGAGATAGGATTAACCCCCGATACTTAGGAATGGAGGATGCATTTTTGAAGGAATTTCATGTTTTTGGTGAGCCTGATGGTGTTTTTGTGGCCAATCTCGGGGTGTGTGTGTGTGTGTGTGTGTGTGTGTGTGTGTGTGTGTGTGCAAACGAGTGTTTTGGAGAGGTTGAAGGAGGGTTGTTTTGGCGAGCCTAAAGGGGGGTGGAAATCGAGGTTGTTGGTGAGCTTCCAAAATGAACGTCGCCCCGAGAAATCTTCAATAGCACCACCACCACCGCCATGTCTTTCGATGTCATATCTCACCTAAAACCAACATCAACAATGTTGAACTGAAGCTCAGGGATCAGCCTCCTCTATATTAATTTCGTTCAGACGCCAGTGATATAAATATGTCTGTGCAGTGATACGTTGTGCCACAAAGCAGGTAGGTCGATGAAAACCGAAGTTCGTCCAAGCGTGCTTTGCAGACGCGATTTTTATTCATACTTGTACAGTGCATCATTACACGTATTACAAGGTACACCAAATGCTATTAGAGCTGTTGCATATCCGAGAATCCTTTCCAAACTTGGCCGAAGTTATTACGCCGTTACAGTACATGGTTATCTCGGTGTTTTTTCGACCTCAAAACATTACTTCCATCAGTCGTCACAGTTTTATATAGAAATTACTTACAAAAACTGAATAATGCCATAGCATGCAATACTTGACGAAAATACATGCTGTTTATGTTATCCCAGGTAAAATGTAAAGCTGCGTTCATACAGAATTAAAACAATTTACCTTTAGAACCGTTTTATCGTCACGCATACGACAGTTACGCAGGTTGGACCAATAGTTGAAAAGACGCGAAGCGTTGCGAACTATTGTACGTCGTCAATCGGCTTAAGATTAAGCGGTTAAACATTTCTATGTGAATACGGCATACGTATCTGTACAACAGGATCTTTATGTAAGATCCAATCTCTAGTATTGCTGGATGCTCTTCAGCCTTCACACTTTTCCCTCGTGGCAGACTCGTTCATTTGAACACCTACCCGAATTCTGATGGATGCATTCCGGCACGAGGTAATTAATGCACTCAATTCATCCAAAGCGTCTGGTTTTACATGCATTATATGACTGCATTTGTGATACTGTTTTGACAAAACGTGCATAGTTCACGCCATCCTCAGTTTGTAAACTCGTAATGGTAATGTTATACTTATATACTATCGCTAACACCGCAACTCTAATTAATAAAGAAAAGCACTGCTTAGAGAATGCAATGACACTCACGTCTGAAACACTGAGCAACTATTACATTTCAATCAAACCAAATTTGTTTTGCCTATGTGCATCAGTTACGTGAGAAAACTTAATAAATAATCGCATATAAGAAAACTAATCACTTGTAGGAACATTGCATCAGCAGAACAATAACCCTAAATTATAGTGACAGACATAACCACAAGCGAAAGATAATGCGTTCACTAAATATCACTATATGAACATTTCGATGTTACCTCTTATATCAAAGCTCACGCAATAAGCAAAGTAGCAATGACTACTGAGTGTACAACTACTTAATATAATAAAACAGACGCATCAACGGCAGCTGTTTCTATTCTGAGAGATTCAGCAAAGGCATTTCTGTCGTACAAACGACCAACTTGGCTCTCACCCGCTCGACACGCTGAGGAAATACGATCTAATGGATTCGAAACAGTGTACTCCACTCTATGAGTTCACGACATGGTACACACGTAACCTGGAATATTTTCCTTTCATTGACATATACACAAAGAATGGTTTTTATTATATCTTCCGAAAGACACAGGCAGATTGGGATGTACGAAATTTCCCGAATCGAATCAAGGCACGCCTGAATGACAATCCGGTGTTCTACCGCCCACATACGGCGCCCCGCAAATACAACGTAAACAAATCGCAGGGTAATGTTGGATTTGTAAACTGTTAAACGTTTTTTAACATCTCACAAGAATGGGATAATAATAATGATAATATATCAGGGATTCATAAGATGTTATACACCTGAATAAATGTAAATTCGTACATTATTTATATATTTATTTAAACAGTAAACAGAACAACATAGAAGACATGACTAAACACTTGATGAATCGATACAAAAAAGACTAACACTTCACAATTATATTAAATATACACACGAAAATAACAAAATAAGCACTACAATGATAATTATATATCAATTAGTATTAACACCAATATAACAGTACAACACCAATCTTTAAAAGAAAGAAGACTAGCAAGACCATATATTTTTTTTCAAGTTCTTCTGCATAATGTATATAACATGAATAAAACCTGGTGTAATCAAAGTACATTTTGCACAAAACATCGGCATGCACACACGCACATACACAAACACACAAACAAACACGCACGCACGCACGCATACACATATACATGTTTGGACATATTCAGTACAATCGTTATATTCATGTTGATCGAATTTAACCATGAATCCAAAATGAGTAATGTAACAACTTGTCCTGGCAATCTTTCATACCAATCAATGAATAGGAAAACATCGCCTATGTCACGTACGAAACAGGCACGTTCCGATTAAACTTTAACCTATATACATATTGTATCACTTTCATAAACTGTTCGTTATTGTGGATTAGTAAATTTTTAGTCACGGATGGGCATAGTATTAAACTATACTACACACAAATACGCTTTCATAAGTAGTATATCGAAACAAAAAGGGTTAGAGTCTCTAATCGGTTTTCATTTCCAGTTTGTGTCCAGTTAAATCGGTTCGATTTGGAGCTGTGGCGGATAAGAGAGGTCAGATCGGTGGTGTTTTAGATGATGACGAAAAGACATCCAATGTCCTATGCTGACTTAACACAAAAAGAGGCGAGTGAAACAATCGGGAGATGCACTTACAATTTTCCAAAGATAGGGCAGTAATATATATATTACAGTAATACGTGCGACGTTTTATGTTAGATATAACACGCGACCGCAGTAACTGTGACAATTAATTCAATTAAGAGTTATTTATATAACATATTTAAGGATTTGTTGAGAAGTCGTGGTGCTTATTTGATGTTGATTTCACATATTTCCCAAAGTTCCTGTAAGTTCGGGATGTGAATAGTCACGTGTTTGCAGTCGTCTCCATCGCAGACACATTTGGCGACACACGTTGTCAGATCGTCGTTCCCGTAGCCAGTGGTTCCGCTCAGTTTGCACTGTCGGTAGAGTCCAGCAGTTTCGCATTGTGGCCATTTTGTTTGTCTGATCGACACTTGGACGATGGAGTTGGAACAGACGAGGTGGCGACCGGTGATCATCACGCTGAAAGACGTCTTGATCGCTTCGGGCACACATCTCGTGATGGTGAGCCCAGACTGAAAACATTTAAGATGCGGTTGTGGAGCCCAGAGCTTGGCACCCGCTGAGAAGGTGTACATATCTGTCTGTGCCAGGGCGAGGCAGGTTTTGTTGTTGTTGTCGTTAAGGTGGACTGCCTTTTCAGTCGCCGCCGGAGGATCCAAAACAGGCTGAGATGATACTATGACAAAAGAATAAACAATAACCTGATAATGAATATTATTATGATATTGATGATACCATAATCAATATAATTATCAGTTTCAAGATAACCATCGTAAAGATAGACTATATATAAAACAAGTTTATTTAATTACAATATATTAAGATGGTCCTGGTATCTCACTATATCTACCGTATGCATAAATAAAATTAGTCTAATCATTTAACATAATTGACGTTATTATATAAAATCGACTAACAGGAAAATGGACAATGTAGTTTCCCTTTTACAATACTTATGCTTGTTGAAATGCAGATACACGCATACACGCTTGCAAGCACGCACGGACGCACACACACACACACACACTAGATATATAACAAGTTTATTTAATTACAACATATTAAGATGGTCCTGTTATCTCACTATATCTACCGTATGCATAAATAAAATTAATCTAATCATTTAATATAATTGACGTTAAAATAGACTAACAGGAAAATGGACAATGTAGTTTCCCTTTTACAATACTTATGCTTGTTGAAATGCAGGTACACGCATACACGCTTTCACACACATGCAACTGCACACATACACGCATGCAAGCACGCACGGACGCTCACACACACACACACACACACACACACACACACACACACACACACACACACACACACACACACACACACACACACACACACACACACACACACACACAGACGCACAGTCATTTGCAAATAGCAGTTCACGAATGCAAAGTTAATAGTTTTTGTTAGCTTGCAACGAGGCCAATTTAAAAAATAACTATCCATAAGACCTCTTCATTTTTCCGATACCCGTAAGGATCGTTGGGGCACCACTGACGACTTCTTAACGAGCTATCTCCACGTTTCCCTGTTCTCCACAGCCCTCTGGGAGTCGGCGAACTCCAGTTCCGTCCACTCTTTGATGTTGTCTTTCCATCTCTTTTTCTGTCTACCTCTTCTTCTTCCCCCCAAGATGGTCTAAGCAAGGCCAGATGATTGTGAGGTGTCGCCGTACCACTTCAGTTTATGCTTCTTATCCGTTGCAGGGAGTTCGTCGTAAGGTCGGATGGCTTGTTTCGAAAGTCTTCGTTAGTAACATGATCTTTGTATGATATGCGCAAGATCTTCCGAAAGCACCTCATTTCCATGGCTTGTATCCTCTTCTGTATATCTGCTGAGAGGGTCCATTTTCACAAGCGTATAGAAAGAAGGGAGCGCATCAACCTTATTTTTGAACTGACATTGATGTTACTGTCATTTCAACCTTGTAAATGCTGCTGTTGTCTGTACAATCCTGGCAAGTATCTCAGGTTTGGAGCCCTCGTCTGTGATTATTGATTCCAAGTACTTGAAGCGTGTTACTGTTTCAAGTCTATGTCCGTTGACTTTGACCCCTGTGTTGATGCCATGTGTTTTGTTTATTATCAGTTTGGTCTTTTCGGCGCTGATCTCCAAGCCGTATGCTGTAGAGGTTTTGTATGGGCACTCCACCAAGTTTACTAGTTCTTGTTCTTCTGCTAGGCCCTCGACATCATCAGCGAAGCGAAGGTTGGTGATTGCCCTGCCTCCAAGGCTGATAGTGCATGGTTTTTCAAGGCATTACTCACGATCCTTTCCAGAAAGATGTTGAAGAGGGTGGATGATAGTAGGCACCCTTGTCGAACTCCCACTGTTGATCGAAACCAGTCTCCTATGCTGCCGTTGAAGATGACTGCACTGGTGGCTTTGTCATATAGGTGTTCAATGGTTCGGACTAGATTTGAGCCAATGTTGTACTTCCTCATGGTCGTCCATAGCCTGTCAAAGGCCTTCTTAAAGTCTATGAAGACATGGTACAGGTTTTGCTGGTGTTGAAGGTGTTTCTCACAAAGTATTCTAAGGTTGAAGATCTGGGCAGATTAGCAACCTAGCGGAGCCCACCCCTCTCCAGGCTGGTTGACCACAGCCGATATCTACCAGAAGATGTGGCTCGCCTTGATCCAGAACACGTGACCGTTGAAATCTTCCTGGAGCCCTTCCGCCCTGGCCGTTGACTTCTTGTGTGATGTCGTGCTAGCATCACCGTATTTTAACCATACGTGGTAGAATCGTGGGGGCGGGTGCGTCTTATTCCATCCCGTACAGGTCCATTGGACCAGTCCACTGCTCAGCGTATATGGTTTTGAAATCAGAGTTTTCCTTCTCCTAGACCCACTGCCTGCCAAGGCTAATGAGCTGGGTGTACACAGGTTTGGAATCAGAGTTGTCCTTCTCCTAGATTCCTAATATACTAGCCTGGGGCCGTAAGATGCCCAGTTACCGTGGCGTACCACAATGAGGTTATGCTAGAGTCTTGTCTATGGAGAGGCTATGTTCCAACAGGGGAGGCGTGCGAATTCACTACGAACTACGAACTACACTACAACACTAGACACATCACACAGACTTGTGTTAACACCACACCAACATATGACCTAGTGAGGTTGAAAACTCCTGCACTCAAGTGTTGCGATCCCACAGGCAGTGCTGTTCCAAGAAAGAGAATGACATCCAGAAATAACGTAACGAAAGTCTCAGTGAAGCCGTATCGCCTAAGCAAGGCCCACACTGTTGACACGTCCTGTATGTTAAATGACTGCGTCAAGTCGATAAAACCATGTATATGATATGTTGTTCTTCAACAACTTGTCCTTGTATTTGTTGCAAGTTGCAACATCACGTCAACTATGGAGCACGATGTACGAAACCCACATTGGCTTTCAGCTTTCAAGGCTTTTCAATTTTGTCCTTATTTGTAGTAGTGTAAAGATAATGTTTGCAGTCCAGAGGAAGGTAATTCCACAGTAGTTCCACAGTCACTATGGTCGCTTTGTTTAAAACACACACATAGTGACACGCCCACACGGACGGACACCCACGCAAATACAAGTGCTCAAACACACAAATAAAAAATATGCTTCAAGTTAAGTCCCGCTCTTCAATGCATTGCTGGATTATTAAGATTTACATACAAATCACTGTATACGCATATATGCTTATTAACTAGTCCTACGTTACATGCATCATATACATGGATATATAGTGTGTATAATTATCAGCCAAAGCCAAGTACCTGGATAGAACGTGAAGATAGAGTTGTCATCGTTTGGGTCTGTAAGCAAGTTGGCTAGAGTGACGACTTTCCCGTAGCGTTCGCTTCTGTCCGCCAATCGCATGACCTCTTTCGATCCCGGATTGAGTCCTACGCCTCCAGAGATTACATTATTCGCCCATTTCACCCAGAATTGCCTTGTCTTGCTGCAGTCCTCGGTGAAAGGAGACGTCTTGCTGATAGTGCTCTTGGTCGCCACGATCCTGATGATGTTGTTTTCATTTGGGGAACTCGCAAAGGCGAGTTCATAGGCCATGTGAATGTGAGCATTCCTGAGCTGCACCTTAATTCGACTGCAAGTCTTCGCCTCAAACAGGAGCGTGTTCTGCGTCCTCGACAAATGAACCTCATTACCCGACAGTCGTGGTACGCACTGTTCTGCAACGTCTGTATAGAGATTAAGAACGAATATGACATTATTCTACAATACGTAATATGTTCTACAGTAGTTCAGGCCTAGGTGCAATTATGATTTACTAATGGCACACGCGTGCTATTATGACGGTATGATATGTTTACGTTTGGAAGTGTTATGTACGAAATGACAGGAGGTGATTTCTGGGCATTCGAGGCGTAACATGTTTCTCCTCCTCTTCCATCTTCTTCTACATCTACTATTAAGTGGCAGGCACCATTCATTTTGTACCATTTTAGAAACGGAGATTCCAGCTCATTTAGTCCACGACAGGTTTTCCATTTCCCTATGTGGGATCCTTTATTTCTCAGTGCATATACACACCAGATAGAAGCGACAATCAGCTTATAGTGTCTATCCTCTTCCGAGTACATAGGCAATGTAGTGTGAACGAAATTGCACACGTTTCGACACGACGGCCAATACAGGTACCGAACCAATGATCAGTCGGCACCAGGATTCGATCATACAAACGACCGTTCGGCACTCTGACCGCTCGGCCACTGGTCCCACTAGTGACGATTATGGGCGACGCAGTCGCTAATTAGAAAGGGCAGGAAATAAAAATGTAGCAGATAAGAAACAAAGAACCTGATCCGAGTATATTGAATACGTATATCGGCGATTTTCTGCGGGAAGCGCATTGGGATTACGGGAGCCATTACGAGTCTGACAGTTTAATGGCGATACAAGGTCACAAGGATATGGGGGCGCTTCTAAGTGACGTTCCTCTTATGTTGTTGCTATCAGTGTAAAATATCAACATTGTTGCCACACCTCGTATGTGAGACGACGCCATGTTCTCATTGTCGTAACTTTATATGTCTTTAACATAAACTATAGATTTTAACGGGAAAACAAAATAAGACTATATGGTTGCTTTTATAGCATCGACCCTTCTCTGTGCTTGCGAGACGTTGCCCTTAGAGCGGAACTCAAAAGGAGAATAAATACAATGGAATGAGATGATAGTATTGCCACTTGTACATCTCATAAAGGGACCATATAGAAGACTACACAGTGTGTAACTGCAACATAATAAATAAGCCAAACCATCGAACAATACGAAGACGACCTGTCGATAATAAGATGCCGGAAGCTGATATGGTATATACGGCCATGTGTTGGGCAGGAGAAAGAGAAGCCGGCAGAAGATGTGAAGAACAGCTGAGGAAATGGACAGGGCTCAATAGATTGTGCTCACAGAGAGCATACTCATCTTCTTTGAATTTTATAAAGTAAACTAGGAGTGTGGAATAAATATAAAATGGAACATTTCTTACCTTCAACACCAAGTGAAAGTCAGTAGCGGATGGAAAAACAGGAGAATAATCGTACACCCGGATATAGCCTGGGTTCGATTAGTTGTGCTACTACGACAGTTGGCTCTAACTATTAAAGGGCGCTGCAAATAGCAAATGTTCCATTCCATATAATACCGGGTATGTGAATGTCATGGACTACGGTAATGGGTCTTCGGTATTCTGTTATCTGTTTGTTTGACGGCATGGTTTGCTTGTTAACATCAGGCTTAACGTGATGCTAAATTCCAATACATATCCTGTCAAACAATCACAGCTGAATGAACATTAGCGTGTGAACAACTTATTATGTTCCGCCAATGATGTATTTTGACAGGTATTTCAGGTGTGATTTTGGTTATTCGTACCTGATACTTGACAATTTTCTTTGAGTAGCGCAATGCCGTTCTTGATTACATCTTCGTCCTCTCCAAATTTATCTAATTTATCGTTCTTGCCATCAACTTTTCCCCACATTACACTAAAACAGAAACGCAATTTAATAATTATAATCGCAACTTACAATCCAACAAATGCATTTAGCTACATGCATACCAGTGTACTCACGAAAGTACACGCAAACGAAAGCAAACACTATAAAATACACGTAAATACACGTACATAGCGGCCTGGTTACAACGCCCAATGTGAGGTGCTTTACAGAAATCGTATAAAATATGCCATGCGTTTAGCATATTACATTAATACAATGTGTCCGTTGTGGCTGAATTGGAAAAATGAACTATATTCAAATCTGCCGCAATTCCAAACAAAGGGGCATCTTTGTATAGAATATGAGGCTATGCCGAATTAACTTCTCTAACTTCTCTAACTTCTCTGTAAATGTACTAGCCATCTCATTCTAATAAAATGGAAAAAAACTGTGCACATATGTGTACCTACAGTACCTATCTGTAAATTCTGTCCAGAATATCACAGTGTACGCCACGTCTGCAAATACGTCGATGAAACGGGGCTTTCCATCCGTTTCATAGATATTTCTGCGGTTTTGTCCGTCATAGTCAGCGCTTTCGATACGTCTAGTGCCTAGACAAAATAGTGTACACAAACAACATGTATAAATGTTATATATTATATGTATATATACATATATATAAGGTAAGTTCTTATATAGTGCAGCATCCATTCCTCAAAACTGCTCAAACCGCTTTACACTTAAGTTTCAAGCTTTGTATCCAGGTATTTACGTCACCATGTTGGGAGTGATGGTCACGTGGTAGAGCGTCGGATTGTCGATCGAGGGGACGGTGGCTCGATTCCACCTGCCATCGTTTCGAATCTTAAGGCAATTTCATTCACTTCACGTTGCCTGTGTCTTTCGGAAGAGACACTAAAAGTCGTTGGTCCTTTCTATATTGTGTCTGTGCCAGGGAATGTAAAAGATCCCACACAAGGAGTAAATGTTTAACCTGCGGTGGACTCACTGTGTTGTGGTATCTATCTATAACCCACTGGATATTGCTCCCAGCGGCCGGAGTTGCTTCCCTGTCGGGCGTGTAAGATACGCCGAGCAGGCAGTGTAGGCAGTGTAATACACTGTATCATTGGACCCACTGGGTCCTACATGAACGTACATATATCACTGATGCACCGTTCCATGGAATCACGGATCGTGTTCATAGAATCAAGGTGGGAAAAACAATAAAGCTGAATGACATCGGCGTATGCACGCCCCAGCATCCCGGGATACTCAAAGTCATAGAACATGTGGTTGTAGTACTGTCTGAATTCCGCAGGACTTAGGCACGATCCTTGCGATACTCCCTAATAAATGTTAAATTGGTCAGACAGCGTACCATTGGTAATAATGCGCTGCGACCTTGACTAGAGAGAGGAGTAAAACCAATTCAAAGTGGTGTCTGATCCAGAAGAGCCATTTATTATATTTATCAAAATGCGCTCGTTCACAATATAAAAAGCCGACGACAATTTAAAACCAGATCTAGTACTTTGTGTTGGTCCATGCTTAAAAGAATGTCAGACTGGACCTTAAGTAGAACAGGTTAGGTAGAATGCACTGCTCTGTACGCAGACTGACAAGTTGGCAAAGGAAATCCGCATTCTGAATGAAGGAAAATTGGTTTACAGTTAGTTTAGATATTTACTGGAGATTTGCCACAGGGCGATAGTCTTTTGGAATAGGATCCAATCCTGCTATTTTAAGCAGGAGCACTACAAGTACAGTCTTTCATTCGTGTGGGAATTCCCTACCAGCAATAACGCGATTGTCTAAAGTTATAAAAACGCGAACGATCGAACTGCCGTTTCTAGCGTCTTGAGTCGAGCATCCTTGTCACGTCCCGTCTTCTGCCGATCATGCACCGGACTTTTTTGGTAGACGTAACGAATTGGTCTTTGTTGAGCGTTGCTTATTTCAAGGTTTCACTTGCCTATTCAATGTGTGCGTTCGCCCACTACTGATAGCTTATGCCACTTATGTCTTATGAAATATCAATAGACGCGCACCCAAGCAACACGCGTCTATTTGGCACTACAGCAGAACTGTGTAATCTACACCTGATGTAATATTAAAAACATGTCCAACTATTCCACTGTGTTGTCGGTAGACCTACATTTTATTTACAATAATTTATGTTACGTTGTGCATACTAACGATGTGATTTGATAACACTTAGAATTTGTAATTCGAATTGCTCTGTAACATACACTACTAATTTTTGTTGAATAAAAACTAAGTAGGACCGATATAAATGTACACTTACCATGATTAGCCCAGTAGAGACGTTTGTTGCAGTAATGTAATGCTAATCCCCACGGTGTGTCCAGATCTGTCGTCACAATAGGAACGAGTTCCGTTCCATTCAGATTGGACTTGTACACAACAGATGGGCGGCCAGACGTGTGAAATAATAATCTAAAAATGCAATATACATTACAATGTCATTTCCGGAAAAGGTCGACTCGCTACATAATATTTAGGTCAATACAAGCTGATGTAACTAGATTTTCGATTTCCAATGTGGCTAATATGTTCTAATTAATTTAAAGAGGAAATCTATATTTTATATGACGTTGAGCTGATGTATCAAATATACAACAAGATTTCTTTATGGCAATGGAAATATTACTTGAATATGTATAAAAAGTGTTAATTCAGGCGTGTTTCCAGATCCTGGGCTTCTAAACAATTCTTAGAAATGGGGTTTTAATGTCACGGATTGCATACTGTTGAAGAGGAATGTTTTTACATACAAAGTGGGGAATTTTCTCCACCCCTTTCACTTTCAGTTTAGATCAACTCCCCAAAAAATAATCCTTCCTGATCATCAATAATCAGGGTTTTCACAACAAGTGCAGTTTGCAACATTGTCCACAAGGGAAACATTCCTGAAGAGGCACTTTCAATTATTCAAAGGAGAACTTTCTTTGAAATGGCAATTTATTGAGAGGAAGATCCTTATTTTCGTCATAAAAATACAACTATTTGGGATCAAAGTTCATGTCGAAATGGGCCAGTTGCACCATAAAAAGGCAATCTACTAGTGACCGAGTCTTAAAAGAGGCATTTTTCTGTTTAAAACATGTCGAGAGGAACACCCTAAAACGGCAAGCAACAGTTTTTTTTAAAGGACAACTATACAGTTGGTGGAAAATTCGCGAGAATATATTTTCCGTTACAAAAAAATTTCACAACATTGCCACCCAGATAATTAACTCTAGATGGCAGGTAGACAAGGGAATCCTTTGACTTATCGAGAGTCCAACCCTTTTGTCTACGTGTATCCCGCTCTTCTGAGGTATGTGTCGATTTTATTTTTAAACATATTCACGCTACTAGCACTCACACAATCAGCATATAATCTGTTCCATTCATTTACAGTCCTTTGTGAAAATGATATCTTTCTTTTATCTAATCTACCCTGCTCCTTTGCTAATGTAGCTTCATGTCCTCTAATCCTTCTATCTTTCTTAACTGAGAAAAAATATTTCTATCAATATTTTCATAACCATTCAATATTTTATCTCCTCTCAATCTCCTGGTCTCTAGTGTTGTTAAACCACATTCTTTTAGGCGTATTTCATAAGTAAGATCTCTCAGTTTTTGAATCATTTTTGTCGCTCTCCTCTGTAGTCTTTCTAGCATATCTATGTCCTTCTTGCGATAAGGCCTCCACGCTTGTATATAATATTCTAAATGAGGCCCAACTATTGTTTTGTGCAGCGGTAGTATTAATTGTTTTTCTTATACGCTATATTTCGTCTAATTAATCCATCCAAGGATTTGATTTCCTATTAAAGCTGCAATTCCGCACTGCTCTGAAACCTTCATATCAGCAGTAATTGTTAACACTAAGTCCTTTTCTTTTACAGTAGTACTTAATACAGTACCCCCTTGTATATTGTACATCTTCGTTCCCATGTCCAATGTGGAGGCATTTATATTTCCAAAAAAATTAATAACGTTTGCCACTTTTGATCAACCTGTCAAGATCATCTTGTAAATGCTGTCTACGTCCATCACGTTTAATCCTTCTAATCACTTTTGTATCATCCGCAAATTTCAACACCTTGCTTGTTATATCGTCGTCCAAATCGTTGATATATATTAAGAATAATATAGGTCCCAGTATTGATCCCTGTGATACCCCACTGAAAACCGATTTCCAGGTTGGAAACCTCCCCATCAACTACAACCCGTTGTCTTCTGTCACTCAGCCATTTTTTATTCAGTTAATTATATCATCCCCTATGCCATGACCCTTTAGTTTAAGCAGTAATCTTTGATGTGGCACTTCGTCGAAAGTCTTTTGAAAATCTAAGTAGTTGATATCTACTGGTGATCCCTCGTCAATCCACTTAGTGATATCTTCCAAAAAACATAACATATTTGTTAAGCATGACCTCGCTTTTATAAACCCATGTTGAGATGGGTTTATCAAGTTATGTTTAACAGGACAATCCACCATGTGATCTTTAATTAGTATTTGTAATAATTTGCAAATCACCGATGTTAAACTCACGGGTCTATAGTTCTTTCTTTGACTTGTTTCTCGAACCTTTTCTAAATAACGATATAATGTTTGCTTCTTTCCATTCTAAAGGAACCGTTCCATCTTCTAATGGCACATTGAAAACTGTTGCAATCGGTATGCTAATTTGTTCTACAATTTCCAGTAGTAGGTTTGGCGGAATCCCATCCATTTCAGGTGATTTATTATCCTTCATAGCCCTTATTTTTTTAGCTACCATTTCCGGGGTTACAATCAACTGTCCTAAATAGTCTGACTCTGCCCCCTTGAACTTAACCTCTGGTACTGGCAGTGAACTAATATCTTCCCTAGTAAACACCGAACTAAAATACTAATTCAGGTCTTCTGCCATTAAGAATCCCTCTGATATTATATTTCCAGCATTATCTTGTAGAGGACCTACCTTATCCTGAACTTTCTGTTTGCTTCGGACATGCGCATAAAAACTCTTGCTGTCACGTTTTATATTACAACCTAATTTTTGTTCATAACTTCTCTATGAATTTTTGATTTCATCTGTAGTTTGGTTAAGTGTTTATTTATAAATATTGTAGTCTTATTATTTCCAGTACGTCTATATGACTTCCACATCATGTGTTTGTACTTAATTTGTTTAATGGCTTCTTTCGATAAGTGTTTGTTTTTGGACTGTTTCCAGTGTTTTTTTCAAGTGATCAATTTTTTTCGATGATGCACTAAATTTCACTCCTTAAGATATTCCAGCATCCTGTTGCTATCTTATTCTTCAGTGTGTTAGTCCAGTATATCTTTGCTAAATATTTCCTCATGTCCTTATATCTTCCTTTGTGGAAATATCTGAAAAACAGGCCGATATTCTCCACAAATGAGAACCATGCAGCATATATGTAGTTTTGTTTGGCAACAACACAGACAATTGATGATTGGCCCAATGGCGTATTGTAATTTATGTTAATTTACATTTGCCCGTGACCCAACGATCCAACCAGCGTGCAGTACTAGTACGAAACTATACTACTCGCCTCTAGCCACTTCGTTTTGTGAGAGCTGACGGAGTGGCTGCTGTTAAAAATTAATATGTCCCACCATAACTCAGCACATCCCGTGTGTGCGTGCGTCCGTGCGTGCGTACGTGCGTGCGTGCGTGTATGCGTGTGTCCTTTGCATCATTGAATGTGCGGTTTTGGGACAATGCCCCGCCCAGTAGAAATTCAACAAAAACGCCGTGAGGTAATGTAATGGGGTAATGCATGAAGTGTATCCTAGAAACATGTTTTGTATATCGCACGCACGCACGCACGCACGCACACACACACACACACACACACACACACACACACACACACACACACACACACACACACACACACACACACACACACACACACACACACACACACACACAAACCGATATTCTCCATAAAAGGACACACACACACATAGCCTGTCACCTTGTTACGGGGTTGGCAACCAGACCACGCAAATGTCTCGCTTTTGGACGTTGTGTATATTTTAGAACGATGTTTTGTAGATCATACACAGCCTGTTACCTTGCTACGGGATCGACGACCAAACCACGCAAAAGTCGCGCTCGTGCTCTGGAATGCTGAATCAAAACTCTCCTCTCTGTACCGTCCAGATTGGCAACTTGAACATTGTTTTCAGTTAAGTGAAGGAAGAACAGTTGATCTTCTTCTGGGATTATGGCAGTTTGCGGAGAATACGTCGTTCCTGAACATACAGGATATTACAAATATTATCTTTTTTATAATGGTTACACTAATAGCATTGTGTGCATACAAACACATACACACACGTACGCATTTTTCTTCTTCTTCCGGGTAATGTGGTAGCCCCGACATCACCTTGTTTAGTTAATTATTCTATTTACCTATTTATACGCAATTTAGACATATTAATTATATATAATTCCATTTATTTAGATCGTATATATCATTCAATATTTTACTAATCTACTTTATTTAACTGCTTTATCAATTTTAATGTACCTATTGTAATGTACACCCTCTATTGGCTACCAAGTAAATACATTTATTATTACTATTATTATAACTATAATGTCCCACAGGTTTTTGGTGCCTTCGCCTGACGCGGTGCCGGCTTACCGAAATAAAAAAACCCATGCGAAATGGTGAATAGAAATGTGGTTAAAACACTTTATTGTCAACATATTATGTGACGTGGACTGTGGATTTGCTTTATGCACGCACATATTAGCACACACACACACACACACACACACACACACTTACGCCACTTTTACGCACACTCCACGCACACTCACGCACACACTGCCCTCCACACGAGATAATGCGCCACACACACACACACACACACACACACACACACACACGTGTATGCGCCCACACACACACACACATACTCAAACTCACAAACACGCGCGCACACACACAAACTGAAAGATGATCCAATTTTATTCAAACATTATAGGCCCATTTCTCTACTTCCAACTATTGCTAAAGTAATAGAGAAAATACTGTTTACTCAGTTATCAACATATTTTAATGATACCAATCAGCTTTTTGATAATCAGTACGGTTTTAGACATAATCATTCAACTGAATATGCAGCATTAGAATTAGTAGATAGAATTATAACGCAAATGGATAAAAATTTCTAAAGTTTTGACACCATTGACCACACCATTTTATTAAATAAATTGCGATATTATGGCATTGACGATGCAGCTCTACTTCAAAATAAACTTCCTGTTCGTGTTCTTGTTCTTGTTCACACACACACACACACACACACACACACACACACACACACACACACACACACACACACACACACACACACACACACACACACACACACACACACACACGCACGTTGTGTATGTTTGTTTTATGTTATTATACATCGGATATGTGACCTGTATTTATGGAAATCATTAGACAAAACCGTATCTTACCTTTTTTTAAAACAATTTCCTTAGAAGATCCGTCAAACCTGACACGATTGAAATCTTCCCCTATCGCTCCCGTGAATATATACTCGTTGATGCTGTCAATGATCACGCCCAACATGTTGCCACCCGGAACATCTGCATTTAGAGTTGATAGTATAATTGATGCGAATGACATTAGGTTCTCAGTGGTAGAAGCAGCTGCAGCAGCAGCAGTATGCATAAGAGAGAACACAACGGTCACATGGTTGATACAACCAATCAGAAGACAGAAGTCATATATATATATATATATATATATATATATATACATATATATATGGTCGATTCTCACGAAACCGGGACACATTGTTGATTTGGCGACTTTCATATATCGTTTTACTTTTTTAATATATGAAAGTTGCCAAATCGACAATGTGTCGTTTTCATTTTACAATATATGATAAAGTAGACATATTGAAGATTTGAAGACAAAGCATGTTATTCTTGCCAGAGAGAGAGAGAGGGGTTTGAAGTTACATGTTCGATTCGTGTGATACCACGCGAAACACATAGACTATAATACATAAACAGTCATGTGTAATGTAAATTTATCAGCTGTAAATGCACTGTTGAATGGTTTTCTTGTTGATTTAGTTGATCATGTTTGTTTGCACTCCTTCCACGTCATACATCACACCATGTCAATTGTTATAAGTCTACTTATGTTGTGCGTAGAAAATAATATTATTATTTATAATGAAACAGATAAAGATGGCTTTGGAGTGGTATCGCGTTTGTTTTTGTGTTTTTGTGGGATCATTAATAATATGGTGAATGCGGACTTAGAAAATGTGTTTCGCTGGTATCGCTTTTGTTATAATCGGGTACCTGTCGATTAGCTAATAACGTATTTATATTAACTTCATTGCTTTGTTGAGAATACTCCACATCCAACTTGACAGGGAACGCATGGTTAAACACATTTAACAACATATTTTGATTTATAATTTTGCTTCTGACTTAATCGTAACACAATTAAGATAACATGTTCTTAACAGTCCCACCAGCATATATAGAATAGCTGGTTAACAAACATTTTACTTTAGCTGTAGGTGATGGATGTACTAGCAATGAAATCACAACAATACAATTTTTGAAATAAGTCTTATCACAATAGTTACCAAAACCTATGCGTTTCGCCTGGTCTCGCCTTTCGCATTGACCCAGTTCTTGCAGAAGAGTTGGTACAGTTTCATGATGTAATCGTCTGATTAACTTATGATTTACCATTTAATGATAACAATGTATAACAATATGTAACACAGCTCGCGCTTCTAGAATTACAACAATTATTGTTCAAATATATCATCGTCATGCAGAATTATTTTGTCCTTGGCTAGACTGTCGTATACACTTTTGTGATATTATGTGGTATAACATTTCCAATTCTTTATAACCCGCTTTCCCCAACGTTATGATGTGTTGCTGTCCTGCCTGGTGGAACGTAGTTGGCGTCGCAACATCCAGACAAGTAAGATCTGTTTCGCACGCAGTCATAATTTTTCAAATATGTTTGGGAATATATATATTTTTGTCAAGCTGGCCAATTTAAAGTCGCATTCTAAATATATGAGAACATCCAAGAAGGCTGTTATATTTTCAATATAGCAGCCATTTTAACATTACTGTATATTTTCATTTTTCAAAGTAAATCGTCATGGAAGAGGTCCGGCATAAATCTGCCACTTTTACCATTGGTAGAGCGTATTCGGAACATTACACATAGTAAAAAAAATTCTTAAAAAAAACAATAGGCCCCTATATTAAGTTTTAATCACTTTTTGAAAATATATATCTTATGTTCTATTCTTGTGGTTGTTGATTAATCCCTGAAAGTTTGACGCTCGAGGTCCAAACCGTCTAAGAAGTAAATGGTGACCTACCCGCATGCATACATAATTATGTAAACTCGATTGTAAATAGATGCACCATAATATAAAGATATGCCAAACTAATCTTCGAAAATTGTTACGAGAAACGACGTTGGTAAGGCTGACGAAACATTGCAACCAGTGCTGTAAGCAAAGCTAGAAAAAACTTCGAGTGGAAGCTTGCAACAGAGGTCAACAAAAACCACAAGGTGTTCTGGCGCTATATCCAAGATGGAATAAAGGTTAGATCTGCTAATTGGGTGAATTTGACCTGGGTGATGACACAGCAGCAAACATAGACCAAGAGAAAGCAGACACATTAAACAAATTCATCACATGTGTTCTCACACGAAGATTTGACGGAAATTCCGACACTCGAAGACAGACATAATGGAAACCTGTTGATCAGTATTGAAATCACAGCAGAAGAAGTCTAAATTAACCAACTTAAAGACAAACAAGTCACCAGTTCCAGACAGATGTCACCCGTACGTTCTACATGAACTGAGAAATGAACTGGTGAAGCCCCTCCTTTTGATCTTCAACAGGTCATTGATGGATGGAGTGCTCCCAGCTCAATGGAAGACAGCACACGTAACAGCGCTACACACAACAAACTCAAAAAGACATGCTTCCAACTACTGGCCAATCAGTTTGACATGCATAGCATGTACGATTATGGAAAGCATTATTCGATACCATCTCATGGCTCATATGACTACGAACAACATGTTTCACAAAGATCAGCATGGATTTAGAGCAGGCAGATCACGCACCACCCATCTCCCAGAAGTCATGGACACTGGGACTGCCACCATTGACTCGGGCGGATGTGTTGACACAATATATATTGACTTTGGGAAAGCTTTCGATTCGGTGCCACACAAAAGACAAGCAAGAAAACTAACTGCGTAAGGCATCCAAGGAGAGGTGGCAGGGTGGATCGAAGCTTTCATAACGGGAAGAAGACAAAGGGTAGTGGTAAATGTGAAGCTATCAGAATGGGCTGAGGTCACAAGTGACATACCTCAGAGAAGTGTCCTTGGCCCCATTCTATTCATCCTGTTTATTAACGATCTATCAGACGGTATAAACAGTGGACTCAAGATCTTCGCCGCTGATACAAAAATATATAGAGACCTAAGGTGTGAAATGGACAAAAAGATATTACAAGAAGACATTAACAAACTAACATACTGGTCAGAGAAATGGCAGTTACATTAAAATCCATTAAAATGCAAACATCTGACATTTGTCTAGCCGAAACACCACAAGAACAAGACAAAAATGTTTATTTTGACCTCAAAGAGAGTACAAATATAGTCACAATATCGTGTACTTCAACTATTAGTAAACATAACTTAATTATAATTAATTAAAAACAATGTAATCAAAGAAAGAACAGTGAAATGGGGTCAGTGACTCCTGTTAAGACAAAACGTGTCGCTATCACAGGAGCCACTCATAGTATAACAAGCATTTACTTGACCATTCTTCATATGAATATATTATATATATTTTTTAATACGGAGTCTATCTCTTTATAAATGTAGCATTATCTGAAGTGTATGTAGTGGTATGCTTTTTATAGTACAAGTAGAAATATTTGAGTGAAGATTCCTAAATACGTGTATGTAATAATAGCTATGCATCTATCCATATATATGTGTATTTTATTAGTTTTGGAGATTAAACTGACGTATGTAACAATTTGATTGTATCCATGCGTTTTAATATTTTTGTAAGATATTATTTCTTTAATAGTACGCAAATCCACATAAACTGTGAGTAAATATTTTTTCTATAACTAATTCTGGAGTATAATTTATAACGTGAGGCAAATTGTATTTTAAGCATTGTTTTGCAACTTCATGTCTTGTCCTAGATGTGTGTAAATTTGTAACATTGCGAGTATCACGACTGTGTATATTATAATGTGGGATAATTCTCCAGTTTAATAAATAAACTGGCAAATTACTATCACTGTATTTATAGTAAAATTTCAGTTCTTGAAATTTTAACTGATCTTCTATTTTCAGTATTTCAAGTTTAAAAAAAATTGTTCTGTATGTGAATTATACCTGTTCATTTTATTATTCGAACTGCCCTTTTTGAATTCTCATTATTCGACATTTTTTATTTGTAACGGTAGTGCATGCTTTAATTTGTTTAATATACTCGTAGTTTTAGAAAATTTATTTGCAATTTTGTCTAAATGTTTTTTCCATGTTAGATTTGTGTCCAGAGTTAAGCCTAGAAAATTAAATTCATCCACTCGTTCAATATTGATATTATCTAGGTTAAGAATAGGAATTTGCGTCTCTTTGTTGGGTACATGAAAAATCATATATTTAGATTTGTCTTTGTTTAATGACAATTTATTAATGTTTAGCCATTCAATAACTTTACAGAGGGCATTGTTTATTATATATTCTACACTTTTGTTTTTATGTTGTGTGCTATCACTAAAATGCTTTAATGTGCTGGAAAGTGTTGTGTCATCAGCATACATAATGATAAATATATTACTAACTTGTGGGAAAGCATTTATGTAAATAATAAACAATAACGGTCCTAAAATTTAGCCTTGTGGAACTCCGATTTGTATTGGTAGTATTTCTGATTGCATTTCATCAATTTCAACATACTGTCTTCGGTTATTTAAATAATTTTCAAATAAAAGTAAAGTTGAACCATTCAGGCCGTAGTATTTTAATATATATGTAATACAATATTATCAAAGGCCTTCGATAGATCGAGAAATATATTAATTGGCATCTCATTTTTTTCCATGTCAATTGATTTATTAACATAGTCAATGACTTTTGTATTGCAGGTTCAATTATTTTTTAACAATTTTGAAGAGATACCATCGAAACCACAACTATGTTTTATCGGTAGATCGTGCATTAGTTTCGTTACTATTTCTTCATCTACATTTTCAATTTTAAAAGCTGAGTTTATTTGTTTATTTAGAAAGTAACTACAATCTTTGGTACCTTCATATTTGATATCATTTACAATAGTCTGATATATTTGTGAAATCATTATTAAATTTGCAATTATTTGTTTGTTTGTCATTTGTGTGCCGTTGTCTTCAAAATAAGTTGGGAAACTTGTTTTAGTCTGTTTTTAGAGACATTCATTTATTGTTTTCCTGGTATTTCGTATATCATTTCTAAAGAGAGAAACGAGATTCAAAATACAATTGTTTAGCTGCCCGAATGTTTATAAATTAATTTTAATAGTTTCATAATTTGCTGAACTGGGATTTGTTAATTTTAATTGTGTATACATCTTGTCTCGATATCTAATTGATATTAGTAAACCCTGAGTGATCCATGCTTGGCGTGTATCTATTTTTACCACGGGTAATTTCTTCATGTATTATATCATAATTACAATTTGGATCAACGGTTGGACTTTTATTTAACTTATCGTAAATGTTATTTCATTCATGATACTTGTCATTGCTTCTACATTAACAGTGTTTATTTTTACATATTTTGGAGGCGATAGTATCTTTACGGTGTTGTGCATAGTCATAAAATACGGTTGGTGGTCAGAAAGTCGTTTAGTTAAGATCCCTGCAGTACTTTCTAGTATTAAATTACGAAATCTACAAAATAAATTATCTATCAGGTTCCAGTTGTTTTAGTGAATCTAGTGCGGAGAGTTATTTGTGGGTAGAGACCATGTGATATTAAAGTATCAAAAAAGGTACTAAAAATGTGATCTTCATTTAATTTGAGTAAGTTAATATTAAAATCCCCAGCAATAATGATATCATCATTACTGTTTTCTAATGTTGATATAAATGCGTTTATGTTATCTTGTCGGAGATCGATATATATTTCCAATGGTTAAAGTCTTAGATAGGTTACTACCCTTTATTCGAACTATCAACCCTTCCCAGTTTTCAAATGTAGTGAGATTCACTTTAGCTTCTGATTTGTACTGGTTATCTATATATATTATCAACCCTCCTTTGCAGCTGCATGTTTTACCCTGCCATATGCTCGCCGTGGTATCCGTGTAAAGAAAATGGTGATAAATCCTCGCTTTCATCTGTCTTGCAAACATGTTACACTAAATTAAAACAATTTAGTATTTAGTTGAATGCCTCAATTAAGTAATTTTGTATTTATTGATTGTATATTTGTACTTAAAATACCAAAGGAATTCTTATTTTTCTTTGCTAACTCAAAATCATAGTAAGACGAACGTAGTATTATTTGCTGTTCATTTATGTCAGTATCATTTTCATTTATATATAGTATATTTGTTAAGCAGGCAAATAAAGATGGGGAAGTGTCAGAAATCGACAGCACATCAGAAACAGAAGAAGATATCGGTGTAACGTTCGACAGATCCCTAAAATTCTGACAGCATATTGGCACAATTATAAAGAATGCAAACCAGATGACAGGCCTCATCAAGCACACGTTTAAACATTTGGACAGTAGCAGCTTCCGATTGTTATATACAGAGCTAGTGAGACCACATCTAGACTATGCCGACTCCACGTAGAAACCGCACTACGCCGTAGACATCAACACCCTTGAAAAAGCACGACGTAGAGCAACCAAGCTGGTTCCAGAAATAAGAAACTTGAACTATGAAGACAGGCTGAAACATCTTAACTTACCAAGTCTGGCGTACCGAAGAAGAAGAGGAAACCTGATCCAAGTCTACAGAATCACCAATGGCATCGACGACATCAATTCAGAGGACGTCTTCATAATCACAACAAACCGAACACGAGGCCACAAAAAAAATCTATAAGACACTTAGCAGACTTTATATTAGGAAATACTACTTTTTACAGTGCATCTTCCTAGATTGGAACAACCTTTCTCAGCAAACAGTGAACGCTGAAAACATCCTCTCCTTCAAAACAAAACTCTACAAAGAATTGAAAATGGACAGGTTTAAAATTTAATAAAAGCACAAAACACAAGACAAGCCACGTTCTCAATACCAAAAATACGATCCATAAAGGCGGGTGTACACAAAGCTGTTATGCCTTTCTTAAAAAAAAACCGAAGATCCAGGCAAGTTATGCAGACAAGTTATATCGGATTGACATAAACAATTGTAAGCGTTAATGTCATTGCTAATACTTTGTTAAGTACAAAATGCCCTTTAGTAGGCATCGATTGTCATTATTTCGATTTCTCACTTACCGTTCTCAGACACTACTACTCTCGCCTTCCCATATCTTGCCGGTGTCAAGGATGTGTTGATGGGGATCATCTTGACGTGGTGAATTGTCGTGACGACAAGAGGACATATGCTGCCAACATCTACAATACAAAGTCACAATGTGTGTAGATCTATGTTCACCGTACATAGTAGTCACACGCAACGTAATGCATAACGGTTTTTGCATAACAAACATTTTATAAATTTTAGAATTATGTCCTTAATAACAATAACCTTTATAAAACAGGGATATGTTCACATGGCTGTTAAACTTAGGTCTTCTTCTTGTATCCGCCGTCGTCATCAAATGTCCAAGTTGGTTTGATGGAGACACTCGCACGTTCTTGGGCCGAGTTCGTGTTCCCGCATGTCCATGGTATTTGGTAAACGTTGCAGTGTTCACTTCGCTCCGCAGTGCAACACAGAGGAGTTGAACCGTCCCACGCCTGACCGTAAACGGATGCGTCGTGTCCAGGCTCGGCTTGAGTGGTTAAAACCTGCTGCATTGGTTGATGAAGTGGGGATGATGCGGTGTAGTGGTGTTGTAGTGCCCACCTTGCACCTGTCCAATGTTTAACGAACCCCTGTATCGCGACAGTAGAATCGGATCGTCGAGCTTCCTGCATGAGCGCGTTCGTGCGTGTCTGTGTGTGTGTGTGCGTGCGTGCGTGCGTGTGTGTGTCTGTATGTGTGGTTGTGTGTGTGTGTGTGTGTGTGTGTGTGTCTGTGTGTATGAATGTGTATGTGTGCGTGCGTGCGTGCGTGCGTGCGTGCGAGTGTGTTGTTAAAGAGGGGCATTAGGTGCTTCAATTACGCAAAAGCTGCCGAACACTTCGTATTGCTAATCGAGAAAATAAGAAATTTTGCTATCCACTTGGCACTTCAATCTGACCTGATTAAACTCCACTATTGGCCAAAGACGTGGCAGATGGATTTTTGTGTATTGACTTTAGTCATTCTGTCAGCTACAACAAAGAGGAAACCATCGATCTGTGATTATGCCATGGACGACAAATATATCCCGCAGACTGATAATCTGGACAAAATGCGTGTTACCATCCAGAAGACGTTACCATGACATACGTACATCGACAATGTTCAGAACAAAGCAAGAAGGACAGTTGGCGTAGTCAAGAGAACTTTGCATGCGGCATCACCAGAGTGAGGAAAATTGCATACAGATTACTCCTGCTGACATTTACGTACGCTACTTGCGCCTGTCGTCCAACACCATCAGATTTGTGCAGTAAACAGAACATGTGCAGTGTTAAGTAGCTTATTTTTTCGCCGGTGACTATCGGAAAACACGTTAAGTCGCTGTGTCTGGTAACGTCATGTGAAATTCATCAGTGTCTATTATACGTGTAGCAACGTGTGCCCGTACCAGGCACCACCACAACATGTAACTGCGATCAGTATATGTAATAAATGGTGCGATTTGCACCCCCCCTTGAGGTTTTCCAAAACACCCCCCCCCAAGACTCGCCAAAAACCCACCTTCAGTCTCAAATTTAGTAGGCGGCAAACCCACATGTCTGCCCCCAAAGAAATTCCTGGACAGTTTTTTATGTAGCCATGCATAAACATCGCCTCTCCCACCACATATATGTTAGTTCCTCTTTTAGATCAAGATGCCAAACGGTCTTTGCAGCCTGAGTTATTTTCTCCGACGATATGTCTTTACCGGCATGCACGTCACGACACGATGATTTATCTTTAATATCACACAGCTTTGATATTTCAAGATTGCCCTCAAGGCAAGTGTCGCGTCGCAAGGGGGCACAATTACCTACTTACTTACTTACTTACTTAGTCTCTTAATCGACTTTGTCCTCTAACAAGGTCGTGGAATTTGTTAGGCGGGATACGTCAATTTCTAAATATATGCAAATTAGTGGAGGCATGTGAAATCGCTCAAGGGACCTGAATCGTGGGGTCCCTTCAACCACTACGTGGGGTCCCTTGAGCCGCAAAAATGCTTTACTTTTAAAATAGATCAGTGAGTTTAACATGACATTTTATTGCAATAAACATCTGGTATATGTGCTACGAGTTATTCATCATAACTAAAATTAAGAAATTATATGCAGGCTTTAAAACACCGGCATGTCATGCATTACTACTCATTAGCATAAATGTCAGTTACATAAAACTAAGTTACCCCACAGTCTATTTACTGTTTATTATCTTATTTATATATGTCTACATGATGGTGGCGCGTTCCTTGTTTACAACAACCTTTTAATTAATGTTGTTCTCTCATATCAATCACTAACCGGTCTGGAAGCAACATAGCTTAACAAATTATTCTGACACAATAGATGCCCTAAGCAACCGGCTTTTCACGCATTACTCGTCTTCTTGGTGATAGTTTAGCTCAACGAACGGTTGAAATTAATAATAATTATGCAGACCAAGTTACGTGTTAATTACCAAGCGATTTTACAGCTTACCCATTGTTTATTATACACTCCGTCTCACTTGATATTGTAATATTCCACGTTGACAGGAAACTGTTTTATTCATGATATTCTAACGTTAACGGATCTTAATATACAAATACATGAACACTACGAGCATGCCCTGTTAAATGCAAACAACTGTGCATGGGGGCTGCACCAGTCAATTTTGGCATTCATGAACCGGCTCATCGGACCCCGCACTTACTGGCTCATAGGTGCTTGATCACACATTTACATGCAAAACTAGTTTTATCGAAAATTAGAAAAGCATATGTCATAAACTGTTTCACGCATGGACAGAATATGTATTCCTTATTGTAAATATGCCACTAACAACAACATTGCATTACGTATGGTATATGTATAAAGAAAAGAACAAAACACAAAATATTTACTCAACAATATTTTTCCGTTAAAAACGCATACAATCGTGATTTTGCGCGACGTTCGTCGTCAATAATTATTCAAATGGCAGTGAAGTTGTCAGTAGCATGAATTCGGAAAATTAACCGAATGATAAGTATTAACAACGTTACAGGGGGTGGCTCGAAGCTCCTCTATGATCATGGGTCCCAACCTTCCATTACAGATCTACTATACCTGTATAAATGATTCTGCTAAAACAAAACATGTCAGAACACATTTATTATATTATGTCATAATGTTACAAGAAACTGCTAGCAATGCAATTCAAGATGTAATAAATATATCACATTAGCTTTAACTTGTATGTAACTAAAGTGGGTGGGATGGTGGTCTCACGTACAATTTGTTGGGGAAATGGGTGCCCCTAAACGAAAAAAACTGTGATAATGTGCTGCCCTCTGCTGATCATCAAGTAATACTGACAAACAGTAGCCGACGGATATTGCCGAAGCCGGTCACGGAAATAGCCGAACATTCTAAATTGGAGGGTGGGTGTCTTCTAAGCTCTAGCGGCACATGAGCTGGATCAACAATGTTGCTTTTCTTTACGTATTTTAAAAGTAGAAATGGAATAGATTATCTTGGCAAAACGACATCAAACTTACATTTTCACAACTATGGGAACGAAACATCAGTTATTTTTGTGGTATATTTGCACAACGTTACATTAAACGCTAGGGCTGTGTCGGACGGGGTTTAGCCCTGGGACCGCTACGGTTGCCGAATAGACTTATATCTTATCCCTGGAAAAGAAATACCACTTTTTCTCCTTTCTCTATTACTCTTTCTTGTTTCCACCAAACCAAACTTTATGTAGTGATCGTGATTGATCGCCCAACGTAATATTAAGAAATTCAGAAATCACATCACTCGAATGTTGCGTCGTAATTGCGGACTTGAAGCACACATTAGTGACACCCTTATTTAAAAAACGCTGGCTCGGCGTCAACTCTCTCGCCACCTACAGTCCTATATCGAACTTAAGTCTTCTGTTGATAGCACTAGAATGTTATATCGCCAACAAATTGTGCCGTCACATTGACGCCAACGTCTTCAACGACCCGTTCCAGAGTGCCTACCGGCCGAGACACGGCACAGAGACGGCTCTGGTTCGTATTCACGAAAACACGACGAAGGCAATTGGTTCGGGCGTGTCGTGTTGCTTGTTATAGTATTCATAAGGCCAGCATTCGACACACTAGAACATAGCATTCTATTGCACGACTTCGTAGAACTCAGAATCAATTTGTTTGACCTACAAATGCGATACATATACAACGAATAACGTAGGTAATAAATATGGTCGGGAGACTCCCACTAATATATATAATATCGCTAGCACAGGAGCCACCCCATAAATATAAACAACAACAAAATTTACATGACACGAATCAGAATAGCATATGACTTCTTTTTATAGTTGATAATTACTCAATGTATCAACATGCATACATAAGAAAGGACTGATTATATGTACTCGTGTACACATTGACGTACATTTGGATACTTAAGTGTACATTCCAATACGTATTACGAATTACAAATAAAGCAATTATGGATACGACAACTGGATTCATAATTTAAAATAAATTTTTGTGTATGTTAAAAAACCATATAGACTGTGGGTGGGTGTAAATGTTACTAATGATAATACTTGGTGTATTGTTAACTGTCTCTACTATGTTGTGTCTAATGCATTTGTTTGCAAATTCATGTTTGAATCTGGACATGTACATATTATTTCTTTCACGTGTGTAGTGCTGATGAATATCATAGATGTGTGTGTGTTTGGAAAAACATTGAAGTAGTAGGGTAAAAGATTGTTAATTAATTTATAGTAACATTTTAATTGTTGGATTCTATAAATGTCACCCAACTTTAGCAACTGAACTCTTTTAAAAATAGGACTTGTGTGAGCATTTTATTTATTTAAGGGTATTATTCGTATTGTTTTTTTCTGTAATTTGACAATTCGATGTGCCTGATGACCCCATAAAAGTAAGCCATAATTAATATGAGGGAGAATAAGAGCATTGTACATAATATATAATGTATTAGGTGATAAAAAGTGATTAAGTTTATTTAGTATGCCTATTGTTTTACATATTTTATTTGCTATTATGTTTGTATGACTCTGCCAATTTAAATGGTTATTTATTGTGATGCCTAAAAATTGAAATCATTTACACATTCAATGTATGCCCCCATCTATTTGTAATACAGGGTATTCTACTTTCTTTTGAGGGATATAAAAATCATGAATTAGTCTTTTTGGCATTTGGTGACAGTTTATTAGCTTTCAACCAATTGCTAATCTTTGATAATTCTTTGTTAATATTTTCACTTCGCATTTGGCCTTCTGAATCGTTAAATGTATTTAGTGTACTAGTAAGGGTGGTGTCGTCAGCATACGTTATGAAAAGGTCACTAGAAAGTGCTATGTCATTTATATATATAATAAATAAGAGTGGCCCTAAAATTGAACCTTGAGGGACACCAGTGTTGATGACTGTTTCCTTAGACTTAACATTTTCAATTTCTATGTACTGCTTACGATTTTGTAAATAACTTTAACAAAGGTCCAGAGTCTTGTCATTTAATCCATAGTAATTTAACTTCTGTACCAATATATTGTGATCAATTGTGTCAAATGCTTTTGATAAATCAAGGTATACCCTTGGAATAACCGATTTATCAAGTTCTTGTATAATTCTGTCTATGATTTCGAGTGTAGCAAGCTCAGTAGAATGTTTCTTTCTAAACCTATATTGACTATTATAGTATAACACTTTAGAATGGAAGTAATCATGGATTTGATCAAACATAACCCTTTCAAAAAAATGTGAAATCACTGGCAAGATAGAAATAGGACGATAATAGTTAAGTCAGAAACATCACCTTTTTGAAAAGGGGTATGACTTTTGCAATTTTCAATTTGTCTGGAAAAATACCAGTTATTATTTATTGATTAATGATTAGAGTGACTGCATTGCTGATATAATTTTTTTAAATAAATTTTAGTAAGTGTGTTGAAATACCGTCTTTTCCACAACTTGATTTTGGAGGTAAACGATCAATTATATTTACAGTAGTTTCCATGTCAATTGGGTTAAAGCTAAAGGTGTGAAATATCGGGGTTTTCAGGTAATATTTGTATGATTGACCTCCACTAGTAGTTGTTTTAGAGGCTAGAGTAGGACCAGCATTAGAAAAAAAACGTATTAAATCTGTTTACAATAATGCATTTGTTGCTAATCATTTCCCCATCGACTTTGAACAAATCTAGAAAACTGTTCTCTCTTTTGACTTTTCTGAATAATTTCTTTAATTAAACACCACGTCTTTTTAATATCATGCTTATGATTTTCAAACCTGGATTGGTAATGCATTTGCATAGCTAATCTAATATTACTTTTAAGAAGTTTATTATAAGTATGTAAGTCAGTTTTAAGTTTATGGTAATGCTCTGTATTTACGAGAGTCTGTTTCATTGTCGAATACAGTTTGTTTCTAAACTTTATCTACATAATAATGACTTTGGTAACCCAAGGAGATTTTTTTTTGTTTATATTTATTAAATTTAATTTCTTTAATAAATTTAAAATGTATCCATAGCTGCAATAACAATTTCATCGAGAATATTGTAGTTTTCATTCGGATCCGCGTGAGTATCTGTGTTAAGTTTATCTTAAAGATTTGAGCTCATTATTTCAATTTTAAATGTATTGAGTGAGTCAGGATTTTGTTGTTTTATTTGTATAAACCTTGGTATAGCATTAGAGGTTTCGACATTGTCCAGCCTTAGAAAGTACGGAAAGTGATCAGAAATATTGCTCACTAAAATACCAGCTGAGGATTTGAAGAAGCCTTTTTGACAAATTGCATAACAAATTATCAATGACTGTTCCATAATATTCTGAAAGTCGTGTTGGCGTAGTAATTTTAGGGAAGAAACCATGTGAAACGATTGTGTCGAAATATTCACATATTATGGGTTTTTAGTTAATTTTAAGCTAGTCAATATTGTAATCTCTTATTTCACTTTTAGATTTTTGTAAATCAACTAAATTTGATGCAAATTCGTTTGTAAATATACGGTAATTTTCAGTTATATATCTAGGAGGTCTAAATATATTTCCAATAATTTTTTTTTTCTTCATAGCACAACATGATATTTCAATAAATTGACCTTCCCAAGTGTCTTTATTAGCATGGATTTTTACAGATTTGTAATTGTATTTGTTGCTGAGGTAGATTGCCAAGCCAGCATGTGCACTACAGATTTGCCTTGGCATATTAATGTATATCCATCTATTTGAAATAAAGAAGTGTCAGCCACTTAATCGAGCCATGTTTCCTGTAAACATAGAGCATTAATCTCACAGCCACTAGTTCTGAATGCCTCTAGCTTTATTTTAGTTTCGTCAATTTTTGCATTTAAACTCTGAAAGTTTAGGCTTAGCAAAATAAATTTGCTTTGCATGTTCGTTAAATGGTTTATTGAATTATCATCATCAAAGTATTGTGAATGTTGAAATGGTTCAATATTCCCACCTTCATTCATTTCATCCGTTTTTAATATGTGATGGAGAGAACTTTTCTGTTGACCACTAAATTGCACTAAGAAATAGTTTTTATCAATCATATTACAAAATTGAATAAACAATACTGCTCTATGTTTACAGGACACGTCATATAAACATAGACTGGACGTTGTGCAAGAGCTGCACAAGCTATACCCTGACCACAATACAAAAACATTTTGTAAAAGAGAATATTACGAATATTCCGCATGCAAATATAACACAATGTACTTATTACATCAGCAAAAATGTGTGAAAATAAATTACAACATATGTACTGCCACAACATGAACGTAAAATGAGAATATCGTAAGAATATTGAACAAAACACAAAATGATTATTGCGTAGACGCTAAGCTTTCGGTAAATACTATATATATATATATATATAATGCACTGCCCCCAAAATAAAAATGAGAAATATCTAACACTAAACATAGTGAAAAGAAAATGTATAAACATTGCCCTCCCCAAACATGAAAACAACGTGAATATTGACTGTATATCGATATATATCGATGCACACCATATACATGTAGACTAAAATGTAAATAATATGAAATTGCACTATTTAAATACAACGTCATTTCATATCGAGCAGTTCGCTCAAGAGTAAATGTTAGCAAAAATGCATATATCAAAAACATGAAATGCCTTATAGAAACCATTATAGATATTTTAATGTTCTCTGATAACATTTTGTAAGTGACCCTATGCAATAAAGTTAACATAGATAACACGAATTTAGATATAACGTTAAGAAAATCGTTAAAAAAGTTCACGCTTGATTTTGTAATGATGACATTCAAAAGCAAATTACACTTAAACGTTACTTTGATTAAACACAAGTGAAGGGTAATAAGGAAAAGAACAGTTAAGGAAAAAACAAAAAAGGTGACCAGGCATGTTAGTCATACTAGAGTCTGACTCACAGTATAACTGATTACAATAATAAATGCAAAATAAATGCATTGAAATATAAATTACACGAGTCATGTTATACAAATTCACGTAGACGTGATGCATATTTGGTTATAGGTAGGTCTATGGTACTGGAAATATGCGTAGGCGTTCAAGATATTATACCACACGACAGTTAGCGGCGATCTCTGACAACTAGTCTGTCGAACGAGATGTACGCGAACTTCCCTTCAGCACGTAGCTGCATCATCTTCGGAAGTAGATCTTTACGTTTCTGTACGACCTTCGGTGAATTGTTTTCATTCACATACACACCGTTCGGCTTCACGAGTCGGGTTTTGTTTAAGAGGTACTCGCGGTCCTTAAACGATGCAAATTTCACTACCACGGATCGTGGCTTCTTCGTCCCGTTCACCATTCTCGCAGCGCCCGTTCGGTGAGGGCGCTCAATCTTCAACGTTTCGACTATGTCTGCTGTGATGGCGAATTTATTCAACAGACTGTTTTTTAATAGTTCTTCCGTTTTTTCCCACGTTTCGTCTGCGATTTCTGGAATGCCGTCGATCCTGACGTTCGTTCGTCTATTTTGGTTTTATAGATAGTCGACATTCTCTTCTAGCTTCTGCAGTTGTGTTTGCAGGTGATCGACGCTAGTGGCACTAAGTTGCGTGTCAAAGTTTGATACCTCACGCTTGAGGTCGGCCACCTCCTGTTGAGTATACTGCAGGTTGTGCTTTAGGTCAGTCATATATTTTTTTGTCTCGGCCATGAAGTTGTCTATTCTTGAGTTTGTGCTTTCAATGAACGATTGCAAGCACTTCTGGAATATGCTTTGTTGCATTCCCAGCAGTCTGTTGAACGTTGCCTCATCTGTTGTTGTTGACGTCGTCACAGTTTCCTCCAAAAGTTCGGTCCCAGTGTTCGACTGCGACGCACTACTGGGCCTGGTCTTAGCGGTGGTCTTGCCCATTGTTGTAGCGTTAGTGAGGTCAATTCAGGTAGTGCTTATGGTGCTTACGGTCACGGTCACTTAGGCACTTCTCAACGGTAACACACGGTCACTTGGGCACTGGGGTTGTTGACAAGCGATATTGCAGAATCTATTGGTACCTGGTGGTCAATCACCTGTTGTTAATGGGTGGGCGATAAATGACCCGCAGAATACAAAATTGCACAAAAATGTCCCATGCACGTATATCTTTGGAACGACTCGCTATCCAGGCACTAAGTTGGTCCAGACTATATATACTTGCGTATGCCGTAGGTCAAACACACAGTGGAAACGTATCAAAAACTCGCAGAATCACGACGACTTGAAAACACTTCCGCACAACAACTGTACACGTGACAAGGCGTAGTGCCAGACAATGTTCATATGGGGCACATCGTACCTCGCATGCCGTTCTAACGAAATAAAGATACGCGAAGCAACTTCAACACCGAGGTATATGCATCGCGGTATTCCGTAGGGCCCGGTTCTAGGTCCGATGCTATTTAATATATACATTCTATACTTTTAAAAATTACCGTATAATTAACTGGCATCTACCGTAATAATTTACGTTATCTCCCTGTAAAATGGAATTACGGTACCTTCGTTGCAATACACGTACGACGTCTATCAGCTAAACGTAAAACCACGATTGCCGTATAATTAACGCGCATCTACCGTAATATTTACGGTGTCTCCCCGTAAAATGGAATTACGGTACATTCGCTGTAATACACGTACGACATCTATCGGCTAAGTGTAAAACCACCATTGCCGCGCTTCTGCGCATGCGTGTAAAATTGTATCATATTGTGAGTGGTGTCACTGCTGCGGTGTGTTGGAGAAATATGCAATCTGTTAACTGACTGTTTATTGACCTGTTCGAAGATCGGTTCATTTCGGCTCTACGCAAAGTATCCGGGGTAACACTGCGTCCGTCTGCATAGCCACGTGATAGCGCGAAATTCAATTTAAGTGAACCGTGACAAGAATGACTGCGATACCTGCGGTCAAAGGTGGTTTTATATAGCACAGGCCACATATAATACGTTACATCAACTGGCAGCAACAACATGAAAAATAAGCAATTTTTGCTATACATTATTCTGTTTACATTTACGTTTGGAACGCAAACTTCCGCGTCATTCCATGTTCGCACATGCGCAGTCGCAAAAATTGGCGATCTCCGAACAGGTCAATAGAGTACAAATACAAGTTGACACCAAGAGCAATGGTCCTGCTGCTTCTTTTTCTTCCAATATTGTACGTTAACCTCATCAAGTTGAGGATTTTGGTTTTGCAAATAGCTTAGAATATCGGTATTAAGTTCAGTGAGTGGTCAACACAAATATATGAACTTATGACTGAATGTACGAAGTTTCATTTCACATGGGATGTTAAGATGGACACAAATGTAAACGTCATAACATAAGTATTTATATGGGAAATTCATATGCCATGGACCATGGCTATATATACACGTTTCACCCTTAAGTACAGCTATATATTCCGACAGTTTTCTCGCAACCGAAGCTCGTATTAATCACATTGACTGTAATGGTAAACTATTTAGCTTATCTAAAAATGCACTGGATCGATGAATTTATACTATTGTTAGTGATTTATAACATATCGATCCGTTGCGCAAGCGGGTCTTCAATATGAATCACTGACTAAAATGTTATTACTGCAGCTTGTCCTTTTTGACGATGAAACGCCGGTCAAAATAGCTTAGACTTTCATACTTTATCACATGTGTAGTGCTGCCGTGTATGTTTGGTATACGTGTGGATCTTCTGTAAACTCAATAGAACAAAATTTCACACAAGTGCAGCTTTTCGGACAATCGACCCACAAGCATAGACATAAACAGAACACGTTAAAGGGAGGGAGTCTGTTCCTCTGCTGCTATACCAGGAATTAGCCAGCGTAGTAATTTGTAACAGGAATTCTGCTGCGTTGAACGTGAGAACATTGGATATCAAAGGGAATTGTGGTTAACTAGAACCGTTTTTGCGAAATTGCTAATAAAACTTGTTTGACACTGGATGCATTGTTTACCATCTGAACATGATGCGCGGACTTAACTTTCAAATCACGAACATTGTTACGAGCTTACTAAAATAACTAAGAAGAATTTGGCAGGTAGTATACCTTCATCATATAAATTATAGTCTTATGAAACATAATATTAATTATTAAATGAAAAACTAGGAACAAACTCCCTCCTTTTCATATAAAACGGTTACGTACACCCATTCCACCCCCACCCCGTCGATGTTCCTTTTTAGCCACAAAAATCAGTATGTATATTCATAAAAATTAACTATATTAATTGGCTAAAAATATGATTGCTAAATCGCATCTTATTGCACCTTTCAAATGTTGTGTTAAAACTATTTCAAACAGATGAGAAACATTAAGGAATCCACTTCCCCGAGTAACCCCCTGGTGCTTCCCTTTTTTGCCACTAAATGGGCATATTTTATAAAATTTTAAGCATTAATTTGCTGAAAAAATAGAGTCTAAGTCACGATTCCGTTATCATTTTTGGCCCACAGCAGGCCAAAGCTTTTAATTAGGTAAATCATAAAATACCTTTTCTTAGATGCTTGTAACAATGTGTTGCGCTGCATTGAACGACAAGTAAACGCCAAGTATATCGTACTATTTAAACCCCATGTAAAACAAAACAAAATGGTGTCGCTGCCTATTCTACTACAGTGTATCTATGTCTACGCTCTATATTGCCTGGATAGAACAGAGAAATCGCAAGTCGCAAAAGTTGTAAGCTACACATGAAATATACCACATTTGATGTTTCACAATACATATCGGCAGCTGATTAACAAGCCTCCAAATGTTGTTGAGAGTTAAAATCAGACACACTAATGTGCTAAATAATTCTTCACAAAATGTCGTAGATCTACAGATGTTCATGATGTGATGGCGGTACGTGAGGATCTTGTGTATACATGAGCCTCAGTCGCGGTGAGAGGTGCAAGCAGACTAAGGAACCACTCCGGCCATGGCCAGATAACGTTTCAAAGTTAGGATACATTTACTTATTGCATTGCATTTTCAACGTGAAATGTTGGTTAGGCTGTATCATTGGAAACTGAAAATGAGTATTTCCTTTTTAAACCGTGAACTATCGATCTGACGACAGATTTTGGTACTAAAGCGGTAGGCCGTGAGACTGTTCCAAGAATGGAGAAACAGGACATGTTCTATCGCCAAATGGGTAAACTTGGCACTTATGACCCGTGTGAGCCACCCGACTGTCCACAGCCTAGGATAATCCAACTGGAATATTAACCTCAGATTAATATAATTTCCAGATTACAAACCTTCCCCAGATGACGAAGATGGTGGCTACTGCCTACCCCATTAATTACCCATTAATCACCTTATTCAGGGAGCACTGTGACACACCTGCAAGTCAAACATTTCCTCTGCCAGACATTTATTACATGTCACAGATGTCAAACAGTGGTAGGCTATGTGTTCTTCAGTGGGTACAACTCTTTCTGCCTTATTGTGGGATGATGGCCAGCAGGGTCCCTGCAGTGAACCAGCCTAGCTTATCACTCTCGTCTCTAGGAGAACCATCAGTGATATAACTCAATCCCCGCGAGTCACAACCTGAGCGCGTCAAACATTATTGGCATTCTTGAGAAGAAGTAATTAACAATTTTGCCGCCAAATATAGCGGAAGATATTACTAAGCCTCGCTTTGAACTGGGATTAATCAGCTTTGAATTAAGATTATTTCGGAAATGCTGCATTTCGGAAAAATCGCGATTTTTGTGACTGGTGTTGTATTGGTGGCTGTAGATCAGCAAATCTACTATAATGTAGACCTAGTGAAGGATTAGGTAAGCAATGCAAACGTTGCGATATCTTGAAGTGCTACCTGAAGGTGTCTTCCAAAAGGTAAATCAGTCTCAAGCTCCGAGCGCCTGCAAGCTGATGTCAACAGCGGCCATTGCAAGACAGCTGCACTCATCATGGCAATGATGGCTGAGTTTGATGAAAAGAGCGACCAACTCTTTGTAGAAGCTAATGTATGTAAATGCGTATGGGTATTTATAAAATTTATATTTGATTTGATATACAAAATTAATATGTGGGTTGTCCCGCTTCGACTACGCCATGATGGTGTAATTCAAATCATCAATATAAAGCGGGAAAACTTGTACTACACGCCTTGCTGATGAAACGATAAAATGTCACCGTGCTACCATGGCAACATTTCTGATTAGCCTTGTACTGAACACAATTAAATATTTATTAATTGGCCTGCGGCAATTCCTGAAATGGAAAGGCTGATTCCCAAATTTGAACTGTTTATGTGAGAGCAGTGTTATCAGAATCGCTTAATCATAGGTCTGCTGACAATAAAGATAAATATAGTTTATATAAATATAATAATAAAATTTACATATGTGTTGGTTATAGGACACGTCTTCGGCATCAGAAGTGGAGCAGCTGCCAACCTTGCCTGAGGCACCTTGCCTCGTTTTGTGTGGTAAGGAGTAATTGGTGTATATTGATATTTTCAAGATTTTATAATAATAATAATAACTTTATTTAGACACTCATTTCCAAAGTACAACTCTATTCAATGGTGTTAACAATGTTTCTAAAATACTAATACCTATGCAATGATTAACAGAGGTATTAAAATGCGAGTAATAAATTAAAACGTCTATAAAGTTTGCTAAACTAAAACTGTGCTAAACAATCATGATCTAAAGCTATAATTCAATACACATTACATACAACAATTACAGTATGATATTGTGGATAATTAATTAACATTAAAAATAATAAATAAATAAATATACAATAATATATTAATAAATATAATGATATCTTCTTTTGATCACACATCGCGTGGCTCGTACTTCCAAGTGTTCCGCAACGCTAAAATACGCGCAAGACACACAACTACGGCGTGTAAGACTCTAGTGCACTCGCTCGTGACGCCAAGGACCACGGCAACGCGGTGGTCCACGGTATCATTGACTGCCTGGTGCATCTCCCGGAGATGGTCCAGTGCTTCGCGGAGTGAGTAGCTCCATAGATCCAGCGCAGCGACCGACATCAGAGCATCACCGCAGGACCCAAACTTTCTCACTGGCTACCGGTGAAGCGGCGCACAGAGCATAAAACAGTGATTCTTGTCCTCAACATCCCTCACAACCAAACACCCGCGTACCCCGCGTCACTGACCACTCGCCACGTGCCACGCCGGTCGCCACGATCCGCAGGTCGCGCCCCCCGTGGCCATGCCACAATACAACCTGGTGCGATATGACCAGTGATCTCTCTCTCGAGCCGGACCACCCCTGTGGAACGCGCCGCCGGAGGAACTGCGGCTGATCACCTCACTGGACGCCTTCACAGCACGCCTCAAAACACACCATTCCAACCCCGCTTTCAATGTGTAAATGTGTAACATGTTGTTTTAAGGCCATCTTTCTATGTTATTGCATAATTTACTAGTTTATAAATAAAGTTTATTATTATTAAATAATTATTTAGAAAATATACTAGTTTAATAGTAGACAACTAAACTATTATACTAATGAATATTATGATATGATGAAGTCACATGAAACTGATATGATCATGTCACATAAAACTACACATTGAAAGCAAGTTCAAAATAATGTGTCTTAAGACGCGCCCTAAAAATTTTCACACACTCGATCAAACGCAGATCCCACGGTAGCGCGTTCCAGAGTGTCGAATAACATTTAGATTTTTGAGCTCATTGGGATGGCATGCATATTCTGTATAATTATAATATAATAACTTGAGGTTCTTAATAACAAAATTAAGTGAATTTTTTGTTTTTGGCACAGAATTTCTAACCTTTTGGAAAACTTTTTCGACAGTTTTGGACACTGCCTTGTCAGAAATAGCTTACTGATAATCCAGAAAACAGCTGTGGTTTTCTAGCATGGTGTTGACTTGTAAAACATGTCTAATTCACAATATTACATATTTTGTAGCGGAGCATCTATACAGTAGCTTGATGCTGTACTTTACTAACCTGTTACAGGAGAGTCTCTGTTGACTGTGAAACCCACGATATTGGTCATGGACAAGCTGGTTGTGGCCAGCCTCATAGAGGATATGGTTGTAGGCATCAGCATGCTGATTGTGGCATATTTTGTCTTCAACATCACATTTCCACTTGGAGCTGCTTCCACATTGGAATTCAGAGGTATGACATTTCGCACCTAATTATAGCGTGTAGAGTTGGGTTTTTGGTTTTTGTTTTGTCAAACACTTACAATAAATGTAGAAAAGCATTATCTTAGGGTATGATAGACAAAACGGGAAGACCCACATATCTTGTATGTAGAATCATATGAAAAGGGTGTTTACAACAATATTTTCTAACTCACATTGACTTTTTGGGTCAGAAGTTGGCTAATATTAAAATAAATATATTAACATAGCATCGATGAATATGTATAATATATTCAGAATTAAAACATGTCACATTGCAGTAAAATTGGACACATGTATCAATTATGTGTTAATAAAAATTAATTACTGTAGCACTGTGTTTAAGGATCAAATATGGTATACATGTGTATGGGCTGCCAATGAACCAAAAACAAACCAGATATTACATAATATACCGAATTCATTATTTGCCATATGTTGCAGAAGTGCAGCAGGACAAACGAAAGAAGTCCACGACCATGAGCAACAAGGTCCTCGGTCTGATCAATAAAATACATTATTATTATTATTACTTGTAGTAGTAGTAGTAGTAGTAGTAGTAGTAGTAGTAGTAGTAGTAGTAGTAGTAGTAGTAGTAGTAGTAGTAGTAGTAGTAGCAGCAGCAGTCGTAGTAGTAGTAATAGTAGTAGTAGTAATAGTAGTAGTAGTAGTAGTAGTAGTAGTAGCAGCAGCAGTAGTAGTAGTAGTAATAGTAGTAGTAGTAGTAGTAGTAGTAGTAGTAGTAGTAGTAGTAGAAGTAGTAGTAGTAGTAGTAGTAGTAGTAGTAGCAGCAGCAGTAGCAGTAGTAGTAATAGTAGTAGTAGTAGTAGTAGTAGTAGGTTGCTGTTGCCAGCAGTAGTAGTAGTAGTAGTAGCAGTAGTAGGCAGTGCAGCAGCAGCAGCAGTAGCAGTAATAGTAGTAGTAATAGCAGTAGTAGTTGTTGCTGTAGCAGCAGTAGCAGTAGTAGCAGCAATAGTAGTAATAGTAGTAGTAGTAATAGTAATAGTAATAGTTGTTGCAGTAGTAGTAGTAGTAGTAGTAGTAGTAATAGTAGTAGTAGTAGTTGTTGTTGTAGTAGCAGTAGTAGTAGTAGTAGTAGTAGCAGCAGCAGCAGGAGTAGTAGTAGTAATAGTAGTAGTAGTAGTAGTAGTAGTAGTAGTTGTTGTTGTTGCTGTAGTAGTAGTAATAGTAGTAGTATTAGTATTAGTTTTATTAGAAAAGATCAATACACATCCTTAATTATTTTAAGTTTAGTAGCTGTCATCCAATATCATCAGTCTTCAAAACGCATGTGTTGTCATTAACTGCGAGATGTCGCGCATTTTGAAATATATTACCAGTTTTAATCTACCGATAACTTAATATTCAGGATTAGTGGAAGGCAATTTAATAGTGGAAGACATTATAATAGTGGAAGCAATATTTCTAGCCTCATTCCATAACACGTCATTGTTTGTAACATCGGGTCAAACCGGAAATGTTCCAGAATTCGATTCTCGTAGATTTTCATGATGTTTATTCCAAACTATATTTGGAGTGAACACATACGTGATTGGATGTTACTGCATTTTGTGGTGGGTTTGGCCTGAACATTAAATATATTGACTGGCATACTATACATGTCTAAATGAATAATTAGTCATCTTTTGTTCTCACAACTAGTGGCGAACTCAACTGTTACAACACTCGTTGATGTTATCACAGCAGCAGACAAAGAGGTGTACCTACAGGATCCAACACTATTCAATTATTGACAACGCGGCTGTAGGCCACCAACAATCATGTCAGAGCGTAGTCAGGATTATTTTTATTTTCCCTGACAACTTATATTTCTTGATTACTTAACTAATTAGATGTACATGATGCTCTGACGTTCTGTTCAGTAAAGGTTGCACATTTAAAAGCTAATAGCTATTGTCAAAACTATCACCGCACAGCGGACACATAGTAACGTGAACAATCGTCACGAGAGCAACCGGGTATTTGCACCACCACAAGAGTATTAGGTATGCAATTCCTAAATTGTTGCCATGTGGTGATGTCTTGATACATTATCAACACAACATATCAATCCCTTTGTTAGAACAACAACCGTATCAGGAGGCTTTCGAGTTTACCTGTGCTCATTTGTGTATGTTTTTTTAACTACGTATAATAATTATTTTCAAGTTCATCTAAACAGTCATGGCTATTGCATAAGTGTAATTGGTAATTTAATCAGTTTAATAAGTTGGGAAAAATCCTTATGTACTGTACGTTTAATGTCCTTCACTAAACCACGCCAACGCTCTACGAAAAATCGATGAATTTGTACGTGACATAAGACGATGGCTGAACGACAACCAATTCCTATTGAACGAGACAAAAACAACCCGTCGTTTTTCTTTCTGCCACCGTCCTTTCGCCATCCGCGGTGCCCAGTGTCAACGTGGTGTGGATCCATCACAACACTAACGCTTACAGTTAGTACACCTGTTTTAGTGGATGCATGAAATGATGAACACATTTTTTATTATTCGACAAAACTTCGCCAGCAATTTATAGTACTAAAACACGTTACAACGGTTCCACAGTATCCATGTGATTCCACAGGTGGCAGCACTTTACAATATATAACACTCAGCACATCTTCATTGGTCGTGGCTGCTCAATACGTTGACATAAACCCTAGCCCTACCTTCCCCCCTCCGCGGCAAAATCAGATCCCGTCATTCTCTTAAGTTCACTCAGTTTCCCACACGCACAGACGTATTCAAGGTCAGTTGTTTATCTCCGTGGTAATTCCTGTGTGGAATTCCCTACCAGCACGCGTTGCTGAGGTTCGCAGTTCAAACGGGAGCTTGCCCAGCTTTCTTTCTAAATTTATCTGTTGTCCGAAGTAGCTTAAACGAGGGACTAGGGTTGTGTCGGTCGGGGTTTAGACCTGGGACTACTATGGTTGCCGAATAGGTATATACATTATCCCTAGAAAAGACAGTAATACTTTTTCTCCTTTGTCAATTATTCTTTCTTGTTTCCACCAAACCAACCAAGTGATCATGATTGATCGCCCAACGTAATATTCAGAGATTCAGAAAAAACGTCACTCGAATGTTGCGTCGTAATTGCGGACTTAAAGCACACATTGGTGCCAACGATACTTAAAAACGCTGTCTCGACGTCAACTCTCTCGCCACCTACTGTCCTATGTCGAACATAAGTCTTGTGTTGAAAACACCAGAACGTTAGCTTGCCAACGAACTGCGCCGTCACATTGACGTCAACGACTCCAACGACCCTTTCCAGAGTGCCTACCGGCCGAGGCACAGCACGGAGACGGCTCTATTTCGAATTCATGAACAAATGACGAAGGCAACTGGTTCAGGAGTGTCGTGTTGCTTGTTATACTAGACCAAAGCCCAGCATTCGAAACACTACATCATAGCATTCTATTGCATTGACTTCGTAATATTGGACCAAGCTAGACAATGCTCCTATGGGGCACATCGTACCTCGCATGCCTTCTAACGCAATAAAGGTACGTAAAGCAACTTCAACCCCGAGGCATATTCATAACGATATACCGTAGGGCCCGGATCGAGGTCAGATGCTATTCAATTTATACATTTTACCTATTGAGGATATATTCGAACGTCATCAGATTCGCTACCACATAATACGCGGAAAACACTGAACTGTACGTTCAGTGTCCCCCACTAAACCACGCCGACGCACTACAAAAAATCGATGAATTTGTACGTGACATAAGACGCTGGCTAAACGACAACCAACTCCTACTGAACGAGACAAAAACAGAAGCCATCGGTTTTCCTTCTATCACCGTCCTTTCGCCTACTGCGATGCCCAGTGTTAACGTAGTGTGGATCCACCTCACCACTGCCGCTTATAGTTCGTACTCCTATTTTAGTCTAAATCACTAGTTAGTCACCTTTTGTTCTCACAACCAGTGTCGAACTCAACTGTTACAACTCTCGTTGATGTTATCACAGCAGTATCCATGGGGACGAAACAATTTGCAAACAAAGAGGTCTACCTACACGATCCAACACTACTCAATTATTCACAACGCAACTGTAGGTTACAAACAGTCATGGCTAAGCATAGTCATGATTATTTTTATTTTCCATGACGATTTAGATTTATTCACTACTTAACTATTTAAAATTACATGATGCTCTGGTGTTCTGTTCAGTAAAGGTATCACATTTAAAAGCTAACAGCTATTGTCAAAACAATTATCGCACAGCGGACGCATAGTAACTCGAGTAATCGTAACGAGAGTAACCGAGTATTGGCATCACCACAAGATTACTAGTTAGGCAATTCCTAAATTGTTGCTATGTAGTGATGCCTTGATACATTAGCAACATAACATATCAATCCCTTTATTAGAACAACAACAGTATCAGGAGGCTTTTGAGTTTACCTGTGCTCATTTGTGTATGTTTTTAACAACGTGTAACTGAAATGTTCGCATTCTCAGAATAACAAATAATCATTAATTTTAAGTTCATCTCATCAGTCACATACCTTCACCATTTATCTAATATACTAACAAATAAAATACTCCACAATGCAAATTTTTTATCACCACAACATTTCAAAGGCTAGCAATATTATATGCTGCTGAAATCTAGCAAAAAACTGGCTGAGCAATTAATTAATTACGGCTCTTTCAGTCTGATATCGACAGCTCGACGAATCAACGTTTCAACAATCTTACCTAAATACCCTACCACCTGAAATAACATTTCGTCATGCTTCCCCATAGACATGCCACCAGTGGCGGATTATCTAGTATGCATTATAGGCACGTGCCTAGGGCTCACGAAGGCCAGGGGTGCACGACAATATCCGAGCATCTTTTTGTATAGACTGAATATTCCTGAAACCCAGCTAGCAATACATGATTTGGCCAATCATGGCTACTGCGTAAGTGTCATTGGTACTTCAATGGCCCAATGAGTTTAACAAGCTGGGAATAATCCTGATGTAGGCCCTATATATGTTTACCATATATTATAGAGGTTTCGTTACATAACTAAGTATAGAGCAACACCCTCCCCAGGCCTCCTTCAGATATCATGACCGAAATTGCGACAACGCAGCACATCTTCATCAGCACCCCCTCCTCCTTCCCGTCTTCCGATGTCATCATTCGACAGCGAAGTGGCGCTGAAGCTCCGGCTCAGTCCGCCCAATACTCAGTTCGTTCCGGCGCCAGTGGACGTTTCGGCAAGCCTCAAAGGGGGCTGCAGTTGGAGGTTTTTGAACCGCTAGACTACTCTGTCCGGATTCACTTCGCCCCTGGATTTACCTGGGGTCCAAAGGGCCAACGAATGTCTTAATCCGAAACTGTCTGCCACGAAGCATTCTTAATATTAAAATTTGCGAAAAATCACTTCATATTTCTACGAACAATCACATGTCCACTGCCCCTGACAGTTAGCAAACCAAAGTCGGTAGTCAAAAGTAGGCTATACTACACTGGCGTACGTTATTCACGCCATTATACGACAATTGTCCGTAATTTCTTCGATGTCATTTCATTCCATCACTCTATCGTTCAGGCAGGATCATACACAATATTTATTTTAGTGTATTGTTTTGGCGGTCAAACGATTTTTTAACTGTGCACTGCGCGTCCTAATACGGCACGTGATCACACTGCCTGCAACATCCACTGAACAACCTCAAAGACGTTATCATTTATACGGAATCAAAACATAAATTACACCATTCCATCTGCTATGTCTGATACATCCCTCACACAAACATACAACTCTATCGGGTTTTATCCAGATAAACTAAATTCAGTAGACACAAAATTGGCCACACGCGTCGGTGTTTTTCGCACGTAAAATGTCGGTACATTAATTTTGTTATGAGTAACCTTTAAAAACCCACCCATAGAAAGCAAAGTTTCAAGTACAAAGAGCAACACCAATTGCAGTTATTACAGAATGTATTGCAATAATGTTACAATAAATTGTATAGTCTTAAACGGTTCCATGACAATGTTTCTTTAACTAACAAACAATTTACTCTTACTCTTACTTTATATCATTCGTAACATTAGATCTCAAGTAGCAAAATAATCAGTGCGATACCACAAAAGCCGTTCTTCACAAAAATCGTTTCAGCAAAATAGTGATTTCACTACTGTATGTATTGTACTTGGTGTTAATATTGTACTGGAGAAATTACAACTGATGGGGACAGAGCATGATAGGCAAGACACATTCAGAGAATTATCAAATGAAAATTGAGAAAGAGAAGACGGAAAACGAAGAGGTGATGGAAGGGTGATAGGACAATCAAACGTACGATGGAGATCTTGAAAGGGCAATTTGAACGTGCAAGAGTGGGAAAGAATGACTGAGGCTAATGCCATGTGGAGATGATGGAACACGACGTGACATGGCCGAACAAAGTACTGATGTATTAATGAACAAC
>CM034539.1:37946603-37975518 GCA_020002185.1 Paraescarpia echinospica
GCATATCTATGTCCTTCTTGCGATATGGCCTCCATGCTTGTATACAATATTCTAAATGAGGCCTCACTATTGTTTTGTACAGCGGTACTATTAATTCTTTTTCTTATACGCTATATTTCGCCTAATTAATCCAAGGATTTGATTTCCCTTTGACGCTGCAATTCCGCACTGCTCTGAAACCTTCATATCAGCACTAATGGTTAACCCCAAGTACTTTTCTTTTACAGTAGTACTTAGAACAGTACCCCCCATTTTATATTTTACCTCTTCATTCCCATGACCTGTGTGGAAGCATTTACATTTCCCAAAATTGAACAGCATTTGCCACTTTTCAGACCATTTGATCAACCTATCAAGATCATCTTGTAAATGCTGTCTGTCTCCATCACTTTTAATCCTTCTAAACACTTTGTATCATCCGCAAATTTTAACACCTTGCTTGTTATATCATCGTCCAAATCGTTGATATATATTAAGAATAATATAGGTCCTAGTACTGATCCCTGTGGTACCCCACTCAATAATGATTTCCAGTTTGAAGCCTCCCCATCAACTACTACACGTTGTCTTCTGTCATTCAGCCATTTTTCTATCCAGTTTATTATACCATTTCCTATGCCATGGGCCTTTAGCTTAAGGAGTAATCTTTGATGTGGTACTTTGTCGAAAGCTTTTGAAAATCTAAATAGATGATATCTACTGGTGATCCCTCATCTACCCACCTAGTGATGTCTTCCAAAAAACATAACATATTTGTTAAGCATGACCTCGCTTTTAAAAACCCATGTTGAGATGGGTTTATCAAGTTATGTTTAACAAGAAAATCCACCATGTGATCTTTAATTAGTCTTTCTAATAATTTGCAAATCACTGATGTTAAACTCACTGGTCTATAGTTCTCTGACTTGTTTCTCGAACCTTTTTAAATAACAGTATAATGTTTGCCTCTTTCCATTCTAAAGGAACCAATCCCTCTTCTAATGACAAATTGAAAACTATTGCAAGTGGTACGCTAATTTGTTCTACAATTTCCAATAGTAGTTTGGGCGGAATCCCGTCCACTCCAGGTGATTTATTATCCTTCATAACCCTTATTTTCTTAGCTACCATTTCCGAGGTTACAACTAACTGTCCTAAATAGTCTGAATCTGCCCCCTTGAACTTAGCCTCTGGTACTGGCAGTGAACTAATATCTTTCCTGGTAAACACTGAACTAAAATACTCATTCAGGTCTTCTGCCATTAAGAATCCCTCTGATATTGTATTTCCAGCACTATCTTCTAGAGGACCGACCTTATCCTGAACTTTCTGTTTGTTTCGAATATACGCATAAAAACTCTTACTGTCATGTTTTATATTACTAGCTAATTTTTTTTCATAGCTTCTCTTTGAATTTCTAATTTCAGCTGTAGCTTGATTATGTGCTTCTTTATAAATGTTGTAGTCTTCATCATTTCCAGTACATCTATATGACTTCCACATCATTTGTTTATACTTAATTTTTCTAATGGCTTCTTTCGATAAGTGTTTCTTTTAGACCGTTTCCCTTGTTTTTTGAAAGGTACAAATTTATCGACTATGCACTTAATTTCACTATTTAAGATATTCCAGCATTCGGTTGCTGTCTTATTCTTCAGTGTGTTATTCCAGTCTATCTTTGCTAAATATTTCCTCATGTCCTTATACCTTCCTTTGTGGAAATTTCTCCTATACTGCTTTTTACTATTCCTTTCTGATTTTACTTTGATGGTAAAATGTATCTGGTTGTGATCACTACTCCCCAGTGGTTCACATATCTTGACATTGTCAACTAATTCTTTCTGTGAGGACAAAACTAAGTCTAACACATTCTCTCCCCTGGTTGGTTCTAGCACATGTTGAGAAAGGAAACTATCTTGTACTAAAACTAAAAACTTGTTGTCCTCACTCCCCATACTCTGTAGAGATTTCCGTTGTATATGCCCATGGTTAAAGTCCCCCATAATAATACAGTTCCGTTTGCTTACTTCCTTTATAGCGTTTTGTATTTTTTCATTCTCTTCTATGCTTATGTTTGGACTTCGATAAACTAACCCAACTGTTAACGTTGAGTTTCCTGTAACTATGTTACACCAAACAGCTTCTTCGCAATCTTCTTCTCTTTCTAATTTTATTTCATAAGCCTGGATAGATTCTTTAATATATAAAATAACTCCACCTCCCTTTCTTCCTATTCTATCTTTCCTAAACATTACATATCCTGTTAGTCCCAATTCGGCATCTGATATATCAGTGGTGGCCCACGATTCGGTTATACCTATTATGTGAGGGTCAATATCTTCTACCATAATGTTTAGTTCACTTCTTTTGTTTACTATGCTCCTTGCATTTAAACAAATGCATTTATATCCTGATTCAGAACAGTTTTCCAGGCTGTTCTTTGCCGATTTATTTCTGCTGTCTTTATCTATGCCTCCAGTTTCAGGCTTCTCTGTGAATCCCCCCTGCGAATCTAGTTTAAATAGATGCAGCCTGTCCCACTGTCAACAGATTGCAGCAAGTTCTCTGAGAAAACTGCTGCCCCCTTTCCACTTAGATGTAGGCCATCTCTCATGTACATATCTTCCCTCCCAACAAAGTATCCCCATAAATCTACGAATCCCACCCCCTCTTCTTTACACATCTGCTCAACTAGTGCGTTGATCGCCATCCTCTTGCAGTTTCTATATGTCGGCCCCCTTCCTCCCATTACTGGCAAAATTCCTGAGAGGATAATCTGTTCTACTCTTGTCTTCTTTAACTTCTTCACTAACTGTCTGTACTTCTGAACTATCCCAGTTGTTCCCTCCCTCTCTGCGTTATTTGTCCCTACATGTACTAGTATAGACCCTCCCTTGCCATGCCCCAGTACCTTCTCTACCCTTTCAGTTACATGTTCTATCCTAGCCCCCGGTAGACAAACAACGACGTCCTCCCCCTCGCTTAGAGTCTTATCTGTCTTTCTCATAATCGAATCGCCCATAAACACCCTCTCTTTCCTCATTGCCCCCTCAATCACTGCCTCAGTGTAGCTCTTTCTACGGTTTGCATCTGTCTGGTTGTAATCTTGTTCCCCTGTCTTCTGCTCTCCCGTCACAATCTCGTCCGTTCCATTCTTTCCTGACGCTGTTTCTCTTGTCACCTTTCTTCCTGTCATCGTCCCTCCCGACTTCTCTTCTGTCACATGTACTCTCACTTCCTTTCTTCCCGTCATCTTTCCTCCCATTGCATTTCCTTCTCTCCTCTCCCGTCTCTTTTTCCCTCCTACCTCTTTCTCTACGGTCACTTTATCTCCTGCCACCTTCACACCTGTCACATTTCCTGCCGTCGATCCTCCACTTTCTTCCCCTCCGATCACCTTCCCTCCTCTCAGTCTCCTTTCCTCGGTCTTGTTGCCACTACTCTGCTCCTTCAGTTTCACAGTATTCCCAACTTTATCCCTGTCGTCTCTCTCCATTCCATCTGTCTCCTTGCTGATTCTCATCTCCATCCCCTTCACAATATCTACCAACCTAGCTACCTCTTTCTCCAGACATTTCACCTTCCAACACCCCACGCACTGAAAGGTGAATCCCTCTTCCTTGGTTTCTGTCCATGACTTCGTACAGCCGGATAAGGCAAAATCTACCCAACTGTGGCAGTCGTCGCACACCAAGTGTCTCTTTGCCTTGACTTGCCGCTTGCAAGGCGCCATATCAGAATTTATTTAATAATAATAATCTAATTAGCTATTTAAAATAGTTTTGTCAACTGTGTTTACACTATTCACTGTCTATGTAGTCTTTAAGAAGACTGTTTTCTGTGCACAAATGTTACACTTTACGTAAGATTGCGTACGCTAGACTGCCTTATTTATTTAGGTTATACAGCGCCCTAGCGAATAAGAGAGACACTAGCTACATAAACTTAGTTCGCCCGATTATCGCAAATGCTTAATTTTAACAACAAAGCTACCTTATCAAAATGTCTAGCAGGTACTGACTTACACAGATATTATCTTATGTAGGTAGTTTATGGTTGTTACTTTATCACCTATATATTCTACCACATAACGAGGTGTGTTAAATCTTGTTTACAAACTTATCGTAGCCGTAAGCTAACGTACCCTATTATCACTCACTAGACTAAAGTGTCCTAAAATACTTTATCTAACTAACTTTAAGCACAACTGCTACTCAATATATGTTTACTGCTACTTTATGAATGATATTAAGGCAAGAATAATACTTATCAATCAGTAATTCCACTTGCTTATGAACTTTGATACACCACCAATTTCAACGATCTATCTCCGCCAAATATAGCCTCGTCGAGTAGATTATTATTCTCGATTCATTGAAGTATCTCTGCTAGTGGAACTGAACACTCGTCCGATCGTTGAGCACATGAAGTCGCACTTCGCTCGTCATGGCATTCCAGAGGTCCTGACGTCGGACAATGGTCCGCAGTATGCGCGGATGAGTTCCGCAAGTTCGCGGTTAAATACGTTTTTCAACACGTTATGAGTTCTCCGACATACCCGCAGAGTAACGGAGCTGCAGAACGTGCCGTGCAGACGATAAAGTCAGTCATGAAGAAGGCAGACGATCCATACTTGGGTTTGCTGGCGTACAGGTCGTCGCCTCTCGAGAACGGTGCGTCGCCTGCCGACCTTCTGATGGGCAGGAAGTTGAGAACACCTTTCCCAGCGCTTCCGAAAGTGTTGCAACATGAGGTACCAAACTCAGCACAAATTCGGCGAATTCCGCACGAGAAGAAGGAACTTCCCTACAACCAAGCGGAGTCGACTTCGGAGAACCAGAACAGATTCAAGGTGACGTCCGTGACGAGCTATGGTATCGTTGATCTCGAACATTTATTCGACACATATTTACCCTACTATCGCTACGAGGGCAGCAGTTGTACAACCTTTCACTCTTGTGATCATATAAGGCTACATTAGCTTGTCTTGTTCGTTTGTATGGAATAAGATGGAATAAATTGCTCTACTACTTGTATATATGAGATATGACTTAGAAGCGGTATATATATATATGGATATGTCATCTCAATGATAAGAGAGTGTAGGAGGCTGACGAGTCTCCCTCTGGAAATTTACGAATACTGATGTTTTTGTTATTCGGTGGGGGTGAATAAATATTGAAAACCTGTACATTGCATAGATTTTTTTATAAAGTTTTTCACTATCTCTGAACCCGAATATATACACAAGTTCGCTTCACCTGGCGTATCTTGTCATACATCAGTAGTGACATGTTTTAGCAAAGGTTAAACTAACTATATATTAAGTATGCGTGGAATGAGCCATAGCATCTGCTCGAGCCATATCTTCATGTTGTTGACACCGTTTAAGCAGATGTTTGAAAGGTAACCTGGTTTTTTTCTTTTCCCCACATCACCCAACAAAATATAACAATTTCTGGCTCCAGTGAGTGCCTCCTTAACATGATCATTCCAGCCAGATACAACGTAATCTTGACATACATTTTTTACATATACAAATAGTTTCAAGACTAGATACCCGAAGAGCATTGCATCTATCATCAACTAGGTTATCGATGTCATATATTTGCCGTCTATTTAAACAGTTAGTGTTAATGCACATAATTGACGCTGGACAGTGAATTTTGCTCAGATGTACAGCACTACTCTTTCCAAATTATCTGATGTTTATAGAATTGTAGCAGAGTGCTGCTTGAAATTAAGCTTTGTGAAACATTGCTAGTTATTATAAAAAATTGTGGGACAGTGTTACTTGAAATATAGCAGTTTGTTTGTTTTTGTTACATAACAATGACTTAGCCTGTCCGTGTCCATAAATGGGTTATGCGCGAATAATTCGAGAGGTCCGCAATATAGATATTTAGTATCCTAAATAAGAGTTCCTCCAAGATTTGAGATGGCCCCCACTACCACTAGAGCCCTCTATCCCAGTCCACAATGCACCGCTACATGACATGCACAGTGCTTTCAGTTGTTGCGCCTTTAAGACATATACATGTAATTTCCAGAGCTCTGGCAAATTTCTGGAAACAGCCCGCTTCAGGGAAGTTTTTCACCAGCAATATTTAATGTATCCTTGTATCGTGTTGTTAACTTATCAATGTGTAACTTCTAGTGGTTACATTTTAATATAACACATAGTTCCTTCACATGGAATTACTTCGGTATTCCTAATAGGTAACGCACACGTGCGTTCGTTTCTAGCAATACATTGTATAGGGTAAGCTATCGATGTTTGTTCCTGATATATACTATGTTTATCTTATAGTTGGAACTTGGTTAAATCGTTAATTTACCTTGTGTATATATTTTCCTATGGTGGTAGTTTTTTCGGTCTGGTACGCACGCAAACAAAACCACGCAGTGGACACCAGATCGATTATACGCAGATGGAAATAATGAAAGAGGAAATCGATTTTGGTGCAAAACCACGCAGTGGACACCAGATCGATGATACGCCGTTGGCAATGACACAAGAGGAAATCAATTTTGGTTCAAAACCACGCAGTAGACACCAGATCGATGATACGCCGATGCCAGTGCCAATGGCACAGGAGGAAATCGAGTTTGGTGCAAAACCACGCAGTGGACACCAGATCGATTATATGCCGATGGCAATGACACAGGAGGAAATCGATTTTGGTGCAAAACCATGCAGTGGACACCAGATCGATTATATGTCGATGGCAATGACACAGGAGGAAATCGATTTTGGAGCAAAACCACGCAGTGGACACCAGTTCAATTATATGCCGATGGCAATGACACAAGAGGAAATCGATTTTGGTGCAAAACCACGCAGTGGACACCAGATCTATTATATGTCGATGGCAATGACACAGGAGGAAATCGATTTTGGAGCAAAACCACGCAGTGGACACCAGTTCGATTATATGCCGATGGCAATGACACAGGAGGAAATCGAGTTTGATGCAAAACCACGCAGTGGACACCAGATCAATCAGACCCAAACCAAAGAAGCGATAATGATGAGAAATCACTATCAGTGTACACCAAATCGATTCAAACTAAAGACGCCTCTTAGACGACACTGAGTTTGTCTACAAAAATGCAAGCATGAGCAAGACATGCGAGTCAGGTCCGTGGGTCCCGCTGCGGCGCGTACGAGCAGCGCTGCCTTCCGATGGCGGACGGCACACGGTGGCTCACACTCTATGTGCGAAGCACCTGTGTTACACCTACCGAAGGCGTGAACCCGCTGCCATTTTCTATAGCGGCGCCTGCGCGAAGACAGCCTCCACTCTGAAGCAGTCACTACTGCATGCACACGCCCGACAACTCAAACAGACACTTATCCAAGCGTCCGTCTTCCGACGATGTTGACACGTTTCGAGGTGTCGACAATGGCAAATTGTGTGACAATTTGTTGGTTTTGACATCGTTGGATTGTAAAATCAGACCGTGATAAAAATTGCGTCGATAATGACAAACTTGAGACAATAATAACAATGCAGGCCATAGTCCTAACACGCAAACACATGGTTATTGACATTGGTCTAGAAACGCCAACTCCACGGGGTTTCCAGCCGTTGCCCAGGGTTTTTTTCATGTACTAATTCACCGAGTGGCGCCACCGGAACTTTATACCCGGCCGATATATCTACCTCCATTGCATTTGTAAACAAACAGGACATCGGGTTAGGGAACTACACGGCATTCCCGGTAGTTTTGGCAAACTATGCGTTTGTGTCATACTGATTGCGTTGTGTGAGATTAATGCCACGGCCAGTTGCGGTGTTGCTGCATAGTTCAGGACAGTATGAACACACGGTAGTAGGTCTAACGACCGAACATTGGCGTGTTTACGCTGGCCTAGGCGCCCGCCCTACGCTCCCAACGACCGATCACTGATTCGAAGTGTACTCAAACGTGGGACTTGGTTAGACTGTATGTGTGATTTATACACACACGTGGTGACATACCAGTATTTTTGGACAACTGGCCCAGTGTCTGAAACAACGTCAACTGCTGGTGAATCAGCGTCGCCGTCGGCACCGACGATGTCCTTGGACTGAAGTGATGATTTTTGTATAATGCCAACGGATTCAACGAACTTCGTGGCTGGCATCAGGAAATCATCATTGGTCATATGACCGAATCTAATCATTTCGTAGTCTACAACGACATCCATTATTACAGCGAGTGATAAACTATATAATTATTCTTGAATCACGCAGTTACACCGAGACACAGTATTTAGAATATGTGTCGGTTGTATATGAAATTTGGAGAATAGGGAGATGGTGCAGCTTGTGACTAGGGCGGTTTGTGTTCAAGGAAACGAAACGTACCCGGTCAGAAAGCGCTTGATAGGTAAGCACCGATGTAAAATTCATTAAACATGTCATACGCACTTTTGTGTCAGAACATTTTGAACGTTTTGCTTGTTTGTTTCTTTAAGCTCGAGTGTTACACCCGGCAGGCATGCTTAACTACCGATCTGACGAGTGACACGTATATGTTGACGAGTTGGTAGGGATCGACTCTATTTCAGTTGACGAGGATGAGGATGCGGGGATCCATCGTTTCATCGTTGTTCGGTGCCAGTGTATTAAGTTAGGCACGCGTACGGACGCGGTATGCGGAATGAGGAATACATCATAATCGCAACATGTTACCGAATCGACATTTGATTTTCCTTTATATTTATATTTCCTTAGTAAATATCCACTAATCATGTTTGGGCACATGTATGCAAACTTGCCGAACATGCACACTCTTAAACATAGTTTATTTGTGGGCAGATAAGGTTCTTCATCAGTTGTTATAATACAGAGGTTGTTATAATACAGATACATTTTAAGAGTTTATTTTATTTAAACTTGTTCATTCAACATTGTTTCATATCACTCTATGGTTTAATGTGTACCGGGTTACTGACACGGTCAGCTATAAGGTATATGCTACAGAAACTGCAGCTTGGATGAATACTCTGACAGAAGTCAATTGTTCCAAATGAAACATAGTCAGCCAATGGTTGGTGCGTAACGTGCTGTGAGCATAAGGGATAGATATAGCACTAAATAATGACAACCATTTAAATGATTACACGTCTACTTGGGCATCCCTTCAGTATGTTACAAGGATGTCCTCAGTTCTGATTGCCACGCAATATAGTTTTTTCAAAGTTGAGAAAACGTTACTGTGACATACACGCTACAAGGATGTAAACCTCTAGTTGCTTCCTAGAGAATATAACAACTTTCGAAACCCAATAGTTTTCCCACGGTTTACAGAAGACTCATCAGCACATAATCAATTGTATCTATAGTTTCATGATACAATTTCACCGATACAACTCAAAACACGCTTGCTATTTAAAGGTTGAATTTGTCATGCAAATCAGATGTATGAATTGACCCAGTATTTGACATCATTCCCGTCTTTGACGATACATCGCACACACATGATTATGTACATGCATCTGAATATACTACACTGCATATATAGATATGTGTCTGTATATATATATATATATATTTATATATATATATATATACATATATATATATATATATATATATATATATACATACGTACACACACATAGACCCAGTTGTAGGTAGAATGAGATAATTGATTATCTTCTACTACACTTAATAAGAGAGACAATGGATGTAACTTCAGAAGACTTCTTAAGTCACATGTTATGCCTCTGTGGGTACCAGAGAATAGGTAGTAGATAATTGAGCTGATTTGTAGCACCTTACATGCATGCATGATTTGGATTAAGAAACAGCAGTTGGTAGACACATAGCCATAGGCACATACTGGCTTACTGTCTTCTTCGTAAGACAGGTGGCAGTGAACAAACCATATTACAACCCACGGTTAATACATTTTATAATCTAATATTGACCAACTGTGTGTAAGTTTCCATGTCTTTGACATGGATATACTAGGTGAATTTGAGTTGATTTCATTCAACTGGGATAGCTATACATATCAGCATTAGTGAATCAAGAGTTGATTTCATTCAACTGGTGTAGCTATACATATCAGCATGATGGAATCATACTTTCCAAATCGGTAACATCAGGAATATATTTATTCCAATGTAAAGGGACAACTGATTATTGTATCGACTCTCTAGATACAGGAATATAAAATACATGTTGCTGAATTACCTTTCAACATGTAGACTTGATACTTAACCACTAACATGGCAGAACTAAAGGTACAACTGGAATTTAACAATGCTTATTGTATCATGTCATACATCAACAGGAAATTGATGGACTGCTGAAAAACATGAAACAAGAACTATGCTAGTTAAAATCTTACAGGCTCTACCCTAACGGGAGACGTGTTTGGTGAATGGCAATAATCACTTGGATGAAGAACTCCAAAAATAACCTTCCCCAAACAATGCTCATTTCATGTTTGGGTTGGAGGGACACAGTGATTGGAGATAATCTGGATACCTATATTACATTCCACATTAATTTAATCTCACATCCGCTGGTTTATATGATTGGTATTGACAATTCTTCGGTTCTGTCATATAAACAGGATGATAGAAGTATAACAATGAAGTATGCATTTGAACACTTGGTTTCAACGAGTATCTATACTCCGGTTGTCAACAAAATGAATGAGTATTAACACCCGACAGTATACATAACACATGACTTCTGTGAGGTGTATGTTATTTCCGGAAATTCACAACCCACTGGTATATCCTATGGTGGGAAAGTACCACCTAGAGGAAGCATATTTCCTCGGTAGTTTACACATTACCATAAATGAGCACTACAGGTTGGGTAATGATGGACATCAGTTGGAGGCAATGATAGTCATAAGTTCCGCTAATGTCTAGCATTCATATTATTCATCATTTATACAACAATAATACAGATAATAGTTGCTCCAATGCAATTTTACAATGCACTAATATCGCAGAACATATGTTTCAGTGGCTTCAAAATTTCTCAAGATAATGGATGTTCTCCATCCACAACTTCTAGGCAAACACTGAGTCGCTTTTCAGCCATCTGTATATAAATTAACGATGTTTGGTTGTAGAAGATTGAACACCCACCATGCAGGAACTGACAGTAATTCTACAATAACTGGATATTTAAACAACTTATTTCATGTGCTCAGCAATAACATAGGCACACGTGCTAACACATTACAGGGCATCCCTGGTAAGAGCGGTAACTTTTCCACCAGTTTCCAACTGCTTTCGGTAATAGTTGACAATGACAAAGACACTAACTACATATTATTCTAATTTAGGAATAATTTTCTGTGGCAAGTAATTTGCAATATACAGTATGTTAGCAAGAAAAGTATATTCCTCAATAGAATTCACATAAGCAACAACCCGCCGACCTAGTAGTCGATTCTACCCATTTATTGACATGGACACGCTAAGTCATTGTTATGGAACAACATCACATTTTAAGTATTAAAATACGTTTTTTAAATAACACACTTACCTGTCCATGTCCATCAAAGCTCACTCCTTTCTCCCCGCTTGCAAGTGCTTTGTGCATTAGATTGCGCAAATAATTGAATGCACGGTGTATGTCATGTAGCGGTGCAATGTGAACTGGGATAGGGGGCTCTAGTGGTAGTGGGGGTCATCTCAAATCTTGGAGGAACTCTTAACTATATTGCGCACCTGTCGAATTATGCACGCGCATAACTCAATTATGGACAGGGACAGGTAAGTATGTTATTTACAAAAACGTATTTTAATACATAGAATTGGAGTCTAAGTGTGCGTGTGTGCGTGTGTGAGTGTGAGAGTGCGTGTGAGCGTGCGTGCGTGTGTGCATGTCCGATGTGTTTCTGTGTGGACACATCTTTCTTAATCCTAGGGAAGTATGTACTTTGTTATCTAGTCATGAAACCCAGTTTATTCGTGTGTATAAATAATTGCGTCCTTTGTGTGCGCTGCGTGTAATATCGCATAACATCAGGTTAGGTGAATCGTTTTTATGATGGACTATCAATGTTTAATGCGATTACGTTGGTGCACTATGCCGCCAATCCCTTGCTGCAGGATGAACGTCCACGGCACAACACAGTTTTTAGTGTACTTGTGACGTTTCTACCTGGGCTGGATATCGTAGTGTAGACAATTGCAGCGCAGTGCGTCTCAGTCCAGGCGTAGACAGTTGCAAATAAAGTTGTTCGACGAGATCTAGAGCATTTCAGTGCAGCGCTACTCCGAGAGAACCATCGCTGTTACTCTTGTGTTGTGAATTTAGTACAACTGACATGGTGTTTATATCATGCATGGTTGTTTTGTTTCGTCCATTCAGACTTACAGTTTACAAATACTTATCCATCACAATGACGCTCTTGTTATACCTTATCACCTCAGTAAAAGAGTCCCTGGTTTGTTGGCATTAATCAACTCTTGTATATGCTATGTCTCACCTGCCCCCGTGTTTCTCCCTTACCCGGATGTGAATAACGCTTTTTGTGTCATTGTTACCCACCAAACCGCCATAGGCATATTATTGTAATATTATTGTAATATTGTTACCGGCTCATTCAGGCAGAAATACTATCGGCTTCATGTCTACCTGAATTCAGATTGTGACAACTAGACAAGTAACAGCCGTAATTACCTTGCTCAGTTACATGCATCTGCTCTCATCCGTTCTGACACTTTCAGATCACTGCACTATTGTCGTATCCGGGTGTGCATGGATGACTTCATCTGTCAAGGACTTCCATACAAATGTAGCCATACGCGGGTCCGAGGGTCTGGGGGTCGTGCACCTTTGGATTGTGGCCGCGCTATGTCGCTGCACGAGAGTGGCGTAGACGTTCGGAAATTATAACGTCGCCGAGAAAAATGTTAAATAAAACCTCCCTCCGTCTTCGGACAGCGTAACAACGGAGTGGCGACAGCGGAATCTCGCTAAAACTCCGGCTCGGCCTACCTAATTTGAATCTTGTTTGGCTGCCAGTGGAGATTTTTGGCGAGCCTCAGGGGTGCAATTGGAGGTTTTGCACCTCATCCAAGACTACCCTCCCTCGATCCACCCCTGGTAGCAAAGACATTATTTTAAAAGAATTATGTTACTGTATTGAAAACCTAAATGTTCGTGTTACATTTAAGATCATTACAAAAATAGAAGGTCTACCATTAGTTGATAGGGGTCAAGTTGAAACTTGTGGTGACCTGTCCAGTGAGCGCGTTTTTTGGCAATGCGCCATGCGACACATGACTCGTAAAAAAAAAAACAATGCATGTTTTCAGTATTGTTTGTATAGAGGCCAAATTTGTCCTAAACACTAGTCCAATGAATATATACAATGTATCAGTGCAAGTAGGCTGCAGGAATTCTGGATGGGGGCTTAGTTTAAAAAGCTATGCATTTTGGGAACGGGTAGGATTCGGGTGTTGGTAATTTTGAGTTGCGTCTGTTTTGTTAAGAATTACGCAAACGATACTTTTGTATACAAAATGGGGGATAGATTTCAGTGCAACTTATTGAAAGATGGGACACATTCAGTGCTCAGGATTGTGGGGTTGTTCCCTAAGATTGAATTTATATATATTAATTGGCACAAACGTGGCTTTACCTGAAGAATTCATTTCCGATGGAAAGCCGGGCAACTCAGCTAGTAGGTCCTATGCATACCATGTATCAATGCACACTGGGCTATATTCTTCAAATTGTGGAAAAACGCCTGGTCCGACAATAAGATATATCGCGCTTAAATTACTGGATGAACCAAGTTTATTGCAAACTCATGTGGATGCCTATTATGGCTTTCTCCTGGAGAAATTAGGCAAAATAAATCATTTGGAATATATGAATACAATGGAAGGAAAACACACTGATTTTTTATTTACGTAGTAGCAGTTTCGTATCAGTGCCATGACATTATTTTTATCACGATCTGTATAGACCAGGGTCTACGTCTTGTCAATTCCATCAACCCCTTTGATATAATTAACAGTCACAGTATTCGGGCGAAAAGTACAATACTTTACGTCCCGAATTTAATGTAATTGCCAAAGTCGTTCGTATGCCAACGCAAACACCGACAACATGCCAAGTAAAATCGAAGCCATTCTCAAAGTCAGTGTACACGTCACATTATGCAGTGCAATTTTATGTTATACAGAACATACAAAAAGCGAATAAGGCAAACATGTCGTTAACTGTAGAGAATGGAAATCATGTCGATCGGGCCTGACATCATCAACTTGCAATATGGCAGCAACCGCGATCACAGAAAGGGCTGTGAGTAAAAGTAGGATTCCATATGTACGGAAATGGCATGCGAATGCGGCAAGAGCAAAACAATTAATATAGTGCCCAATGGAAACTATTAGAAATAGTTCCGTAAGTACATAGGCGGATGAGTTTTGTCATTGTGATGCGGATGTGGCAACTTCTATCGCTCCATGTAGCGATTATGATGTATGGCTTATTCCGCATACCGCGTCCGTACGCGTGTCTGTACACGTGGAATCCTAACTTAATACACTGGCACCGAACAACGATGAAACGATGGCTCTCCGCATCCTCGTCAAGTTGGACATCCTCGTCAACTGAAATAGAGTCGATCCCTACCATCTCGTCAACATATACACGTCACTCGTCAGATCGGTAATTAAGCATGCCTGCCGGATGTAACACTCGAGGTTAAAGAAACAAACTAGGTAAACGTTCAAAATGTTCTGACACAAAGGTACGTATGACATGTTTAATGAATCTTACATCGATGCTTACCTACCAAGCGCTTTCTGACCGGGTACGTTTCGTTTCCTTGAACACAAAATGCTCTAGTCACAAGCTGCACCATCTTCCTATTCTCCAAACTTCATACACAACCGGCACATATTCTAAACACTGTGTCTCAGTGTAACTGCATGATTCAAGAATAATTATATAGTTTATCACTCGCTGTAATAATGGCTGTCGTTTGTAGACCACGAAATGGTTAATCATAATAGGCCATTGTCAGAACTAGTGTTCCAAAAAAAATATGTTAGGAACATATTCCTGCAAGCCACAACAATTAAATGTGCAATATAATTAATTAACGAGCACGAATACATTTATTTCAGACAAAAAACTCAAATACAATTGGTACATATAAATAAAAAATACATAGCTTTTAAAAGTAGATAAATTAGGCACATAAATACATACAAAATAAAAATAAAATAAGGTAATACGTTAAATAAAATAAACAAATAAAAAAACGTAATTAAATAAATACGTAAAACATTATATAAACTCGCCGTTTTACAAGACAGATATTTGAACTAATTGACTGAACTTGTCATACAACAAACGAATGAATTTTTTTCTTTGCTATATCGCTTTATGACCTACATCACATTTACGAAATTCGATCTCATAAAAACGAACAAAAGATACCGCCTATCATCGGTTATCTGGCATCCCATTGTTACAATGAACTTCAATGGATTATTTCTCGTGTGTATATTTTTTGGGTCATGCATACCTTGTTTTTGTCCTGCTGTGACGTAGATCCGACGGATTATGCATGAGCTTGTATTACCAAAATCGAACATAACAATAATGTTCATCATCTGCGTTACCTGATACGCCGTGTTGTTTCGTTCGCTGCTCTGCGTTTTGAGTGACGTACACCCAATTATCATGTTGGTGACCAGCAATCTTTGGCTGAAAAGCACGGGATCATTGTAGTACTGTCGAGTCAACTTATCGAATTAAGAAAAAGTCAATTACAAATCATGTTCCGATTTAGCACTTGTTCGCAATGTGGAGTTTTACAAATACCAGTCTTGTTTACATGTAACACAGAGGAAAGATAAGTAAAGTCTCGTGTCAAGTTTCGGCACGTCAAGTCTCAAATCAATAATTAATCATATCTGTAATTTTCAAGGCAATTCCCCACAGATACAACTTGTGTTCACCTTTCAAATAATAATTCCAAAACACTGATGTTTACCGTTCAAATAAAAATTCCCAAATCACTTATGTTTATCGTTCAAATAATAATTCCCATATCACTCCTGTTAACCTGTTAAAATGAAAAGTCAAGTCACAATAGAACACACTGTTCATTGCGCTTCGTATCTGGTGAAATACTAAAGATACGCGGCCACTTTAGTAATTATATTATTTATTACGATTATGATTAAAATCATATGTGTCTGTGCACGACATAGTTACATTAGTTGTTTCTGACTGGTAGACGAGGTCGTTTCTGGGTTGGGTTGGATCGTATTGGAGATTAGCGACGTCAAGTTTGAAGTCAATAACGTCCTAATTCAATTCAAGTCTGCAGTCATCTACTTGAATATCATATTCAATCGCCATTCGTGACACTGGGCGACTTGAGTCGTACAATTCGAAACAACAGGCTTGATGAATAATGACAGTTCATGCAACAGGTTGCACTGGTTATACAGTTACCAGTTCTACCGCGCAACACAAACACAACTGCGTAGGACTCTCCTGTCTTTTCGAAGAATCTAGATTCCGTTCACTTCACATTATACCAATTAATTCTGGTTTCACAGAAACCGACAATCGACGATATAGTTCTATACAGTTGCGTCAGTACTTTAACGCAGTATGGCTGTTTGATTTCTAACACTGCTTATTTGTTCTTTGAACAGTATACGCCTGCCTACGCTCCTGTGCAGTGCAATAAATTACCGAATCCCAAACAAAGTACACCATTATTCTCTTTTTTATTTTGACAAGACTACCAACGCCGCCTTGTTACGTTGCGTTCGTAATAATCATGACTAATATCTCCGGCGCAAAGTAGTTATGCAAATTAATCTCGTCATCGGTATGAGCACATTAATTGACTTATTAATATTATCATTATTATTATTAAATATATTCAATAGAAACCCGAGCATTTGTGTGAATGGAATTGAGATGTGATATCCCATAGTTATATTGAGAAAATAAAAAATTCCATTCGTGTTTGATGTACATTACTAACCAACGCTGCTAAGAGGTAACGATAACCTACCAAAACAAGAAAAACAATCTCAGTGTTATAGCAAGCATTAACAGTAACTATGTACCTGTGAGCGAATATTCCTTGTTAAGGAATGAAACCCTGAATAAAAAAGACTTTTGGTTGTGGAGAGGCGAGCATACGAGATAACAAACTCATTCTTTAGTTCATCATCATCATCATCATTGTGCAGCCGTAGGGTCCCTTGGCTGGGCAAAGGATTCAGTATGTCGTTTCCAAATCTGTCTGCCTTGCGCTATCCTCTGCCAGATGGTGCCCTTCCAGTATTCGTCTAGTTCGACTCGCCACCGCAAAATTTGACGTGATCTAGCGACATCAATGTCACTTTAACTGCAGGGCTATGACCGCACCAATTACAACAATACCTGTTCAATTCCTTGCGGGATATGATCTACTCAAATTCCGTGTCACCGCGGTCTGATACGATGCGGTCACATCAAGCTTGTTTATTGCATCACGTGGTTCGACGCTTCCATCGTGGTTAAAAAGGTGTTTGACGCGACGTCGACACGAGACAACGCGAGGGCGACGCGACAGAATGCAGACGCTTGTGTGTTGTCTTATGCTGGCGACGGCCGCCGTTGTGACGGCTGATATTTGCCGTGATCCCGTTTGCGAGTTCACGTTCGTCATACGTCGTGCGCGGTCGATGACGTACCGGGCACCCAACGGTAACCTGTACGATGTTGCGCTCAACGGTACACGTCTACAGGTGAGAATGTCTTAAAACCCATGTAAGTTAGACATTTAATACGCGGTCCTATCAACATTTTGTTTCAAACACATATGTAAGAGCGAACAATTGTTAGGAAGTTACTTATGGGCATATCAAGTCGGTGTAAGTAAAGTGTAATAATACTAATATTATACGAAAGCCTACTTGCTCCACGTTAGCAAATAAAATACGCTCTACAAATAGCTATACAGGTTACATGCCGAATCAGTTGCCAAATAGTTTTGTCATGGAAGAAACCACTTGTGCAGAGATAATCAATATCATTCAAAGTATGAAATCAAAATCAAGTACTGGGTTTGATAATATTTCTACACAACTGATGAAAATTACTATGGAAAGTATTGCCTTGCCCATGAGTGAAATTTTCAATTCTATGATTCAATCTGGTATATTCCCCAATAACATAAACATTGCCAAAGTGATACCTCTTTACAAATCTTGTGATGCCAGTTTGTTTCCAAACTACAGGCCCATCTCACTTCTACCAGCTTTCTCCAAAGTTTTTGAAAGACTGATCTATAACAGACTGTACAACTTTCTTGATAAGTATAACATTCTATTTGCATCCCAATATGGGTTTCGCGAACAGTGTTCAACTGAACATGCCAATCTGGAATTAATCGAAAGCATAGTTAATGTGTTGAACGACAAACATTATGCACTTGCTGCATTCATAGATCTAAGCAAAGCTTTTGACACTTTAGATCACAACATTCTGCTTGACAAATTATGGCTCTATGGAATAAGAGGGGCCCCACATAAACTTTTATAAAGCTAACTGGAACACAGAAAACAATTTCTTATAAATAAAGACTCTGTGTCTGAATATTAAAGTACAACATGTGGAGTATGATATGCCATTACCATCAAATACTGCTAATTTCATACTGTTTGCTGATGACACAAGTCTACTATTCAAAAGCAAAGATCTCAATAGTCTTACAACTAACGTTAATACTGCTAATTTCATACTGTTTGCTGATGACACAAGTCTACTATTCAAAAGCAAAGACCTCAATAGTCTTACAACTAACATTAATACTGCTAATTTCATACTGTTTGCTGATGACACAAGTCTACTATTCAAAAGCAAAGACCTCAATAGTCTTACAACCAACGTCAATACTGCTAATTTCATACTGTTTGCTGATGACACAAGTCTACTATTCAAAAGCAAAGACCTCAATAGTCTGACAACTGACGTTAATACTGCTAATTTCATACTGTTTGCTGATGACACAAGTCTACTATTCAAAAGCAAAGACCTCAATAGTCTTACAACTAACGTCAATACTGCTAATTTCATACTGTTTGCTGATGACACAAGTCTACTATTCAAAAGCAAAGACCTCAATAGTCTGACAACTGACGTTAATACTGCTAATTTCATACTGTTTGCTGATGACACAAGTCTACTATTCAAAAGCAAAGACCTCAATAGTCTGACAACTGACGTTAATACTGCTAATTTCATACTGTTTGCTGACGACACAAGTCTACTATTAAAAAGCAAATACCTCAATAGTCTCACAACTAACTGAACTAGTAAAGATTTCTCAATGGATAAGTGCCAACAAACTAAATGCATATTATTCCAAAACACTCAAAGTCAGTTACACAATCAAGTGGAAATTGTTCTACATGGTGATAAAATTGAAATTGTTGATCAGTTTAAATTTAAAAATTAAATAAAGGTATATGGATTGATAAAAACCTGAATTTGAAAAAAAAATGCAAACAAATTTCCCAAATATTAACAATAACTAACAAAATCAGGCCACTATTACAATCATGCACATTAAAACAAATATACAATGCATTAATTCAACCCCATTTGTCTTACGGCCTACTTGCATGGTACAGTAACATTTGTGGTAATGTAACCAACATAAATAGACTATTTAAGCTTCAAAAGAAAGCAGTACGTTTGATTCACAAAAGCACATTCATAGCACTTACAAATTCCATCTTCAAAATGTACAGAATACTTACGTTAAAAGACCTATTTATAATTCAAGGTGCTCAACTGTATGATAAAATAATAAAAAAGCAATGCCCTAAATTTCTTTCACATCTATCACAAGAAATAATTAAATTCACAATCATATTACCAGGCAAAACAATAAATTCATTTAAGTGAGATACGAACATAAATTAAAAAAATAACAGGGATTGTGTTACAAACTGCATACTATAATGTTGCATGTCTCAAATGTACTTAACCTATCATTAAATAGAAGGCACAACCTGAAAAAACTATTGTAAGTTCATTTTCCGAGGTGTGCCTACTAAGAAACTGCCACTCCTGTTTGAGGAATGGCATCTATGTCATTTCTTAATGTATTGTCTTAATTAAATTTCTCAATCTAAAACTGTATTGACATGTATTATACATACATAGTAGTGCAATATTTCATTGTGTTGATAAGTACTATATATTCACATCAATGCATTGTTTTTGTTTTTTTCTTTTATTTATTTTAGTTACATTTTATTTATCTTTATGGTTCTTTTAAATTTATGATGTATTTCATGTTTACTACAGGTAGATTATTATTATGTAGTATTTAGGGCGTCCAGTTGCTTCAACTAGTTTAGTTACTACTGGCGTCCTGGCATTCATTGTTACCACATGAACCTTGTTCTTTGTAGTATTTATGCCAATTAAATTCATTCATTTATTCATACTTGAATTAGACTATCAGATCTAGTTTCACAATAATGTAAAACGGTGTTTGCGAAGGTGTATAATTTCATTATAAATATTTTTATTTTTTATTTTACTCGTTGAAAGTATTTATGTTATACTCTTTGTATATTTAGGATGCATATTTAAAACGTTTCATTTGTTTCAATAACCAGTTTTATTGATTTGATGTTGAACATATGCATAGGTCGTATCAACGTAAATATATTTTACTCAAAGTCTGTTTTTAATATGGCACTTTCAGTCAATAATCACTAATCGAAACGCTTCGTTGTTGAGAAAGTAATACAAATACAAAATATGTGCACCAGCTGTTGTATTGTAGTTGGTTAATTTAACGTACAAAATGCTTATTTTGGGCGGACCGTTGCTAACGGTCACCCTCCAACAGCGGCCATATTTCCGTTGCATTAAGTGTGTTATCATGAAACAACCCCTCAAGAGCGACCACCTGAATAAAGTGACCAACTGACTGTTTTCACGACCATTTACCTCTCTGCATCGGCCATTTGTTGGCCGACAAACGCTATGTCTACGCAATATGAGCGCTTTATATTCACCCCTTAAAGTCACATTCTGACCTAAACTACCATTTAAACTGATGTTTGCAAGTACATGTACGTACAACATATACGATATGTTGTTAAATAGTTGTTGTTTTTTTATAAATCGCTAGCAAAGTCCGGCCAGCGGAAAAAAAACGTATGGCAAGGGGAAATAAGTGTTGGTCTATTGCGTCGTTTTATCTTACATTTGCGTAATGTATGAAAACAGATTACAAGCAGTTGAGGAAAATGATATGCAGTGCGTAGGGCATGTTGATTCACTAGAGATGTTTATTTAAATAATGGCCAACCTTTAACTATACTACCGACGTTTCTCAGTGGACACGACCATAACAATTATTGACTAATAATCTCGCGGAACAATGTGTGTTGAGTAAATGCACTTGGATTTCGTTAATATGATGTGCATTTATTTAATATAATAACATTGTTAACACACATACGTCTTCCATAATGCCGCATGATGGTTTTTGTTCACCTGGGCCACGCGTTCAGGCGGGGAGCGACTGTATTATATTTCCGCTGCGTTACGTTAAACAGCTTTTTAAACATCGACTTAATTAATATACGCTAATTACAAGTAATCACTCGCGGCGTGTGGCCTTGTCCAATTACTTGTGTTGCTTCGCCTCCTTTTCGTGCGATTATAGCTGCATGCAATTCGCAAAAGTGCAACCTGATATCGTAATAGAAAATGTAACACGCAAATCCCTACGTTGTCATTCTTCAGATAGTCGAAAACTCGTTCCGCAAGGCGAGCGAGGACAATCTAATTGGGACTTTCGTCGACCCTAATGACGTCTTTACCCTTGACGGGTTCAGGCGCGACCTTATTGTCGTGAATGACGCTTTCCGTGGACCGACCATCGAGGTGATGGAGGGAGCGCAGGTGAGTGTTCTTCTCCTGTTTGTTCCTGAAGTCTCTGGAGAAGCTGGCATCGATGTTGGACATCGACGTGTTGGCTTCGTCTATGATAACTCCGAAAGAAAATATTAAAAAAATAAAACAGGTAAATTCTTATACACCGCAGTATCCAGTTCTTAGGGTTGCTCAGAGCGCGTTACACTTTACTCCCTGGCAGACCTGTTCAATCGACCACCATTTCGACTTCTCTGAGAACCATTCAACCACGCTGCAATTAATGCATAAATACTATTCACACACAATTGTCCACTACTGTATATAGTCTTGGTCTTGAATGTGGAACTAGTTCATTCTAGTCTCATTCGTCATCAGAACAATTGGTAGAAAAACACAAACAAGTTTCCACTTGATTATATTTTAAAAGTAAAATACATGTCTGTCTGTCTGTCTGTCTGTCTGTCTGTCTGTCTGCCTGTCTTCTGTTTCTCTTACTCACTCACTCACCATCTCTCTCTCTCTCTCTCTCTCTCTCTCTCTCTAATTATCTCTGTATCTGTATCTGTATCTGTATCTGTATATGTCTCTGTCTCTGTCTCTCTCCCACGATTCCATTCATGTATGTATTTTCACCATTCTTTCCAAAACTCAGGTTGTGGTGCGCATCATCAATGACCTACTTACGGACGGCATCACGGTGCATTGGCACGGCATGTTTGTTCCCAACACACCATGGATGGATGGTGTCGGCTACGTCACGCAATGCCCCATTCCGCCGAACCAGAGCTTTACATATCGCTTCAAGGCCTTCCCGTACGGAACCCACTGGTAAGCAACGCAATACTATTTTCGTAACAGGATATCATAATTTATTGTGAACTGTAACATGTATCTGCTCTACACTGTAGATTCATTGTGTATTCACGAAATGTGTTAACCGTACTTCTTACAAAAATATTGTTCGTGGATACATGTTTTATCAGTATACAATTACATAATAACTATTTTTAGAAAAAATGTAATAAGAATATATTTTGATATAGTCTCACCCCGTGTAGCAAGCGCTAAAATACAAACTGTCTTCATTATGTCTAAAACAGGCATGACGTGGACCATTCAAAATTTAGTTTATATATATATATATACATATATATATATATATATAAATCAGACAACGTAAAACAGATTACTAAAAAAAAACCAATGTTTTTGTTTTTATTTTTTGTTTAGTTTATATATATATATATATGTGTGTGTGTGTGTGTGTGTGTGTGTGTGTGTGTGTGTGTGTGTGTGTGTGTGTGTGTGTGTGTGTGTATGCATGTATATATATGTATATATATATATATATATATATATATATGTATATAGGTAATAGGAGCCACCAGAAAATATGGGCGACTTCCATAACTCAGATATGATACACCAAATGTTGTCATCTGGCGATTACTTACTGACTTAAGGAAGGTTGCGGAATACGCGAGCAAAATTTGCAATGGTAAGACGACAACATTTTGAAATATTTCCGTGAATAACAAAATTTCTTACGATTTCCGCATGTTGAATGAATCCATATAGATCAAACATGTGTAATCTACATCAATATGAATGACGTTTTTGGTGAGTTTATTATCGTGCCAGTCTGTCTCATGGGCAATATCGTAACCATATAGAGTAAATTCCCCGGCCGTAGGAAAAAGGGGACTGGATTACCTTCTGGGCAATATGAGCTTCATGCAGTTAATTTAATATGAACATATGCTCATATTACCATTGATGGTTCATATAACAGAATACTATTTGTGTATTTTATTACGGATTTTTTAAACAAGATATGTTACCTTTTAATTAATGGAGATCTATCTCATTCTCATACAGTTGTCGGTGATAGTCGATGTGTATGCAGTGAATGTGACTGAGACGGTGGCATAGATTACATAGTTGGGTCATTCCATGAGAATTCAACCAAAATTTGTGACATTTGATGCACTAACCTCTTAATTTTTAAAATAAATTATTTAGATTAGAATCCTTAGTAGGATTTGCAAGTAGTCAAAATTTGAGTGTCTTACCTCCAGTAGTTTTCAATATATGGCAGTATAAAATGTAGAACTGCTGTTTTGTGATGACATTTAAAATTACAATTATCCGTATTGTACAAATTACTATATCTTGAATTAATCAACCTATACCAATATTGCCTGAGGAATTATTCTGTGCAGTGTGTAAATTACATAACCATGGTTAGAATATACATGCAGTTGATGGTTAATTTGCATTAAGCTGATAAAATATCACGATTTGCTCCATGAATCACTTGCGAGAGGGTTTTCAGACATAGCTTAGTTATAAGTTGTATACGTTTTGCATTTATGTATCGCATTGTTCATATTAGAGCAACATGACATGTGTAGTTGTCGTAATAACTATTCTATTCAGATGCAAAGATACTACGTTGTTACATTTCCTTAACAAAATTTAATTTCAGACGCACAAAATAATGTGGTGTAGAAAATATTGTTATGTAGCTTTACTACGCACAAGACACTCACATAGCACACGTAATATGCTCAACATCTTTCCGTGTTTCCTTCCTACACAAAAAGTGGCTATCAATATGACTCTATTGGGTACCTCAAATTAAAACTTTTAAATATATAACTTGATTCTGTATGGATTAGTAATTAAAACCTGTAGTCAAGTTTGATTCACTTGATATGCACATTGTGATGCAAACATACAACCAACATACTTTATTTATGTATTTAGCTCACAATCTACGTCTAATATCCTTTTCGCAGGTGATTTGTTGAATAAAGCTGTGATTGTCTCTTGAGGAAACATAAACACACTGTAATTAAGGTGTTATTATTAGGGATATAAATTTGAAAAACTGTAAAGAAGTTGAGGTTCCTGGGGTACCACAGTTAGTTTGTCGTGACTGAGATTTATAATCAAGTAGGGCTACTAGTACTTTTCCACAAAGTTAAAGTATAGTGACTTGTTCTACAAGTTATTACTGCCTCTACAGCTAGGTTAATGCTGCTACTATACGCATTAAGTCGTCAATGTAGTGTCAAGTATCACGACAGCACGCATTCTGTATTTGATTTGTCGATGAACAGTGAAGTTTGTCACTTTTTAATTGACCATTAAATTTATGTATGACACAGGTATCATATTTCTTCATGTTTATGTTTGTATGAGGTAACCGAAGTTTTAAATAAATATAGTAAGGTTGTTCATGAGTTCGGTTGTGCGTGCGTGTATGTGTGTGCGTGTGTGTATGTGTGTGTGTGTGTGTGTGTGTGTGTGTGTATATGTAAGTGTGTGTGTGCGTGCGTGTGTGCGTGTGCGTGGTGTGTGTGTGTGTATGCATGCGTGCATGCGTGCGTGCATGACTCTTGCATTGGTTGAGGCTATGAACCGAACCTTCCCCTATGTTTGTATGTTTGCATTCCGCCAACTTTGAAAACGACCTCCCTACATACCCGACCATAGGTACCACGACCACTTCTCCAACACACGTATCGACGGTCTGTTCGGCATGTTGATTGTTCACCGAGAGCTGCCCAAGTTGCCAGAATTCATTGTTAGTGTCCAAGACTGGTATCACGTCCCGGCCGGAGAGGCCGACCGCTTCAGCCCCAATCGGTTGGCGCATGTCGGCACCGGGGAGGCATACACGTCGGACGAGGACCGAGACATGGCCATCGACAACAGCGAGGTGACGATGCGCAGGTATAGTGAAAATACACACTTGTTGCCTTTCACGAAATCATTTTCAGCAAAACAATAATGACAAATGTTATGCAAGTTTTCATTCGACATTGTGCGGTTGGAAATCACCAGAATGCGACATATACAGGAAACGTATTTGCATATAGATAAGATAGCTCACGTTTTATTAGCAACCCAGCTGAGTTGGAATCACAATGTACTATCGGTAGAAGAAATATTTTAAACGTCACACAACAGTATTATACACTCGTTTTTGTGGCATTGAGTCATAGACGAAGAGAACATTATTATTTATTTCATAATTCATGCACATGGTGTGTCACGTGTGTGCAGTTGAAGCGACGGTCAGATATCAATTTGCAGTGGCGTATACATGCTGCAGTCGTCATGACGTTGCTCCAGGTACGACGGGAGTCTGATCAACGGAAGAGGTCGTTGGAAGGACCAGCATGTTCCGCTGACGATGTTCAACGTCACTTCCGGGAAGACGTATCGTTTCCGCACGGCAAACACGGGCTGCGAGAGGGCCTTCTTGGTAAGCGTCGACGGTCACAAGATGCGAGTAGTCGCTTTAGAAGGCGTAGACACGGCTCCCCTTTCAGTCGACTCGTTCATCATTTTTCCCGGCGAGTCGCTTGACTTTGAGATGGAAACCAGCAACCACGGCGGTCAGTACTGGATGCGGGCTGTCACTTTGCGAGTCGGCAAGGGTCGCGACCCGCAACCGGACGGCATCATCAACGGCGTCAAAGCCATCGTGCGTTATGAGGACGTCACCGGCGATGTTGAGCCGACGTCGAGGCCAAGGGATTGTACCAGAAGACGTCCATGTCGTGTCTTCAACTGTCCATTCGGCGGGTACCCAGACTCCGAGCACAAAATCTGTCTTAAGGTGTCTGATGCTCACATCGATGTGGCGAGCGAAGACTTCCAAGCCGAATACGGCCTCAATGAGAAACCGGCAGTCGTACACTTCCTCAATTGGAACGGCATCGTTGGCTCGTCGATGAACGCGCGGCGCTTCGTCTTCCCGAAGATGCCGTTTTATCTCGGCTATCAAGTGAGTTTAAATTATCTGATCATCCCAACGCAGATCTTGTGGCAATATAGTTGTGGACAAGGCGATGGATTAATAACATCTATCGCCTCCATAATCCAATCACTAGATTATTTCTATAAAATTGTTCGCTCCTCTGAATGTGTTTCATTTCTTCCGTGACCTCGTTGTTTTTCTTCATGTTCTTCTGTTTGTTGCCTGCGGCATATAGTCTGTCTAGTAAGTTAGACTATCTGATCTTCCATATTCCACATTGATCTCCTTCATTGCCCAATTAGCAAATTATTGATATCAATGTTTTCTCTCCTCCGAATTGCATTCAAAACTCGTTGTTTTATTCGGGTTCTTCCAATTATTAACTGGTCTATCTTTCACTGTGAACAGTTAAAATGTTGACCAGCATTCAGAAAGAGGTAATTTCTTTAAAACTTACATTAAGCACATAACAATTCTCTTTTCGAATAAACAACCGGTTCAAAGTATTCGGTAAACGATTTTAGTTATTCTAATTAAGATCACGTTCCTTTGACAGGATCACATCGTGCCGTGCGACGACAACGAATGCGATGCCAACGGCTGCAAGTGCACAACCATTCTCGATCTGCCTTACAACGAAACCATCCAGATGGTGTTCACGAACTACAACCCGATCAACACCAACGACCTGGAACATCACCCGATCCACATGCACGGCCACAACTTCGCCGTGCTGGCCATGGGCTACCCGAACTTCGACAGCGCCACCGGACGTTACGTCAGCCCGAACACTGACATCGAGTGCACCAACAGACTGTGCTCGAAGCCAGCTTGGCGCAAAGGTCGTGAGCCGGCCTTGAACCTTGTTGACCCGGCCGTGCGTGACGTCGTCATTGTTCCTGCCGGCGGCTATGTCGTCGTCAGGTTTCGCACGATGAATCCAGGGTTCTGGTTATTCCACTGCCACCTGGAGATGCACACCATGGAAGGAATGGTTGTCGTACTGAGGGTGGGAGTCGACCGTATTTCACGGCTGCCCAGAAACTTCCCGACATGCAACGTGTTCGACTGGACATCGGAGGAGTTCGAGTGGTACCAGCGACCGCCGGCGGTGACGTCGCTGCCTCCGACGGCGCCAACTCACCTACCAGTCGATGGTAAATATCTTGTGATTGTTGTTGCCGCTGCTGCTGCTGCTGCTGCTGCTGCTGCTGCTGCTGCTGCTGCTGCTGCAGTTGTTTCTCCCTGCTTCTGCAGTTGGTGCTTCTTCTCCAGCTCATGCTGCGGTAATAAATTGCAGTTACAGTTTTATTATTACTATTGCATAACATCTCAGCATCTCGTTTGCTGATTGTGTACTCCGTACATTGACGTAATTTGTCCGTGTCAACTCAACAGAAGAAGACTCTAAACACATACACGCACTCGCACACGCGCACGTGCAAGCACACGCACAAGCACACGCACGCGCACGCACACGCACACGCACACGCACACGCACACGTACACACACACAGACACGCACACATACTCACATACACGCACACGCACACGCAAACCCAAACCCAAACGCAAACGCGCACGCATACACACAAGCACACACCCAGCAATATATATACGTATGAGTTATTGATGTTCCGACTTCCGCTGGAAGGAGAAAAGCGGAAGGAGATCATGTGCTTCACGTTTGACAACGGTTTCACGGGGACGTCAGGCGAGTGGGTATCGAGCTCGGGAAAGGTTGGCCTCGTCCGCCGTGACTGCGTCTCCGGCCTGTGCGCCTATTTCCCCGGCGCCAACTCGCGACTCGAGGTACCCCGGTTCAACGCCGCCTTCGACGCGTGGAGCGAGTTCTCTCTGAGCTTCTGGTTGAAGAATCTACAGGAAGGGCCGAGTGTAGTGATGACGAATGGAGACTGCGACACGGGAGACGCGCCGTCGTTGTTTGTATACGGCGGTTGGTCGGGGCAGCTCAAAGTAGGAATGAGGGCCAGAGGCGGATTCGTGGCAACCGCTACCGTGCCCATTGTAAGTGGAGAATATCGTTTTATACTCACAAAAAACATGTGTTGTGTAGCATACTAGTTGTGACAATGTTGTTAGAAAGGCACTCAGAGATAATAATATCAGGACTATATTACTCTCCACAATGTACATGTGTTTTTTACTGTACGATACATACATACTGTGTCTGTCTCTCTCTCCCTCTCGCCCCCCCCCCCTCCCTCCCTCCTCTCTCTCGCTCTCACTCTCT
>CM034539.1:37976518-38209018 GCA_020002185.1 Paraescarpia echinospica
TGGGAAACCTACTTATAAAAAACGTGATTGATGAGCGATGCAATTTGATACTAATTGGATGAATGACAGTACACTAGAGAGATGCCACCTAGCGGTGAGTGCGGAGAGTATTTTAGTCCTAGCGATCAACGCCGTACCTAGAGCGCGCTGACGTAAGCAATAATGCATTTAATAATAAAGTATATAAGTTTAGTTTCGCACTTTATAACCATGCTAAAGTATATAAGTTTAGTTTCGTTTTTATAACCACGCTAAAGTGAAGTGGACCACCTATAACTGGGGTAGAGCTGACGTAAGCAATACGTTGGGGTAGGAGTTGTGCTGACGTAAGCAATACGCTAACCATTGTGTATTAAATAAACGGACCACTTATAACTGGGGTAGTGCTGACGTAAGCAATACGCTGGGGTAGGAGTTGTGCTGACGTAAGCAATACGCTAACCATTGTGTATTAAAATCATTGTATAAACGGACCACTTATAACTGGGGTAGGAGTTGTGCTGACGTAAGCATTACGCTGGGGTAGGAGTTGTGCTGACGTAAGCAATACGCTAACCATTGTGTATTAAAACCATTGTATAAACGTTGAGATGTCCCCGTATGTGATGTTGACAGCAAGAGGAGCGACGACGACTGCTGCAGCGATAAGGGCTGCTGCCCTACTGGTCTCTGACCCCTGGATGACAGCATAGCTGGCTAACGGCGTTGTTCTGGTGGACGGATTAAAACGAAAGCAATGCGTTTAAATACGTCTAGTCGTGGGATTATCAAATGCATAAATACACTAACATTCAGTAGGGTGTTTATGCATTGAAAATTGACGCGTGAAAACGTGAGTAGTGACTGGAATATTTATTAATATGGCAGCGTTCGCTCGCGACCGACGGGTTGGTGCCTGTCGGTCGCGGCCGGCGGAAGACCGAAGCCTTCCCGCCGATAGAGTTCTGGAGGCGTAACTGTTCTCCATAGACCGTTAGGTTGCTTCATCAGAAACACGCGCGCTAAATCGGGAACGATTTCATCGTCATCGTCACTGTCGTAAGCTGCTGCTGCTGCTGTGACATCCGGCGCTGTTGTGTCATTGGAAGCCGGCGCACGGACGGTCGGCGTGACCCTACATGTTGGTATCGACTTTGTCGTCGACGCGTCGGGGAGGCCAATCGCCCTACGCGGGCTATATTCGCCCCTTGTAGGCAGTCGGATCGGTCTATGAAATAGACAAAGGATGAATAAAATGAGTGAGATAGTAAATACTGTCTTGGTAAAATACATTGTTTAAATAAAATGTTTAAACGGTAAAATGCGTACTAGTATGCATTAAACAACAATAAAAACGTGCATTTAAATAAAATACATGTTTAACAATAAAAACATGCATTTAAATAAAATGCATGTTTAACCGGTAAAACTAGTGAAAACGTGCATACTAGTAAAACATTTAAATAATAAAAAACATAAATAAAATGCATGCATGCAAAACTAGTGAAAACATGCATTACAACAATAAAAACGTGCATACTAGTAAAACATTTAAATAATAAAAACATGCATTTAAAAAATTCATGCATGTAAGCACTGTTTAACAATTTAAATAAAATGTCTTACCGTGTTTTCGTTGGGGCCATGTTGTGAGAGCGATGGGTGGAGACGACGTGTTTGCGTGGTTGTAAAATCGTGTATGAAATGTGCGCGTCGTGAAAACACCGGCGGCGGCGCATGACACTACGACTGATTTTGATTGACACGTGAACGGAGAACAAAGGGATTTTTACAAACGTTAAACGAAACGTTAAAAGTACGAAATTAAACGTTATATACGATCACTGGAGGATCAGGAAACACGAGATGATTGTATATTAGAGAAATTTGCGGTAAAAGTCACATTTGACGATGAATGCACTGACGTGAACGTTAGCTTTTTTTCCTAAAACAAATTCCTCGGAGAGTAAACGGAATGCGTTAAGCGCACATGTGTGACATCTGTTGCGCGTGACTTAACGAGTTGGAATGTGAACGGAGAACAATGGATTTTACAAACGATAAATGAAACGTTAAAAGCGCGAAATAAAACGTTGTATAAGATCGCTGGGGGATCAGGACACACGAGATGTATAGATATTAGGGAAATTTGCGGTAAAAGTCACATTTTAAGATGTATGCACTGACGTGAACGCTAACTTTTTTCCGAAAACAAAATGCCTGGGTTGGATGAAGTATGCGCAACGATAATTGAAAAAAAGATAAGGATATGAGTGAAGTGTGCATGCGCGTTATAGTGTAGACAATGACATTTCAAAAACAATAAACGAAACGTTAAAAGCACGAAACTAAACGTTGTATAGATTCTCTGTGGAGTCAGGACACGCGAGGTGCATCGATATTAGAGAAAATCGATGTAAGGAGAGATTTAACGGCGAATGTACCGAGGTGACCGGATGCTTTTTTTTCGAAAACAAAATGTCTGAAATGTACGAGGCACTCACACTGATAATTGAATATTAGGGTGAAGTGCGCATGCGTGTTATTTGGAAAAGGTATATAACGGCTGAGAAAATGTTATATTGTATGACGCCGAACTTCTAACCGTGTATTCTTTATACAGAGCAGCAAGCAGCAGACGTTCTTCCGCAACATGGCCGATGAAAGTCAACAACAACAACAAACAAAAAGCCGAGGGCGCCGCGTAAGCAGTCGATGAAGGCGGCGGCCAGCAGCAGTCAACCTTCGACCAGCAGCAGTCAACCTTCGGCACTGATTGCAGCCTTGTCAACGGGGGTGTCACCGCCCGTTAAGCGTCCCGTTACGCTGATCGCGGCTCCGTTGACGGTCGGTCGAAAACGGAGCGCCGAAGAGGCACGCTTGGAACAGCCCGATGAGACGGCAGCGCAGCCCCCGGTCCTGTCGCGGAGCGGATCGATGGAACGCGATTCGACGGCGTCGACACGCGCCACAGCGGTGAGTCTGAGACATCTGAACTGCGCCGTCAACGGCGTATATAGAATCCTGTCACCCGTTACGATTGAGGCCGTCTCGTACAAAGGCGAACCCGGCACCACCTATTTGGGATGTTCCCGTTGTCGGCGAAAATTACAGACAAACAAAGACAGGGTCCTGATATGTCGAACGCACGGAGAAGTGTTTGTACCGAAATATTTCTTCGCGTTGCGTGTGATGGTGAAGGACGGCGAGGAGGACGAAGATGAGCTTTGGCTTACGTTGTTCGATAGCCAAATGTCTAATCTCGTCGAGTTCACGGCCGAGTACCTGACGGAATTGAATGAGGAGGATCTCCGCGATACCGTGCTCGAGTTAACCGGTACTAAAGTGGAGATTAGTGTGCGGAAGACGACTTGGAACGGGGACCCCTCGTATACAGTCCGCACACTAAAAAGATATGACGACGACGATGACTAATGTTGTTGTTGTTGTGTTGTTTGTAGGAAGAGGAGGAAAATTGGCCGCTACTGGTAGATTTATTGAAGCACGCCAACGAACGACAACGAATGAGAGATCGTCAGGGGCTGGAACTAAGCAAGCAGAGCTTTGAACTATTAGCCGAGTCGGCCGAACAATATATAAAAGCGTTTTGGTTGGCCTATGAAGCAAGCCTATTTCGTAGTAGTTTGATGTACGAACAGTTGTGCTTTATGTGCTTTAGGAAGTGCGCTGCGTACTCCAAAAAATGCTTGCGAACAACGAAAGGATTCGCGCTCAGTACGACGAGGTTGCAACGTTCGTAAGAACATTGTTGGAACGAGGTGTGCCGGCGGGATCAGTGGAGGAGAAGGAGGAGGATGAGAACTAATAATAATAATAATATGTTGTAGGACGCTCTGATGCAACACGCCAGACGTGAATGTATGAGCGACTTCATACACGCGTTGCTGACGGTGATATCACGTAAAGAGTAGAACTGCTTTGTGCTGTAGGGTAGTGGCGGAGGAATACGTGACGTTCACGTATTGGACGCAATAATTGAGGAGGCGCTGGGACCCCGAACGCGCCCCCCTCCACCGACGTATAACGACAGCCTGGCGACGATGGGACCGTACTGGAGCGTATCGGAGGAGCTGGGGACATGTCGGCAACTCGTCGTGCCGAGCCGGAGTCAGTTGATCGTGCGTTACGAACGACTGGCGATGGATCTCATCGCCGAGACTATCGGGGAAATGGTCCTAGAGAAGGCACGAGACCATTGCGGACTATGCGAGTCAAATGAAGGCTGCCCCTACGTTCACATGTCCGGCTATCGCGCGGGGCGGCCGAATCGCGTCTACATGCAACGTTACGTTAAGCCGGGGTGTATCGTGACGCGGCACTTCAACGAGGTCATGGAAACATTCCTACGACGATCACTTATTCCGTGTTTTACGAGACTAGTCCATATTCTAAGCGAAACGACGGTGACGATTTCTTCCGGTGATCAGCAGCCGCAAACGGGCCGTGCAGGAGAATTGTATTTGGTCCAATTCGTATCCAACTGGTTGTTGGGTACGAATTGGCGAGATTACATGAATCGCGTGCAACTGGAGTCGGCCGTGCACACGTACGTGCAACGTCGGAGCGGACTTGAATGAACGAACACTAGTAGAATTTGCTTGCTATCGAAACGAAGGCTTCACACTGTTGTAAAAGTACCGAATAAAACGTTGAAAATGTTCTTTCCGTTTCCGAGTTGACTAGTTAGAAAAATTACCGCTCAGTTAGAAATCCCGCTACACACCACCGCTAGGGTTAGTTAGCACACAGTTAGAAAAAACCACCGCTAGTTAGAAAAATCCGAGTTACCTAGTTAGAAATCCCGCTACACACCACCGCTAGGGTTAGTTACCACACAGTTAGAAAAACCACCACACATTCTTCCCGCTAGGGTGTACTTACCACCAGTTACCACACAGTTAGAAAAAACCACCGCTAGGGTTAGTTAGAAAAACCACCACCACCACCACACATTCTCCCCGCTAGGGTGTACTTACCACCACCACCGTCACCGTCGTCGTTATAAATAGCGACGGTCGAAAAATATTCATTAGAGAGAATGCCACCACCATCGCCATGGCAATGTCCGAGATGTCGGCGCTATTTCGCGACGCGGTCGATGTTAGAACGACACGAAGCGCTAGACTGCCCAAAAGTGCGAGATTGCCCAAAATGTGGCAAGCTATACACCACGCGTTACGCTATGCTACGACATCTGAGGCTGCAGTGTGGTCGTTCGTTGCCACCCGAATCAGTGGAGGCCGCCGCCGCCGCTAGCGCGCCGTCGCCCGACGATCTACAGCGTGTCGTAGACGAGCACCGGCGTAGCATAGAGACGTCGGTGGCGCGCGGCGTCATACAGTCGCGTTACAACTATCGTATGACCGCCTGTACGAGTACGCGCGTACTCGAACCGCGTCTGAGGGAAATGTTTCGCGCGCAAAAGAACGCGTTTAAAATTAACGTTAGTTATGGTTTTGTATTACGCCACAAGGTGTCGGGTCGGTACCGATATTTTCATTCTTCGTGTAACTGTTGCGGACGCCTCCTCGAAACACCCGCCCTAGTTACCGATAGCCGTTCATTCGAACGATTCCTCGACGCCGTGCGCACTACCGACGTACTGCAGTACGCCATCGCGCAGCGTCCCGACTCGGGATGGATCGTCGAGCTCGTAACTAACGCCACCTACTTCGTGAACGTCATCATCAATCATCCTATCGGCTGCGTTGGCGTGACGACGCTTCCCGCCTACGTGCGCTTCAACAGATCCATCGTGTCGTTGACGAACGATGTTCGAGGCGCGCCCTACGACGATCATCTGTGTCTCTTCCGATGCATCGCCCTTCACCTGCAAGGTCACCGACGAGGTCAAAGTATCCGTCATACGGACCGTTTAACGAAAGACGCTAAACGTCTGTACGCGCGATATCGTCGCGACACGGCGACGACCTCGAACGATGGCGGCGTGCGCCTGAACGAACTGGATCGCGTGGAGACGGTTTTCGGCATCAACGTCGTCGTCTATCGTCGACTGACGAACGACGTCGCCGAACTAGTCCGTCGATCGCTCGAAGCGCACCCCACGACGCTGAACGTCAACCTGTACGAGTCGCACTTCTCGTACATAAGCGATCAGCGCGCGTACACGAAAACGTACAAGTGCGGGAAATGCGGCAGCGTCCTCTGGCGGAGAGCGCACAATTTACGACGTCACGAAGCGACGTGCGAAGGCGGCGTTCGTCACGTGTTCCCCGGCGGCGTCTACCGACCGACGGCGTCCGTATTCGAGCGGCTCGACGACGAAGGCATCGACGTCGGCGACGACGACCTGCGCTACTACCCGTACCGCGCGACGTTCGATTTCGAGTGCTATTTCGCCGATAACGATCTGCCGACGGATAGCGACAAATGCCGCTGGATCGCGCGACACGAACTGCTCAGCGTGAGCGTCGCGTCGAACGTGCCCGGTCACGAAGCGGCGCGCTGTTACGTCACGACCGGCGATTCGTCGGAACTCGCGCGTCGCCTCATCGACGACCTGGAAGCGGTGAGCGCGACGGCGTGCGCGATTCTACGTCCCCGCTACGACGCGACCTTCGAGGCACTCGACGCGCTCGACGCCGACTGGCGGCGACGATGCAACGACGACGCCGACGCGTCACCGTACGCCACACTCGCCGACCGACTGTGGACGTACCTTCGACAAATGCCCGTATTGGGATTTAATTCGGGTAAGTATGACTTGAACGTCGTCAAAAAGTACTTGACCCCCCTGCTCATAACCGACGACGCGCAGCACACGTCGTCGGCGTTTACCATTAAACGTCAGAACAATTACATGTGCCTGTCGACGACGACGTTGAAGTTCCTGGACATAACGAATTACCTCGCGCCCGGCGTTAGCTACGATCGCTTTCTGAAAGCGTACGGTTGCTCGGCAACGAAGGGCTACTTCCCGTACGAGCACATCGACGCGTTGTCGCGTCTGGACGAAACCGCCCTGCCGTCGCGCGAAGCTTTCTACAGCCAGCTGAAACGCGAGGGAATCTCCGCGGAGGCGTACGAGATTTGCGCGACGGCGTGGCGCGACGAGGGCATGACGTCGATGCGCGATTTTCTTGTGTGGTATAACAATCGTGACGTGGCGCCGTTTCTCGAGGCCGTCGATCGCCAGTTCGCCTTCTATCGGCGCCGACGTATCGACATGTTCAAGGACGCCATCAGCGTACCGGGGTTGACGTTGTTGTACCTGTTCAACGACCTGCCGAAGTCGATCCATTTCTCGCTCTTCAACGAGCCGAACAAAGATCTGCACCGTCTGCTGCAGGCGCAGATCGTCGGCGGCCCGTCGATCATCTTCGCGCGCCACCACGAGGCCGACGTGATGTCGATTCGTGGCGACGGCGGCGCGCCGTGCCGATCGATAGTAGGCTTCGACGCAAACGGCCTCTATCTATGGGCGATAATGCAGGAGATGCCGACGGGCTGGTACACGCGCCGACGCGCTGAGAACGCCTTTCGAGCGGAACGCGTGCACCGCTACGGGCGTATGGCCGTGGAGTGGTTGACGCGCGTGGAGGCGGAAACCGGCGCGCGTATACGTCACCAGTTGAACGGACGCGAGAAGCGCATCGGAAAGTACCGAGTCGACGGCTGGTGCGCCGCCACGCGAACGGCGTACCAATTTCACGGCTGCTATTTTCACGGTTGCCCGACGTGTCAGGCGCACGTGACGACGAACGCCGTCAACGGTCAACCGATGACGACGCTGTACGCCGCGACGATCGCCGTGACCGCCTACCTGCGCCGTTTCGTCGACGAAGTCGTCGAAATGTGGGAGTGCCAGTGGCACGCCGTGCGACCGCCGGCGGTGCCGACGCCGCCCGACGCGTCACGATGGCAACCGACCGCCGCCATTACGCTCTCGACGATACTGGAGGCGGTGCGCGACGGCTCTCTGTTCGGCCTCGTGCAGTGCGATATCGCCGTACCGGAAGCGCTGCGCGACAAGTTCGCCGAGATGCAGCCGGTATTCAAGAACGTCGATATCGCGCGCGACGATCTCAGCCCGTTCATGCGCGACTACGCCGAATCGCACGATCTCCTCACGCGACCTCAACGCACGCTCGTCGGTAGCTACTTCGGCGCGGCGATCTTGCTCGCGACGCCGCTCCTACGCTGGTATCTGGCGCACGGGCTCGTCGTCGAGCGCGTCTACCAGATCGTCGAGTACGCGCCGATAGCGTGCTTTCGCCGCTTCGGCGACGCGGTTTCGACGGCGCGTCGCGAGGGCGATATCGATCCCGACAAATCGATCATCGCCGATACATTTAAACTTCTCGGGAACAGTTCCTACGGGAAAACGATTACGCGCGTCGATCGGCACCGGGAAATCAAGTACGCGACGCCGGTCGGCGCGTCGATGCTCGTCAACAATCGCCGCTTCCGGCAACTGGACGCCGTCGTCGACGACGCGCTGTACGAGGTGGCGCTGAATAAGCGTAAAATCGTCTACGGCCTGCCGATACATATCGGCTATTTCGTATTGCAGTACGCAAAATTGAGAATGCTGGAATTTTATTACGATTTCGTCGACGCCTACATTCCCCGTCCGCTCTTCCAGTACTGCGCTATGGACACCGACTCGGCGTACATAGCCCTAGCCGGACGTGACGTCGACGCGCTCGTACCGGAAGAACGTCGCGAACACTACTTCCGGAATCGCTCGCTCTGGTTTCCGGCCGAATGCTGCGACGCGCACGTGGACGCCTACGTACGACGGCGCGTCGCCGGTCTAGCGTGGGACGGCGAGGCGGCCTGCTGCGCGCGCCGACGCCTGTTCGATCGTCGAACGCCGGGTCTCTTCAAAGAAGAGTGGCGCGGCGACGGGATCGTGGCGCTGTGCAGCAAAACCTACTACTGCTTCGGCGGCGTCGCCGGTCCGAAGTACAGCACGAAGGGACTGAGCAAGCGACAGAACGCCGACATCGACGAGCACACCTTCCTCGCCGTACTGCGCGACCGTCGCAACGGCGTCGGCTGGAACCGCGGTTTCCAAGTGAAAGACTCGTCCGTGTTGACGTACGTTCAAGAGCGCGCGGCGTTGAGCTACTTCTACGCTAAACGCCGCGTGCTCGACGACGGCGTCACTACGGCGCCGATACTCGTCTAACTCGTAAACTCGTCTAACTCGTCTACTACTAACCTAACCCCCACCACCCCCCCTAGGGGTAGTTTCTGTATGTATGTATGTATGTGTGGGTAATAATAAACACCAACAATTGTGCGTACATGATTCGTTCGTTTTTTATTTCTACTACTACTACAAGCGGTGAGGTTTTAATAAATCGTGTACGAGACAGTCATTGTTCACCCTATCGGTGCCGAATAGGTTCTGAAACGTCGTCAACGGCATCCCGCGACATCGGAGGAGAAGGTAGGCGACGCAATATTGTCCGCACACGTTAGAGATGACGCTCTGCAGGCGCTTGTCGTTGTACGTCCACGCGTCGCCGCAGTGACGGCGCAGGAAGGCGCGGAAGTCGGCGTGCAGCGGCGGCAGACCGTACGAATCGAAGTACTCGCCTCGTCGGTCGGCGCCGACGCAGACGGCCACCCAGTGCTGTCCCGGTTCGCCGCCGTCGTCGGTGTTGCACACGAAGGCCGTCGGGTAGGCGGTGGCGGCGGTAAGTAGCGCGTCTTTAGGCACGACGCCGACGACGATACGTTTAGCGTACGTATCGAGTTCCAGACGACGCATCAGTTGAAACGTATCCATAGTTACCAGTCGTAAATGACGTTCCGGTTCCGGTCGATTTCCATCACCGTCTCGAATTCCCGTACACGACGACGTTCACCGGACGCGCTAGCGGCGTCTCGAAATGCATATCGACGCCCACGCACCCCTGACGCACGACGTTGAAATGATCGCCGTCGCAACAGTCGGGGGTCAGGTCGAAACCGAAGATGCTGTAGCCGGCGCCGAAGTCCGTGCGCGATACGTCGTTCCCCTCGTCCTCGAACGCCTTTCCGGTCGCCTCGAAGAGATTCATGTAGCTGCGCACGTACCGGTTGTGCGGGAAGTCCGGCTGCAGCGGCTTGCTCGGCACCTGACGTCCGTCGACGATGACCGACAGGAAGTTTATGTCGTTGTGACGCGCGTCGAACGGATTTCTAGTGTAGTCGCCGTTGTAGGCGACGTTGTCGATCATCATCAGGAAGAGGCGTTTCGGAATCGCGCCCATGTACAGGTTCTCGTGCACGTTCGATAGCGCGCCCGCCGTTATCGAGAACGATTTGCAGTCGACGCGACGCATCGGAAACTTAGCCGTTCCCAACGTCCACGCTTTGATATGTCCCATCTGGACGGCCGGGTTCAACTTCACTTTTCGCACGTGCAGTCGCATCTCCTGCAGCACGACGCGCCACCCCGGTACGGCTGCCGCGCCCATCAGCGCGAAGGCGTCCTTCGAGCGCACTATGCGCACTTTCGTGTCGACGCCGTTCGGTAGGTGTTTGTTTAGCATAAACGCGTCGACGTGCAGCCGTCCCATCATCTCCACCTCGTGGCTATCGGCCGTCGCGAGCGTCGCGACTCGAAACCGACGTTGGCGTTGCCGAGCGTGTCCATCCGTCCGGCGGTGTCTTTGTACCACAACGACGCCGTGAGATGCGAACGTTTCGCGTCGCTACCGTAACTTAGCAACGTCTCGAGGTAGGCCCGGTACGCGTACGTATTGGTCGACGGCGTCACGAGGGTGTTGTTCAGCGACACGTCGATTTGACTGATCATCGAATGCAGGAAATTGTTGACCGGCGCCACCGCGGCCGCGGCCGCCAGATCGGTACCGTCCCCCCGCGTCACTTTGAAGCGCACGTACAGTTGAATGCTCGCCAGGTCCGTATAGTCTTCGCCCGAACCCGGCACGAGGAACTCGATAGGGCCGCCGGCGTCGAGAGTCGTCAGCGGCTGGTAGACGGTCCAATGACTACTCTCGATGCTCGTCTGCGTCACCGGTCCGCTGAACAGGTCCAGTTCGGCCTTCACGCCCTCGCACGTCGAGCCGTTCACGAACGCCATCGTCGTTGTCGTCCGTTCGACGTCTTCCGCCTACTGACGACCGTCGCCGCTAGGCGTGCTCTCTTTATGCCGCCGCCGCCGTCGCGACGGTTTTTTTTTTTCCTCGAGTTGACTTAATAGCGTATGCAGGATCGAATCTCCTCCGCGCGGCGGCGCCGCCATCACCACCACTACGACGCGCACTCGAAAGTACGGCGAGAACTGACCGTCGTTCTCGAGTCCGCTGCGCTCCATCGTCGTTACTCGTCGAATATGTCCTTTCGACGCGCTCTTTTCCGCCTACTGACGGTCGTCGCCGCTAAGCGCGCTCTCTTTACGCCGACGCGGGGACGGCGCTGCGTCTTTTTTTGCTTCTTCTTTGGCGCCGCCGCCGCCTGCGGATTCAATAGGCCGTCGAGAAGATCGGCGCCGGCCTCCTTCGCGCGCCTTTTTAGCGACTGTTTCAGATTGCCGCCGGCGACGACGTCGCGCGCCACGTGCATGCCGGTGTTGAGCGCCCGTTTTCCCAACGCCATCGCGCCCCTCTTGATAAGCGGCATGGCGCTTCGAAACAGACTCCCGAAGAGATTACCCAGACCGTGACCTCGTTGACCCCGAGCGCCGACGAAGACCGGCAGCTGTCCGCCGACCTGACGAACGTAGTAGTCCACGTACGGGTTCTTCGACGACATGTTAAAACAATTTCGATTTACAACGTCTGAAGTGAAGCGTCGTCACCACCTTCCCCTGCTCGAATGGTATCGGTTGGCCGTGATCGTCTCTTATATCGACTTCGACCTCGTCGAATTGATTCCGCATCAGCTTAACGTATTGCACGCGAACGAACGATTCCGAAATGACGTCACCGTTCTCACCGCGGACGGCGATGTTTCGAAGCAGCGGCGCGAACACGTCACCGACGACGCGCGGTTCCACGAGATCCGTGTACACGTACAGACTCTCGATGCCCGCCGACATGTTCACCGTATCCCGACCTTCGTATTCGAACGTGTACGCGGCAGGCGACGTGCTGATGAAGGGTCTCGTCGGCGACGCGGGAGCGAACGCGGACGAACTCATGATCGTGTTGCTATGGAAACCTAGCACGTGTCTCAGACGGCTCGTATGAGGTATGATAAATTCGACACCCGCCGACAAACGTAGCGTAAAGCGGTTAGAGACGGCGCAGTATTCTAGCACGGCCTTGGCCTTGCTGGTGTGTAATTTCTCTAGCGCCTCGTTGATCCTGTTGCACAACGTATAAACGTTGTTGTAGAAACCGTGAGGAATCTTCGTCTGACGATATATCAGCACGGTCGTGCCGTCTTCGTCTATCTGCGTGTAAACGTCCCGTTCGCCCGCCGCGCAAGTCAGAAAGAAGTAGGCGTCCTTCTTTCTCACGTTGTACCACGTGTGCGGATACTGTACCGACACGGCGCCGCATTCCCACTCCCCCGACAGGTCGAAACGTCGCGGCAACGTCGTGACGTAGTGCGTCAACGTATTTTCGGGGTGACGTTTCATAGACGCGTTGCTCGGCAGCGTCAGGTAAAAATCAGACGAGACCGCCATCGCGTTGTCGTCGATCGCCGACACTCATAGACGGACTCGGGAGCAGGTAACCGAGACAGCTGCTCAACAGCGCCGTCCACAGGTTGGAGTCACCTTGACCTTTCGTCAGATTGTATATACTAACGGCGATGACGAAGTACAGGACGACGACCTGACAGAGGAACACGATTTCGGCCTTAGGGCATTCGTTGCCGCAGATTCGCCATGGAACGGGTTCGGCGGCGGTTGCTGTTGTAGCGTCGATGGAGTCCGCGTTGCGCTCGTCGTCGACGACGGACGATTCGTCGGCGTTCGTTCGACGCTCGCCACTCGAGGTAGTTTCGTCGTCTTCGCACATCGTCGCGCCACTGCGCCCTGTCGATGCAACAGGGACCTTTATACGGTAAGAACGAAGAGCCGTTGCATAGTCCCGCCTCGTGCAGTCGCCAGCAGCCGGTGTGACGCATCCAACGATTCATCATCACAGGTCCACGAGCGACTCGGCGTCGATCCAGCTGTTGAATGAGGCCGGATATCCGCTCCATTTTACGAGCGCCTCCGAACCGCCGCCACGACGCCGACGACGCCGAATAACCGCCTCCACGCGATATAGTTTGTCTTTCGGAACGACTACGCGTTGTAGTTCCTGTTCGTAGAAGGCGCCCTCTATCGGCGTCTCGGCGTCGTCCTTGAGGCGATAAACGGGTGGTTCGGAAGGGTGCACCTCTACGACGGTGAACAGCTCCTCGCTCCAGTTAGCCATGTATCCTTTTTTGAAATGACCCCTCGTCTTGCTGGTACGTACGCGATCTCCCACGCGTAGTTTCGGTTTTCGTCGTCGTTCGACGCCGTCGCCACCGTACAGTCGTTGCCATACGGCCTCCTGATTCGTCGCGTCGACACTCGCCGGCGTCCTACCGATGCTTCGGTGGTAGGCGTTGTTGTACGATTGCACGAAATCCGGTAACGCCTCTACGTAGCGCAGCGTTTCGTGTTTCGTAAAATAGCGCCACATACGCGTCTTCAAAGTTCGATTAAACCGTTCCACGACGCTCGCTTTGGTCTCCTCGTTATGCGTCACGAAATGATGAACGCCGCGACTCTTTAGCAACGTTTGCAGGGGTCGGTTCAAAAACTCGCTCCCCTTATCGGTCTGCAGCGTGTGCGGCGTCTCGTCGTCGTCGTTCAGCAGGCGCTCGAAGGCCGCGACGAGCGACGCTCCGGACTTATTCTTCAACGGAACGCACCACGCCCGCTTCGAAAACACATCGATCACCGTCAATAGGAATGTTATACCGTCGTTGTGCGTTTTCAGTCTAGTCAAGTCGACCAGATCGGCTTGCCACTGCTGGTTTCGACCGCCCACGATGACGCGTCGTCGTTTGAAATGACGTCTAACCGGTTTGTGTAGGGTATAGGCGTCCTGCGACGCTAGCCACCTCTCGACGGCCGGACGTCGGAGCTTCGACGCCCGGTGCAACGCGTCGACGCCTCCGTAACTCCCCACCCGTTTCGGATCGAAGTACGCGTTATTCAGCTCCTCGTCGTCGTCGACGTTTCGTTGCTGTCGAGGCTTTCGTTTTGGACGACGACGACGACTCCACCCGGACACCATGACGACGACGACGACGACGACGACGACGATACGATTATACAGATAAGCGCGATGATGAAACCGACGACGCCGACGATGATGATCGCTCGTCGTGACGTCGTCATGACGACAACGTATCCCACTCCGTGACGTCCCACGAAACGGATCTGCGTTTAGGTTCGTCTCGCATACGACGTCTCCGCTCAGTCGGCGCTGCTGATGAACTAGACGTCGACGGTCTCGACATCCTCTCTTCTAGTAGCCGCTTCCGTCGTTGCTTCACGTACGAACGATAGCGCGGGTTGCCTACGAATTCCATAGGGATATTCATATCCTTCATGCGCAATCCGAACTCCCGCCATCCTACGGGCGCCGTCGTCTTCGATCTCGTTCGCATGAGATCGTTTACTAGATCGACCATATTACTCCCCGCGATCGCTTTACCGTCGTACACGAATTCACCGCGATCGTTCCATCGAGACAACGGATCGGCTTTCATTTTTTCGATCAGCAGTCTCGTCTTCTCTTTCAACGTTTTCGGCATGCTGGCTACGATTTCGCGCTCTATCGTCTCCGACGATGGTGGCGCCGCGCCGCCGCTGCTGGCGCCACCGGTACCGCGGGTGTCTCGCCGCTGTTCACCACCGACACGCGTACCGGTTGCGCCGCTCGAGCCGCCTCTATCGTATTGTACCGACTCAGCAGTTGATTGTACGACGCTACCTTTTCTCGTTCCGATAAATCCGAACGTTCTAGAATGTCCTTCATGTCGCTGTCAAGACTACTCAGCACACGTGATCGAGGCGTGCTCGACGACTGATCGACGCGTGGCAGGAGGCTTTCCACCAATCGTGGATCGACCAACGCCATCTTCTTCGCGTGCTGCATCAATTACCGCCGGCGCCACCGCCGAACACCTGTCTGAGCAGCGGCAAGATAACGGTACTCGCTAACGGCGCTAGCAGGGCCGTCAAAAAACCACCCGCACCCTTTTGCAAGATGACACGCTTCTGCTTACGCGTCACGTGTTTGTCGACGAGTTTACGCAGGTGATCCCGGTATTTCGACAATACGCGTTTCTGTTTCGGCGACAACTTCACGTTACCTTTCAGAATGTTGTACGCGCAATCGCACAGACTACAAATGAGACCGGTGTCCGCGTGGGCGAGTAGCGCTTTTCGCAGAGCGATGTTCCGCCTATGTCTCTCCAACAGCTGCAGGGCGACGATGTGTCTCTTTATTTGATTGGTCGGTCCCGCCACCTTCGGTCGTCTCTTCGCTCCCTTCACGCGCCCCGTCATAGCGACTAATAAACGTACGCCCCGTCGTCCCTCTCTTCTTATAGTCCGCCGACGCCGCCGCCGCCGCCACCACCACCACCGCCGCCACCCTTCCGTACGTACACGTACTGAAGGTCATCGTCCGGAAATATGCACGTACGCAAACGCATGTCCTCTTCCGTTTCCTGTTTCAGATCCACGAATAGATACCCGTACGCCGACGACGTCGCGTCTTTGAAAGCCTCTATCATGTAGTTGACCTTTCCCGGGTACATCTGTTTCGCTAGGTGACCTACTTGACCCGCGTCTCGAGGACTCTTGAATAGAACTATGTATTGAGCGTTCAGGCTGATTGTACGGTTTTCTTTCCCTTTCGGAAACATGTTCTGACGTAATTGTACGACCGACGTATTACAATGATGACTTTTTTAGTAAATAGTACCGTCACCCGGCTATCGGTCTCCTCCATGAGGTCGTCGAGTACTAGAAGCGTTCTCGCTTTACCGTCTAAACGTTTCGGATCCGGCAGGCCGTCTACGAACTCTATTTTCGAAGACATAGACGCGTAGCCGCTCTGCCACTGTCCGTAACACCACAGGATTTTCTCCGGCGGCGGATCGATCATAGTGTCGTAACGTATCAAACGCTCGACGAACGTCGTCTTACCGCATCCCGTAGGACCGGCTACTATACACGTAAAAGGATGCTTCAACGACGGTCCGTTCATTTTTCACGACTGAACGACGAACACTTTTTTACTCCTTTTTATACTCATCGCGCAACTCCATCAACATTTTACGGAGCGTGTTCTTCCCCCGATCGCCCGCGATTCCGCTACCCCAGAAACCCTCCTTACTCGCTACCCATTCCACCAATTCGTCGTCCCCGGTCGCCAACAGTGAATCCTTCAAATCGCTCGCTCCGTCAAACTTCCTCTTCAACAACATCTTCATACATTCCACCCTAACGTCGGTCCATTTTTTTTTCATTCTCTGTAGTCGAATGTCGTAACTGCGTCGTTTCGCTGCGTAAGAGCTTAGCGAACTTTTGATTATTTCGGCGCATTCCACGTCCTCGTAGAATAGCGCCTTCCTATACTGATAGGCGTGCTCGACGGATCGAAAGCCTCGACCGAACGCCGACAGTCGACGCATATACATATTCGACAAGAACGACCGCGATCCACCAAACCTTATAGGCGACATCGTACCGACTACCGATCACCCGCTACCGCCACCGCTTATATACCACTTGCGACTGACCTTTCGATCCACCGCTAGGTGACCTCCCGAATCTAATAACAAGTTGCGACTAGGGTTCAAACCCTCGATCCCTAGGCGAACACTCTCCCAAGACCGTCGCCAAGGATTATGCAGGGTTTTGCCCCGGTTATATCTCACCGCTAGGTGACCTCTCGAATCTACAAACGTCAGCACTACGAATGTTCCATGGTTTTAGCGTGGTTAGCGCGATAAACGCATTATTGCTTACGTCAGCGCGCTCTAGGTACGGCGTTGATCGCTAGGACTAAAATACTCTCCGCACTCACCGCTAGGTGGCATCTCTCTAGTGTACTGTCAATCATTCAATTAGTATCAAATTACATCGCTCATCAATCACGTTTTTTATAAGTAGGTTTCCCAAACTCATTAGTGTCAACCACGAAGCCTTTGATCTTTTTTTATGCATAGGATTAGTCTCGCATTATTGCTGACTCAGCGATGTGCAAAAGCCATTAGCGGGTCATTAAATTCTTTTTTATAAGTAGGCTTTTGAGATCGAACAGCTCACTCTATCTACTGGCGTAAGCTAGAACATTATTGGTACTAGCCAAATGCCCGTCCCCTAACGGGGTGCCTTGGTTGTTGACAGTCGTGATAGCAATATCTACGAAATGTTAAAAAAAAACCAGCATCGTTACGTGAACACCATAATGCGATCGCAGATACGCGTATGTTCAACATGACGATTATCGGAGAGAATGTGAGGTTCATGTCCATCGGTAGACCCTGGTTGTGATAATGTAAAATTGTCTTTGTATTGTTCAGTATTTGCCACGCGCGCGTGGTTCCTGTGATTGTTAAGTTACGTTTTACTTATTACGCGCGTATTACCTTTAAAATTTCGAACAACGTATTTATTCCATAAAAGGTGACATTCTTGACACATGGGGTATCTTGAAAAAATAGAAAGTTTGATGCCCAAGTTACACAAGGAACATAGATACATACGTAGGCTCGACTACAGATAGATCTTAACGAAAATAAGGCCTAAGCACCTTATCTACTAATTGTTTAAAGTAACAAACTCAATTTAATGTTCATCGCGTGTAAAATTAATTATGCCAAAAAGCAAACCTATCTAGTATCAACCGGAACACACTAACTCGAATGTGTACCGTTTTGAATGTTGTTGTGTAAAATGATCAAACACTCTATCAATTTATATAATTTTACACGTAGAATCGTCAATTTTGCAGTTGGTTCTGTGTTGATGTTGTCGATTTCATGTGCTCTCTCAAAAAACTTTTGATCGACAAATTCAATGTGTTGAAAGTTATATATCGGCCTGGCAATTAAGTTTGGCAAATTACCATATATACATACCACAATCAATCAATTCGGCCATTTAAACAAATTACATGTTGTAATGATCACCAATGATAAATCAAATGTGGTTTCATCCCTTGTGTCTTTATCGTCTTCAGTTGGAGGAAGCAAAATGAAACTCGAGAAACTAGTTGGGCTAGGCGATGTCAAGCGCGGTCTCTTCGGCGCACAAGCCTTCTTGACAACTCACAAGATGTGTGGTGACAATCAACTTATTGGCGTCTTCGAGTTCCACTGCAGCACTCCAGACGGTGCTGATCCGAAGAATCAGATGCGTCAGTGTCCGGATCCTCCCGCCACCGTGCCGGATGCAACGAACGCTGGCTCCGGTGCAACCACATCAACTGCCACTCATGACAGTTCGACTACTTCCAGTCGCGAAGATAGTACGCAGGACAATTCCACTATTTCCGGTCGCGATGTTTTGACACAGAAGGTCTCGGTGACTGTTTATTTGGCAATTGTCTTCACGCTCGTCACGCTCGTGTTACTGTAGTCTTGCTGTGGGTCTTGCTATTCTAGGAAGTATCTCTCACGTTAGTTACTGCGAATTTAACTCCGACTTACCGTCGCATCGAAGTTTACTAAAATACTAATCATCCGCAATATTATCTGCTTTGTAATTAGTGTATCTGACGCATTCGCGTTGATTACCAACTCAGCATTACTACTGTTAATGCGATTTTAACGTACCTAGAGTCTGAATGATAATAACGAGATTTTGCTGAGATTTACCACATATTATTACTTAACAAACCTCATCTCACGTATCCCGTGACCGTGACCGTGTATGGTCGTTGGATCAACTTTGGCAATGATCACACAATCTGCCTCCACCTTAGCCAGTTTGTGCTGTGGAAAAAAAACATCTAACTATTTAATAATATTCATGCATTAGATGCAGATTAGCTATTTGACCAATACGTGCTTGGGCTACGAAAGTATGGGCTATGGCTCGCACATGCGCGCTAAACATCGTTATATAAAGAATAGCGGTCATATAGGAACGGCCTCATTTCTTCGAACTTCTTTAAGTGGTTACACAGAAAATCATTGCCTGATCTGAAATTTTGAATTATCAATTTGTGAGTTATATCTATAGTTGTAGCTGATGCTAGATCAGTTTGCTGATATAGTGACCAAGTTTAGATTGTCTACTCTCCTTCCATTTAGCAATGGCCGGATGTTATTCGAGTTTATCAGCTTTAAGCTGTTAGATCGGTGATTGTGCCGCAGGAATATCACGGCAAAAACCGCATTGTATAGTTACTAAGATGTTTATAGGTATGACGCTTTTCTTTCTGTACACGAGATTTTGTCATCAGGATTTTGTCTCCAATGAGTTGTGAACACAGGGTTGTAGGTCGGAAATAAGTTGATGTACTCATGTAGTAGTTAAACTAGTGGCCGGTTGACCCCCATACATATGGTGAATTGAACATATTAACCCGTAGTAATTTATTTAATAGTCATACTATTGCTATGAAGGATTGTCGCACTCTGGCGCTTGATTATGGATGTTTATGTGATGATTAATAAATTTGCATGTCACTAAGAAATACTTCAATCTATAGTTGAATTGCGTTGTTTTTTGCATAAATACTATGTATATTTTTCAGACATATACCTTAGTTACAAAGGTGAATGTTGTAACAAACGTAGGGTTGATATAGTTTTATGGTGGAATCGCTAGATGGAGCTCTAAGTGCTGGTTTTATTAAAGAATGATTCAGATCGTTATCTTGATAATACATTCGTATAAAACCACACAAACTGTCGGGAGATATTCCAAAGATAGATGTATAATCCAAGATCTATAGTTTGCATCTAAGCAAACCAGACCAAGGTCATCTTTTACACTTTTGTCGCCACATCAAATGAATACGTTAAAACCAACATACTTATCATGTTTTTTTTAACCATGGGCGGATCTAGGATGTCACCAACGGAGAGGGGGCACAACCACCCATGTAAATAATGTCAGGCTCATCAAAAGCCTGTAATACACCCTCCTCGAGGCTCACCAAAATCCTACAATTGCAGCCCCAACTTAGAACACAAAGAGAATATGCGCTCTTCTCCCAATGAATCAACAAAGAACCATCAACAAAACGCCCCATTGAAGATGGTTCAAGCATTGCTGGGGTTCGCCTTTACGCCCCACGGATACTATCGTAACCTGTTGGTAATACAAGCTCACGTATAAACACCTAGCATAACATACTACGCAAGGGGATGTTTTGGGTTAGCGAACTTAGGTTAACAATTATGATAGATATTGACTGACCAGTTCCAACAGTTCCAGTTTCCTTTTCCAACACGATATTTACGTGTATTATGGTCAATGCCAAAATGAACGAAACACTGTTGACACATCTACATTTCTGTCGTTAGCCGATAATTTATATATATATATATATATATTATATATATATATATATGTATGTATATATATATGGATGTATACACCAAAAATCCAGTAGACACCCTATCTCTCATAATGGAACGGTCGACCTTAGGCTTATATATATATATTGTGTCTACTGGATTTTGGGTGTATACACACACACACACACACACACACACACACACACACACACACACACACACACACACACACACACACACACACAAGCCTAAGGTCGACCGTTTCATTATGAGAGATATGGTGTCTATTGGATTTTGGGTGTATCTCCCGGTCTCCATGAATACAGGCAAATCTCCCAGATTTTCGTTGAAAATGTTCAAAAGCACTCCCTCCTGTCTTCGAGACACCGCAACACCACAAGATAAGTGTTGAAACGTGCTGAAACGTGCTGAACCGCTGAATTTCCAGCGATAAATATCCAACAGCACCCCCTCCCGTCTTGTAGTCTTCGAGACAACGCGACATCACCGTATTCTTGGTTAGACGTGCTGAACCACTGAATTTACGACGAAAAATTTCGAACAGCACCCCCGCCCCCCGTCTTCCGATATCAATATCCAAAACAGCGCAACGAGACAGCGTATCACAGGAAGCGGGCTGAACCGTTGGTGAATCTCCCGGAAACGACATTGCATGTCATGTATAAAAAAACTAACAGGTACTTTTAAGCCACGCCCAGCGTGCTCGTGATTGGTTATTACAGCAAAGATCGTCTGACGCGTGAGTCATGCTCATTTCATTTTGTCGAGCATCGAACCAGAGTACTTTTAAAAAGTATAGTTCATTTGCTGCATAATAGCAATTCCAGCACTACAGTAGTTGGATGAAACAAGCCTAACTAACGCTGACTGGTGTCTTGTTACTTCTGAGCTTGATGACCCAAATAATGCATATGCTGCTTTCTATTCACAGTTTGGTAAGCATTATCTTAACTGCTTTCCTGAAGTAAAGATTAAACAAAAATACAATAATAGGAAACCGTGGCTATCACATGGGCTGAAGACCTCCATAAAATAAAAATACTAATGAAACTAACTATAAAGCATACCGCAATAAGATTAACTCAATTTTAAGAAGAGCAGAAAGAAATCACTATCAACAGTTATTAAAGCAAAACCAATCAATTCTTCTCAAATCATGGCAATTTATTAAGCAAATAATAAATATAAATTAAAAACCTCCCCAATCTCCGAAGATAACTATTAATTATCAATGAATAACCGATAAAAATGACAATTACTTCAATAACTATTATGTTAAGGTTGGGCCATCGTTGGCTGAAAAGATTACCAACATTGTTATTGACCCGTCAATATATATTAAGTGTCGAAACTTCCATATAATATTCATCTCCCCAGTTGAACTGAATGAAGTAGAAACTATAATCAAATATCTAAAAATATCAAGTCCTGGTTGGGACTTAATAATTCCACATATCGTTAAATTAACATATAATACTTTCCTACTTCCTTTAACACATACTAAACGTTAACTACAAGTATTTTTCCAGACGACATGAAAAGAGCAAAAGTGATCCCGGTATACAAAGGCGGTGACAAGACATTCGTAAACAATTACCGTCCAATATCGATTTTGCCAGTTTTCTCTAAAGTTCTAGAAAAATAATGTAAAACAGATTAACATATTTCATAAACAAACATAACATCTTATATGATTACCAGTTTGGATTTAGGAAGAATCATTCTGCAAACTTGGCTCTTGTGCAACTACTAAATAAAATGTCCACTGCTATAGATAATGGTGATTACGTACTAGGAGTTTTTCTTGACTTCAGTAAAACTTTCGATACAGGTGACCATAAAATATTACTTAATGAACCAGAACATTATGGCATTAGAGGAAGAGCACTTGCCTAGCTGGAAAGTTATTTGTCTAATAGAACGCAATATGTTGTATGCGCCCCTTTCACATACACCTTTCTGTGCAAAACAACGATACAAGACCAATGTTGATTGAAACAGGCCAACTTAATGACATTTAATCACTAACACATATTAAACAACACCATATATACATTAAACCACACCATATATACATACATCAATACACAGCAAGCATGCCGGCCCCAACAGCATTGTTAAGCAATACCTACAATTTCTAAGCATATAACTTCCGAGACATCTAATTTCTATTATGACTAACTACATGACTGCACTATATTTACCACTAGCGCCGTGACGGTGGGGGTCACTCCGCCACCTCCATTATAGTGAAAGCGTCAATTAAAAAGCTTGTAAACCAACAAGCAAAGTGATATAGGGAGGAGGGTGGGCAAAACAATAATAATAAATATAACTAAATCAACATAATTCGTAAAAACAGAACACAGAATTTTGGTGATTGGCGAGCCAATAGTACACACTGAATGAATCAAACCAAACCAGAGAGTGAGGCTGAATTTCCTTTGTGGCTGGCCTATATAGCCCCTATCACTCCTTTACATATTCTTCCGAGTTGTTCTCAGTTTGATCACTAGGGAAACTCTAGGCCTAACTACTAGAGGGCGCTACCAATGTTTTATTTGATGGAATAAAATCGAACATTCAGTCTATGTGCTGTGGTGTCCCACAGAGATCAATAATAGGGCCACTGTTATTCTTATGCTATACTAACGACATTGTTAACGTGTCAGTATTTCCTATTATACTAGCTGATGATGCAAATGTTTTGTCAATGGTAACAGTCTTAGCGAGCTAGAAACTGTCATATAATAAACACCTTAGTTCTCTATTCAAATGCAATGCTGTGCTGTGCACTGAAGTGTATACGACTACGATTGCATAGTAACATTAGGTTGTGTCAATTAGATCTGGAATACTATCGCTGCTGACGTCATATGGTCTAGATACCACATCGCTTCCCGAATGTCGTGATTTTATGTAATTAACGACGTTGGATGTATCTTGAAATTCTACCTGAATGTGTGCCACTGACTGAACTGCCACGGTGTGATGTGCATGGCTAGAAATAGACTTGCCATTCTTCTGTGAATGATTGCTTACAGTAGGAATGTATTGATAAACATTGGCAATGGACTTTATCCTGGACATGTCAGTGGTGTTTACCCCGGGTCTCGACAAGTCAAGCGTGCAAGCACTCGCCGCGGTTGTAGGGCTGACAGGCTCGACCAAAGACCAAATCGTGTAGTTGTAAACCGTTGCGTCACGTCGGCTTCCGCCAACCGGAAAACCAGGCACGCAACAAATGAACTGCACACATCCTCAAAAATACGTGACAACTTGATTACTCTGACATTACCATTCAATCCTTGCAACTGCACAAACCTTCCTCTGCTAAACGCAAGATTCGTCAGGAACAAAACTGATTTCATTACCGATTATATCCACGAACATGATCTCGACATCATCGCGCTTAAAGAGACGTGGCTGACAGATTACCCCAAGGACATCCCAAATACTAGCAAGTTGACCCCGGATGGATACAACTTCGTCCACCAACCTCGGCCCGACCAACGGGGTGGGGGAATCGGTGTTTTATATAAGTCGTGTATCAACATGATCTTATCGCGACAGTGGCCAGCATTGTCCTTCCAGTGCCTCGAGGTGGTGTTTGCTACACCATCAAGTGTTATCAGGTTATTACTCGTTTACAGACCTCCATCCACAGGCCTAGGCGGAGTTTCTATCTAAACGTTTATGGCCGAATTCACCAATCTCCTGGAATTTTTCAAATAAGATTTCGAACTTTCACACCTGCAACAAGCCCGTGTAACAACATTGCAGACCTGTCTCAACAGTATGACACTTCCTTGCAAGAACTGTTAGACAGCCACGCTCCATTGATCACACGATCAATTACTGTACGTCCCAACACGCCTTGGCACACAATGGAATTATCGCTTGCTAAGCGAACGCTCCGACAAGCAGAGCGGAAATGGAGACTGACAAAGCTGCAGATTCACCGATACATCTACACTGGACAACGTGAAACTTACAAACAGCAAATACAGTCTGTGAAAGCCAAATTCTACACACACAAAATTAATTAATGTGCACGTAACAACAAAGCACTGTTCAGGATCATGGATGATCTGTTGAAGAGAAAAACTGCTCCAAAACTGCCCAGTGCTGTGTCTGGTATAGGACAACTGGCAGATGACTTTTTCGTGCACTTCACACGCAACGTTTTATACATTCGCAGCCAGTTAGCGAGTAGATGCCTGCAAACTGTCAACGCTGAGTATGTGCATTGTGGACAGTCTTGCACAGTCAATGCGTTTTCCGGCATCACCACATACGGCGTTCTCTCTTTGGTGAGGAAGTGTCCAACAAAATCAAGCGCGCTTGATCCACTTCCTACCTCACTCGTGAAAGCCAACATTGACATTCTAGCACCGACATTAGCTACAATCATCAACATGTCGCTCGAGTCGGGGTCCGTGCTGGCCAACTTCAAACATGCTGTGATCACACCTCTATTAAAGAAACCAAACCTTGATTCAGACTCGATGAACAACTGCCGGCCTATGTTGAACTTGTCATTTGTTTCAAAGTTACTGGAGCGCCACGTAGCAGTCCAACTTAGCAGTCCAACTCAAAACCTTCTCTGGACACGCCCCTGGTCAAATTAGGGTTTCCTCGTTAAACACTGCCAATGAGGTACATGACTACTTTGGTTCGAGTAATTCAATGGGTGCATCCGTAAAAAATAGTGATCAATTCGGAAAAAGACTACATGATGTCAACCTGCCATTCAACGTTATACGTCGATTCACGCGCCACAAATCGTTCGGTATATTCCCGCATGCAATGCCTGGTGCAATTCTCGTTTGCCGGGCATGATTAATGCAATTATACGCACATCGCACCCTCAAAATGACAATCAAATTCACAATTGAGGATAGCATCAACCAACTTTTATTTTCTCATCGCATGGGTGATGCAAACATGCCATAGTTGTTTGCTGGCCTACAATCTGCGGAATGGCACAATTTCGAAAATGCATCTTTTAATGGTGACCTTGTTTAACCTTGGAGTCACGCTAGTTTTAACAAGATTTAACAAGATTGCCATCCAGAGAATTAACTCTAGATGGCAGGTGGACAAGGAAGCCCTTTGGCTTATCGAGAGTCCAACCCTTTTATCTACATATATCCAGCCCTTCTGAGGTATGTGTCGATTTTATTTTTAAACATATTCACACTACTAGCACCCACACAATCATCAGATAATCTGTTCCATTCATTCACAGTCCTTTGTGAAAATGAGAACTTTCTCACGTCTAATCTACACTGCTCCTTTACTAATGTAACTTCATGTCCTCTAGTCTTTCTATCTTTCTTAACTGAAAAAAACATATTTCTATCAATATTTTCATAACCATTCAATATTTTAAACACTTCTATCTGATCTCTCAATCTCCTGGTCTCTAGTGTTGTTAAACCACATTCTTTTAGGCATTTTTCATAATTAAGATCCCTCAGTTTTGATATCATTTTAGTCGCTCTCCTCTGTATTCCTTGCGGTATGGCCTCCACGCTTGTATACAATATTCTAAATGAGGCCTAACTATTGTTTTGTACAGCGGTGTTATTAGTTCTTTTTCTTTATGTGCTATATTTCGCCTAATCAATCCAAGGATTTGATTTCCTTTTGAAGCTGCAATTCCACACTGCTCTGAAACCTTCATGTCAGCACTAATTGTCAGCCCTAAGTCTTTTTCTTTTACAGTAGTACTTAGTACAGTTCCCCCCATTGTATATTCTAGATATTCGTTCCCATGTCCTGTGTGGAGGCATTTACATTTCCCAAAATTGAACAACATTTGCCACTTTCAGACCATTTGATCAACCTGTCAAGATCATCTTGTAAATGCTGTCTATCCCCATCACTTTTAATCCTTCTAAACACTTTTATATCATCTGCAAATTTCAACACCTTGCTAGCTATATCATCGTCCAAATCGTTTATATATATTAAGAATAATATAGGTCCCAGTACTGATCCCTGTGGAACCCCACTCAAAACAGATTTCCAGTTTGAAGCCTCCCCATCAACAACTACCCGTTGTCTTCTGTCAATCAGCCATTTTTCTATCCAGTTAATTATACCATTTCCTATGCCATGGGCCTTTAGTTTAAGCAGTAATCTTTGATGTGACACTTTGTCGAAAGCTTTTTGAAAATCTAAGTAGATGATATCTACTGGTGATCCATCATCTACCCACTTAGTGATATCTTCCAAAAAATATAACATATTTGTTAAGCATGACCTCGCTTTTAGAAACCCATGTTGAGATGGGTTTATCAAGTTATGTTTAACAAGAAAATCCACCATGTGATCTTTAATTAGTCTTTCTAATAATTTACACATCACTGATGTTAAACTCACTGGTCTATAGTTCTCTGACTTGTTTCTTGAACCTTTTTTAAATAACGGTATAATGTTTGCTTCTTTCCATTCTAAAGGAACCACTCCCTCTTCTAATGACAAGTTGAAAACTGTTGCAAGCGGTATGCTAATTTGTTCTACAATATCCAATAGTAGTTTGGGTGAAATACCATCCACTCCAGGTGATTTATTTTCCTTCATAGCCCTAATTTTCTTAGCTACCATTTCTGGGGTTACAATTAACTGTCTTAAATAGTCTGATTCTGCCCCCTTGAACTTAGCCTCTGGTACTGGCAGTGAACTAGTGTCTTCTCTGGTAAACACTGAACTAAAATACTCATTTAGGTCTTCAGCCATTAAGAATCCTTCTGATATTATATTTCCAGCATTATCTTCTAGAGGACCGACCTTATCCTGAACTTTCTGTTTGCTTCGTACATACGCATAAAAACTCTTGCTGTCATGTTTTATATTACAAGCAAATTTATGTTCATAGCTTCTCCTTGAATTTCTAATTTCAGCTGTAGCTTGGTTTAGTGCTTCTTTATAAATGTTGTAGTCTTCGTCATTGCCAGTACGTCTATATGACTTCCACATCATTTGTTTATACTTAATTTTTCTAATGGCTTCTTTCGATAAGTATTTCTTTCTGGTCCGTTTCCTTTGTTTTTTGAAGGGAACAAATTTATCTACGATGCACTCTATTTCATTCTTTAAGATATTCCAGCATTCTGTTGTTGTCTTATTCTTCAGTGTATTATTCCAGTCTATCTTTGCTAAATATTTCCTCATTTCCTTATATCTTCCTTTGTGGAAATTTCTCCTCAACTGCTTTTATTATTTCTTTCTGATTTTACTTTGATGGTAAAATGTATCTGGTTGTGATCACTACTTCCCAGAGGCTCACATAATTTAACATTGTCAACTAATTCATTCTGTGAGGACAAAACTATGTCTAACACATTCTCTACCCTGGTTGGTTCTAGCACATGTTGAGAAAGGAACTATCTTGTACTAAAACTAAAAACTTGTGGTCCTCACTACCCATACTCTGTAGAGATTTCCATTTTATATGCCCATGGTTAAAATCCCCCATAATAACGCAGTCCCGTTTGCTCACTTCCCTTATAGCGTTTTGTATTTTTTCATTCTCTTCTATGCTTATGTTTGGACTTCGATAAACTAATCCAACCGTTAACGTTGAGTTTCCTGTAACTATGTTACACCAAACAGCTTCTTCGCAATCTGCTTCTCTGTCTAATTTTATTTCATAAGCCTGGATAGATTCTTTAATATATAAAATAACTCCACCTCCCCTTCTTCCTATTCTATCTTTCCTAAACATTACATATCCTGTCAGTCCCAATTCGGCATCTGATATATCGGTGGTTGCCCATAGTTCTACAATAGGCCTCGTTGTGATGGGGATAACTAGGGTTTTCTAATTATATACCACTTTGGTGTATGTACGGGGAATGGGGCATTTAAGTTGGTCCATTAAGTAGTGCCTACCGCTCGCCAATTGAGGAGATACAAACGAATATCGTGAGGTTATATTGGTCACACTTAATTTGCATATTTATGCAACAAATTTTCAAATTATGATTTGTTCAGAGACGTAATTATACCCACATACTCTGAAAACATGCGTTTGGATACATCATTTTGATTGTTTGGATATTTACAATCCTAGGAATTCAGAAAAGTAGTATATATTTTAATGGCGATAACTAATTTGCATATTAATGGAATGAAATGTAAGCTCGCCAAAAGTTACTGTGAAAGGCATGATAATGCCCTGCTGTGTAATAAAAAATCCCGATTGATGACCGATCAGGAACAACTTATCTTCACGCCATTTCGCAGTCGTCCAGCGTAATACAATGTAGTTGGTATACTTACCTCCAGAGCATCCGCGCTCTACTCAATCATAACGAGGCCATGTCATTCGTAATTGAGCAAGAGCAACCGGTTTATATGTAATACAGTATGCACGTATGTGATATCATCATTCTAGGCACCTTACACCAGCTGTCAAAGAGAACGTAACATGAGCAACGCGAGAACATATGCTTCAATACCAAGATAATAGCAATGAAAGTCAATGGTGCGTAGGCTTTGTCAAATAATCATTGACTGAAATTAACTAATACTCGAAATAAGTTACACATGTGTATGTGTGCATATTAGCTTTTTTTAGATGATGTGCATCTCGGACGCCCAATTGTGAAAAATTCATTTACGACCGCTGAAGAGAAAAATACCGCTTTTCATTTGTTTCGAAATTCCCCGAGGCTTAAAGGAAATAAAAACAAGGCATTAGCTAAAATCCGTTTTCCGTGTGTACAGAAAGTTTAATATTGCATGTAACATTCGAGAACATTAAAAAAATACAGAAAAATACATTTGTAGCATAAATTAGATTTTAAACCTGTCTGTGTAGCGATTCCCGCGGATTTTTTTTTTTAATGAGCTAGGCGATCACGTGGTATCTTAACGTCACACATGACTCACACTTGCAGCAGGTCGACCCTTTCTATGCATTCAGAGCATGTTTACATGGATAATGTTGGGGTCGAAACGAGCGTCAGAATGAGTTGTTATGCAATAATCCGATGTAATACAAACACTAGTCATCATAGAGGAACAAACAGTTATCTTACGGTTCCACATGAATTAAATTTTATTCAAAACAATGAATGCGAATGAGCCTACCACTTGTAGTACAAGTCGACTAGGTTTCGCCGAGCTTGGGCTCGTTTTCAGAGTAATTATATCGAATGCAACCAACGGGAGATAATGTACACCAATATACATACATAGCAAACATATATCGTATCCAGCTACAGAAAGTAACGTTTAAAATCTCATAATATCACTAGAATATTGATGTATGAAGGAAGAGTTGTACAAGTTATCATAACAACTGAAATCAGTCAACGAATTTCTGCCGGTCGCGATAGCTCACTTGGTAAACGCGTTGGTTCTTTGGCGTTTCTTTTACAATCGGGCGACGCCGGTTCAATACTGACAGCATGCAAATTATTGATTTTCTTTACACCTTTTTTGTTTATGTTTTCAAGAAGTAATATAAACCAAATCATTTAGTATACTATGATGCACTGTTTGTAAATATTTTTTTTATTTTTGTAGTAATTATTTATTCGCTACAAATGAAAATATGGTCATTATATATAACGATGTTTCTAAATTGTATTTATCCAGACAGATCACAATCTTTTTCACATATATAATTACAATATATTACTGTACAATATATTTCCAATTAATAAATTAGATATCCATTACATTATATTTGTTTGGATAAATAAAATTTAGAAACATCGTTATATAATTACCATATTTTCATTTTTGGGGCGAATAAATAATTACTACAAAAATAAAAATTATTTATAAACAGTGCACCATAGTATACTAAATGATTTGGTTTATATTACTTCGTGAAAACATAAACATAAAAAGTGCAAAGAAAATCAAAAGTTTGCATGCTGTCAGGATTGAACTGGCGTCGCCCGATTGTAAAATAAATGACAAATAACCAACGCGCGTACTCACCGAGCTATCGGGACTAGCGGAAATTGTTTGACTGATTTAAGTTGTTATGGTAAATTGTACAACTCCTTCATATATCGATATTCCAGTGATATTATGAGATTATACACGTTACTTTATGTAGCTGGATACACTATATGTTTGCTATGTATGTTTATTGATGTAGATTATCTCCCGTTGGTTGCATTCGATATAATTATTCTGAAAACGAGCCCAAGCTCGGCGAAACCTAGTCGACTTGTAAGCCCATTCGCATACGTTGTTTTGAATAAAATTCGATTCATGTGGAACCGTAAGATAACTGCTTGTTCCTCTATGATGACTAGTGTTTGTATTACGTCGGAAAATTGCACAATAACTCGTTCTGACGTTCGTTTCGACCCAAAAACTATACTTGTAAACATGCTCTGAATGCATGGAAAGGGTCGGCCTGATGCGAGTTTGAGTCATAAGTGACGTCACATCTCGGCATCCCGAAAAGCGCCCCAAAAATATGCATATTCGAAAATGTCCGGATGTACAGCATAAAATGTGGAATTTCTAAGTCATTGAATTTTTTTTGATTTTTTTGCTTGGTGGACGTGGAAATAGATAGCAGGATGTAATGTAACATGAATTCAAGCAATATATGTTTTTATTCCCTTTAAGGGTTGTTACCGAATTAGGGTTCGTACCGAACGTTAGACGAATGATACACGCTTGCTCGCAATACTACGCGTTTTTTTGTGATTGGTCAAACTTACGTAAGCCGTCCACAACTGGATCTATAGGCGGTTTACGTGTTGCTTCTAGTACAATAGTAGAACTTGTGAACGTTGCGAACAACTGTGCATATTACGTAGTATTTGGCTTGCGTCCGGTAGAAATACAATGGAGAACGTTTCATGTGTCTGTTTTTGTGAAGAGCTATATGGTGGATGGGTGATTTGCTGGTAAATACAATAGAGAAATGCTCGTGCTTACGAAAGAGACATACCAACCGTATCGCGTAACGTGGCGAGTAAATTATGCACACGCCGGAGTCGTTACGAATACGAATAAATTTATTTCAGGCAAAAAACACACATGCAATTGGTACATATAAACACAAAAATTCATGGATAATGTTATTAAATGTTGCATAAAAGCTACACAGATGTCTTAACATATCTTCATAATCCGTCAGGTCATTGCATATCACTACTCCTAAATATTTCGTCTTTTCAACAAACACAAGTTTGCTACTGTTCATATAAATATCTGGGCATTTCAGATGAAAGCCACGTGGTTTGATGACCATACATATCGACTCCATAGGATTATATTCAATATCATTTTCAAAACCAAAATATGCACAAATATTCAGCAAAGTCTGAAGACTAGGCGAAATAACACATTAATCGTCTGCACAAAACATATGATTAGTACCGCAGTTGCGTATATTATTTATATATACGCTTAAATCATCGATGTATACAGTCAGTAGGCAGATAGACAAAATGCCACCTTGTCGAACTCCGTTATGTATATTACAAAGGTTGTGGAACCCCATATAATATAACACATTTGTGTTCAGTACCAGCATAACAAGATTCGCACGAATAGGACAGACACACCTCGATTAAGCAATTTTCAAAAGAGTTTCCAGTGGTTACTCTAGCAATTGCTTTAGATGCGTCTAAAAAGCAAGTATAAACAGGACTGTTGTACCTTCTGTAATACTGAATAACATTTTTAACGCATAAATGCAATGATCAGTGGAATGTCCCTTCTTGAATCCAAACTGATTGTCAGTTATAACCAGATACGATTACATAAGATCAAGCAGTATAATTTCAAAGGTCTTAGAAGCAACTGTGACGAGCGCTATAGGTCTGTAGTTATTAACATCACTTGTGTCAATACACTTGTTTTTGACCAATGGGATAATAATAGTTTTCATTAAGTCATCAGGTAGATGTCCATGTGAGTAGTAGTAGTATAGTTATGAGCCTATCTGCATGTATAAAATGTTCTGCAGATAGCCCATCGTTGCCACATGCTTTACCAGACTTCAATTTATCGATAGCTTTTTGCACCATGCAATATATCATTGTGGTTATATCAAGATATCATTGTGGTTATACAAATTCCCAGTATTTGTGTACACTCTTTCACAATTAGCATATTTACGTTGTCACGATGTGGTGTTCAGAACGTAACATATATTGATAGCGACTTTGAAAGACTACAATTGAGGATGCCCTGTACGGCTTTTGACGGCTGGCTAGTGCCTTATAGTCGAGTTTCCATTTTTGGAACTTGGAAATGGTTGGTAGTATTATTTTTTTTTGCTTAATCATGTAGGTCATAGGTCCTTCAACTCAAATCAGCGGGATGGCAACGCGCCATCCTTGGGCAACTTGTGGGAACCAGGCAAATCCAAGATGGCTGCCATGAACCTAGGTCAAATTAGAAAATGTGTTACATTTGGAGGATGCTAGAAACAAGATTTTGATGTCTATACACATGCTTTGGCATATGAGGAATTCAATGGAACCATTTCCAATGATGCCCGACTATGAACACCTGACCAAAATTCAAAACGGTCGTCATTTTGACCGAAAATACCCAAAAAACGAGCATAACGTTTGATTGGTTTATGCTAGAGACAAGATGTTGGTGTCCATCCTTATGTTTTGCAATATCAGGAATTCAAAGGAATCATTTTCAATTTCGCCCGACTATGAACACCTGACCAAAATTCAAAATGGTCGTCTTTTTTTGTAAATATAGCCAAAATCGACCAAAAAGGACTTTTGATTGGATATTGCTAGAAACATGATTTTTTGGTGCAATGATGAGTTCATTGGAATTTTTTCCAAAGATTTTCTGTTGATGTGACATGGCAATAAAGCTGTTGTTAAAATTGGGACGTTCGTAAGATAGCATTTATTTACAGTTCTTCATTTGCAATGATCAGTCATCATGACTGAGCTATGAGAATGCTAGTAGCTAAACATACATGTACTTGTATATGGCTACTTCTGACAAACATACAATAGCTTTGCAAAATGGCATGCAGTAATCATGAATGAATCTGTATCATATATGTACAACATTTAAAAGTACAAAATTCAATGTTCAAAGTAAGAAGTACTCAATAAAAAATTTGGTGAATCACAATGAAACACAATTTGAGAGCATTTTTGTGTAATGACAGGTTTCATTTGGACATTGACAATGTGTATAATATCATTAATCAATTCAAAACCAACGGTATATGAAAGGGACGCCATTCTCATTACAGTCTTATAGAAAAGTTTAGTCCCGCTATTCTCTCTCATCCTTCTCTTCTATTTCCTCTGGACTGTCACTTTCTTCCTCATTATCATATCTAGCGTCACTCTCATGCTCATCATGTTTGGTGAACGGGTTGAGACACGTGGCTTCACCAACACAGAAGCAGTGCGGTGTGCAGGACAATCCTGCAGAATGACAGCTACGTGCATGACTGCTGCAAGCTTTCCCTACAGCTTTACACTCACAGTTGATGACGTCCGTGAGGGCAGGGGGCCTGCTGGTCCTCTTGCGATGCATGTAGTTGGCATACCCCCTGCACCAGTTGCAAACTCCCATCCATAATCAGCGATATCAACAACGGGCGAAGTCTGCTGATCTGCTGCCTTCCAGAGCATGACTGGGTAGCGAGCTCGCAGGATGTGGTAGGCCAGATTAGCGTCTGTCGGAGGAAGAGACTTGATACATACAGCTTTCCCTCTGTTCCTTTTGGAGTAGAGCGCATACCTGGCAGAAGCCATGCTTGTGCCTTCAGCAACAACATAGAGCGAGCTGATGAATTTCCGTCCAGTCTCCATCAGCTGTTCGAGAGTAGCACACTCTTCACCGAAGACAGTGTAGAGGCCAGAGTGGTCAGCAGACTTCAATACCTTTAGCGCCATCGTTTTGCCAAGACCAAATGGATAGGACACAGTATCGCAGCATGACAGCGTATGCATAATGAGTAGTTGGAGGGATTTCGGACCTAAGAGGAAAGAACTTTCATTGATGTTGAGGATAGCCCCACTCCATCGATCTAGCTGCACACGAACTGTTAGCTGCGTACTCCACACCCAGAAGATATGCATAACAAAGACGTCAGTGTTATCGCTGATCACTCGTACAGTTTTCTTGCCATTCTTCACAGCCTCCAAAAGATAACCAATGATAGTAATATCTGCTTCATCATGGCTGAACACGTCCTCCTCTCTTCCAACCATCGTCCATTGTTGCCCAAATTGAATGTGGAGAGAACCCTGGTGAGAGCCTTCTTATTTGCCTTGCTCTTCATGATGGCATCGGGGCTGGGAACGTGCTGGGTATTGCGATGTTGTAGTCAACAGCTCCTTCACCTGCACGCCGGATTCGTTCATGGTCCTTTGCTGACGGGTCATCATAGCGATCGAAGATGATCAGCACTTCTGTTGATTGTTACTGACTGAGTCTGTCTTTCATACTGTTGGCGAGATCTGAAGCAGACCCAGCACAGGGCCAAACAATATGATATAAAAGTTCCTGGCCATCGACGATCACTATGTCTGGAGCTGTTGGATGAAGATCATCCACTTTCAGTTTAGAGACGTGAGTGGATTTTGTTCCAGTCATCAGACATCCATATTCATCAATTATTGATGCAGAGACAGCGTACAGTTCATAGTCAATTTTTTTTTGAAGTTCGACTTGCCGGTGTTGCCCTCCCGTGATGAGACGACTGAATAGTGATGCCATGTCATAGAGCGTCTTATCACCTATGGCCACGCCACATTTAATTGAACAATAATTTCCCATATTAACTAGTGCCAATGCCAAGTCAATGAAAACGTTTTCTTTCATTGTACAATATTTATTTACCTTTTAATTGACTTAAGGCAGTACAAGTGTGTACCAGTACTGTGTTCTTGCCCATATGTTAAAACAGAGGTATAAACACCAAAATAGTGTCTCTTGCATATGTTCGGTAACAATGGCGACCATTTTTTATTTGGTCAGGTGTTCATAGTCGAATGAAATTGAAAATGGTTCCATTGAATTCCTGATATGTCAAAACATAGGGATGGACACCAAAATCGTGTCTCTAGCATAAACCAATCAAAAGGTATGCTCGATTTTGGCTATTTTCTGTGAAAATGACAGCCATTTTGAATTTGTGTTATGTGAACATAGTCGGACATTATTGGTTCCATTGAATTCCTCATGTGCCCAAACATGTGTATAGACACCAAAATCATGTTCCTGGCATGCTCCAGTGCAAAGATATATGTAACACATTTTCTAATTTGATCTAGGTTCACGGCAGCCATCTTGGATTTGCCTGGCTCCCACAAGTTGCCCAAGGATGGCGCGTTGCCATCCCGCTGATTTGAGTCGAGGGACCCATAACCTACATGATTCAGCAAATAAATCTTACACTACCAATCATTTCCGGGTTCTATACTGAACATAATAGGGCGGCAACTCGACTATTACGCAATAATGTGAATGCACTGGGGAGGTGGCATAGGGTCAGATTTTAAAGAACGTGGGAAACATTACATTATAGTTAGGGCAGACAGGTAGGAAAGTTTTAATAATTATAGAATTGTGGGCAGCTTCATATGAATAGGAACTGTGGTACGGGTGGACATTTATATGGGATAATGTCACAGCTTATGGGTATGTTGCTATAATGAAGATTTATGTACATGTTGAATTATTATATTATATTACCTATTGTGCGGTGAAATTATTACAATGGTGTCAGCATCTGCAGGGGTCACGTGACAGATGCGAAGTATATTGTACATTAACTGAGGTTTGGGAGCGAAGGAATACACCAGTGCAGAGTGAACCACAGAAAGGATGATGTAACCTGTATAGTTCACACCATCGAACTGGAATATCTTCTTATTGTAGTTAACATTTATTGTAGTGTCGAAGCGAGGACAAACAAGGTCTACACGTTTGTGCGTGAAGCCGAGTGACCTGTAGTGCTGATACTCGCGAATAGGCGGTTTCTATGTCTAGAGTGAATTCCCGCGAGAAGAGGGAAATTCCTACAACCGAGCGGGGTCGATTGCGGAGGGCTGCCGATGGCCAGAACAGATTCAAGTTGACGCCCGTGGCGAGCTATGGTAATACCATAGCTCGTCACAGATGTCAACTATCGTTGATATCGAACACACATTTGACACATATTTACCCTACGATGGCCACGAGGGCAGCAGTTCTACGACCTTTCACTATTGTGATCATATAAAGTTGCATTAGCTTGTCTTGTTCGTTTGTATGGAATATGATGGAAGAAATTGTTCTACTACTTGTATATATGAGAGGTGACTTAGCAGATATATTTATATGGTTATGTCATATCAATGATAAGAGTGTGTAGGAGGCTGACGAGTCTCCCTCTGGAAATTTATAAATACTGATATTTTTGTTATTCGGTGGGGGTGAATAAATATGGAAAACCTGTACATTGCATATATTTTTTTATTAAGTTTTAAACTGTCTCTGAACCCGTATATATATACAAGTTCGCTTAACCTGACGGATCTTGCCATACATCAGTGGTGACATTTTTTAGTAAAGATTCTAAATGCGTTTTGTTCATGGCAGCTATGGAGTAGGATCGTTAGCACCATGAACAGCTTAAGCTTGTATAATTTTGATACGTTTTTTACATAAACTAACTGTATTTTTACTCTAGAGCTATTTCTTTATGTTGTTGACATTGTTTAAGCAGATGTTTGAAATGTAACATTTTTTCCGCATTAGCTCACAAAATTGGGCCATGCTTGGGGTTTCTCGTGTCACGCCACAAAATATAAAAATGTCTGGCTTCAGTGTCTGTCTCCGTAATATAATCATTCCAGCCAAGTACAGCGTAATCTGAACACAATGTTTTTGTATGTACTAATAGTTTCAAGTCTAGATAATCGAAGAGCATTGCATCAATCATCAAATTCGTTATCGATGTCACATATTTGCGGTCTATTTAAGTAGTTCGTGTTAATGCACGTAAATGACTCTGGAAAGCGTATTTTGTTCAGATGTATAGCACTACTCTTTCCATATTCTCTGATGTTAAAATCTTGTGCTTTAGACCATCTAAAAATAGGAGGCATTTTATCAACATGCTTCTCGTTAGAAAAATTGTCTTGATTTTCTGCAGTTACATTAGTAGCGATAATAAGTCCTAATGGGATATGGTTCGAACTAGCATTTTTATCTAAACTATGTAAATCAGCGATCATTGAAAGAACATTATGTGAACAGATAAAGTGATTTAATCATTAGGTAGAAGTGTGTGCACCACTCACTCAGTATCGGGGGTTTGACCAATGTTTTCATAATCAGAGTTTATCAGACCAAGCGTGTCATTTATACCAATTAGGTCCGAAAGGAGTTTTTAAAGCAACATTAAAATCGCCAGTTATAACAACGTTACTTGTGTCTTTTTCCTCAATTATTGAAGCAATTGTACCCAAATAATTGCAAAAACTCCCCATAGTTATCGGATGATTAGTAAGGCAGGTATACGTTTAGCAGAAACAATTTGCCATCCTTAGTATCTATGTCGATTCCAAGTAACCTGACATCTAGTAGATCAGAAATTGCTTCTCATTGCACACGACCACAACCATTGTTGACTAATAACTTGAATTTCGTTAACATGATGTGGGTTTATTTACTATAATAAAATTGTTAACACACATACATCTTCATAATGCCGCATGATGGTTTTCGTTCATCTGGAACACGCGTTCAGGCTGGGCGCGGCCATATTTTATCTCGGGTACGTTACGTTAAACAGTTGTTAAACATCGGCTTAATTAATATAAGACTGCATTCGGCATCTGGAAATCTTTCAATAAAGTCATCCCAGAATGATCTACCTTGTCGACACATCCATCGAACTTCAGTGAAGACTGCTTGTCTTATGCTAGAGACCTACGTTGTGCTACTGTATGACCGAACCTGCACAGAAACTAGTGTTAACTCTGCCAGAAAACATATCTTCAGTACCAAAGCCAGGTCCATCGATGCCATACCACCCACAGGAGCAGCACTGTTGCAACACACAAAACGGGTTATATACCAAGGTGAACATGTGTGGGGACAGGCACATGTCCGTACTCCAGAATATCCATCTCCATAGACCTGCGACTGACGTAAGAGTGTCACACAAGGATGGGAACCACTGTGGACATTACTCAAATAAGCAGCGGCGTCATGATGTTCTGAGGTGCTACGCTGTGAATGCCAGAAAGGGTGCACAGGACTATGCAAGTGTGCCAGGGCTACTCTGAAATGTACATCACTGCGCCGTTGCAGTGGTAACTGCGACCACAATGACACCAACTAAGTGTTGGTTCGATATGACATGTACAGAACAGTTTGTTTTGACAGAAAAATATATACAAGGACACTTCAACCGTGTCAACTGATTGGGAAGATATGACATTTGGTAGATAGTCACAATTCAGGTGCCGGCCATCATGAATTCTAACATTAACCTGTGTCCTATCTTAAAAGATATTCATTTTATCATTGAACTGATGACGCCATTGGATTCGGCATGTTTGAAAACATATAAAAACACTTTATTTATGGTTTGTGTTAACTATTCACGAAGATAGGACAATTAATAAATATATAGAATCGGGCGGCGGCCATTTTGGATTTTTCCATGTTAAGGGCATCACGGAAATAATTCAGATTGGCACTATCTCTTAAATCATTTAGTACTCCCTTAACATCATGTGCACCAATGTTGGTGCTTTTGCCACAAAACCTACAATTCTTCTTGTTTTTTTACACATATCTGCACCACTACTATATCGCTTCGTTCTAATATGTCTCGCATTTCGTTGTCGAGTCGTCGCAAAACATTTTCGATAGGTTTAGCAGGAGAAGAAGGTTGCGGTTGAAAGTAGTCCAAAATACGAGGATCGACAAGGGCTATTTTCTTTGTATGCTCCATGGTCACCTGAGATAGAGACATGAATGTCGAGCTTGTCGCTGGGGCCATAGGCACATGTGTCATAGTAGGTATCGGGACAAGTGAATTCAGCGACATATTGCTGGTCGATAACCCACAGCTACTGTAGGCGATGTGCCGTTTCCAGTTGTCCCGTTGTGTGAAATACCTCTTTCAATGTGAGTTCTGAAACGGAGCTAAGAAGGGTGAAGGTGTGTGCTTGTTGGCAAACAGTAGAACAGTCGATAAGTTCATGATGCAGGTGTTTATTGTTCAAATGTAAACAATGAAATGAACCACGAGATGAATTTTACGCACTAAAATTCTCGCTAGCAGCTTAAATCACAAGCAGAAGTTCCATCCGCGAGATGAATATATGCTAGCAATACCTATATATGTGTTGACTGAATTGCAAGTATATCCCCTCCTTCTCCTCATTGTAAATGTTTCGTCCGTTGTCTCGTCTGTTGTCTCGTCCGTTGTTTCTTGCGATGTCTCGTCCATAGTCTCATGCGATATCTCGTTCGTTGTCTCGTCCGTTTTCTAGTACGTAGTCTCATGCGATATCTCGTTCGTTGTCACGTCCGTTTTCTAGTACGTAATCTCGTGCGACATATATATCGTTATCTCGTCCGTTGTCTCTGGTGCTGTCTATTTTTAGTTAAATTTGGTTCATAAAAATCGTAGGTCTAAGTATGGTTCGTTCAACTCGTTGACCTACGTTTGGTTCAAGGAAGTTGTTGGTCTACGTTTGGCTTAGTTTGGTCCATGTTACTCTTCCTGTGTCTTGCATATCGTACATGAAACCTGTTTTGCGCAAATAGTTCACTCTAATATTGACAATACGGATAGTCTCTCTTTAGTTGTGAAGTGTAAGACTGTTAGTAAGGTTTGCATTATACTACGAAAAAAGACACAAGGTAAGGTTTGCATATTTTATTCGTGTACAACACGTATTTACATGTCACACTAGATAACTGCAAGAACCAGAGACTGGACGTTGTTTCGCCACTGTTCTGATACAAAATCTTGCAACCAACTCTTGATAGTACAACATCGTTTGTATGTCATGTCAGGTAGTTTAAAAGCTGACTGTTGTAAAACACTCAACCAGTCGTTAACCACTGTAGTCCATTACTGCCAGAACCCTTTGCTTCACTTTGTTTCGCCACTCCTCTGAAAACAGTTCTCGCAAACATGTTTCGGTATTACACTACTGACTGGACGTCAGGTCGGTTAGCTTCACACCTGCGTCTAACAAAACATTGAACCAGTTTTTCATCAAAGCAGTTGAATTAATGGCCTCCACAGCTTCGTCAAAGTGCGTGTAAATTAGAATTTCATCAGGTGACATACAATCGTGATGAACTTGACTAGGATCGTCTATCTCGTAACCAGGGCATTGTCGTCTTGAGAGTTCAAGGACGCTACATGCTATGTGACATCCAAGCGTCTTCTTCATTTCGGTCACAGGAAAGTCAATGGTAAAGTTTGGAACAGCGGGAACCTGAGCGGAAGTTGTGACATAGGCAGCATCGGTAGAAATTGTGACATTGGTCGCGTCGGTAGAAGTTGTGACATCGACATGAGCGTAAGTTGTGACATTGTTGGCATGAATACAAGTTGTGACATCGACGGGAGCGGAAGTTGTGACATTGGCGGCGTGGGTAGAAGTTGTGATATCGTCAGGAGCGGAAGTTGGTGTCGACACAGAGACCGCACGTTCGTTGCTGCTTTAGTAGTAGCGGGCCTTCAATATAGTTCTGCATGAATATTTCAATAATATTAAAAATATTAAAGATTATATGGGGAAAATAATCCGTTGCTTGAATACAGTGGGACATAACAGGCAGGAAACGATGATAAGAAGTCACGAAATAGGAAGTACGTTGTATGGACATAACGATACATTGTCCACAATACCTACCCGTGACCCCGGCCGTGAGGGAAGAAAAGACGTTGCTCAGTTGATATCAAGGATCATGTAGGGGGGGGGGGGGCAATAATCTTGGAAGTAAAAACTAGACAGAATATTGTGTACCTGGATATTGACAAATAATAGACGGGTCCGACCACATAGGAAGTAATGACACGGGGACATAGTTTTAGAGGAAGTAAATACGCAGTCGACGCCCTTATATGGAAAGACACGGGGACGCATTCTTAACGGAAATATAGACAGAGGGGACGTCATTTTGGGTGAAAGTATATAGTAAAACAATATAAAGTATGACTCACCACCACCGTATCGAAGTTGGCTTCCTCGGCCGTCCTCTTCTTCACACGGAGACAGTAGCCACAAGTGATGTGCCTCTTCCAATTATTTTGTGAAGGTAAAAACATAGTGGGCAGGAAAATGGAACCAGGGAGGGCGGAGGTAATCTCGCGGGCGGTAGGACCTCCTCATGGGCAGCGACCGTTCGAACCATGATATATACGTCAGAGGCCACGTAACCGTGTCGTACATATTGCAAATAACCCATATCGTCGACGATCATACGCTTTTTGCAGTCTGTGCACCCGATGTAGAAGGGGGTATGCTGGCGTACTTTGTCGATAAGGAGAACTCTGACCTTGGTGACGGCGTCGGCGCTTACCCTCCCTTCCAGAGTTGACACATCCACGTCCTCTGGTTTCGACAGCACGGAAGGACGGTTGGTCACCTGCATCGACAGCTGGGATGGACGGTCGGTTACCAGCATGATCGGCCGCACTCAACTGAGGTAAGTGCAAATGTCCTATGTAAAAACTATAGCATTGATCAATGTTAAAAGATAGGGAGACCTTGACTTTGTTAATGAAGATAGGGAGACCTCGACATTGTTAATAAAGATAGGGAGACCTTGACTTTGTTAATAAAGATAGGGAGACCTTGACTTTGTTAATAAAGATAGGGAGACCTTGACTTTGTTAATAAAGATAGGGAGACCTTGACTTTGTTAAAAAGATAGGGAGACCTCGACTTTGTTAATAAAGATAGGGAGGCCTTGACTTTGTTAATGAAGATGGCCCAAAGCATGTTACACGTTACATGTTACATGTAACATGTTACATGTTACATGTAACATGTTACATGTTACATGTTACATGTTACATGTTACATGTAACATGTTACATGTTACGTGTTACATATAACATGTTACATGTTACATGTTACATATAACATGTTACATGTTACATGTTACATATAACATGTTACATGTTACATGTTACATATAACATGTAACATGTTACATGTTACATGTTCAGGAATCACTTCACGTGTGATATTAATAACATATTAATAATAGGTACACACAAATTAACAAACACTTCTTTGTTAATACAGGAACCAGTTAACGTATGCTAGTAATAAGAGACGGAGGTAGAAAAACATTTAAAAACAGCGTGATGGGAAGGTCGTAGACCTGTTTGGTAACCAGAAATGACATAATTTGACCTACTTTTCTAGTTCTCTACCTATTCTTTAGGATTATACCTATTTTATAGTTATAAATGTACAAGTCAGGCGGCGCTATACCTGAAAAATGGTCCACCACCTATGCGACATAAGAAAATACCCCATTGCGCATGAGCAATGATCTACTTACTTATTGACGTCTTTGACCTATTTTGATAGTAGAACAAATATAAGAGGCACGGATTTAAGCAGTACTGTTTAACCATTTTCCCGGAAAGGGGCGTTATTTGCAGTTCATGACCTATCCGCCATGGGACGCCATTTGACAGTTGACCTTGACCTAAATATTTAACCTTGGCCTTTGGTATTGACCTATATATTTGACCTTACATCGGAGGTGACGTCATTTGCACATTGCACCGACGGCAAACGGCAGCCTGCGTTCTGATTGACGCGATATACTACTTACGTCAGGTCACAACACAATTCTGTCTCAGAAACTGTCAGCACTGGCGTCGGAACTGGGGGCTTGCGGTGCACAGCCCCCAATACTTTGGTGAGGTGGGGTGGAGATAGAATAGCCCCCATTTTTTAGGGAGGGTTGTAAATTGTTTGGTAGGGGAAGTGGAGATAGAATTAATTCCGATACTTAGGAATGGAGGATGCATTTAAAAAAATAAATTTGATGTTTTTGGTGATCCTCGTGGTAGTTTTTGTGGCGAACCTCGGGGGGAGGTGCAAAGATTTTTTGGGAGAGGTTGAAGGAGGGTTGTTTTGGCGAACCTAAAGATGGTAGAACACATGGTTGTTGGTGAGGTTCCAAAATTATGAACGTCGCCGCGAAAAATCTTCAAAAGCACCACCATCACCGCCCCGTTTTCCGATGTCATGTCTCACCAAAAACCAACAGCAACAGCGGAGGCATGTTGAACTGAAGCTCACGGATCAGCCTCCTCTAATTTCTTTCAGACGCCAGTGATATAAATATGTCTGTGCAGTGATACGTTGTGCCACAAAGCAGGTTAGTCGATGAAAACCGAAGTTCGTCCAAGCGTGATTTGCAGACGCGATTTTTATTCATACTTGTACAGTACATCATTACACGTATCACAAAGTATACTAAATGCTATCAGAGCTGTTGCATATCCGAGAATCCTTTCCATACTTGGCCGAAGTTATTACGCCATTACAGTTCATGGTTATCTCGGTGTTTTTCCGATCTCAAAACATTACTTCCATCAGTCCTCACAGTTTTACATAGAAATTATATACAAACACTGAATCAATCCATAACATGCAATATTTGACGAAAATACGTGTTGTCTATGTTTTCACAGGTAAAATGTAAAGCACTGTTCATACAGAATGATAACAATTTTCCTTTATTACCGGTTTATTGTCACGCATACGATAGTTACGCAGGTTGGTCCAATAGTAGAAAAGACGCGTGGCGTTGCGAACTATTGTACGACTTAAATCGGCTTAAGATTATGCGGTTAAACGTTTCTATGTGAACCCGGCATAATGATCTATACAACGGGATCTTTATATCAGATTCAATTTCTAGTATTGCTGGGTCCTCTTCACACTTTTCCTCGTGGCTGACTCGTTCATTTGAACACCTACTCGACTTCTGGTGGAAGCATTCCAGCACACGGTAATTAATATACTCAATTCACCCAAAACGTCTGGTTTGACGTGTATTATATGACTGCACTTGATATACTGTTTGGACAACACGTGTATAGTGCACGCCATCCTCAGTTTGTAAACTATGAACCGTCACCAACACCGCAACTCTAATTAATGAAGAAGAAAGAACTGCTTAGAAAATGCAATGACACTCACGTTTGAAACACTGAGCAACTACAACATTTCAATCAAACCAAAAGCATTTTGCATTGTGCGCCAGTTACGTGAAAAAACTGAGTAAGTGATGGCATATAAGAAAACTAATCACTTGAAAGAACATTGCATCAGCAGAACAATAACCCTAAATTATAGTGTCAGACATAACCACAAGCGAAAGATAATGCGTTTACTAGAAATCACTATATGTACATTTCGATGTTACCTGTTATATCAAAGCACACGCAATAAGCAAATTAGCACTAACTACTGAGTATACAACTACTTAATATAATAAAACAGACGCATCAACGACAACCGTTTCTATTGTGACTCTACAGATTCAGCAGAGGCATTTCTGTCATAAAAAACTACCAACTTGGCTCTTACCCGCTCGACACGCGGAGAAAATAAGATCTAGTGGATTCGAAACAGAATACTCCACTCTGTGAGTTCACGACAGGTTACACACGTAACCTGAAATATTTTACTTTTCTTTTATTGACCACCAGGCATGGTTTTTATTATCTCTTCAGAAAGTCAATGGCAGATTGGGATGTACGAAATTGCCTGCATCGAAACAAGGCACGCGCGAATGACAATCCGATGTTCTATCGCCCACATGCCGTGTCCCGCACAACTGCTACAGTGTAAAATACAACGTAAACAAATCGCAGAGTAACGTAGGATTTGTAAACTATTAAACGCTTTTAACATCTCACAAGAATGGGATAATAATAATATATCAGGGGTTCATAACATGTTATACACCTGAATAAATATAAAATAAAATTATCTTACGTGCTTTGCACACAATTCATATGTTATTTATATATTTATTTAAACAGTAAACATAACAAAATAGAAAACATGACTGAAACACTTGAGAATCGATACAAAAAGATTAACACTTCACAATTATGTTAAATATACACACGAAAACCAGACAACCATTACAATGATAATTATATATCAATTAGTATTAACACCAATAGAACAGTACAATACTAATCTTTAAAAGAAAGAAGACTAGCAAGACCATATAATATATTTGTCAAGTTCTTCTGCATAATATCTATAACATAAATAAAGACTGGTGTAATCAAAGTATATTTTCACAAAACATCGTCATACACACGCGCACACACGCACACACGCGCACACACGCACACACGCACACACACACACACGCGCGCACACACACGCACACACACACACACACACACACACGCAAACACACACACACACACACACGCACGCACGCACGCGCGCCGACATGTTTGAACATATTCAGAACATGTACAATCGTTATATTCATGTTGATCAAATTTAACCAAGAATCAAAAATGAATAATGTAACAGCTTGTCTTGACAATATTACATACCGATCAATGTATAGGAAAACATCGCAAATCAATTAATATTTATTTGTTTAAACATATTAAAGAGTTGGTAAGAAGTCGTGGTGCTTATTTGATGTTGATTTCGCATATTTCCCAAAGTTCCTGTAAGTTCGGGATGTGAATAGTGACGTGCTTGCAGTCGTCTCCATCGCAGATACATTTGGCGACACACGTGGTGAGATCGTCGTTCCCAGAGCCAGTGGTTCCGCTCAGATTGCACTCTCGGTAGAGTCCAGCAGTTTCACATTGTGGCCAGTTTGTTTGTCTGATCGACACTTGGACGATGGAGTTGGAACAGACGAGGTGGCGACCAGTCATCATCACGCTGAAAGAAGCCTTGATCGCTTCCGGCACACATCTCGTGATGGTGAGCCCAGACTGAAAACATTTAAGATGCGGTTGTGGAGCCCAGAGCTTGGTACCCGCTGAGAATGTGTACATATCTGTCTGTGCCAGGGCGAGGCAGGTTTTATTGTTGTTGTCGTTAAGGCAGACTGCCTTTTCAGTCGCTGCCGGGGGGTCCAAAACAGGCTGAGATGATACTATAACAAAAGAACAAACAATAACCTCATAATGAATACTATAATGATATTGCTGATGCCATCGTCAATATCATTATCATTTTCAAGATAACCATCGTAATGACATACTATTATACAGAACTTGTCTATTTAATTACAACAAATTAAGGTTCTCGTGTTATCATACTATATCTACCATATGCATGAATAAAATTAGTCTCAACATTTAATATAATTGGCTTTCTTATATAAAATCAACTAACAAGAAAAATGGACAATGTAGTTTACATTGTACAATACTTATGCTTGTTTAAATGCAGGTGCACACATACACACTTCCACACACAGGTAACTGCACACATAAACGCATGCAAGCACGTGCGCACACACGAACACAAAATAATTTGCAAACAGCAGTTCTCGAATGCAAAGTTAACGGTTGTGTTAGCTTGTAAACTGGCCAAGTTAAAAAAGGAACTTTCATTATGACCTGGTGCGGTTGTAAACATCTGTACTCAAGTGTTGCGATGTCACAGGCAGTGCTGTTTCAAGAAAGAGAGTGAATTTGAGACCTAACGTAACGAAAGTCTCAATGAAGCCATATCGCCTAAGCAAGGCCCACCCTATTGACATGTCCTTTATGCTAAATGACTGCGTCATGTTGACAAAACCATGTATATGATTTAACTAGATTTAACAAGATTGCCATCCAGAGAATTAACTCTAGATGGCAGGTGGACAAGGAAGCCCTTTGGCTTATCGAGAGTCCAACCCTTTTATCTACATATATCCAGCCCTTCTGAGGTATGTGTCGATTTTATTTTTAAACATATTCACACTAATAGCACCCACACAATCATCAGATAATCTGTTCCATTCATTCACAGTCCTTTGTGAAAATGAGAACTTTCTCACGTCTAATCTGCACTGCTCCTTTACTAATGTAACTTCATGTCCTCTAGTCTTTCCATCTTTCTTAACTGAGAAAGATAGAAAGATATATATGTATATATATGATATGTTGTTCTTCAACAGCTTGTTCTTGTATTTGTTGCAAGTTGCAACATCACGTCAACTGTGAAGCACGATGTACAAAACCACATTGACTTTCGGCTTTCAAGGCTTATCGATTTTGCGGTTATTTGTAGTCGTGTCAGGAGAATGTTTGCAGTACAGAGCAAGGTAATTCCACAGTAGTTCCACAGTCACCATGGTCGCTTTGTGTAAAACACACACATCCATACATACGTCCACCCGGACGGACACCCACGCAAACACAAGTGTTCAAACACACAAATAAAAATATGCTTAAAATTAATTCCCGCTCTTCAGCGCATTGCAGCATTATTAGGATTTACATACATATCACTGAATACGCGTATATGCTTATTAACTAGTCCTTCGTTACAGGCTTCATACACATAGATATTTATTTTGTATAATTACCATCCAAAGCCAAGTACCTGGATAGAACGTGAAGATAGAGTAGTCATCGTTTGGGTCTGTCAGCAAGTTGGCTAGAGTGACGACTTTCCCGTAGCGTTCGCTTCTGTCCGCCAATCGCATGACCACTTTCGATCCCGGATTGAGTCCTAAGCCTCCAGATATTACATTATTCGCCCATTTCACCCAGAATTGCCTTTTCTTGTTGCAGTCCTCCGTGAATGGAGACGTCTTGCTGATAGTCTTCTTGGTCGCCACGATCCTGATGATGTTGTTTTCATTCGGGGAACTCGCAAAGGCGAGTTCATAGACCATGTGAATGTGAGCATTCCTGAGCTGCACCTTAATTCGGCTGCAAGTCTTCGCCTCAAACAGGAGCGTGTTCTGCGTCCTCGACAAATGAACCTCATTACCCGACAGTCGTGGTACGCACTGTTCTGCAACGTCTGCAGAGAGATTAACAATGAATATGACATTATTCTACACGTACGTAATATGTTCTACAGTAGTTCAGGCCTAGGTGCAATTATGATTTACTAATCGCACACGCATGCTATTATGGCGGAACGATATGTTTACGTTTGGAAGTGTTATGTACGAAATGATAGGTGACGATTTCTGGGCATTCGAGGCGTCACACGTTTCTCCTCCTCTTCGTTCCTCTTCTACATCTGCTATTAACTGAGAGGCACCGTTTTGTACCATTTTAGAGACGGAGATTCCAGCTCGGTGAATCCACGACAGGTTTTTCATTTCCCTACGAGGGATCTTTTACTTCCCTGTGCATATATACACCAGGTAGAAGGGATCATCAGCTTATAGTGTCTATCCTCTTCCGAATACATACTTGGGTGAACAAAATTGCCCAAGTTTCGACACGGCGGCCAATACAGTTAGCGAACCAATGATCGGTCGGCACCAGGATTCGATTCTCCAAACGACCGTTCGGTACTCAGGTCGATCGGCCACCGGTCGCACTAGTGACGCTGATGGGCAACGCAGTCGCCAATTAGAAAGGGCAGGAAAAGAAAGTGTAGCAGATAAGAAACGTAAGAACCTGACCCGAGTATATTGAATACGTATATCGGCGGTTTTCTGCGGGAAACGCATTGGGATTTCGGAAGCCATTACGAGTCATACGAGTTTTATGGCAACACAAGGGCACACGGGTGAATATGGGGACGCTTCTAAGTGACGATCCTCTTGTATTGTTGCTATCAGTGTAAAATATCAACATTGTTGCCACACCTCGTATGTGTGCCAACGCCATGTTATCCTTGTCGTAACTGTATATGTCATTAACATAAACCATATATGTCTACAATAGTATTACCCGGAAAACAAAATAAGAATATAGCCGGCTTTTATAGCATTGACCCTTCTCTGTGCTTGCAAGACGTGGCCCTGACAGCGGAACCCAAAGGAGAATAAACACTATGGAGATGAGATGGTAGTGTAGCCACTTGTACATCTCATAAACGGACAATATAGAAAACTACACAGTCTGTAGCTGTAACATAATAAATAAGCCAAACCATCGGACAATACGAAGACGACGTGTCGATAATAAGATGCCGGAAGCTGATATGGTATATTCGGCCAAGTGTTGGGCAGGAGAAAGAGAAGCCGGCAGAAGATGTGAAGAACAGCTGAGGAAATGGACAGGGCTCAATACATTGTGCTAACAGAGAACGTACTCATCATCTTTGTATTGTCTAAGATAAACTAATAATGTGGAATAAATATAAAATGGAACATTTCTGACCTTCAGCACGAAGTGAAAGTCAGTAGCGGATGGCAAAACAGGACAATAATCGTACAACCGGATGTAGCCTGCTTTCGATTAGTTGTTCTACTACGCCAGTTGGCCCTATCTATTGAAGGGCGCTGCCAATAACAAATGCTCCATTCCATATCGTACCGGTGTATGTGAATGACATGGACTAAGGTGACGAGTTTTTGGTATTCCATTATCTCTTTGTTTGACGGCATGGTATACTTTTTAACGTCCGTCTTAACGTGGTACTAAGTTCCAATACATATGCCCGTCAAACAATCACAGCTGAATGAACATTAGCGTGTGAACAACTTATTATGATGCGCCAATGCCGCCAAAATCAGTCAAGATTGAACTGCTTGAAACATATGAAAGCATGTATTTTGACAGGTATTTCAGGTGTGAGTTTGCTTATTCGTACCTGATGTTAGACAATGTTCTTTGAATAGCGTAATGCCCCTCTTGGTTCTGTCTTTGTCTTCTCCAAATTGAACAAATTTATCGTACTTCCCATCACCTTTTCCCCTCTTGACACTAAGACAGAAACGCAATTTCATAATTATAATCTAAACTTACAATTCAACAAATACATTTAGCTACATACATACCAGTGTAGCTCACGAAAGTACACGCAAACGAAAGGAAACATTATGAAATACACGTATATACACACGTAAATGCACGTATATACACACGTAAATACACGTATATACACACGTAAATACACGAATATACACACGTAAATACACGTATATACACACGTAAATACACGTATATACACACGTAAATACACGTATATAGAGGCCTAATTACAAAGCCCAGTTTGAGGTGATATTCAGAAATCGTGTAAAATATGCCATGCGTTTATCATATTACACCAATACATTGTGTCCGCTGTGGATGAGTTAGAGAAATGAACCATATTCAAATCTGCCACAATTCCACACATGGGGCATCTTTGCATAGAATATGACGCTACGCCGAATTAAGTTCTCTAATCCTGTAAATGTACTAGTCACCTCATTCTAATCAAATGGAAACAACTGTGCACATAGTTGTACATACAGTACCTGTCTGAAAATTCTGTCCAGAATATTGTAGTGTACGCCACGTCTGCAAATACGTCGATGTAGCGGGGTAGTACTAACGTTTCGTAGATAATTCTGCGGTTTTGTCCGTCATAGTCCGCGCTTTCGATACGTCCAAGGCCTACACAAAATAGTGTACACAACATTATATGTGTGTGTGTATATATATATATATATATATATATATATATAAGAATAGTTCTTATACAGTGCAGCATCCAGTCCTCAAAACTGCACAATCCGCTTTACCCTTTATATAGATATATATATATATATAGTTATATAGCTATATAGCGCTATACACTTTACCCCTTGGCAGATCTGTTCAATCGAACACCATCTCGACTTCTCTGGGAGCATTCAGCCATGCTGCATTTAATATGCGAAGATATTCGTACACAAATATCTACCACTGTCTATAACCAAGTATTCATTCATATATCTGAGTGAACCGCAGCGACGTAGAGTGAACGAACTTTCGCAGGGTTCGGCAGCACAGGGTTCGAACGCGGGTTCTCACGATTTAGAGTCCGATTTAAACCTAAAATCGGTCCAATTTGCGCCAGTCTGCGCTGTGCGTTACCGCGCCGGGCGCTTAAAATGAGCGATAATAGCGAATTTTATAACTTACATATGCCTGGGATGATGTTGAATAACAAAAATGTAATTATAACGGAAAAATCAAGGTGGTCCAAGATTCTAGACATGTGCCATCATCGCTCAAATAATCGACCTGGCATTAATTGTAAATACATATAAATGTTTATAAACTTCTATAACATCATATTCTGTAGTACCGTACAGAAATGGCACAGTAGAAAGTAAGAACTGTACAAACATCCGACATAGTACACACATTTAGATAAAAAGGTACAACTATTTAAATGATTAAACTTAATATGTTATGTAAAAACATCCTACATTGTTGAAATACTTATACAAAATGTTAAAAGTATTTAAATTAGTAACATTAATCAGTTACTTGTATTCTATGTTAAAATAGTGAGTGATCAGTTTTCTCTTAGTTAGAGTTCCATAATTTTGGTGCAGCTACTTTGAAAGCTCAATCTCCCATATTTTTCCACTTTGTCCTTAGTATAGCAAGTCTTAGATTTTCATGCGAACTGAGTCCATAATGGATGATTTTATGAGTCAACATTTCCGACATTAGTGGGGCGGCATAGCAAACCAATTGTGAATTTTGTGATAAAAATGCACACAATTTGGTACACTTGTAGATTGATACATATCAAACAGGTATGGATCTTGAGATACCGCAAATTTGGTCCCAGACAGCAATGGCGGCCATTTTACAAAATTGTGGCCAGGCAATTTAATCTGTTATTAATTGATGTTCAGAACTGTCATTTCCAAAGGAATCAGATGATATCAAGTGAAGATATTTGACATTCTAAGCTTCTACAACATTTCTACAATGATAATGGCTGCCATTTTACAAAATGGCGTTAAGATAATTTAATCACAATTAATTTGTGATCAGAATTGCCATCCCCAGACGAACGGATTGATTTCAAGTGGGGATAGTTGACATTTTAAGCTTCTAAGATACTGTGGAAAGTGATTGACGATAATTGTTGTGTTGTTTTAATAGTCAATGGATGATCAAGCAGCACTTATTTGCAGAACGAGTCTCGTTTTAATGATACATTTGATGCTTTCTAAAATTATAAGTCAGACTGTTGTACAGCTGAACACCGACCTTATTTAGGCCTACTACTATCATGGTCATGGAAAACGAATGTGTCTGAAAACTAAGTCATAAAATGTCCAAATTATACAAATTTAAAACACATTTCAGCAAGCAACCATGCTTAACATCAATACATGTTGACAAATATATTTTAAATTGAACTGTTCTTTATCAAATGTCAAATTCTGTTCGCTTGTGCTCATGTGTCACCTGAGTTTCTTTTTTGCTTTCATAGTTGCCTTTAATGGCCAGGAATTCAATTTTGTGTGCACTCCTCTTCACAAACACACAGAGATATGCATTCTAGTGCAGCCGTTTTGCACTTGCATAGCTTCACACGACCCTTCTTGCACTTACATGATATTAACTCATAGCAAGTGTCGGCTGCCTCAGGTAGTCTTGTCTAATGCGACTCGTACGTCCCATCTTCATTCTTAGCCCAGTCCCAGTTTGTTGGTGGAGGTAGCTTTGGTACTGGCCCCACACATGCCCTCCCTGGTAGGAAGCCCTCTTGACATGCTCCTCAAAACCTGCATTGGTCGGTGGGATCAGATGCATATTGTTCTTCAGTGCGAAGAGTTTCTTTCGTGCCTTGTCGATGTCGGTGCACGTGCTGGTTCTGTCGTACAACAGGATAACGGACCTCTTGACGGTGTGATGACATCTTCTGGTATGTCACTTGGTGCAGAGGATAGCTTCAGCAGTGCGTCTGTGAGTTCTGGAAGCACTGTCCAGATTGCCCAAACAGTCTTCTTACCGTGCACTGCGAAACTGGATGCAGTGTCACACCCAGTCAAAGCGTGGAACATTGGCAATGCCCACACTTTCTACGGTCCCAGGCTAGCTGCTAGTTCATACATTCTGGTCCGTAGCTATGTAGTGAATTAAATGTCAGTATGCATATCTTATATTTAATGCAATACTCAACCGGCAACCAATGAAGTGATTTGAGTGTTGGAGTGATATGATCAAATTTGCCAATTCTACACAACACTCTGGCTGCAGTGTTTTGACTCATTTGCAATTATGCATGAGGTATTTTGGTAAGCCGATCAAAAGGGCATTACAGTAATCAATATGGCTGTGGACCAGAACATACATCGGTTTCTCTGCACTCCCGATTCTCCCGATGTTATATAGTTGTGCATAAGCTGTCGGACATTTGTACCTGATATGTAGTTCTATAGACATGTGCTTATCAAAATAAGCGCCCAAAGTTCGCACACAATTCAAAGCATATACCTCATTGTCCCCGAAGTTAATGGCCGTGTTGGTGCTTTTGCCAGTTGTTGCGGAGTACAAATTAAGATTTGCTCAGTCTTGGAGTTGTTAATTTTGAGTTTAAAGCTTTGCAACGAGGTATTTATGCCACTGATGTGGGGAGCGATGGTCGCGCGGTAGAGCGCCGGACTGTCTATCGAAGGAACGGTGGCTCGATTCCGCCTGCCACCGTTTCGAAACTTAAGGCAATTTCATTCACTTCACGTTGCCTGGGTCTTTCGGAAAATACATTAAAAGCCGTTGGTCTCTTGAACTCCCTTCTATCTGGTGTCTATGCCACTGAAAGTAAAACATTCCACACAGAGAGTAAATGTGTAACCTGTAGTGGACTCACATAGTGGTGGTCTCTATCTCTAACCCACAGGATCTTGCTCCCAGCGAGTTGCTTCCCGGTCAGGCGTGTGAGACACGCCGAACAGGAGGTGTAGACAGAATCAAAGTGGAAACAACAATAAAGCTGATGGACATCGGCGTATGCACGCCCCAGCATCCCGGGATGATCAAAGCCATAGAAAACGTGGCTAGAGAACACTGTGAATTCCACAGGACTTAGGCACGATCCTTGCGGTACTCCCTGATAAAGTTTAAACTGGTCAGACAGCGTACCATTGGTAATAATATATAAATAATATGCTGCGACCTTGACTAGAGAGAGGAGTAAAACCAATTTAAAGGGAGTCTGATCCAAAAGAACCATTTATTATATTTATCAAAATGCGCTGGTCCACAATATAAAAAGCCGACGACAATTCAATTGAAACTAGATCTAGTACTTTGTTGGTCCATGTTTAGAAGAATTTCAAACAGGAACTTAAGTAGAACAAGTTAGGTATAATGCACTGCTCTGTACGCAGACTGACAAGGTGGCAAAGGAATTCCACATTCTGAATGAAGGAAAATTGGTTTACAGTTAGTTTAGATATTTACTGGAGATTTCCCACAGGGCGATAGTCTTTTAAAATAGGATCCAATCGTACTATTTTAAGCAGGAGCACTACAAGTGCAGTCTTTCATTCGTGTGGTAATTCCCTACCAGCAATAACGCGATTGTCTAAAGTTATAAAAACGCCAACGATCGAACTGCCGCTTATAGCGTCTTGAGTCGAGCATCCTCGTCACGTCCCGTCTTCTGCCGATCATGCACCGGACTTTTTTGGTAGACGTGTCGAATTGGTCTTTGTTAAGCGTTGCTTATCTCAAGGTTTCACGTGCCTATTCAATGTGTGCGTTCGTCCACCGCTGATAGCTAATGCCACTTATGTCTTATGAAATGTTAATAGACGCGCACCCAAGCAATACGCGTCTATTTGGAACTACAGCAGAACTGTGTAGTCTACACCTGATGTAATATTTAAAATATGTCCAGCTTTTTCACTGTGCTGTCGGTAGACCTATATTTTCTTAAACTAATTTATGTTACGTTGTGAATACTAACCATGTGATTTGATAAAACTTTGAATTCGTAATTCGAAATGCACCGTAACATACACTACTAATTTTTCTAGAATAAAAAGTAAATAGGGACGATACAAATGTACACTTACCATAATTAGCCAAGAAGAGACGTTTGTTGCGGTAATCTAATGCTAATCCCCACGGTACGGTCAGATTTGTTGTCACAATCTCTTCGAGTTCCGTTCCATCCAGTTTGGACTTGTACACAACAGATGGGTGGCGAGATGTGTGAAATAATAATCTAAAAATGCGATATACATTACAATGTCATTTCAGGAAAAGGTCAACTCTCTACATAATATTTAGGTTAATGGTGCCTAATGTGACTAGATTTTCGCATGGCTAATATGATCTCATTAATTTTAACAGGAAATCTGCATTCTATGTGACGTCCAGCTGATATCACTGTTATTAGAGTGTGGGAATTTCTTCCACCCCTTTCTCTTTCAGTTTAGACCAACTCCCCAAAAAATTCTGCCTGATCACAAGTAATCAGGGTATCTTAAACAAGTGCAATTGGCAAGATGGTCAAGAAGGAAAAAACTCGTGAGGAGACACTTTCAATGAATCAAAGGAGAATTTTCTTTGAAATGGCAATTTATTTAGAGGAAGATTCTGATTCTAGTCATAAAAATACAATTATTTGGGATCAAAGTTTATTTCGAAATGGGCCAGTTGCACCGTAAAAAGGCAATCTACTAGTAACCGAGTGTTAAAGGAGACATTTTTCTTTTTAAAAACATGTTGAGAGGAAAATCCTAAAACGGCAAACACAAATTTTTAAAGGACAAATATTCAGTTAGCAAATTCGCGAGAATATATTTTTCGTTACAAACAGGGTGATATTCTCCACAAATGAGAATATGCTGCACGGGCACCATGCAGCATAAGTAGTATTATGGTCCATCTTCATGGCGCTGGCCCCATGGTGAAATTCTAAGATGGCGTCTCTCATTGTGGTCACATGACCTGCCTCCTGGCTGCGGGTGAATTCCTATGTCCTATCGCGTGTAAGTAGGAATGAACAACACATCATACGTCAAAGTTTACACAGTTTTAATTATCTATCAACACCGATGCCACTTTGCACGGATAATCAAGGGGTAAGTGACGTATCGTATGTGTGCTGGACGAGTGTAAGATGAATTCATATGTCCTGTTACGTATAAGTAGGAATGAACAAAACACCATATTTCAAAATTTACAAAAGTTTAATTAACACTTATGCCACTTTGCAACATAAATCAAAATTTTGAAAACGGTCTGTATGAACTAGAATTTTTATCTTTTAAGCAAGGGCAACATACGGTGACAGATAAGGAAGGAATATTGAACGTGACGTAACCACGTGATATCACAAAGGAGTCTCGTAACATGTGGGAGATGCGCCTTATCAGAAAACAGGCGTCAACTACCGAGTATCGAGAACCCCATGACATGCTGCGTCGCCAAAACATCGAGAAGATAACAACTGTGTGAGCGTGCCTTATCAGAAGCAGGCAACAATTACCGACGAGAGAACACCGTCACATGCCGCGTCGCCCAGACATCGAGAAGATAACAAGTGTGTGAGTGGTCAGTGGTCTGTGCTAACGTTAGACAGTTGCAACATATGGTCAACAAATGGACGTGTCATTTAGAGGTACCGGATATTACATGTCAAATTTCTTTACGTGTGATATGTATTTTGACGATGTTAGCACAGCGAGAAAACTCCAGACTACACGTAATGCATTATAGGCGAAACATCTCAGTAAGCGTATAAAATGGAAAGCGGAATTAATATCTGTATGGCTAGCTCAACGACGACATATAATGTACGCCAGTTTAGCTGTCAAATTCCGTGACTCTCAACTTCGAAAACGGTTGAGGGATACAGGGACGTTTGTACGTTTGGTTGAAAATGTTCCTAATGCGGAAGGATATGGGGAATGATTTCGAGGTGTGGGAAAGTGGGTAAAATATACTCAGCGTTATTCTTATACAGTTGAGGGATTTTATTAGAAAGTGCACGAACCACACTGGTATGTTAACATTAACGACACGTCATGCCACGAGGACAAGATGAATCTGAGACGTTTCGAAGAAGTCAATGATGGCAATTATGCATTTTATCGCCCATTGACTCTCGTAACATGCACTCTGTCTCCCAAGAACGTGTGTTACCCAGCGTCTGTAACCCCAAAGTTACCCTTGAAGCGAAAGGTCACCACAGTGTCAGTACTTGTCCGATTCATGGGCGACAGAAGGGGGACTTGTATACAAATACGGTATGGGGATGCCTCTGGCCGATCGTGAAGGCAAATAGCTTTGGACCACGGGGTTTGACCGTGTAGTCCAGCGGGCCTTAGGCAGTTTTTTTTATCAACCGACTATATGTCCTTGAAAACAGATGACGAACGCAGGCAGACGTTGGCCTTTCTACGGGGCAACCAGGTCAGGGTGACTATTAAAAAGACAACGAAGGGGGATACGATAATTACTCTGTCCTGAACAATGGAATCGTAATTCTGTATGTCTGTTTGTAGTCATCATTCGAACGTGTGTCCGCCTGGTTAGACGACACGGAGCAAGTGGTGGCAATTACTATATCGCCTTGAAGAAACCGAGCGACACGCTTGCCACGAAGTTGCGCGAAATATTATTCGTGATCAACATATAAATTACCTAGTCAATGCACTCCGCAGAGCCATGAATGTTGATATGCAGTTAAGGAACTGTGCCTGACTTGAAGCCTGGTGACATAAAGGAGAAACGCGGCCGTACGTCAGTTGGGCTGAGATGCGCTCCGATCTGCCTCACAGGTATTAAGCATTGGTAGATCCTGCACTTAATTAGTTGATTAGTGTATATTTGATTGTGATTATTATATGTTATGAGTTGATTATTGGAATTGTTAATATCAGAATATAAAAGTACATGTAATCGCGTTCTGCATTGTTCGTTGACCATTCACATTGAATAGTGACTTTCCGGTATGTCTGGGTGGACACACAGGTACACGTCCTTTAGTCACACGCACGCACGCACGCACTATTCCTCTGTCTGTTTGCACACGCAGGTACATATCCTTTTGTCACGCACACACTATTTATCTGTCTGTGTGTACACACAGGTATATGTCCTTTCGACATGTGCACGCACGCAGGTACATATACCTTAGACGCACGTATACCTCTCTAAGTTCACATACCTACATGAGACTGCACATTGCACATAGATAACACGTCTACCTGATCCTGCTGACATGCCACCTACATCCATCAGTGCATAGTAAGCGGTTCATAGGTCACACATAGCCATTGCCCTCTCTATGCACACATACGCACGCTTACATCCATCCACCTGTGTTACCTGAGTCTGCTGACATATCACTCCCATCCAACACACGTAGCCACGGTCCTATCCAGCCAAACGTTCGTTCGCCTACATCCATGAGTGTTGTCATGGCCGTAACGTCACTGAGTGTTTGATATATAGAAACGTGCAAAGATACCTTCAGTTGTAGATACGATGAAGCAACACACATATCGCCACTGCGGGGTCGTCCTCGATACTAACAACGACTTACAACGTCACATACAGCAGACTCACTAATCACTGTCGATCCAGTCATCACAAGTTGACGAACATGTCTACAGCAAACCACCATCACGATTGACGAAACACTGAAAAGCACTACGCTCTGCTGTCCGACATGTACAAGAGACTTTACGAGATGAGATGCCTTGTTACGTCACATCAGGAAGAAATAGCGGCAGGGTTCTATCACAGAAAAGCGATACGCAACGTTGTGATATATGTGCACGAGAATACGTCATATCAAGACGATATGTAGCAGACGTGAAGAGGCCATCGACCCGCCCTTACCCAAGCGAGCGAGACGTGAAGAACGATCACGTGTTAGCAACGTCGACGACAATCCCATGCGTCTTCCATCACGACTCCCCTTCGCCGACATTCTGACTAGGGAGCTCGGGACGTCGTTTGAGACCACTGACCGGCTATCCGAACCCACGTGACCAGAGGACCTGTTCAATCCAGAGTGTCAACACCGGAAAGACTTTCGGTGGGTTGACCATGGACGATCTCTATCGCGTTGAGACCACATTTGAGACCAACATGTGCATCTACACACTCGTGCTAGCGACTGCCGAACTCATCTGTCGTTCATTGTGTCACTATGCCGACACGTTGTATGTAAATCTCCACGAAACACACTTTTCATACATACAAATCGTGAACATGTACTGTCACTCTTATCGATGTAGGAAATGTGGCGTCTCGTTATGGAAATACGTACCCAAACTGGATAGACACGAGCGCACGTGTGTGGGAGGTGTACGGAAGTTCTATGCCGGCGGCATCTACCATCCGTCTCCGACAGTGTTCCAGCGTTTGTACGACGAAAACATTCGTGTTTCCGAGTAGATGCGCTACTACCCCTATCGTGCAACATTCGACTTCGAGTCCTGATTCGATATGTCACAGCATCCATCGAACAGTGCCAAGGTCCACTGGCTGAGTGAGGCTCTGGCGAATAACGTTCCCGGATTCGAACAAATGCGATGTCTCGTCACGGATGGTGATAACAACAAGTTGTTATCCGACATTATGTATATCCTTCAATCCACGAGCTATTCCGCCTACGAAGCCATCTAAGCTGACAACGAGGACGTGTTCCCCAACTCGCGGAAGAGAAGTCGAACAACAGGCTCGTGCACAGAAGGACAACGAGTCACAGCGGGAACCGACCAATCCCTACAAATAGCTCATGGGTCAATTGAACGGTTGGCTTCATCATTTGCCTGTCATCTGATTCAACTTGGGCAGGTACGATCAGTACGTCGTCAAACAGTTACTAGTACCCTACTTCCTGTCCACGAAAGAAAAACAGAGGAGAGGGAGACGGAGAAGGAAGAAGACACGGTAAACGAGGGTGGCGGCGCATTTTTGTGATTAAACGGAACAACACGTTTATGAGTCTATCGTCGGATGACCTGAAATTCCTCGTCATGACTCATTACATCGCACCTGGGTTCTCGTATGATTAGTACTTGAAAGCATACGGATGCGTGGTCACAAAAGGTGATTTCGCATACGAATACATGGACAGCTTAGAGAGACTCGACGACACCGCTCTGCCTCCGAAAGAGTCCTTCTTCAATCGCCTGAAGAATTCAGGTATATCCGACAAAGACTACAAACCGGTGTCTAGATGTGAGGCGAGACAACGACATGAAGACTTTGCGGAACTTTTTCGTCTGGTACAACAACAGGCACGTCGTACCGTTCTTGGAGGCCACCGAAAAACGTTTTGTGGTATCGCGGTATCTACATGTTTAAATAAGGCATAAGCATACCAGGTTTGACCTTGATCTACCTGTTCAACTATGTCCCGGAAAAGACCTTCTGTACGCTCTTCAACGAGACAAACAAGGATCTCCATCAGCTGGTCAGAAATAACATCGTCGTAGGGGCGTCACTAATCTTCACCAAACATCACGAGAAAGGGGTAGCGAATATACGACGGAACGACTACGGAGAAGCAGCTCGAACTTGTCAGTCCATAGTTGGCTATTACGCGAATGCTCTATACCGCTGGTCCCTATTGCAAGACGACGGGATGGAACACGCGACGACGGGAGGAGAAAGAGTTCCCCCCGAAGCGGAAGAACCGACCAGACAGATGGCTGCGGAATGGCTGACGTGGGATCCGAACGTCCCGGTTACGATATACGTCATCAGTCCAACGTGCGATAGAAGAGAATCGGCAAGGTGCCGGTGGACGTTCGATGCAGCGAATCAAAGACTGCCTATCAGTTTCACAGATGCTACTACCACGGATGTCCGTTTACACGACGAGAGGTAAACGAGGTCAACGGAAAACCCATGGCTCAAATCTTCGCCGAAACGCGAAAGAACACTGCCTACCTTTGGTACTTTGTCAAGGTCGTCGAGCTGTGGGAATGTGAGTGGAAAGAGTCGAGGTCCGAAGCGTGCGTGAAGCTCTTTTTGGACGCCACTTTTCCTCGCCGTCGACACGTGCGATGGAAGATGACGTCATAACAGATCCTGACAGGCGTACGCAATGGCTCCATGTTCGCACTGATTCAGTGCGACATTCGTGTACCGGAGGAATTGCGCGCACATTTTGCCGAGTTGCAGATTCACATGACCCGCGATGACCTATGTCCGTTCATGCGTCGATACGCCGAAGAATATCATGACAACCCCGCGCCGTATGCTCGTCGGTCGTTATCGTGGAGATATGATCTTGCTCGCCATACCTCTCTTGCGATGGTACCTCGAGCACTGACTCGAGGTGACCCACATCTACGAGGTCTTCGAGTATACACCGGTTGACTGTTTCCGTCCATTCGGCGAGGCTGTGTCCGCTACACGTCGCGAGGAAGACGTCCACTCCGACAAGGCCATGGTCGCGGACACCAATAAATTGATGGTGAATTCTTCGTATGGTAAATGTATAACCACTGTCGATAGGCACCGTGACATCACCTACTGTACGGAGATGTACAAGAGCCGCGTCAAATACGCCTTGCCCGTGCGATCCGACGGGATGGCAGTTGTTTGCGCGACAAATCGGCAACATCAATCTACCCATGCAGTTGGTGGGCAACGAGGCCAGGAAATTACGCATTCAACAGGCATAAAAGAAGAGTGCAGTGGCGGCGGCCGTCATACGATCGCTCGGTAGAGCACGACGAACGCTACAGTGGACACATTCGTGCGTCGACGAATGGACCCGTCCGCCGTACCCATATCACCGGATGCAAGGGGGCGTCAGCGGAATGGGAGAGTCTTTAAAGGAGGTGGACCATTACGAATCGCCGGCATAATGATAGATCCACGGGACAATTGACGTTGTCTCTTCGCCGCTATCGCTTACGCCAGACTTCACATCGTGGATGGGATTACCATCGACAATCTGATTCGTCTACCATGGTCCGCCATCGCAAACAGCTGCAGGGAGTCTACTTCCACCCGGTCAAGGTGAGAATTTACGGGGGAATCGAGTCTTTGCGCCGCGCCACCTTCCGACCGATCGAGCGTGTACCGTGGAAAGTCGTCGAACAGTTGCTATCCGAACAGAACGCCTATTCTCTACACAAACCGGTGAGAGTTCGTTTCCAAAGGTAGTATGCACATCTCGTCGACGTGTCCAGTCTGAAAAGAGACAATGACGGTACGACGTTCCTACTCACGGTGATCGACGTCTTCTCAAAAGTCGCCCGATGTGTTCCGTTGAAGAATGAGTCGGCGACGTCGATGGTGACGGCGCTGGACGGTCTATTCACCGACGGTGATCGACCGCTGACGTTTCAGACCGATAAAGGACTGGACATCCTGAACCGTGGCGTTAGAGGTGTATTGGAAAAGTATGGCATCCATCACTTCTCCACCTACAAAGAGGACGGGCGACACCTGACGAAACACGAGACGTGGCGTTTCATTGATATCCTTCAGGACCTGGTTCGCTCGTACAACGTAGCGCATGTACGGCGGACGGCACGGCAAGGTCGTGCCCAAGTACCAAGTAGCGGATCGCGTGCGTATCAGCAAGGTCAAGAGACGGTTTGACAAAAGCTACATGATGAATTGAACCTAGGAATTATTCGCGATACGCGAGGTACATCGGTCCGATCAGCCCGTTTATCGATTGACGGGCTATATCGGCGAGATACTGGACGGAACCTTCTACGAACCGGACCTGTAAACTGTACCGCGTTGAATCGATCGTGGACCTTCGGAAGGTGGGCAGGCGAAGGGAGGTGTTGGTGAAGAGATTTCGGATATCCTCCAAATTCAACAGCTGGATCGATGCCTAAAGCCTCTTCGTCGGCTACAAAGACTAGCCACGCTTCCGACAAGCGTTCATTTGACCACCCATGACGGAAGAGACGACAAAACAGGTGGTCTCCGTTACCTATAGCGACGAAATCGACGCTCCGCCACAGATCCATAGTACTCCGAGGAACTTATTTGGCACCCCGTGTACCAAAGAGGAGATCGTGTTTCTGTGTCAAGCCGTCGTCCTGTACACGGTCATTGTGGTCAGCGTCTACAAACTGTAGATCGATCACGGGAATCCGACACTGTGGACGGCCCTGTTGAGCAGTTCGTTGGTTTACCTGTTACACAGTCTGACGTAGAGACATGACGACGAGTGATTTGTATCTGCTGTTGTCCAGCAATGCTTCCGTGAAAAGGCACCCCGACAACACCGCGTCGCATTGCATCACGGACGTGTCTCGTCGTGTTGTGCTGTTTGGTAGCGGCGAGTGGGAATGCGGTATAGTAGAGTTCCACTACCCGCACACTTGTTACAACGTTAGTGAGGTGGTTACCACGTTCCAACTCTACGAGACCGATAGTACAGGATTCACTCCGTCTGCCAAAATCGAGCATGAGTATTACTACAACGTGACCCAATTGTTGCACACGATCAATATAGCACTGTTGAACATGTCGACGGATAGGGTCAAGGCGAAACTGAGCTACAGCGATATCTCTCACAAGATGACCGTGAACATGACACCCACAACGAAGTTTAGTATACCCCTAGGGAACGTCATGGAAACCATACTAGGTTTTCATACGACGGAGATCACCAGCACAGACAGAAAGTCCATACGCACCTACGTCCCCTCACCTATGCGTGGAAACAACATCAAACCGACGTTGACCACCTCCGCCGAATCCAAAACACCAGAACGTGTTGGTGAGTACGCCTTCGAATAGGAGGCCGCTTCTGTGGTGGACATGCATCAAGGATTCACCACCATGTACATCTGGACACTGGCATTCGTACGGAACCCTTCGAAATAACCGCCGGAGATGCAGCCAACGCTGGGTTCGTGACTAGACGCGACAAGATCGTTCGGAGTCGCGTGGTCAACATGATGGGTCGTCTCCACGTGGACCTGTTCCTCCAGGAAAAATTCCTCATCAACGGCGTAGAGGTCAAGATACGTATGGTGCGCAGCAAGGATACGTTCGCGCTCATGGCTGGCGGAGCCAACCCCGACTACAAGATGAAGATCGTCAAGGCCACATTGTTTGTCAAGAAGGCCACACTGAATTCGGGCGTGTAGATGGCAAACATCAAAGCCCTAGAAAAACCCACGGCCAATTATCCGATGCAACCCGTCGACTAGAAGGTCTACTCCATTCCCACGAGAACCCTTTCGCACACGCACGAGAATCTCTTCCTTTGCACTCTTCCAAAACGTCTCATGCTGTGCTGCATAGATAACGACGCCTACAACGGAACCTACGCCAAACATCCGTGCCACGCCAAAAACAACTACATCAACTTCTTCGCCGTGTACGTGGACGGAAGTCAGATACCCTCCTAACCTTTCCAGCCTAATTTCGACGACGAACTCTTCGTCAGGTGCTACCACAACCTGTTCACATCGACAGGTAAGGTGTGGCAGGACGAAGGGAACGACTTATCCGACTTCCAACACGGCTACACCATCTTCGGCTTGGATCTTACCCCAACGATCCCACCGACGACGGCTGCTTCCATATGGTACAAAATGTCAACCTGCTCATCGATCATTTCCGCGATGCACTGATGACCACTGTGAACGTCGTCACCTACGCAAAATTCGAGACCGTGCTGGAGAAAGACAAGAGTCGCAACGCCATCTACGACTTCTGATGGAGACCCTGCAGATCGACGGCCAACTCACTCTGGATCCAAACGCCGAGGCCATCGTTCGTGGGTTCGTACCCAAAGACAATCTACTCAAGATAACGATAGACGCTTTCCCGGCCGCCTTCGACACCAAGAAACCGGGCGAACATTGGATAGCGCTGTACCTGGATGGCAAAGGTGATGGAAATACTTCTGCTCGTACGGCTTGGCGGCACTTCGAGTTCCGCCGATTCATGAATAATTGTGTAGAATGGACTAATAATTCCAAGAGACTTCAGAGTCCTGTGTCTAACGTTTGTGGACAATACTGTGTTGCTTATCTCGTGTTTCGCTGACGCGGATTTCTGCTGAAGGATTTCGTGAACGGTTTCGGCACTGATCTGGTAGCAAACTATTGTCGTGTATTTGATTGGCTTAACATTTGAAATAAGATGTGTGTTTCGGCACTGTGTTTACTGCTGTTTCGCTTTCGCTAACTAGGTCATCACAGGACCGACAGCATGGTTGACATATCATGCATGTACCGTGTTTCATTCACAGGCAGGTAGCATCGTCATCATTATCGTTCGAGCCTATGGCGCGGTGGTAAGAAACCCGTAAGCTCACGACCTCTGCCGCGGTGTTCAGTCACCTGTAAATCGTACCACCCTACAAGCCACTGGCGCGGTCGTAATGACCCGTAAGCTCACGAGCGCTGGCATGGTTGTAAAATAACCTGCAAATCATGTCACATCATTCACTTGTCTTCAGTTAATAAAACACGGTTTCACGCATGCATATTTAACAAGATTTAACAAGATTGCCATTCAGAAAATTAACTCTAGAGGCAGATGGACAAGGAAGCCTTTGGCTTATCGAGAGTCAAATACTTTTTATCTAAGTGTATCCCGCCCTTTTAAGGTAACACATTCAGGAGGTAATCTGTTCCATTCATTTACAGTTCTTTGTGAGAATGAGTACTTTCTTACATCTAATCTACACTGCTCCTTTACTAATGTAACTTCATGTCCTCTGGTCCTTCTATCTTTCTTAACAGAGAAAATAATATTTCTATGAATATTTTCATAACCATTCGATATTTTAAACATTTCTATCTGATCTCCTCTCAATCTCCTGGTCTCTATGTTGTTAAACCACATTCTTGTAGGCGTATTTCGTAACTAAGATCCCTCAGTTTTGGTATCATTTTAGTTGCTCTCCTCTGTGCTCTTTCTACCATATTTATGTCCTTCCTGCGATATGGTCTCCATGCTTGAATACAATATTCTAAATGAGGCCTAACTATTGTTTTGTACAGCGGTAGTATTAGCTCTTTTTCCTTATACGTTATGGTTCGCCTAATTAATCTAAGAATTTGATTTCCCTTTTAAGCGGCAATACCGCACTGTTCTGAAATCTCTATGTCAGATCTAATGGTTAACCCTAAGTCATTTTCTTTTACAGTAGTACTTAGTACATTACCTCCCATTTGAATATTGTACATCTTCGTTCCCATGTCCTGTGTGGAGGCATTTACATTTCCCAAAACTTGAACAACATTTGCCATTTTTACGACCATATTATTAATCTGTCAAGATCATCTTGTAACTGCTGTCTATCTCCATCACTTTTAATTCTTCTGAGAAATGTTGTATCATCCGCAAATTACAATACCTTACTTGTTACATATTCGTCCAAATCGTTGATATATATTAAGAATAATATAGGTCCCAGTACTGTTCCCTGTGGTACCCCACTCAAAACTGATTTCCAGTATGAAGCTTCCTTGTCAACTACTACCCGTTGTCTTCTGTCAATTAGCCATTTTCTACCAGTTATTAAACCATTTCCTATGCCATTGGCCTTTAGTTTACGCAATATCCTTTGATGTGGCACTTTGTCGAAAGCTTTATGAAAATCTAAGTAGATGCTATCTACTGGTGAACCTTCTTCTACCCACTCAGTGATTTCTTCCAAAAAACATAACATATTTGTTAAGCATGACCTCGCTTTTAGAAAGAACATGTTGAGATGCGTTTAAGAAGTTATGTTTAAAAAGAAAATTCACCATGAGATTTTTAATTAGTCTCTCTAATAATTTGCAAATCACTGACGCTAAACTCAATGGTCTGTAGTTCTCTGACTTGTTTCTGGAACATTTTTTTAATAATGGTATAATGTTTGCTTCTTTCCATTCTAAAGGAACAACTCCCCCTTCTAATGACAATTTGAAAACTGTTGCAAGTGGTCTGCTAATTTGTTTTACTATTTCCAAAAGTAGTTTGGGCGGAATTCCATCCTATCCAGTTGATTTAATATCCTTCATAGCCATCATTTTCATATCTAGCATTTCCGGAGTTACAATTAACCGTCCTAAATAGTCTGATTCTGCATCCTTGAACTTAGCCTCTGCTCTGCTATGCCAACGTCTATGCCTACACGCTTGTATCTTTAGTAAATAAAATTCGTGTGCACTCGTATACTCTCGTATTTCGTTCGTTCTTTCATACACGTGCATTCATACACACACCTCTCTAAGTTAATTCCTCATTACCCCTAATTACTCCCTAATAACCATTGCATACCCTCCCAACTTCCCGCAGGAGGCCCAAACTCCTTATCATTCAGCCAGGTGGCACTAGATCCACTTTTTTCCGCCAGTGGGTAGGTCACGTGACCACCATGACAGGCTGCATCTTAGAATTTCACCACGGGGCCACAGTCACCCAACCGGCGGCGTATTAGGATGGACCCTAATACTACTAGCATATATGCTTTGTTGTTCTGGCACCCACAGACGATTGATAATATGCCCAATAGCTTATTCTAATTGATGTTAATTTACATTTCCCCGCGAATCAACGACCCATACAGCGGGCAGATGTAGTGCTTAGCGGAATAATTTCGTTCTCCTCTAGCCACTTCGTTTTGTGAGAGCAGGAGTGTCTGCGATTAAAAATAACACGTCCCACCGCAACTGAGCTCATACAGTGTGTACGTGCGTGCGTGCGTGCGTGCGTGTATGCCTATGCCCTTGACACAATTGAATGTCCGGTTTTGGAACGCCGAGTAATGTGTGAGGTGTATCCAAGAAACATGTTTTGTGTATGGCACGCACGAACGCTCACACACATTAGTTGAGTTGCCATTTTTGGAACTTGGAAATGGTTGGTCGTGTAAGGTTTTTTTGATGAATCATGTAGGTTATGGGACCCTCAACTTAAATCAGCGGGATGGCAACGCGCCATGCTTGGGCAATTTCTGGGAGCCAGACAAATGCAAGATTGCTGCTGTGTACCTAGGTCACATTACAAAATGTGTTACATCTTTGCAGTGGAGCATGCTAGGAACATGATTTTGATGTCTATACACATGTTTTGGGAAATGAGGAATTCATATTTCCAATGATGGCTGACTACGATCATATGACAAAAATTCAAAATGGCCGCCATTTTCACCGAAAATATCCAAAATCGAGCATAACTTTTGATTGGTTGATGCTAATGACACGATTTTGTTGTCGATCCCAATGTTTTGTCTTATCAGGAATTCAATGGAACCATTTCCAATGATGCCCGACTATGAACACCTGACCCAAATTCAAAATGCATACAGGTGAAGGGGTTGTTGACTACAACATCACAATATCCAGCGAGCTCCAATGCTGCGATGCCATCACGAAGAGCAAGACAAATAAAAAAGCTGTCATCAGGGTTCTCTCCACATTCAATTTGTGCAACAATGTGACGATGGTTGAAAGAGAGGAGGGCGTGTACAGCCATGATGAAGCTGATATTACTATCATTAGCTATTTTGTGGAGGCTGTGAAGAATGGAACGAAAACTGTACGAGTGATCAGCGATGACACTGACGTCTTTGTTCTGCTTATGTTCTGGATGTGAAATAGGCAGCTGGCACCCCTTGTGCAGCTAGATCGATGGAGTGGGGCTATCCTCAACATCAATGACAGTTAGTTCCTCCTTGGTCCGAAATCCTTCCAACTGCTTGGTGTGCATGCACTGTCAGGCTGCGATACTGTGTCCTACCCATTTGGTCATGGCAATGCGATGGCGCTAAGGGTATTGAAATATGCTGACCAGTCTGGACTCTACACTGTCTTCGGTAACGAGGGTGCTATTCTCGAACAGTTGATGGAGACTTGACGGAAATTCATCTGCTCGCTCTATGGTGTTGCTGAAGGAACAAGCATTGCTTCTGTCAGATATGCGCTCTGCTCCAAACGGACCAGAGAGAAAGCTGGACTCTCAAGACTCTTCCTCCGACAGACACTAATCTGGTGTACGACATCATGCGAGCTCACTACCAAGTTATGCTCTGGAAGGCAGCAGATCAGCAGACTTCGCCCGTGGTTGATATCGATGATTATGGATGGGAGTTTGTCACTCGTGCAGGGGGTGTTCCAACTCCTTGCAAGAGGACCAGCAGCCCCCATGCCCTCATGGACGTCATCATCTGTCAGTGTAAAGCTGTAGGGAAAGCTTGCAACAATCATGCATGTAGCTGTCATTCTACAGGATTGTCCTGCACACCGTATTGCTTCTGTGTTGGTGAAGCCACGTGTCTCAACCCGATCACCAAACAGCATGAGAATGACGCTAGATCTAATAATGAGGAAGAAGGTGACAGTACAGAGGAAATACAAGAGAAGGATTTTATATGAGAATGTAATGTGAATGGCGTCCCTTTCATATACCGTTGGTTTTGAATTGATTAATGATATTATACACATTGTATATTTCCAAATGAAACCGTTCACCAAACATGATGAGCATGAGAATGACGCTAGATATAATAATGAGGAAGAAGGTGACAGTACAGAGGAAATAGAAGAGAAGGATTTTATATGAGAATGTATTGTATATGGCGTCCCTTTCATATACCGTTGGTTTTGAATTGATTAATGATATTATACAAATTGTATATTTCCAAATGAAACCTGTCGTTACAAAAAATGCTCTAAAATAATTGTGTTTCATTGTGGGGTCGGCAACCAGTGTATCTCAGAACCATATTTTGTACATCACACACAAAGCCAGTTACCTTGCTACGGGATCGACGACCAAACCAAGCAAATATTGGGATATCCCTGTTGAATGCTGGATCAGAACTCTTTTATCTGTACCGTCCAGATTGGTAACTTCAACTTTGTTCTGATGTTTGTGAAGAAGGAACAGTTGATCTTCTTCAGGGATGACAGCAGTTTGGGAAGTAGACGAACTTCCTGAACATACATTACATCACAAATATTATCATTTCGTAATGGCTACACTGTTATTATTGTGTACAGACAAACACATACACACACGCACGTAATGGTTACACTGTTATTACTGTGTACAGTCAAACACATACACACACTCACGTAATGGTTACACTGTTATTACTGTGTACAGACAAACACATACACACACGCACGTAATGGTTACACTATTATTATTGTGTACAGACAAACACATACACACACGCACGTAATGGTTACACTGTTATTATTGTGTACAGACAAACACATACACACACGCACGTAATGGTTACACTGTTATTATTGTGTACAGACAAACACATACACACACGCACGTAATGGTTACACTGTTATTATTGTGTACAGACAAACACATACACACACACGCAATTTAAACAGTTTCATTATTTATAATTCTATTTATTTAGTTCGTATATCTATATATTTTATTTAACTGCTTTGCCAATTTTAATGTACCCATTGTACTTTTCGAACTCTATTGACTGCCAGGTAAGTAAACTTATTATTACTATTATTTCCCACAGGTTTTTGATACCTTCGCGTGACGCTGTGTCGGTTTACCGAAATATAAATTAAAACCATGCGAAATTGTGAATAAAAATGTGGTTAAGACACATTACTGTCATTATATTATGTAAAGGGGACTGTGGAATTGCATTGCATGCACGCACATTTTACCACACATACAGACAGACACACACACACTCACCAAAAAAAAAAACAGTATCTTGCCTTTTTTAAAGACAATTTCCTTAGAAGATCCGTCAAACCTGACACGATAGAAATCTCCATGTGCCTCTCCTGTGTACATATATCCGTTGATGCTGTCAATGACCACGTCTATCATAGCGCTGACATTCTCTGAACCTGCATTTAGATTTGATGGTATAATTGTGCGGATGAGATTACGATCTTAATGGTAGAAACAGAAGCAGAAGCAGCTTCAGCGTGTATAAGAGAAAAGACAAAAGTCATATTGGTGACAGAAAAAATCAGAAGACAAAAGAAATAAGTCAAATATATTTATACGTATATATATATATATATATACATATATATACATATATATATATATACGTATATATATATATATATATGTGTATATATATATATATACATATATACATGTATACACACACTCACACACACACACACACACACACACACACACATATATATATATGGTCGATTCTCACGAAACCTGGACACATTGTCGATTTGGCGACTTTCATATATCGTTTTCATTTATTAATATCATAAAGTATGCATATTGAAGATTTGAAGACAAAACATGTTATTCTTACCAGAGAGAGAGAGGGGGGTTTGAAGTTGCATGTCCTATTCGTGTGATACCACGCGAAACACATAAATTGTCCGTCTTGCAACATCTATAATATTATACGTTACGTATTTTGTATGGCTTTGTGGTACATGGAATACATAAACAGTTACGTGTAATGTAAATTCATCAGCTGTCAATGCACTGTTGAATGGTTTTCTTGTTGATTAAGTTCATCATGTTTGTTTGCACTCCTCCCACGTCATACATCGCACCATGTCAAATGTTGTAAGTGTACTTATGTTGTGCGTAGAAAATAATATTGTTATTTATGACGAAGTAGAAAAAGATGGCTTTATAATGGTATTTAGTTTGTTTTTTGTGGGATCATTAATAATATGGTGAATGCGGAATTAGAAAATGTGTTTCGTGGGTATCGCTTATATATGTTATAATTGTGCCTGTCGATTAGCTAATAACGTATTTATATTAATTTCATTGCTTTGTTGAGGATACATCAAATCTAGCTTGACAGGTAACGCGTGGTCAAACATATTTAACAACATATTTTGAGTTACAATTTTGTTTCTGACTTAAATGGAATACAAACATATATTGCTTCAATTCATATTATATGACATCCTGCTATCTATTTCCATGTCCACCAAGCACCAACAAAAATTCAATGAATTAGAAATTCCACATTTTATGCTGTGCAGCCGGGCATTTTCGAATATGCATATTTTTGGCGCGCTTTTCGGGATGCCAAAATGTGACGTCACATATCACCCATACTCGCATCAGGCCGACCCTTTCCATGCATTCAGAGCATGTTTACAAGCATAGCTTTCGGGTCGAAATGAACGTCAAAATGAGTTATTGTGCGATATTCCGATGTAATACAAACACTAGTCATCATAGAGGAACAAGCAGTTATCTTATCTTATCATCAATCCAATTTTATTCCAAACAATGAATGCGAATGGGCCTACAAGTCGACTAGGTTTCGCCGATCTTGGGCTCGTTTTTAGAATAATTATATCGCATGCAACCAACGGGAGATAATCTACACCGTTAAACATACATAGCAAACGTATATTGTATCCAGCTACATAAAAAACGTGTATAATTTCATAATATCACTAGAATATCGATGTATGAAGGACGAGTTATACAATTTTTCATAACAACTTAAATCAGTCAGCGAATGTCTGTCGGTCCTGCTAACTCAGTTGGCAAACGCGTTGGTTCCTTGGCATTTATTTTGCAATCGGGCGAAGCCGATTCAATCCCGACACCAAACCATTGATTTTCGGTACACTTTTTTGTTGATGTTTTCACGAAGTAATATAAACCAAATAATTGTTATACTATGATGTACTGTTTGCAAATTGTTTTTTATTTTTGTAGTAAATATTTATTCGCCACAAAAATGAAAATATGGGAATTATATAACGATGTTTGTTTCAAAATTTTATTTATCCAAACAAATAGAGTATAATGGATCTATAATTTATTAATTGTATATATATATTGTACGGTAATATATTGTAATTATATATGTGAAAACAAATGGTGATCTGTCTGGATTATTACAATTTAGAAACATCGTTATATATAATAACCATATTTTCATTTTTTTGGCGAATAAATAATTACTACAAAATATTTACAAACAGTGCATCATAGTATAACAATGATTTGGTTTATCTTAGCTTCGTGAAAACATAAAAAAGTGTAAAGAAAATCAATGGTTTGGTGTCGGGATTGACCCACAACAATAACATTTGTGATAATAAGTCTTGGCACAATAGTTACCAAAACATATGCGTTTCGCCTGGTATCGCCTTTCGCGTTGACCCATTTCTTGCAGAACAGTTGGTACAATTCCATGATGTAATCGTGTTTTCAACATATGATTAACCATTTAATGGTAGCAATATACCATCCATATAAATTTGGTACAAACGTTATAAATGTAACACAGCTGGCGCTTCTAGAATAACAACAGTTATTGTTAAATATATATCATCATCTTACAGAATTGTGTTGTCCTTTGCTAGACTGTCGTACATACTGCCGACAGAGGTTTGTGATGTTACTTGGTATAACATTTCAAATTCTTTATATCCCTCTTTCCCCAACATTATGATGTGTGTTGCTTTCCTGCCCGGGGATGTATTTTGTGTCGCAACATCCAGACAAACAAGATCTGTTTCGCTTGTACATTTGGCCTCAACTTTGAACCATAGTGTGAGCAGTCATGAAACTGTTGAACGTGGTGGTGTTCCATGAACTGAGGATGCCACATGGTGTTTTCCTTTGTAACGAAGCGGTTGTAAAAGGTTGGTTTTCTGTCCCACAATACGACAGCTTTCTTCACCGCAGTTTCCGCTAACTCTTTATAGCACAGCGTACACCTTCGCACGGCCTTTTCCATCGTCCGCTTCCAGCCATTGCCTTGAGTGTTCACCAAGGTACGCACGTCGTCAGTGAATTCTTGTTAGAACAAATCCATCGCAGAGTTCACCTCGATGCTTGGCATTATTAACAATACAAAGCAAGCATGCGTGGTTTGTAAAATAATTGATACCCAGCGAAATGCATAGATACTGCATGAACGAGAATGCATAGACAATACATGTTGCTATAAATCTACAATTTATGGTGACATGCATTAATGAGAAGGTCAGTGCGTTATGTTTTATGAAAAACACAACTTAATGTATAGTAAATGCGCGACAACAAAATCATAATAGCAAAACTTACTAGTGGGTTAAATGTCAAGACATAACGAACTAAAAACTTGATATGTTGTTTTAGTGAAAACTACGTTTCCAAAGAATAGTATTGTGTTATCCTCATTATACTATTACACTGTAGTGCTTAAGCTACAAATGTATACAGGAATATTATGAGAGACCGGTGATACCACGCAGGACACATAGCCAACGTTACCACGCGAAACACATAATTAAGACTGTATATTCTACGCAACACAACATGGACATGCGCTAAGTTATCATGCGTACCAATTTAACATAAATTTCCACAATAAATTAATCGCACTTTTGTTAAAATCATCATCATACGATATATACAGCACAACCTGAACATTATTTCTGAAAAAACATGTTTCACGAATAATGTCTCAACAATATTAAACGTATATATAAATCCCAGTGATGTCACAGTTTTAGTGGTCTTGCATGTCGATCTGAAGCTCGGGGTTTATTGTTAGGTAATATTAGTGTGTTATTTCATGTCCAGATAAACAGCGTTTCGCGTGGTATCGTATTCGCGGGTATCGATTGGCAAGTTAAGTCGGTGTATCTCATCCAGGTTTGTGGTTTGTTCTTTTTGATCACGTGTAAACCAACCTAAGAGCAATATGTATGTCAAATCTATATTACTAATGTATATATGTGACTCACTTATTTGCCATTAAAAGGCTTTCGCGTGATATCGCATTTTCTGACAATTTTCATGTTTTTTCTGAGAAAAGTGATCGCGGCAAAATTTGACTGTGATTAGTAATAAATTATGTAATCTATTATAAGGCTTGCATATAATATTTAATATTGGAATAAAGCTTGCATCTTTCTCCGTTAATGCATACGGAAAGTTGCGTTTTGCGTGGTATCGGACAAATAGCATTTACACGAAAATAATTCTCAAAAATTAGTCATTCACGCTAGCGCAACATTTTGTTTTACATATTGTTTGCTCGCAATTATTGTACATCATATGGCATATTAATTGAGCATATCATCTGAATTGTGTTTTAATGAAATAAGGCAAATATGTCCAGGTTCCGTGAGACCATATATATATATATATATATGTATATATATATATACATATATGTACATATATATATATATATGTATATATATATAAATCTCAGTGATTCACAACACAATCATTATCCTTGACATTGACATCTTAGGAAACACGTGTAATCTAACTATAATCGAGCTAGCGTAACGTAGTATGTATATCAAAGTTTTCCCCCATACGCCTTAGACCTTGCGTACCAAACATTCAGGATATAACCTGCGAACTCACGAGGTTAACTTAATCCCTCCATTTGTTCAAAATACCACATATTTCAATAATAAGTAGATAATCCGTCTTATTTTGAAATCAGAACTGCTAGTATAACTAGAGATATTGTGATATGAATAATTCTTTGAACCAAAAACAAACAGTTTGAGAGTATTGTTTTCGGAGGTTTATATAAGTATATATATATATATAATTTATATATATTTATATATAATTTATATATATATATATATAAACAGGTTGTTGAGATGTTATTAGTATCAAGTGCATAAGTTAACAGCACTACGGCTTCACAAATCGTAAACAAATCGATGGAGGTGATAGAAACATACTTCATATTTTACTTTTAGCAAATATACATGCTATTACTTTTAATATTAATCACAGGATAGTTAATGAACGGTCCAGTGCGCTTGAGGTACCAACGCTTTACGTCTTAAAGCAGATTGAGGCTATTCAGAGACTCCGTGACCAATTTGTGAGACAATGATGGTTTGTGATTAATTTTTTCGTTGAAGAAATTGTAAGTAGTCACGTGAAACAACTTGTCTATACGTTTCTTTGCATTGTATTGATTAAATAATGGCTATTTATTTAGAATATTAATACTGTGGAGCGGTGCGGTGCAGTGACTAAAGCTTCTGACTCTGTACCGATAACACACGGGATCGAATCCTGTCCAGCGGTTTCGAACCTTGAGCAAGTTCGTTCACTTTACGTTGCTTCAGTTCATTCTGCTGTATGAATGAGTACCTGGCTATAGACAGTCGAGGATATTTGTTTAGGAATAGTCTTCGCGCATCAATCGCAGCGTGGCTGAATGTTTCCCAGAGTTGTCGATATGGTGTTCGATCGAATAGGTCTGCTAGGGCGTAAAGTGTAAAGCGCATTGAGCAGTCATAAGTTGTTTCAACCGTTTTTTGCAAAACAGCATATTTCGTTAACTATTCATTTACAACCAGTATAAGTCGTTTATGTTTAGAGTAGACATGGTAGTCATTCTTATCTGATCTGTATCCCACGATTTCGTGCAATATGACAATCAACAAATTCGACTATGCTCCCGCCAAATCGCCATCTTGTTTCGTTGAAGTACCATTATGGAATAGCATGGAACATAACGCAACGTTTTGGTCAAATCGCCCACTGCGATCTAGCAACAGGGCTCAAAAATAAAACTCGACAGATAGCCAGATGGAACAGCATGTAGTTCTTGACGCTCGGTTAGAAGACGGTAGCACTAAAACAAAGTATACGCAATAGTTTTTGTTGTCAAACATTTGTTCTCCACAAATTATAAAAAGGTCACCATAAAAGGCTTAGTGGGCAACAACCACAGTAGTAGCGCAGATTAGACGAAGTGTTGTACAAATGCTGACATAAACATTAAACTTGGCATGGATATTCCCACTGGGATGTTCTTCAAATCCAGTCGACCAGCCATTTGACAATCTAAGATGGCGGCCATTGTTTCAAAATGACCGAACATTTTTCAAATATTTTTGGGGAATATAATTTAAAAAAAAATCAAGCTGGCCAAATTAAAGTCGCATTCTAAATATATGTGAACATCCAAGATGGCTGTTATATTTTCAAGATGGCAGCCATTTTAACAATACTGTATATTTTCATTTGTGAAAATGATTCTCATGGAAACGAATAAGAGACCCAACGTTAATCTGTCACTTTTACCATTGGTAGAGCGTGTTCGGAACATTGTACATAATAAAAGTGTTTTCGTTAAAAAATATAGGCCCCCTACATTACGTTTTAATCACTGAGATATTCTTCAAATCCAGTCGACCAGCCATTTGACAATCTAAGATGGCGGCCATTGTTTCTAAATGACCGAACATTTTTCAAATATTTTGGGGGAATATAATTTAAAAAAAAATCAAGCTGGCCAATTTAAAGTCGCATTCTAAATATATGTGAACATCCAAGATGGCTGTTATGTTTTCAAGATGGCAGCCATTTTAACAATACTGTATATTTTCAATTGTAAAAATGATTCTCATGGAAACGAACAAGAGACCCAACGTTAATCGGCCACTTTTACCATTGGTAGAGCGTGTTCGGAACATTGTACATAATAAGTGTTTTCGTTAACAAATATACTGTAGGCCCCCTACATTACGTTTTAATCACTGAGAATCTCATTGATTATTAGGGATCTTGATTATTAGTTATTACTAGCAAAAATGCCCGTCACCTGACGACATGTCTTGGTAGTTGATAGTCGTGATAGTAATATTTAACAAATGTTAGAAAACTCATAGCATCGTTACATAAACACCGTAACACTGACGCATACAGTGTATACTCGTTGTTTGTTCAAAATGACGAAGATCGGAGAGACTGTGAAGTTCACGTCCATCGGCAGGCCATTGTCGTTACATTGTAGAATTGCCAAATATTAGTCATATTGCTACGCTACTGGCATGAAGATAGACATAAGCATGCTGAGTCAGCGTCTTCTTCATGTTGCCAAGTCCATGACGTAGGAGGCCATTTTCCCGAAGTATTTGTAGCGCGCCGTGGTTCGTGCAATTGTTAGGTTACGTTTTATGTATTACGCGTACATTACGATTTACGATCCCAACAACTGAAATACCCCATAAAAGATCAGAATCTAGGCATATCTATGTCGTGTTTAAAAAATATATATTTTACGTCCTATTCTTGGGGTTGTTGATTAATCCCTGAAAGTTTTATGCTCGAGGTTCAAACCGTCTAAGAAGGACACGATAACCTACCCGCATGCATGCATGCATACGTAAGCTCGATTGTAACTAGATGCACCATAATATAAAGACATGCCAAGCTAATCTTAAAAAATTATGTAACTACGCTGGAAAGGTTGCCGAATATATCGGATTGACATAAACAATTGTAAGAGCTAATATCATTGCGAATACTTCGTATAGTACAAAATAACCTTTAGTAAGCATAGATTGTAATTATTTCGATTTCTCACTTACTGGTTACTAGTACTCTCGCCTTCCCAAATGTTGCCGGTGTCAAGGATGTGTTGATGGGGATCATCTTGACTTGGCGATCTGTCGTGACGACAAGAGGACACATGCTACCAGCATCTACAATACAAAGTCACAATGTTCACCGTACATCGTAGTCACACGCAACGTTATGTATAATTGCTTTTTGCATAACATATACATTTTATCAATTTTAGAATTATGTCCTTGATAACAATAAGCTTTATAAAACAGGAATATGTTCACATGGCTGTTGAATTTAGTTCTTCTTCTTGTATCTGCCATCGTCATCACATGTCTGAGTTGGTCTGATGCCCATGACTCAGCCCACCTTGCATCTATGCAGTGTTTAATGAACCCTTGTATGGCGGCAGTAGACTCGGATCGTCGAGCTACCTGTATGAGCGCGTTCGTGCGTGCGTGCGTGCGTGTGTGGGTGTGTGCGTGCGTGCGTGTGTGCGTGTGTGCGTGTGTGAATAAACTCCACTATTGGCCAAAGACGAGGCAGATGGATTTTAATGTATTGACTTTAGTTATTCTGTCAGCTACCACCAAGAGGAAACCATCGATATGTGATTATGACATTGATGACAGATATATCCCGCATACTGACAACCTGGACTATCTGCGTTTTATAATCGATACGACACTACCATGACAAACGTACATCGATAAGGTTCAGAACAAAGCAAGACAGACAGTTGGCGTAGTCAAGAGAATTTAGCCTGCGGCACCACCAAAGTGAGGAAAATGGCATATAAATTACTCCGACCGACACTTTCGTATGCTACTTGCTCCTGTTGTCCAACACCGTCCGATTTGTTCAGTAAACAGAATAAGTGCAGTGTACGAAGCTTATTTTTCCGCCGGTGACTATCGGAAAACAAGTTCAACCGGTGTGTCTGGTAACGTTATGTGAAATTCATCAGAGTGCATTATATATTTGTAGCAACAAGTGCCCGAACCAGGCACCACCACAATATGTTACTGCGATCAGTATGTGTCTCCTGCGTGATGTTGTATTCTCTAACACATTGATAACTTCGACTACAGAAGGATTCCAAGACGATCGCCTGGAAACAGCTAGGCCAGTGATCAGCGTCCGGTCGCGAATCACCGAAAAGGGAATAACGGGCTGAGACTCCACAGGCTTCATCATCATCATCATCATCATTGTGCAGCCGTAGTGTCCCGGGGTTGGGCGAAGGCCTGAGAATGTCGTTTCAAAATCTGCCTGTCCTGCGCTATCTGCGAGATGGTGCCCTTCCTCTACTCGTCTAGTATGTCTTTCCACCGTCTCGCCGGTCTTCCTCTAGATCGTTTCCCTTCGTAAGGTCTCCAGGTTGTGATACGCGATGCCAATCGGTTATATCGTAGTCTGCTGATGTGCCCTGCCCAGGTCCACTTCTGTCTTCTGATTTGTTCCATCACGTATATGATAGAAATAACGTTTTTCTCTCCCGATATGTGTTGTTTAACAGACTTCTTCCCATCTTTGTTTGTGCGGCTGCTAGCTTGTTCTTTGCCTGGATGGTGAGTGCCCATGTTTCCGCGCCGTATGTCATCGCTGGAAGTACGCTTGAGTTGAAGACTTGTCTCTTCAAGCAGGTTCCAAAGTTACCCTTGAAGATGTCGCGGTGCTTGGCGAATGCTGTCCAGCCGGCAGTGATCCTTCTATGAATCTCCTTGTCTTGGTTTGTGTCTCTGATACTGTATGGCTGTCCCAGATAGACGTCGCTTTCAACGTTCTGCGTCTTGTTGATATATATTAGTGTGTCATTTTCCAGCGTCAATTTTGTCTTCGAGATGTTCATCTTGAAACCTTGTTTTTCATTTTCATCAGCTACATCTTGGAGCATGCTTTGTAGTTCTTGCGGTGTAGTAGCGCATGAGTATGTCGTCGATGAAGCGAAGATGGCTGGGATATTCTCCATCTATCATCAAGCCTCTGGTTTCCCAGGTCAGTCTTCGGAGTATGCTTTCGAGTGTTGCCGTGAACAGCTTGGGCGTTATGGTGTCACACTGTCTTACTACTCTCTTTATGTTGATCTTGTTGCTCTTTTTGTGTAGGTGGGCTGTCAGCGAGCTGTTGGTGTATATGTCCTTCAGGATATCCATGTACACTTCTTCTATCCCCTGTTCTTGAAGGGAGGTCAATATTGCTTGAGTTTGCACCGAGTCGAAAGCCTTCTGGTAGTCGACGAAAGCGATGCAGAGCGGGATATTATATTCTTGACAATTCTCTTTCAGTTGGTTTACGACGTGAATGTGGTCTGTTGTTGAGTACCTGCTTCTGAATCCTGCCTGCTCTCGTGGTTGGTTTTCCTCCATATCTTCTGTAGTGTATTCGTTAGTATCTTTGTGAATAATTTGTAGATGTTTGATAACAGACATATCGCTCTGTAGTTCTTAGTCTTTCATATTTCCCTTCTTGAAGATTATCACCCTCTTTGCGTTCTTCCAAGCGGTGGGTATTCGTCTTTCTGATAAGCATTTAGTATACAGCTTAGCCAGTGTCTTTGAGATGATATATTCTGCTGCTTTTAATGTTTCAATGTTTACATGGTCGTTGCATGTTGTCTTCCCATTATTCATATCTCTTAACGCAGCTTCCTCTTCCCATGTTGTTATCTCTGGTACCTCTTTCGGGTCCGTGTAAATTATGGTACTCTGTACACTGTCATATAGTTAATAATAATAATAAGATAACTTCTATTGCGCCTAAATCCTTGGAAACCAAGCTCAGAGGCGCATCAAAACAAAAGGGTTGGTCAATCTCAAAATCCATAAGTAGTTTTTCAGTTGTCAACAGATGGGTCAAGGCGATAGGGAGCTACGGTGGATAAGCAAGGTTGTAAAGATACGTTTTTAAATGACGACGGAATTTTGTAATATTTTCAACTGATCTGACACTAAGAGGAAGCATATTCCAAAGAGTTGGTGCAGCAACAGAAAAAGCCCTAGTTCCAATGTTAGTGTTGACTCTAGGAACAAAAAGTAGGTCAGAACTAAATGATCGAAGTTGGATAGATTTTCTTACAGGAGTAAGCAATAAATGCAAATAAGATGGTTGCTTATTGGACAGTGCCTGGTATGTAATGGTACATATCTTAAATATTATACGATATCGTAGAGGAAGCCAATGCAAAGACTTCAAAAGTGGCACAGAGCGAGAAAAACGAGGAGATCTTTAGACAATTTTGGACAAGCTGAAGTTTTGTGATATCCTTGCTAGCGATATTATAAAGGAGGGAATTGCAATAGTCAAGTATGCTGCTAACAAGCGCTGTTGCAATAGTCTTAGCAACAGAAAATGACATATACCGGCGAATACGGCGAAGATCACGAATATGATAAAAACAGCAGCGACATGTTTGAGATATATGTTGTCGGAAATTGAAGTTACTATCAAAGATCACTCCTAGATTCCGCACCGAGGTTGCTGGTGTGATATACTGATTCAAAATACGCGTAGGGAAAAAACCATCCAGTTTACAACGCTGCATTGGAGTACCAATAATGATCAATTCAGTTTTATTTGCATTTAATTTCAACTTGCTGTCAGTCATCCAATGGAAGATATCTTGAAGGCAATCACTAAGTTGGTTAAGGGAGCGATTTGTATCCGGGGTAGCCAACGAAATGTAGATCTGAGTATCATCAGCATAAAGATGATGATCTAAGTTATGTCTTTGTATAACAGAGCTTAGTGGCGTTGTGTAAAGAGTAAAAAGCAAAGGCCCAAGAACAGAACCCTGGGGAACACCAAATAAAGCCGGCAGTGCAGCTGAAAAGCAGTTCCCAATATTTAAAGTTTGGTATCTGTCAGTTAGATACGAAGAAAACCAGCTTAGAGCTGTGCCAGATATGCCGTACCACTTTAATAGGCGTTCAATGAGAATGCTGTGATCAATCGTGTCAAACGCGGCAGAGAGATCTAGTAAGGTAAGTGCAGTCACTTTACCATTATAAATGTTCAAGTTAATGTCAGTATGAACCTTTAAGAGGGCAGTCTCTGTTGAATGAAACTGCCTATGTGTTGATTGTGACACATTAGTTAGTTAAAACATTTGTGCTAATGTGAGACCTTAGACGACTTGCTACAACCTTTTCTAGTATTTTGGAAATGAAGCTGAGATTAGAAATAGGTCTATAACTGTTTAGGTCTTGCTTAGGCAGATATGACTTCTTAAGAAGTGGTGTGACATAGGCGTATTTAAAATCATCAGGAAAACAGCCAGAGCAAAGTGATGCATTTATAATATTTGTTATAGGTCCAATTAGTGTATCGAGACATGCTTTTAGCAGTATTGTTGGAAATGGATCAAGTGCACAAGATTTATTTGGGGAGGACATAATTATTTTCCTAACTTCATCAACTGTTGCAGGTTCAAATGATACAAGTTGAGAATTTACTTGTGGAAAGTCCACACTGACATTACTTATATTATGACGTGGGAAAGCAGAACGAATAATACTGCTTTTATTCTTGAAGTGACTAGAGAACGAATCACATAGAGACTTAACTGACACATGATCAGGTAGCGATGGAGTAGGCCGTCTGTGTAGAATGTTATTGATGCAGTTCCATAACTGACGCGGATTATCAGACTTATTTATGACCATATCTGTAAAATAATCTGATTTAGCTTTAGCCATTTGTCTGTTACAGAGGTGACATTGCTTAGAATAGCGCGATCTATCTAATGGCGAGCGTGATTTGCGCCATACACGCTCTAAATAACGACGACGCCTTTTAGATATTATAATTTCGGAAGTCATCCATGGAGCCGGTGGCCTTTCTGACACCCATTTGGTTTTTATAGGTGCATGTTTGTCAAGTAGTGCGTTGAGTACTTGACAGTACTGTTTATATAAGTCAGACAGATGTTTTTTTTTATCTGTGATAAGGTCAGATATAAGGATATCAGCCATTAAAGCTGTAATGTCAATCCTATGAATGGCTCTGTAAGACACATTGTGTTTTGATTGTAAAGGGGCTATAGAACCACTAATATTGGCAATGACAGGATGGTGGTCTGATAACCCATCCGAAACAGTAGGTGCTTGGATATTATTACAAGTTGAACGGGTTATCAAAAGGTCAAACCAATGGCCATGTATATGTGTCGAAAAGGTAACATGTTGTTTCAAATCAAATGATGCCAGAATATCATCAAACGTAGTTGTAATTGAAGAAGGTATATCCAAATGTAGATTAAAATCACCAAGAATGTAAAATTCTGAATGAATAACTGCCAGATTTTCCAACATATCTTGAAAGTCTTCAAAGAAATTGGCCGGATGTCCTTGAGGGCGATAGATACAAACAAAGTGTGCGGAAAAAGAAGAATCTGAAATTTCAGCACAGATGGACTCAAAACTAGAGTATTCAGGGTTAGGATGTAATTTAACTTTGAACTGCTGTGATATAAAAAAAAGCCAACACCACCTCCACGGCCGACTAAACGTGGTCGATGGTGAAAGGTGTAACCAGAAGTGGAAACGTCAGCAATGCATGCATGTGTATCATGTGGTCTGAGCCAGGTCTCAGTTACAGCTGGAATGCTTATTTTCTTAGAAATTGATAAATCACAAAGATCGAACGTTTGTAGTGGCCACCCGAACGTTTCGTCTAACAGATGGCCCAGGATTGAGACTTACATCTCCTGCTAGTAATACAATTATTGCTAATTTCAATGTTGGCGTAGAGCGGGGGATTGGCAGTAACTTTCTATTATAACAAACATGAAGACATGGCAGACTATGCAAAATTGAAATAGAATGATGAACTTTAGTGTGATTAGAAAAAAGCACAATAAAATGATTATATCTCAATGGTTTGCATAAAACAAAATCGATATCCCTTACAGCAACATAGCAAGACAAGCAGAAAACACCCAATAGGAATAATGGTGACATAATTTTGTTTGATTATTATCATATTTAGTAGAAAATAATAGACCAAAACCATATAATTTTATATCATATAGATAATAAATAGTAAAGAATGTTAAACCCAGAGCTAAGGCTAAGCCTACGGCATAACTGCCGTAACTTAAGTAAAAACTAAAATATATTTACAAGATCAGTAGAGTCTCAATTTTAACAATAAAGCCTACTTTATTTAATTAGAAAATGTTGAACCGGGGCCAACTCCGGTAACTAAATTGAGACTTACAGGCCTATTAAGGGAGGGAGAACTATTTATATTTATTATAATTCACTCAGTCAGCCGTAGCCTTAGTCTTATATAGGCAGAAACTGATTGTAGTATCAATCACTCAATGGCAATTAACTGCACCATAATTCCTTTTTAAATACCGTATTTATTGTAATAATATAAAATGCCAATAGTAATCTAAAAGGTCAATTGAAAAACCCACAGGCAGCATGTTTTGTAACTTCATCATTTAACAGTATAATTGGCACAAACGACAACATTTAAGCAAACAAAAAACTGAACATTGCCGACCGGCGAAAGTGAGCGATAATCATAACGGCTTTAACGCCGGTTTTATTAAGTTGAATATGACAGGACCAAAACTTGTTAAAATATGCTTATAATTTAAATATACTTAGCTTATGGTTGAATTCTTGATTCTGTAGCGCTTTACAAGTTACATAATATTAAAAGTAATCTATTCAAAATAATTAGTATTCTATAATTGAACATTAAACGAAGGATAAATTTTGAAAGTAAACATTATGCCACGCCCCCTAGCGTTCCTCTATTCGTTCCATGATCATATCTTGGTCTTGCATTTCTCTACCCTGCTTGTCTATAAGTGTAATCATTCTGTCTCGGAATAGTGCTTGCGTTCTTCAGGCTATTTGATGACATAATCGTTTCTCGTATGATCTCTAGTTTGTACTTTGTATGGTCCTCCTTCGCTTTCTTTTTGATGGTGTTGCATATTTCTGCGTACTCTATTTGTTTTTTACGGTCACCGATATCCACCATTTCTCGGCGTTTCCTCATTAGTGCTCGTGTCGGTGAGGATGTTCTCGTCACTATATGCCTGTTGATTGCATTGGTTACAAAAATAGCCAAACATTGTTGTGGACATGAAACAACAGATGTTGCCATTTTTCTGTAATAGTTCAGTATAACTTTGAGCTATTATCATGGGAAAATTGATTTTTTTTTCATTAAGAACTAAAATTATTTAAATACAAACAATAAAGATATCAATAATATAGTTGTATATGAATGTTGAGCATCGTCATACTGCGGAGGGGAGGGTATGTAAGATTAGGTGCACGTGCAATAATTTGGAGGCTGACGTGTCTTGTTACATGTCCAAACCATGCCAGCTTTTTCTCTTAACACCTGCCAGAAGAGGTTCTAGTGGGTCCACCAGAGATTTGACCTTGGTCAGCACATATTCATTGGTCTTATGCTTTATATTATTGTGTCCATGTCTCACATCCGTACAGGAATATGGATAGTACAAGTGATCTGAACAAACTATAATTGGTTGTGAAGCTTACTTTACTACTTTTACAGTTTCTCTCCAATCTTGCCATGGCTGCCGTTGCTGATGCGATCCTGATATGTATTTCAGTGGTGCAGCTACCATCCTTAGACAAAATCACAAGATATTTAAAACTGCTGACCTCTTCTAGCTTTTCGCCATTCACGGTGATGCCTGCATTGTGAATGGCAAAAAGCTAGAAGGAGGCATACACGTCACGACAAATGCGACGCGTCTAAGTCACTAAAACCCAGTCGGGTCATGACGTGTGTACCGGGCTTTAGAATTATCCAGGGTCCCACGTCCGCCGTGCAGAGCGCCGATGGCAAAAAACACGACTAGTTTTCCACCGACAGATATATACGATGCTTCGTCACGCGTACCGTCGATAACTTCCAGCTACGAATGCCAGACATTTCTGCTCGTTAGTCACCTTTTGTTCTCACAAATAGTGGCGACCTCAACTGTTACAACCCTCGTTGAAGTTATCACAGTAGCCATGGTGACGAAACAACTTGCAGACAAAGAGGTCTACCTACACGATCCAACACTATTCAGTTATTCACAAAGCGACTGTATGCCACAAACAGTCATGGCTAAGCATAGACATGATTATTTTTATGTTCCCTGACGACTTAGATTTATTGACTACTTAAATAATTATATGCACATGATGCTCTGGTGTTCTGTTCAAGTAAAGGCTACAAATTTAAAAGCTAATAGCTATTGTCAAAACTATCACCGCACACCGGAAACATAGCAACTCGAGTAATCGTAACGCGAGAAACCGAGTATTTGCATCACCACAGGATTATTAGTTATGCAATTCCTAAATTGTTGCCATGTAGTGATGCCTTGATACAATAGCAACATAACATATCAATCCATTTATTAGAACAACAACAGTATCAGGAGGCTTTTGAGTTTACCTGTGTTCATTTGTGTATGTTTTTTTAACTACGTATAATCATTAATTTCAAGTTCATCTAATCAGTCACATACGATAACCATTTATCTGATATTCTAAGAAAGCTCCGGCTCAGCCCACCCAATACTCAGTTCGTTCCGGCGCCAGTGGACGTTTCGGCATGCCTCAAAGGGAGCTGCAACTGGAGGTTTTTGAATCGCTAGACTACTCTGTCCGGATTCACCACAACATATCAAAGGCTAGCAATATTATATGCTTCTGAAATCTAGAAAAATACTCAGTTCGTTCCGGCGCCAGTGGACGTGGAATTATCTTTTGAGCTATAGGCCATTGTTCTCTATTTAGCTCTGTGCGGGCCAACGTTTTAAAGGAAGGAACACGTAAATACATGTGTGTATATGTATTCATATATAGCGGTGTTTGTTTGTATGAAATATACACAGACAAGTAACAAATCACACTCTCTAAAAGTCATATCCAGAAAGTACACCGGCAAAGACGACAGTCTCTCACACCGACACACAGAGTCGTACAGAAATATGGATAGTACAAGTGATCTGAACAAACTGTACTTGGTTGTGAAGCTTACGTTACTACTTCCTTGCCATAGCTGCCGTTAATGAGGCGATCCTGATATGTATTTCAGTGGCGCGGCTACCATCCTTTGACAAGGTCGTTCTAAGATATTTAAAACTGCAGAAATCTTCTAGCTTTTCGCCGTTCATGGTGATGCCTGCATTATGAATGGCGCAAAGCTAGAAGAGGGCATATACGTCACGACAAATCGTCGCAGACGCGTCTAAGACACTAAAATCCAGTCGGGTCGGGACGTGTAGTAGTGGTAGTGGTAGTAGTAGCAGCAGTAGTACTAGTAGTAGTAGTAGTAGCAGTAGTAGTAGTAGTAGTAATAATAGTAGTAGTAGTTGTAGTAGTAGTAGTAGTAGTAGTAGTAGTAGTAGTAGTAGTAGTAGAAAAGATCAACACACATTCTTAATTTATAAAATTGTTAGTAGTTGTCATCCAATATAATTAGTCTTCGAAACGTGTTTCTTGTCATTAACTGCGATATGCCGCGCCGTTTGAAATACATTTCCAATTTTAACTACCTATAACTTAATATTGAGGATTATTGGAAGACATTATAGGGCAATGTTTGCAGCTTCTTTTCATTACACGTTTTTCTTTGTAATGTTTCCACACAATCGGATAAAACCATAAATGTTCCAATGCGTCGATTCTCGTAGATTTTCAAGAATTTTTTCCAAACTATATTTCGATTGAACACATATCAGAATGCATGTTGTTGCGATTTGTGGTGGGTTAGGCCTGAACATCAAATAGTTTTACTGGCATTCTATACATGTCCAAATCAATAGTTAGTTATGCCTTGTTCTCACAGATAGTTGCAAACTGAACAACACTCGTTGATGTTATTACTGCAGCAGCCAGAGTGAAAACAATCAATTTGTAGAGAAAGTGGTCTACCAAAACGACCCAACACTATTCAATTATGTCAGAGCGTAGACATGATATTTCCGTGACAACTTACATATTCTGATTACTTAACTAATTAGGTGTACTTGGTATGTTCAGTAAAGGTTTCACATTTAAAGGTTAATAACGCTTTTCAAAACAATTATCGCACAGCGGACACGCAGTAACTCGAGTAATCGTAACGCAAGTAAACAAGTATTTGGACCACCACAAGATTATTAGTTATGTAATTCCTAAAACGTTGCCGTGTGGTGATGTCTTCATACATTAGCAACATGATATATTAATCACCTTTATTAGAACAACAACAGTATCAGGAGGCTTTCGAGTTTACCTGTAGTCATTTGTGTACGTTTTTATGTGCGTACAACTGGAATGTCCGCATTCACAGAATAACAAATAATAATTAATTTCAAGCTATCTCATCAGTCACATACGTTAACCATATATTTAATATACTAAGAATTAAATACATTAAAATACTCCACAATACAAAATTGTCATCACCACAACATCTCAAAGGCTAGCAATATTACATGCTGCTGAAATCTAGCAAAAACTGGCTGAGCAATTCAATAATTACTGCTCTTTCAGTCTGATATCGACAGCTCGACGAATCAACGTTTCATCAATCTTACCTAAATGCACCATCACCCGAAATAACATTTCCTTATGCTTCCAGAGAGACGTGCCACCAGTGGCGGATTATCTAGTATATATTATAGGTATGTGCCTAGGGCCACGAAAATACTCGAGCATATTTTTGGATAGACTGAATATTCCTGAAACCCAGTTAGCAATACATGATTTGGCCAATCATGACTACTGCGTAAGTGTAATTGGTACTTCATTGGTCCAATGAGTTTAACAAGCTGGGAATAATCCTGATGTAGGCCCTATATATGTTTACCATGTATTATAGAGGTTTCGTTACATAACTAACTATAGAGCAATACCCTACCCCGGCCGCCTTCAGATGTCATGACCGATAATGCGACAGCGCAACGCATCCTCAACAGCACCACCCCCTCCTTCCCGTCTTCGGATGTCATCATTCGACAGCGAAGTCGCGCTGAAGCTCCGGCTCAGCCCACCCAGTACTCAGTTCGTTCCGGCGCCAGTGGACGTTTCGGCAAGCTTCAAAGGGAGCTGCAAGTGGAGGTTTTTGAATCGCTAGACTACTCTGTCCGGATTCGCCCCTGGATTTACCTAGTGGCCCTAGGGTCAACGGATGTCTTATTCCCAAACTGTCTGCCATGAAGCATTCGCAATACTACATTTTGCAAAAAATCGCTCCATATTTCTACGAACAATCACATGTCCACTGCCCCTGACAGTTACCGAACCAAAGTCGGTAGTCAAAAGTAGGGTATACTATATTGGCATACATTATGCACGCCACTATACAACACTTATACGTAATATCTTCGATGTAATTTCATTCCATCACTGTAAAGTCCAGCTAGGACCATTTACAAAATAAATTTTAGTGTAGTGTTTTGGCGTTCAGACGCTTTTTAGTTGTGCGATGCGCGTCCTACTACCGCACGAGATCACACCGCCTGCAACATCCACAGAACAACCACACAGACTCCAGGCGTCGCCACAAGTTCATTTGGGGTTATTTTTTTTCACAATGCCGAGGGCCCCACATGTTCACGTGTGGGTTCATAATGCAGGTTACCTTTCTAACTGGAAGAACATTGAAGTGGTTATTGGATTGGTGGACCGTGTGGTTTCATCTTATATTCGTTCATTTGATAAATTTGCAAACAACACATTAGCATCCTCAGCAAGCCCATAACGAGGTCGTTTTGGGTTTGCTCTTTCAGACAAAGTAGGAATCATAAGAGATTTTTGTTGCCTGCATGATTAAGCCTAATTTACACCCAATTGTATTCATAACAGCCAATACGTAGTGACAGTATATTGTTAATATAACCGAATTATTTACCTCAAACCTTCGCCGTGTGTGCAATTGTTTTGACTATTTTCATATTAATAAAATTTACGAGGAACCGAGGAGTGTCTGTGTGTTCAAGTTATTTTTCAGAATAAACAGTTAAAGTGTGATATTTACAATTTGGTTTTCACTCAATTAATACATTATATTTTTATAATCTGATGTGCAAAATTTCCATAATTTATCATAAACATAACTAAGTTAGTAAATTAACACTCCCTGCTACGAAGGCCAGTCATTTCTGCTCGATAATACACGACACCGAGCACAGCATCAAGACCAACGCTCTGCCGGGCCGATCTGCACTCGTTCAGTTGCCTGATTCACGCAATAACGTAGCCATAGCTGAGTCATTTCAACATTTTTGTAAAGAAAATGTCAAATATCGTGCACTTGATTCTCGCGCAGGTGAGAAAAATTCTACCGACAACAGTCTGACGATTACCAACACGCGCAGCTCAGCGAATTCATGTTGGCAGCAACAGCAGATATCAGACGGATTGTTCCCCAGTCGACTGCTGAATCATGCGATCTTGACCCGTTGCCGAATTTGGTGAAGGAAAACATTGACTAAGTTGCAGCGGTTTTATCTCTTGTCCATCGGATCGATGAAGACCATGACATCATCCCATTTCTCGTGACAGTTCCAGTTAAATTTTGATAATTTTGTCCGGTTCTTATTTACATCATTAAACGACCATGTTTTTCACGACCATCCTCAACTTCGTTGACATCGACCCTAGCCCTACCTTTCCCCTGCCTCGGGAAAACTATATCCCGTCGTTCTCTTAAGTGCCGCCAGTTTCCCACACGCACAGACGTATTTAAGTTCAATTGTTTTTCTCTCAGGTCATTCCTGTTGAAAATCCCTGCAAGCCCGTGTTGCTGAGGCAAACAGTTGAAATGGGAGCATGCCCAGCTTTCTTTCTAAATTCATCTGTTTTTGTCCTTCACCGAAATAGAGTAAATGAGGGACTAGGGCTGCGTCGGTCGGGGTTTAACTGTGGGACCGCTATGGTTGCAGAATTGGTTTATACCTTATCCCTGAAAAAAAAAAAACCTTTTCTCCTTTCTCTAACATTCTTTATTGTTTCCACCAAACCAACTGTTATATAGTGATCATGATTGATTGCCCAAGGTAATATTCAGATAATTAGAAAACGCGTCACTCGAATGATGCGTCGTATTTGCGGACTTGAAATACATTTTAGTGACACCGATACTTAAAAGCGCTGTCTCGGCGTCAATTCTCTCGCCACCTACCGTCCTATATCGAATGTAAATCTTCTGTTGAAAACACTAGAAAGTCATGTCGCCATCACATTGACGTCAACGGCTTCAACGACCCTTTCCAGAGTGTCTACTGGCCGAGACACAGCACGGCGATGGTTCTCGTTCGAATTCACGAAGACATGAGGAAGGCAGTTGATTCAGGCGTGTCTTGGTGATTGTTATATTAGACCTAAGACCAGCATTCGACACACTAGACCATGGCATTATATTGCATCGGCTTCATGATATCCGATCAAGCCAGACAATGCTCACGTGGGGCAGACCGTAACTCGCAGGCCGTTCTAACGCAACAAAGATACGGGAAGCGACTTCAACCCCGATATATATTCATCACGGTATTCCGTATGGCCCGGTTCTAGGTCCGATGCTATTTAATATGTACAGTCTACCTATCGCGGATATTTTCGAACGTCATCCGCTACCACAAAATTCTCGCCGACGACACTGAACTGTACGTTTAATGTTCCTCACTAAACCACGCCAACGCTCTACGAAAAACCGATGAATTTGTATTTGACATAAGACGCTGGCTGAACGGCAACCAACGAGACAAAAACAGAACCCGTCGTTTTTCTTTCTACCACCGTCCTTTCGCCTTCTGCGATGCTCAGTGTCAATGTGGTGTGGATCCACCACAACACTAACGCTTACAGTTAGTACACCTGTTTTAGGAACTGTAATAATTATTACATATATCTTAGCAATAAATTATGATTTTCATTGTCAACACCCTTGAACAACGTTGTACTCTGGATTTGAATGTAAAATAATAATAATAATAATTATTATTATTATTATTAGTAGTAGTAGTAGTAGTAGTAATAGTAATAGTAGAAGTAGTAGTAGTAGTAGTAGTCGTAGTAGTAGTAGTAGTAGTAGTAGTAGTAGTAGTAGTAGTAGTAGTAGTAGTAGTAGTGGTAGTAATAGCAGCAGTAGTACTAGTAGTAGTAGTAGTAGCAGTAGTAGTAGTAGTAGTAGTAATAGTAGTAATAGTAGTAGTAGTAGTAGTAGTAGTAGTAGTAATAGTAGTAGTAGTAGTAGTAGTAGTAGTAGTAGTACTAGTAGTAGTAGTAGTAGTAGTAGTAATAGTAGTAGTAGTAGTAGTAGTATTAGAAAAGATCAACACACATCCTTAATTTCTAAACTTTTTAGTAGTTGTCATCTAATATAATCAGTCTTCAAAACGTGTTTCTTGTCATTAACTGCGATATGCCGCGCCGTTTGAAATACATTTCCAGTTTTAACTACCTATAACTTATTATTGAGGATTAGTGGAAGACATTATAGGGCAATGTTTGCAGCTTCTTTTCATTACACGTTTTTCTTTGTAATGTTTGCACAAAATCGGATAAAACCGGAAATGTTCCAATGCGTCGATTCTCGTAGATTTTCAAGAATTTTTCCAAACTATATTTGGATTGAACACATATCAGAATGCTTGTTGTTGCGATTTGTGGTGGGTTAGGCCTGAACATCAAATAGTTTTACTGGCATTCTATACATGTCCAAATCAATAGTTAGTTATGCCTTGTTCTCACAGATAGTTGCAAACTGAACAACACTAGTTGATGTTATTACTGCAGCAGCCAGAGTGAAAACAATCAATTTGTAGAGAAAGTGGTCTACCAAAACGACCCAACACTATTCAATTATGTCAGAGCGTAGACATGATATTTCCGTGACAACTTACATATTCTGATTACTTAACTAATTAGGTGTACTTGGTATGTTCAGTAAAGGTTTCACATTTAAAGGTTAATAACGCTTTTCAAAACAATTATCGCACAGCGGACACGCAGTAACTCGAGTAATCGTAACGCAAGTAAACAAGTATTTGGACCACCACAAGATTATTAGTTATGTAATTCCTAAAACGTTGCCGTGTGGTGATGTCTTCATACATTAGCAACATGATATATTAATCACCTTTATTAGAACAACAACAGTATCAGGAGGCTTTCGAGTTTACATGTAGTCATTTGTGTACGTTTTTATGTGCGTACAACTGGAATGTCCGCATTCACAGAATAACAAATAATAATTAATTTCAAGCTATCTCATCAGTCACATACGTTAACCATATATTTAATATACTAAGAATTAAATACATTAAAATACTCCACAATTCAAAATTGTCATCAACACAACATCTCAAAGGCTAGCAATATTACATGCTGCTGAAATCTAGCAAAAACTGGCTGAGCAATTCAATAATTACTGCTCTTTCAGTCTGATATCGATAGCTCGACGAATCAACGTTTCATCAATCTTACCTAAATGCACCATCACCCGAAATAACATTTCCTTATGCTTCCAGAGAGACGTGCCACCAGTGGCGGATTATCTAGTATATATTATAGGTATGTGCCTAGGGCCACAAAAATACCCGAGCATATTTTTGGATAGACTGAATATTCCTGAAACCCATCTAGCAATACATGATTTGGCTAATCATGGCTACTGCGTAAGTTTCATTGGTACTTCATTGGCTCAATGAGTTAACAAGCTGGAAATAATCCTGATGTAGGCCCTATATATGTTTACCATGTATTAAAGAGGTTTCGTTACATAACTAACTATAGAGCACCACCCTCCCCCGGCCGCCTTCAGATGTCATGACCGAAACTGCGACAACTCAACGCATTTTCAACAGCACCCCCTCCTCCTTCCAGTCTTCCCATGTCATGATTCGACAGCGAAGTGGCGCTGAAGCTCCGGCTCAGCCCACCCAATACTCAGTTCGTTCCGGCGCCAGTGGACGTTTCGGCAAGCTTCAAAGGGAGTTGCAATTGGAGGTTTTCGAATCGCTAGACTACTCTGTCCGGATTCGCCCCTGGATTTACCTAGTGTCCCTAGGGTCAACGGATGTCTTAATCCCAAACTGTCTGCCGCGAAGCATTCGTAATACTACATTTTGCGAAAATCGCTCCATATTTCTATGAACAATCACATGTCCACTGCCCCTGACAGTTGCCAAACCAAAGACGGTAGTCAAAACTAGGCTATGCTATATTGGCGTACAAATTATCCACGCCACTATGCGACAATTGTACGTAATTTCTCCGATGTCATTTCATTCCATCACTCTATCGTCCAAGCAGGACTACACACAAAATTAATTTTAGTGTAATGTTTTGGCGGTCAGTCGCTTTTTACTTGTGCCCTGCGCGTCCTACAACCGCACGGGATCACACCGCCTGCAACACCCACAAAACAACCCAAAAGATGTTAAACATTTAAACAGAATCAAAACATAAATTATACTGTTGCAGTTGCTATGTATGACACATCTCTACTCATAACACAAACACACAACGCTATCGGGTTTTGCTCAGCTAAACCAAATTCACTGTATACAAAAATAGCCACATGCGTCGGCGTTTTCGCTCGTAAAATGTCGGTATATTAATTTTGTAATGAGTAACCTTTAAAACCCATCCTCAGTATGCAAGCAAAGTTTCAAGTACAAAAAGCTACACCAATTGGCGTCATTGCAGAATTTATTGCAATATTGTTACAATAAATTGTATAGTTTAAACGGTTCCCTGACAATTTTGCTTTAATTATCTCAAAGCTATTCACCTTTTACATATGTTTGCTGTAACAGCTATTAGATCATGTCAGCAATCATGTGACTGATGTTTTTTTAATTTCCATTACATATTCATTATGTCGCCAAAATGATATTATCGTTAATCATGTTGTTACATAGGCTGTGTATTTCTAGTATTACCCGGTTTTTAACTTGTTATAACAGTATTTGTTATTTGGAACTTTATCAAGACAGTTGGGGAAAACACATTCTAACATTGTTCAACATCGTTGTAATGTTATATATCGCTGACCGAGCTCGTACTTTATATTATTCGTAACATTAGATCTCAAGTAGCAAAATAATCAGTGCGATACCACAAAGGCCGTTCATCACAAAAACTGATTCAATGGTGATACAACATGTTGGTTTCATTCATGTATGTATTGTACTTGGTGTTAATAGAATACTGGAGAAAGACTCGAACATGACAACTGATGGGGACAGAACATGATGGGCAGGACACATTCAGAGAATGATCAAATGAAGATTGAAAAAGAGAACACGGAAAACAGAAGAGGTGATAGAAGGGTGATACGACAATCAAACTTATGATGGAGATCTCGAAATGGCAATTTGAACGTGCGAAAGTGGGACAGAATGACACAGGATAATGCCATGTGGAGACGAACAATGGCATTATCCTTAATGTACCGATGTATTAATGAACAACGATGTGTCCTACCAACTAGGTAAATGGCAACTCATTGCAATGTGCGTGAGAGACAATACTATAGTTTAGTAAATGAGATATATACACCCTACCTGCTGCGCTTGTCATTAGGCAGGCAGACACCACGAGAAGACACCCCAACACAAGCCGGGGAAAAGCTGTTGAACTTAGCAACGGTTGTGTTTGAGATACCGACATCTTCACTACTGCGTCGAACGTTCGTTCTTGGCAAGGTATGGTGTTCAACTGAACTGCACGTTGTCACGGCGTGTCGACACAGCTAATCCATTAGCAGTACCAACAAAGTGATGAGTATTGGAAGAGTCATAAGATTTATTGATATAATCCATATAATATGTAGCATCACTATGACATATAGACAACGCCTGAGTTATATTTGTATACAGGGGCACGTTGACAGACGGTCGTTTTGGAAATAAAAATACATTCGACTGCAATTAGTTGGTCACCCACTAGCGGGCATTTTGACCAACAATAAGAAATTGCGTAGCAAAATTATTCAAATGTGAAAAAAAATCATTTTTTAGCCACCTAAACATTTAGACTAATTTCCTTGTTTGACGGGTTGTACTTCCTTGCATGGGGATTATAATGTGAAAGCATATACTTTGTTGTTTTCAACTGTACTAATTACCCAGTATTTTCAAATTCTGACATACGACTTGTTTTGTTAAGGTGGATCACGTATATTAACCAAAGCATTTGTCTAATTTGTCCACTGATTTCATATATCCGAACATGACCACCTATCTAGCTTGATTGAAATATAACTGCCTATATCAAATGTCAAGAATGTTTACTGGGACACAACATTTCTACAAAACTATTGATTAAAGAGGTCATACAACACATTATATATAAAAAGTTACCTGGTCCTGTTCAAACATCGTCCTACTTACATTCAGTTTTCCAACGTATGACTATATTTTTATAATGGTTAATTGGTTTATATTCACAAACAGACAAACGAACAGACAGTGGCGCCGTGCGGCTGGCTGTAACGGTTGGCATTACGGAAGTGACTTAAAGTTCTGTCGCGTAATGCCATTTCCTCCGACTTCTGCAGTGCAAAGCAAATCTATTTGGATTATCCCGGAATGCGATTGAACGGCGAAGTGGACAGCAAAGGAAAACATTCAAGGTACTTGGAACGACCTATGTTACTATCAACGATGTAAGTAGTTTTATTTGCCACGGTATGTAAGAACGGGACATAGCCTCCTATGTCGCATGCGTGTGTACATACGTGCGCGCGTGCATGTGGATTAAACAAGTAATCCTACACATGTCATGGAAAATGTTCGTTAAACCAATTATAACTTTAATCAGTTTCGGATCGGACTGTTGCGGGGCACACCACCGTGGTTTATTTTTAAAACACTTTATATTGAGTGTTCTCCAGTCTTAGGAAGAAGTCACTCTGGTAAGGAATATTTGGTAAACATCAGACCAGACGAAGATACAGAGTCTGGTAGATTTGCCGGGTGTTGCCGATGTGAAGTTGCAAATGGACCCCCGTTGTATAGGGACCGGGGGCTCATTTACAATGGCGTGGGAAATATACCCCCTGATAAAAATATTTTTTAATGTGCAGATTTCAGTAAACCACTCCTATATATTTTTTTTAATCACTAAAACATTAACAATTCATTTGTTCACAAGTCGGTCCATTTACCACAGGGGTCCATTTACAGTCTCGCACCGGCCACCTTATTGGATTTGTGCGCAGAAGATATAGTACATTCGGAAGGTATGCCCCCCATGCACCCAGTGGATTTCTAAATGAAACTTTTTTGTAACCCTGAAGGTGTCTAGTAAACAGATTTAGATGTTCACATTTCGAAATAATGCCCGAAGGGGTCCGTGTGGTGGCCATCTTGGATTTTTTCACGCGCGACTGGTAAAATCAAGGATACCCATAACGTTTGAACCATTCATCGTACAAAGACAAATGTACCCACATTTTTGTATAACTGTGGCATGAGGAATCGCTTGAGATGGTTATTTTGTCGATTCAAACATATGTATTGCTTCAAAATGCACATAATACCATTCTTTATGCCTGAAATCGAGTCAAATACTAAGTTAAGGATAGGTGATTGCGCATAAGCACTGACTCAACATTATATGCAACTACTAGGCAGACAATGGGCTAATTATGAGTCCAAGAAGAAAGGAAACTACACGAAATCTACCCATTACGATAAGTATCTGCGTCTACTCAAGAACTATCTACCCGAAAGCCGAAACTTACCCTCGACACTACACATTAATCATCATCATCGCCAAGAAGTAGCTCATCATAGTCAATCTGCTGATCATCTTCCTCTTCTCCCTCCTCCACCTCCTCAGCAGCTTTCTCATGCAAGTCAATAAGTGGGGGAGGCAAGATGGGTCCATACGACCACACTGGCTCCAGTACACCCTCATCAGTCTTCACCCATCCCTGTCCATCATCGTAGGGCTTGGGTCGCCAGAAGTGAGGCTGGTTGGCCCGCTTGTACTTGGCTAGTCGGTAGTTGACCCGGCCAACATGGAGAATTAGCAGGGTGCGAGTAGAGCCAGGTCAACCTTGGACTTGGTGGTGAGCTTCTCGTGTTCTCCCACCATCTCAATGAGCATCTTCCCTCGCACAGCATCCACTGATGTCTCGCGAGCCTGACCGTATATGAGGCAGATGAAGGCCTCCAAATCTGCCATCACTTCCGGCTTCACCGTCCAGTTATCAACAAGTTTCTTGAAAACGTTGTGATACTTAGGGTTCTTCTGGAGCCTTTTTAGGGCGCCACATTGCCTTTGCCCTTGAAGGCGCTGGTGCAGTCCTCGCCTGAGAAAACGTAGAACCCGACTAGCGTGCTCCAGTGACTTGGCCAGCTCCATCACGTTGACTATCTGGCGGTGCTTGCCCATGCCGGTGTCGAGATAGATGGTGAAGCTGATGGAGTGCGAATGGTGGAGCAGGATGAAGAATATGTCACTATTAGGAATTCTCACTACAGCTGACTTGAATCCTTGATTGGTGGCATATTGGAGGTAGAGAACGACCCGGGTGTCCGTCTCCTCCTTCCCCTCAGATGGAAATATACAGAGAAGAAGAAGTCGCATGTAGTCACCCCAGGGCAGTTCCACATTGTGATGAATTACATGGGTATGTTGACTGGGCACAAGTTCAGGGGCTCGGGCTACGCTGAGATTATCATCGAGGCTGGCCTCGTCACCAGCGGCTGTCTGAACAGTGTCCTCAGTTGGAAGGTTTATGCTAAGGCGTTATTCTGTCTGAAGACTGTCTGTGAGGCGATGGAGCGGCTACTGATGAAGAAGTTTGAACAGGAGGAAAAGGTCCATGTAGACAACCAAGTGGCCCTCCTCAACCTAGTCAAGTCCTGCAGCCGAGAGAACCTCGACCTCGCTCTCCAGGACCCCTCAACTTTCACCATCGTCAACAAGTACGTGGAGTTTGAGGACAAGGTGCGTGCCGATCACCTGGGCAAGACCCCTACATTCTGGTTCGGTTTCATTGAACACACCCGCATCATCCTCATGTATTCTGTGAAGACCAACAACCTCAAGCTCTACCACAAGTGCAATGGGGAGATGGCTAACATACTCCTCGTATTTGATGGCCCGAACTACTCCAGGTACTTGGCCTGTCTGGAGGTGCTCCTCACCAACATCGACCTGTCTCACTCTGGCGCGAAGGAGCTTCTTGAGAAGGGCGGCATCGCAGTGGCGCGGTCATTCATTCCCGGTGCACTCTGCGCAGTCGACAAAACCATGGAGGAGACATTCATGAAGTTCGCCAAGTCGGCAGGAGGTCTAGTATGGCTGTTCTCAATGTTCGCTGCTTATTAGCGGTGGTGCCGCACCACATCCGTTCATGTCCAATATTTTGAGAGGATGCTCGAGATGTGTGAACTCATCAATGACCCCGAGTGTCCAAAGGCAGGGAAGCATCACGAGCGCGAGGCTGCTGAGATCAAGAAGAGCGAGGAAGCTGTGCAGCAAACACTCACTTCTACCCAGAACTTCATCGACCCCTTCGCCATCCCCGATAAAGACCGGCTCTACAACGTCGCATCCGGTGTTCTTGTTTCCTCGGAGGTCGAGATCGATATCCTTCGAACTGACACATTGGTAAGGAAGCCAAGAAGGCCTTCATCAGTGATCGTTTCCAGAATGGGTCATCTGAGGAGACCTTCTTTGAACCCATCAAGAAGCAGAAGCTGAAAACGACTGTGGCCTCAAACAAGACAGTCAAGCTCACCTCCACACAGGGAAAGCTCATCCAGTACCATGAGCAAAGCAACCTGGCCTATACGTTGATGCGCAGCCTGGCATCGCCACGGGCGCCGGCTGATTTCTCCTACGTTGAACTGTGTCAATTGCTACAGACGCATTTCCAGCCGAAACCAAACACGATTTTGCAACGGTACAACTTCTACTAGACCAAGAAGGATCAGTCAGTAGGTGACTTTGTTGCTGAAGTAAAAAAATTTGCCCGAAACTGTGATTTTGGTAAAACAAAAGCTGGTGCGCAGCTGATTGCCGAGTTGATCCTGGAAGAAAATCTGAGGGACCGGTTAGTTTGTGGGGTCGCAGATCCGGCTATCCAACGACGATTGTTGGGAGAGACCGACTTTGATTTCAAAAGGCTCTACAAATGGCCTTTGCCATGGATTCCGCTGCTGCTAACACCGGACAGTTAAACTCGCCTGCGTACGACAGTACAGCGAGTGTACACAAAGTGACCATTCAAGAGAAAGCAACGAGGAAGTGGGAAAAGAAACCACCCGCTCATAATCGTCAGAAACCATGTTTCAGATGTGACAAAATATCTCATTGGCGGAAGAGTGTCTCTACAAGGATGCCCAATGCCGCTATTGCCACAAAGAAGGACACATCATGAGTAACTGTTTCGCAAAACAGAGAGCGGAAAAGAGAAAAAGAAACCGCACTCATCAGGTGACGGCACCTAGACAGAACTGTGTTCCATCTGAACAGTCTGGAGGGACATGTTCAGCATGGCAAGACCACGTCTGGGTCCGATCATTACCCACATACAAGTAGATGGGAAGACACTGCTGATGGAAGTGTATACGGGTGCCACACTATCGATCATCAGTAAAGAAACGCTGCGCAAACATTGGCGAAACTCTACACGGCCTAACATGGAAGCCACAAAGGACACGATTCTGACATATACAGGACAGTGTGTGAAAATCACAGGCGTCATCAACGTCATGGTAGAAGCGAAACATGGCGACCAACCTCAGCTTCCGCTGATGGTTGTCCCTGGAAACGGTCCAAGCTTACTTGGCAGGAACTGGTTGAGTAAATTCCAACTGGACTGGCGTCTGGTTCATCAGTTGAATACGTCACACTCAACACGGGAGCAGAAATTTACAATTTACTGGTGACACCTAGAGAATATAGCATGCCACCAAAGGAAGAGAAGGGTGAAAGACAGATATAATGCACCACCCGCAGTGTTTTTGTATTCGTCCCGGGTAATCGTAAGCCACTGGAGGGCGGTGTGAAAATAACGTCATAAAAGCGTCAATACACGCCCTTTAGAGTGTCTCATCTCCCTATTCCTAATATATCTGATGTTAGATCGACAAGTAATAACAATTCTGACATGCAGTTGAAAAAGCATGTTGGCAAACTATATACCAGCTATACAAGTAGCCTAGCTGATTTAATTATTGTTAATAATATCGACGCTAAATATAAATATGTATCTAGATAATAATTCGCACACGTTGGGCCATTGCTATAGTATCTCCTTTAAGGAGTCGAAGTCTACTCACCTCATTTATACTCATTCATTTTCTTGGCCCAATGGCTTCTGGTCAACCAATTGACGATGCATTTCACAACACACAACAGTAGTTATTTTGAGTTCATTTACCGGTGTAGGAGATTTATTTCCAGGTTGCGGTGTAATGTTGTACAAGTACAATTTCCGGTCGAGGAGATTTGCACGCTGCAACGAAGCCACCGCAGCTACAATGGCAAATTACATATTTCGATTGAGCCTTGAGGAGCCATGCCCCCACGCTCCCCTAAATCCGAGGGTGAGTTATTTACCTACGTGTTTGCCATCGATATGTCGTGCTTTTCTCGAACGCCTTTCTCCAACCTGAGTAAATCAAGTGGTGACATAATCTCCAGTTGGCGCCACTTTAAACGAGTTTATGAATAAAGTATTGCAATTGATTCCCTCAGCTTGTTGGTTAGATGTAACCAAAATTATAGAAGGAAAGAGGCACCACTTCGCTGCAGCCCGAGTTGAAGCCGGTAGGTGGTCTGTTGTGGCAAGGCGAAGGCAGTCATCGACGGTACGTTTAAATCGTGCCAAAAACAAGGTGGAATTATAACTGCTCTAGTCGCTCCTGTGCACGCTGAATGCGGCGAGGAGGCATTTCGTAATGCACATTGGACAGGATGTTGCCAGGGTAGACGAACTATAGATTCCCGCCTTAATACATTTAACTAAGATCATTATTCATTGATTCAACATCTCAGTCATAGTTAAATGAGTCTTTATTGGTTAATACGTTAACGCGTTAACTTCTTCGAGTCCTTATTGGTTATAAGTTAGCGCGTTAACTTATTCGCGTTTTCATTGATTGCCAAGGTAACGCGTTAAGCTATTCGAGTTCTCATTGGTTGCAAAGTTATATCGCGTTCTCATAGGTTACTAAGTTAGCGCGTTGAGTTATTCGCGTTCTTATTGGTTGCTAAGTTAGCGCGTTAACTTCTTTGCGTTCTCATTCAACGCGTTAACTTCTTGTTTAACGCGTTAAGTGTACCGCGTGTATGGCCCTATCGGCCTGCCATAGAAGCCGGCATTCAACAGCGCCCTGCGGCGGCGATCTAGGAGAACTACACGATGGCACCGAGACATGAGAGCACGACTTGTGTTCCAATTCTAAAAGTAAATGTCCAAATAAGTGTTTTCGGTTTCCGAAAGATGCTGAAAGGTACAAATCATTGAACATGGTTGTGTTGTAGATCAGTCTTGACATTCTTTATATTTTATAACTGATGAAATAAATCGAAGAATTCACTTGCTCAACGCGCTTAGCCTACGCGTACACTAGCCTACAGAAGAATTGAATGTTCACCTATATGTAACAATTGGTGGAGGAAGAGAGAGACTAGCAAGTTGTTTTTGTAGTTTACGTATGATATTTAGGGCGTTTGTGACTATAATCTAGATAATTGTGTACTTCGACTGGTGTTACAAGAATGTCAACAAACAGTGCCGTTATTTAAAATGGACTTTAAATTAGATGATTTTCAACTTGCACCCATGTGATCAATATATATTTTATAATAACTGCTGTGGTAAGCTAACGTCTTGGAGATGTTACTGTCTGCTCGTTCTTACATTCAAACAGGAGGGTATTGACAATGGAGCCGCTGTTTCAGACGGACAAAAATCCGTTACGGTTTGGAATATAAAATAATCAAATAATATTTTCTGTGTACATATGCCGAAAATGGACGCAATTTAGCAGACGAGCGGATTTTCTTGGCAAGCCATCGGAATACCTGTACAATAATGGCTTCATCTGCCAAGATCATTTTGAAGATTCACAATTCATGAATATCCAACACAAGAAGTCATTAATCTGGTGTGCTGTCGCCACCCTCTTTGATGTGCCAAATAAGCTACCCAAGATTGCTTCCACCAGAGACCGTCACCGAGCAAGAGACGGAGACAACCCCTTACATATCAGCCACGCAAAATGATGGCAGGTACATTGAAAGATGCTTATTTTGATTAGTGGATATGGCCTAATGTTTTAGTGAAGCATATAGAGAGGGGGGAGAAAGGGAGGGAGGGAAAGTGAGAGAGTCGGAGAGAGTGAGTGGGGACGAGGGGAGGGAGGGAGAAAGAGAGGGTGGGTAGGAGTGGGGGAACAGGGAGGAAGAGGGTGTGAAAAAGAGAAAAGTTTGTGAGTCCAGAGAAGAAAGATAGACAAACGAAATAACTTTTTGGTATTTTTTTATTGTCCCGTACGAACAATAGTCACCACATCATTTATCTTACCTTTGTTTGATAGTCTTATTTATATGTGTCCGTGTTTTATTAAATGCGTATTGTGTATTCTTCTTTGTGCCTGTACTTTTAGATGTGACTGGATGCTGTCTGCCATCAAGTTCATCTTCAGCATCTGTTGATTTGGAAACGTCAGCTGGACAGCCACACATGCAGACTTCTCATTGGAAAGCTGTACTGCATGCTAAGATTAAGACTTTGCGACAGAAGTACCGTCGTCTGAAAGCGCGAAAGGGCCCACAGATAAAGAACGCAACCAAAAAAGGGAACAAAATCGGACAGAAAAACAGCAGCATCTGATCGATGAATCGGCAATATTTGTTTCTGGTCCTGCTCTGAATTTTATTTCAACTCAAATTCTGATGACGTTCACGAAGCCGAGAGGAGCACGATGGACGACAGCTGACAAATCGTTGGCACTGTCACTGCTCCATGCAAGTCCTAAGGCGCACAAGATTGTTGGTAAAGAATTCAGTTTGCCATCTGTTACTCAAAAAACCATGCAAAACATCGATATTTTCCCTGGCTTCAACAACATTATTATGCAGGCGTTGAAGACAAACATATATGCCCTTCCCCAAACAGCAATGTGTGTTCCTTGGTTTTTGATGAGATGTGCCTGAAAGAAAATGTCTCTTACAATTGTGAGAAGGACTACGTGGAAGGATTAGAGGATTTTGGACATCTCGGAAGAAGTCGGTTCGTACCAAACGGTGTTTATGGTTCGTGGTCTGTTCGCACCTTGGAAACAAGCTGTTGGATACTTGTTATCCAGCGAAGCAATCCGTGGCGACACACTGAAATCACTTCTAGAAATGTGTGTCGACAGTTTGACCAGCATTGGTTGGACATCAAAGTGGTCATATGTGACCAGGGGTCGAACAATCGACACTTGAGGCACTTCTAGGAGTCAGTAAGTGGGCTAAGCCTTTCTTCCTCCACAACAACAAAAAGATCTATGTCATGTACGACCCACCACATCTGCTAAACATGAGGAACAACCTCAAGAAAACAGGTCTCAAAAGACATGGGATAAGCATTGAGTGGTGCTACATTCGTCAGTTTTCCCTGATCGATTCCAGAAATGCTGTGCGTATGGCTCCTAAACTGACACACAAACACATTGACTTGCCCTCGTTTTCGGCTTTGCGAGTTAAATATGCGACCCAAGTCATTTCTCAGTCTGTTGCCGCTGGTATTTCTACAATGGTTACATCGAAGTCATTCCATGAGGTTGAAAATGAGACAGCATTGTTCTTGGAACGTATGAACCGTCTGTTCAACTGTTTCAACCGCAAGACATTCAAGCACAAACAACAGATGAGACATGCTTTGTCAAACACATCTGGGTACAAGGTGTTTTTTCTGTCTACCATAGAGTGGCTTTTGTCACTTGAGTCTGGTAGCACGCGTAAACTGCCATGTCTGTCTGGATGGTTGATGACCATTCGTAGTCTTCTGTCACTGTGGGACGATTTGCACATCCATTTTCAGGCAAAGTTTCGCCTAACTAGTCGGCTAAATCAAGATTGCTTAGAGAACTTCTTTGCTGTGATCAGGGGTAAGGGTGGTCATAGTGACAACCCTTCAGCTACGCAGTTCCGACTCTACCTTCGTCGGGTAATGGTTGATTCTTTTCTACTGCAGAGCAACTGCAGGGACGACGGGGACACTTTTCTTCTCAACCTCAAGTGTTTTAGTACTGCGTGTGAACACATCGCCGCCGTTGAAGATGATCCTCTGCCCGTTTTCTCTCAAACAGGAGAAATGGTCAGTCTTTATTTCAACGTTGAGACGGGATACCTCTCCATTGAAGAAGATAACGCATTGACATACATAGCAGGATACATGACCAGGAAATTCCGGAACAAAGTATGTGAACAATGTCAACAAACCCTGTTTGGTTCACCGACAAGTTCACCTACAGAAGTGCTGCTACTCAAAAACAGCTGGAGAATGCAAAAGACGGACTTGTAACACCAAGTAAGGAACTAGCGTCAACAGTTGAAAACATGGAGCGTGCTTTCAAGAAGACAAGCCACGCACTACATATGGATAACGTCCGGAGTAAACTGCGCCGTCATCTCGTTTAAGAATACCCGAAGACTCATTTGTCTGTCCTGCCGGAATGTGCACACTGAAAGACTATGTGTTGAACTTATCCATCAACATTTCCCTCCATGCTTTGTTGAAGATGAATACCAACAAGCTTACAACTTCAAGAGTGAGAAATAGGAAAGTCCTGAAGTTGTCGTATATGTAAACAGGTAAATAGGCGCAACATACGTGACTTCAGCATACGGCGGGAACCTGCGTCCACTATATTTTATTTTAAAATAATAAATACGAGTGCACATTTGAAGAATAAATAATTGCCTTCAAAATAACGTATGTTTGTGTACATACGAACTCACATATGTAAAGATTTGTTATCTGTTTTAGTGAAGTCGGTATGCTATAGCATTGAAAAGATAGCTCCGCTGCATAGTTCTCCTTATATAGCCACCGGGTGGCGCCACTAACTGCCCTAGCTTCACTTTTCGACCAATATTTAGCGTGAGTGGTGTCTCTTTCCGTCTATTCTTTTTGGTGTAACTTATTGATTATATACAGTTATGTGGACTACTGCGATGCATCGATAAATCGATGTACTGTTATATGCACTCGATGCACTGAAATATATCAGACGCGTACGCTCTACTCTATAGGGACGTTGTCGTCCACGAATATGAGCGCACGTAATTTGTAGACGATCCCCAAACACGTACATACAAGGCATAAATAACACACTACAATATCAAAAATAGTATATATTGTGGTAATAATGTTGTTACTGGTTTATACCCAGCCGTAGAGCAAAAACAAACGACAGCAATCACCATCATTACAGTATTTTGATCTATTCATCGTTCCCACTGACTAGATGACTTGGGTGTCGTCAGGTACCTTTACATCATGCCGGAAAAACGACCGCAAAGCCATAAAAGTGGCGCCCTCTCTCGACAGACATTTACTCACCACTCTCCGTTTCCATGTTTCTCCGACAGGGCGAAAAGTACAACGCAGATACATAAGTAAATTACTCTAAAAGACTATCGCTGTAGTTTCTGAAATCGGTAGATAAGAGATCAATTGTGCAATAAAGAGAATAGACAGAGGCGATTGCACTTCGGCGCCTGGGGGAGATACACAATTATACAACGGTCCCATATTAACATAATATATAGATCGAATTTCTACCTATAAGAACAACTGAAACTGTACTTGTTTTTCAAAGATTTATTCATTGTTAGCATGTTGCTGTCGACACGGCCAATTGGATATGATCCAACGTTTATCAATACTAAAAAGATTGGCTGTATATCATACAATTCAAGTGTATATTTTTATGCGCAATGCACGCAGTTTCGGTATAAATTCTCACGTATTTAGTAAATAAGGGTCTCTCAGTCTGTTCTTCAACGACGATTTACGGGAGAACGATCTATTCGTTCAGTATTACACACTTTAACATTCTATCGTCTTAATCGATTGGCTTGGTCTTTTCTCGTTCACACCGGCAAGTGGGTCACGGAGGGGGTTGTCTTTAAGAGACGAACTTCCGCCGCCGTGAGAGCTTCATTGTAGAGACAGATCTGGAAGAAAGAGAACATTAAATATTTAAACAAATAGGTAGACCTGTTGCTGTATTGATTGTGCGTGCGTTGCATGTGTGTATGTGTTCGAGTGTGAGCGAGCGCGCGTGCGCGTGCGCGTGTGCGTGCGCGTGTGTGTGCGCTTGCGTATACGTGTGTGTGTGTGTGTGTGTGTGTGTGTGTGTGTGTGTGTGTGTGTGTGTGTGTGTGTCTGTGCGTGTGTGACCAATATTGCTCTCTATCGATGCTTCGTATTCCATTCAATTACATATGAACATTTGAAGGAACCATGAATATATAAATAGGGGGTGGTGTTAGTGCAAATATTTTAAGTACTCCCTCTAAAATATGGAGACGATCTTTCTGAGTGGGAAAATAACCATGTTTGATCATCTGATCGATTCTAACCCCCATGTGCATACCCCTTGAAGTTGGGACCCCCTCAAAAATGCATTTCCTGCCTGGAAAATAAACTCAAAGTGATGATAATAACTCAGAAAATCAGCATAAAACATGTTGATCACTTGTACTCTTCAATATACATGAAGTTATACACAGTACACATTGTATAAACATACTAATGATAGATTACTGCCATAATGTATGTTGATGTTGTTCAAAGTGAGAGTCACTACTAACACTAGGCCCCATAACTCTGGTTGCTGTAAGTGCTGTAGGTGCGTAACTACTCCGCTCTGCGGCCAAGTTGTAGATCGGTGACTTCTCTAGTTTATGTGTGTCTATGTGGGAAATTGCATTCTTTGTAGACTCGTCGTAGTTCCCAAAGCTAAATATGTCCCCCTTTTGCTTCTGGAAGCCAGCAGCCACTTTGGGCAGAATCATCTTCAGCAGCTTTATCACTTGGGGTGGAAAAGAGGCGGCTACCTTGGCTACGGCATCACATATGTCTTCATCGTACCTCGCATGCTTGAACCTCTCAGAGTACACAAATTTGAAGTCTGGTTCATCTACTTTCAAGAGAGTAGTTGCATCTTTTTCTATCAGCTCCTGGTACAGCTTCTGGAACACTGGGATGATCTTGGTGTATGTTGTGTCAGCTGACGTGGTCAGAGATAAGAACGGTTCAACCAGATGTAGCCCAATGAGAGCCCCTGCACGCACAGTACATGACCTTCCAGACGTCCAACTCAAAGAAGCATCTGACGATGCAGGCTAAGTGATTCGTGACATGCTTGTACTTCTGAAGGAAGGATACCACATCATCCACATGGTAGAGGTTAATTGCACAGTTCAGCGTCAAGCGATTGAAGCTTTCAGACTGACAGACTTGTTTTGTCGTGGGGCTGTGTGGAGGTCAAGTTCAATTGATTTATTCCATGGCTTGTGGTCAACGTCATGATTGATGAGCCGAGTCGGACAGTCAAGTGCTTGCTCCGTGACGCTTGTAGCCGTTGTTGTTGCATTGACCAGAACGTTTGAGTAGATCTTGTCTCTACCTAGCATGTTTTCTATTTCTGCCCACCGCATGGTAATAACTTTGTTAAACATCAATGTTGGGTGTACATTGCAGAACAGATGATCAGGGATGTGCTCCGAGTGTAGAGTTTCCGCTACAATCTCTTTGACACTGAAGTTGTGCGCTGTCTGATCTGTTAGTACAACGTCAATTTTTGCAAAGAGAGATTAAGACTTAACACCATTTGCTGCTACATGGATTTCGAGGACTGCCATTTTGAGAGCAGCTAAATTGTTTCTGGATTCTGAAGCGATGTTAAAGGTATTTAGAGACCTGTACCTTTCATTTACAGTGATGCCATGGACGGAAAATGAGAAAATGACTCAGCTCCTTGCTTCTTGGATCCATCGTCAGAATAGGTCACCACAATATGTTCATCACACGCATAATTCGCGATCTCCTTGACAATATTGTATAATGCGAGTGCTTCGCTATGCTCTTGCCTGCTTGTCTGACACTGTTGGATTCAGGCAGGGTGTCCAAATCAATTATCTCTGGCGGGTCGTGCATCTTCCAAGTTCTTCCGAACATTTTGTTCCCAACTGTTATGACAGCTGCTGCAGCTTGGGACTCAGACATGTGGTAGCAGCTCTTTAGCTTATCAACAGACTCATGGAACTCAGGACGCACTTTTCTGATGCTCTCGCGGACATGCTGATATTTGGGAGGCAATTCATATCCAGGCTGAGTAAGTGTAGCTGTAGACGACAGGCGCCGCTTCTTCCCCCGGGTCTCAGCTCTGGTAGTTGTAGCAGTAGTAGTAGGATCGTCATCTTCATCATTGGAGCTCCCGGAAAATGGCTGATCTGTGTACATATATTGATCACCATCCTCTGATTGTTCACTGTCCTCAAATGAGGCAACTACTTTCTTGGGTTCTTGTTCCTTTTCTGTATCTTCCCTCATTTTGTTGAGGCATTGCATATCCTGTTTCCTGTGTTCCATGCTTTTCATCCACATGCTATCGACAAAGTCTTATCAGTATATTTTTCGTTTATTCCTCTGGTTTTTAAGAAATGCCCACTCCATGTCATTCATTTTCACACCGTGCTTTCGTTCGAGGTACTTGCGTACCACAGGATCGTGGTAGAAAATGTCAAACATTCCTTCTGCTTTTTTATGAATGCTTCCGCACACTTGAGGAAACTGGCATCTTGTCTCTGTTTCCGAATCTGGATCAGAGTCACAAATTCCCCATATAGCTTCAAGATGTGTTTATTGATGTGTCTAGTGTGGATGGTGTACATATTTCAGAATAGCCAGTGCTCCTCAATCAGTTCTGCTAGCAGCTTTGCTGCTGCATCCCTTGTGTGCTGGGCTTGGCCAGCCCGCTTTGGTCGCAGCAGATACAACATGTTCTGTATGATATATTTGCCAGTTGGAACAATCCCATGGGTAAACACAGCTTTCTCTGTGTAGTCTGCAGCACCAAGAGTCTTCCTGGACTGTGGTCTTGTGCAGCAAGATACTTATGTTTCCATTCTTCAGTAGACCGAAAAAGCCTGCAAAAGACTGTAATTATCATATCGAGCAACATAAGTAGCCCACTGTTCAACCATTTTCGACCACTTGTTAAGACTTTCAGAGGGTATGTACAGGGGGATAAGCATCACACAATTGGCAAATATTTTGCAGTGTTGCACTCAGGTATAATATGCCCATATTTTAGGGGGGTATTCAACACCACACAAAAATAACATTTGCAAAATAACACCAACCCTAATTTAAACCGTAACGTGTGCATGGTTATAGAAGCAACATATTTAAAACTCCCCAAAATTACACATATCTAACCCAACAAGAAACTTAATTTTTATTTATAAATATTTCGCCATTTGTCGGCGAATCTCCACGACATTTTCATTTTATTAGAATGTTCTTGTTTCCTGTAGCACATTTTAAATATACATTTTGTTGCCGCGTTACCTATTTAGAAATGTTGAAGAAAAATAGTATTACACACACAAGCACGCACGCACGCACGCTCGTACGTACGCACGCACACACACACACACAAAGAGACACACGCACACCATGTAGGCGCCGTTACCTGATCAAGGTAGCCAGAGAATGGACGAAGCACTCCGTGTGTTGATCCGGCGGCTTCACCGAAAGCTAGCGGACACGCAGGACTGGCCAACTTCGACCCTGAACAATTACAACATTTTACAATTACAATATTTACACAGTATTGTAATTGTTTACTACATCTTTGTGCTATCTGATGTAATAGTCCCAGAACATGTTATATTACATTATTAAATTAAGTCGCATATTAGTTGTCTTTGGATGAATGCAAACCAACCGTTTGCATGTTTTTGTGACATTATTTAACAAGATCGCTATTCAGATTAAATATGTCAGACTGACAAGGAAGCCTTTGGCTTATCGACATTTAATCAATGTAACACGACCCTCTGAGATATTTGTAAAACACATTAAACATATTTACGATGCTAGCATTCATCCTATCAGTATACACTTACATTTTATTTTATTTATTTTATTTAACTATCTTGTTTAAGCGTTTTATATGTATATTATAATTTCAAAATAGAAAGACTACTATTTTATATGTTTTACATTTTTCGGATAAAACAATAATCCAAATGAAAACGAGCTACACACCTGGCAATGGATTTGATCTCACTCGTTTCCCGTCTACGTACGTCGTCATGGTCCTTCCGTCCCACGTGACTACCACGTGGTGCCATTGTCGTAGCGTCTACAGAACCAAATAACTGGTTACTCTTAGTTGTTTTTCATAGGTCACACTGTGTATCATTCTTATAAATGGCCTGTTTTACTGAACACATACACTGAGTAGTCATATACAATAAAACATACGTTAACGATTTTAATATTAGCTATATTATTGAAAATATTAACAACAAAAAATAAAAAACAGAGAGAGAGAGAGAACGAGAGTGAGAGTGAAGAGAGAGACGGGAGAGAGAGAGAGAGAGAGGGGGGGAGGGAGAGGGAGAGAGAGGGAGAGAGAGGAATAGAGAGAGAGAAGGGGGAGAGACGGAGAGGAGAGATAGGGAGGGAGAGAGAGAGAGAAGAGAGAGGGGGAGAGTGAGGGAGAGAGAGAAGACAGAGAGGGGGAGAGAGGGAGGGAGAGAGAGAGAAAAAAAAAAAGAGAGAAGAGAGAGAAGAGAGAGATAACTCAGAACTCAGAATCAATTTATTTGTACTATGAATACGATACGTTTACAATGAATAACATAAGTAATAGGTAAGGTCGGGAGACTCACATTAAAATATGTATATACTATCGCTAACACAGGAGCCCCCATAAATATAAATAACAACAAAATGTCCATGACGCAAATAAAAATAGCATATGACTTGTTTTTATAGTTGATAATTATTCAATGTATTAACATACATACATAATACAAGGACTGAGTATATGTTCTCGAATACACATTGACGTACATATGGATGCTTAGGTATACAATTAGATACGTATTACGAATTACAAATAAAGCAATTATGAATACAACAATTGGATTCATAATTTAAAATAGAAAAGTTGTTTGGTTATGTTAAAAAACCATACAAATTGTGAGTTTAAATTTTATTAATGATAATACTTGGTGTATTGTTAAATGGCTCTACTATCTGGTGTCTAATGCATGTTTTGGCAAATTCATGTTTGAATCTGGACATATACAGATTATTTCTTTCACGTGTGCAGTGCTGATGAATATCATGGACGTGTGTGTTTGGAAAAACATTGAAGTAGTAGGGTACAAGATTGTTAATTAATTTATAGTAAAATTTTAATTCTTGGATTTTATAAATGTCATCCAACTTAAGTCTTTTGAAAATGGACTTCTGTGAGCATTATATTTACTTCAGGATATTATTCGTATTGCTTTTTTCTTTAATTTGACAATTCGATGTGCCTGATGACCCCGTAAAAGTAAGCCATAATTAATATGAGGCAGAATAAGAGCATTGTACATAATATATAATGCATTAAGTGATAACAAGTGTTAAAGTTTACTTAATATACCTATTGTTTTATATATTCTATTTGCTATTTTGTTTGTATGTTTAAACGGTTATTTATTGTGACGCTTAAAAAATAGAAAAAAAAGAGGTAGAGAGAGGGAGAGAGAGGGGGAGAGAGGGAGAGAGAGGGAGAGAGAGGGAGAGAGAGGGAGGGAGAGGGAGAGGGAGAGAGGGACAGAGGGAGGGAGAGAAGAGAGAGGGGGAGAGAGAGAGGGGGAGAGAGGTAAATGAGAGAGAGAGAGAGTGAGAGCGAGAGAGAGGAGGGAGGGAGGGGGGGGGGGCGAGAGGGAGAGAGAGACAGACACAGTATGTATGTATCGTACAGTAAAAAACACATGTACATTGTGGAGAGTAATATAGTCCTGATATTATTATCTCTGAGTGCCTTTCTAACAACATTGTCACAACTAGTATGCTACACAACACATGTTTTTTGTGAGTATAAAACGATATTCTCCACTTACAATGGGCACGGTAGCGGTTGCCACGAATCCGCCTCTGGCCCTCATTCCTACTTTGAGCTGCCCCGACCAACCGCCGTATACAAACAACGACGGCGCGTCTCCCGTGTCGCAGTCTCCATTCGTCATCACTACACTCGGCCCTTCCTGTAGATTCTTCAACCAGAAGCTCAGAGAGAACTCGCTCCACGCGTCGAAGGCGGCGTTGAACCGGGGTACCTCGAGTCGCGAGTTGGCGCCGGGGAAATAGGCGCACAGGCCGGAGACGCAGTCACGGCGGACGAGGCCAACCTTTCCCGAGCTCGATACCCACTCGCCTGACGTCCCCGTGAAACCGTTGTCAAACGTGAAGCACATGATCTCCTTCCGCTTTTCTCCTTCCAGCGGAAGTCGGAACATCAATAACTCATACGTATATATATTGCTGGGTGTGTGCTTGTGTGTATGCGTGCGCGTTTGCGTTTGGGTTTGGGTTTGCGTGTGCGTGTGCGTGTATGTGAGTATGTGTGCGTGTCTGTGTGTGTGTACGTGTGCGTGTGCGTGTGCGTGCGCGTGCGTGTGCTTGTGCGTGTGCTTGCACGTGCGCGTGTGCGAGTGCGTGTATGTGTTTAGAGTCTTCTTCTGTTGAGTTGACACGGACAAATTACGTCAATGTACGGAGTACACAATCAGCAAACGAGATGCTGAGATGTTATGCAATAGTAATAATAAAACTGTAACTGCAATTTATTACCGCAGCATGAGCTGGAGAAGAAGCACCAACTGCAGAAGCAGGGAGAAACAACTGCAGCAGCAGCAGCAGCAGCAGCAGCAGCAGCAGCAGCAGCGGCAACAACAATCACAAGATATTTACCATCGACTGGTAGGTGAGTTGGCGCCGTCGGAGGCAGCGACGTCACCGCCGGCGGTCGCTGGTACCACTCGAACTCCTCCGATGTCCAGTCGAACACGTTGCATGTCGGGAAGTTTCTGGGCAGCCGTGAAATACGGTCGACTCCCACCCTCAGTACGACAACCATTCCTTCCATGGTGTGCATCTCCAGGTGGCAGTGGAATAACCAGAACCCTGGATTCATCGTGCGAAACCTGACGACGACATAGCCGCCGGCAGGAACAATGACGACGTCACGCACGGCCGGGTCAACAAGGTTCAAGGCCGGCTCACGACCTTTGCGCCAAGCTGGCTTCGAGCACAGTCTGTTGGTGCACTCGATGTCAGTGTTCGGGCTGACGTAACGTCCGGTGGCGCTGTCGAAGTTCGGGTAGCCCATGGCCAGCACGGCGAAGTTGTGGCCGTGCATGTGGATCGGGTGATGTTCCAGGTCGTTGGTGTTGATCGGGTTGTAGTTCGTGAACACCATCTGGATGGTTTCGTTGTAAGGCAGATCGAGAATGGTTGTGCACTTGCAGCCGTTGGCATCGCATTCGTTGTCGTCGCACGGCACGATGTGATCCTGTCAAAGGAACGTGATCTTAATTAGAATAACTAAAATCGTTTACCGAATACTTTGAACCGGTTGTTTATTCGAAAAGAGAATTGTTATGTGCTTAATGTAAGTTTTAAAGAAATTACCTCTTTCTGAATGCTGGTCAACATTTTAACTGTTCACAGTGAAAGATAGACCAGTTAATAATTGGAAGAACCCGAATAAAACAACGAGTTTTGAATGCAATTCGGAGGAGAGAAAACATTGATATCAATAATTTGCTAATTGGGCAATGAAGGAGATCAATGTGGAATATGGAAGATCAGATAGTCTAACTTACTAGACAGACTATATGCCGCAGGCAACAAACAGAAGAACATGAAGAAAAACAACGAGGTCACGGAAGAAATGAAACACATTCAGAGGAGCGAACAATTTTATAGAAATAATCTAGTGATTGGATTATGGAGGCGATAGATGTTATTAATCCATCGCCTTGTCCACAACTATATTGCCACAAGATCTGCGTTGGGATGATCAGATAATTTAAACTCACTTGATAGCCGAGATAAAACGGCATCTTCGGGAAGACGAAGCGCCGCGCGTTCATCGACGAGCCAACGATGCCGTTCCAATTGAGGAAGTGTACGACTGCCGGTTTCTCATTGAGGCCGTATTCGGCTTGGAAGTCTTCGCTCGCCACATCGATGTGAGCATCAGACACCTTAAGACAGATTTTGTGCTCGGAGTCTGGGTACCCGCCGAATGGACAGTTGAAGACACGACATGGACGTCTTCTGGTACAATCCCTTGGCCTCGACGTCGGCTCAACATCGCCGGTGACGTCCTCATAACGCACGATGGCTTTGACGCCGTTGATGATGCCGTCCGGTTGCGGGTCGCGACCCTTGCCGACTCGCAAAGTGACAGCCCGCATCCAGTACTGACCGCCGTGGTTGCTGGTTTCCATCTCAAAGTCAAGCGACTCGCCGGGAAAAATGATGAACGAGTCGACTGAAAGGGGAGCCGTGTCTACGCCTTCTAAAGCGACTACTCGCATCTTGTGACCGTCGACGCTTACCAAGAAGGCCCTCTCGCAGCCCGTGTTTGCCGTGCGGAAACGATACGTCTTCCCGGAAGTGACGTTGAACATCGTCAGCGGAACATGCTGGTCCTTCCAACGACCTCTTCCGTTGATCAGACTCCCGTCGTACCTGGAGCAACGTCATGACGACTGCAGCATGTATACGCCACTGCAAATTGATATCTGACCGTCGCTTCAACTGCACACACGTGACACACCATGTGCATGAATTATGAAATAAATAATAATGTTCTCTTCGTCTATGACTCAATGCCACAAAAACGAGTGTATAATACTGTTGTGTGACGTTTAAAATATTTCTTCTACCGATAGTACATTGTGATTCCAACTCAGCTGGGTTGCTAATAAAACGTGAGCTATCTTATCTATATGCAAATACGTTTCCTGTATATGTCGCATTCTGGTGATTTCCAACCGCACAATGTCGAATGAAAACTTGCATAACATTTGTCATTATTGTTTTGCTGAAAATGATTTCGTGAAAGGCAACAAGTGTGTATTTTCACTATACCTGCGCATCGTCACCTCGCTGTTGTCGATGGCCATGTCTCGGTCCTCGTCCGACGTGTATGCCTCCCCGGTGCCGACATGCGCCAACCGATTGGGGCTGAAGCGGTCGGCCTCTCCGGCCGGGACGTGATACCAGTCTTGGACACTAACAATGAATTCTGGCAACTTGGGCAGCTCTCGGTGAACAATCAACATGCCGAACAGACCGTCGATACGTGTGTTGGAGAAGTGGTCGTGGTACCTATGGTCGGGTATGTAGGGAGGTCGTTTTCAAAGTTGGCGGAATGCAAACATACAAACATAGGGGAAGGTTCGGTTCATAGCCTCAACCAATGCAAGAGTCATGCACGCACGCATGCACGCATGCATACACACACACACACCACGCACACGCACACACGCACGCACACACACACTTACATATACACACACACACACACACACACACACACACATACACACACGCACACACATACACGCACGCACAACCGAACTCATGAACAACCTTACTATATTTATTTAAAACTTCGGTTACCTCATACAAACATAAACATGAAGAAATATGATACCTGTGTCATACATAAATTTAATGGTCAATTAAAAAGTGACAAACTTCACTGTTCATCGACAAATCAAATACAGAATGCGTGCTGTCGTGATACTTGACACTACATTGACGACTTAATGCGTATAGTAGCAGCATTAACCTAGCTGTAGAGGCAGTAATAACTTGTAGAACAAGTCACTATACTTTAACTTTGTGGAAAAGTACTAGTAGCCCTACTTGATTATAAATCTCAGTCACGACAAACTAAATGTGGTACCCCAGGAACCTCAACTTCTTTACAGTTTTTCAAATTTATATCCCTAATAATAACACCTTAATTACAGTGTGTTTATGTTTCCTCAAGAGACAATCACAGCTTTATTCAACAAATCACCTGCGAAAAGGATATTAGACGTAGATTGTGAGCTAAATACATAAATAAAGTATGTTGGTTGTATGTTTGCATCACAATGTGCATATCAAGTGAATCAAACTTGACTACAGGTTTTAATTACTAATCCATACAGAATCAAGTTATATATTTAAAAGTTTTAATTTGAGGTACCCAATAGAGTCATATTGATAGCCACTTTTTGTGTAGGAAGGAAACACGGAAAGATGTTGAGCATATTACGTGTGCTATGTGAGTGTCTTGTGCGTAGTAAAGCTACATAACAATATTTTCTACACCACATTATTTTGTGCGTCTGAAATTAAATTTTGTTAAGGAAATGTAACAACGTAGTATCTTTGCATCTGAATAGAATAGTTATTACGACAACTACACATGTCATGTTGCTCTAATATGAACAATGCGATACATAAATGCAAAACGTATACAACTTATAACTAAGCTATGTCTGAAAACCCTCTCGCAAGTGATTCATGGAGCAAATCGTGATATTTTATCAGCTTAATGCAAATTAACCATCAACTGCATGTATATTCTAACCATGGTTATGTAATTTACACACTGCACAGAATAATTCCTCAGGCAATATTGGTATAGGTTGATTAATTCAAGATATAGTAATTTGTACAATACGGATAATTGTAATTTTAAATGTCATCACAAAACAGCAGTTCTACATTTTATACTGCCATATATTGAAAACTACTGGAGGTAAGACACTCAAATTTTGACTACTTGCAAATCCTACTAAGGATTCTAATCTAAATAATTTATTTTAAAAATTAAGAGGTTAGTGCATCAAATGTCACAAATTTTGGTTGAATTCTCATGGAATGACCCAACTATGTAATCTATGCCACCGTCTCAGTCACATTCACTGCATACACATCGACTATCACCGACAACTGTATGAGAATGAGATAGATCTCCATTAATTAAAAGGTAACATATCTTGTTTAAAAAATCCGTAATAAAATACACAAATATTATTCTGTTATATGAACCATCAATGGTAATATGAGCATATGTTCATATTAAATTAACTGCATGAAGCTCATATTGCCCAGAAGGTAATCCAGTCCCCTTTTTCCTGCGGCCGGGGAATTTACTCTATATGGTTACGATATTGCCCATGAGACAGACTGGCACGATAATAAACTCACCAAAAACGTCATTCATATTGATGTAGATTACACATGTTTGATCTATATGGATTCATTCAACATGCGGAAATCGTAAGAAATTTTGTTAACTGTTATTCACGGAAATATTTCAAAATGTTGTCGTCTTACCATTGCAAATTTTGCTTGCGTATTCCGCAACCTTCCTTAAGTCAGTAAGTAATCGCCAGATGACAACATTTGGTGTATCATATCTGAGTTATGGAAGTCGCCCATATTTCTGGTGGCTCCTATTACCTATATACATATATATATATATATATATATATATACATATATATACATGCATACACACACACACACACACACACACACACACACACACACACACACACACACACACACACATATATATATATATATATAAACTAAACAAAAAATAAAAACAAAAACATTGTTTTTTGTTTAGTAATCTGTTTTACGTTGTCTGATTTATATATATATATATATATGTATATATATATAAACTAAATTTTGAATGGTCCACGTCATGCCTGTTTTAGACATAATGAAGACAGTTTGTATTTTAGCGCTTGCTACACGGGGTGAGACTATATCAAAATATATTCTTATTACATTTTTTCTAAAAATAGTTATTATGTAATTGTATACTGATAAAACATGTATCCACGAACAATATTTTTGTAAGAAGTACGGTTAACACATTTCGTGAATACACAATGAATCTACAGTGTAGAGCAGATACATGTTACAGTTCACAATAAATTATGATATCCTGTTACGAAAATAGTATTGCGTTGCTTACCAGTGGGTTCCGTACGGGAAGGCCTTGAAGCGATATGTAAAGCTCTGGTTCGGCGGAATGGGGCATTGCGTGACGTAGCCGACACCATCCATCCATGGTGTGTTGGGAACAAACATGCCGTGCCAATGCACCGTGATGCCGTCCGTAAGTAGGTCATTGATGATGCGCACCACAACCTGAGTTTTGGAAAGAATGGTGAAAATACATACATGAATGGAATCGTGGGAGAGAGACAGAGACAGAGACATATACAGATACAGATACAGATACAGATACAGAGATAATTAGAGAGAAAGAGAGAGAGAGAGAGAGAGAGAGAGAGAGAGAGAGAGAGAGAGAGAGAGAGAGAGAGAGAGAGAGAGAGAGAGAGAGAGAGAGAGAGAGAGAGATGGTGAGTGAGTGAGTAAGAGAAACAGAAGACAGGCAGACAGACAGACAGACAGACAGACAGACAGACAGACATGTATTTTACTTTTAAAATATAATCAAGTGGAAACTTGTTTGTGTTTTTCTACCAATTGTTCTGATGATGACGACAGAATGAGACTAGAATGAACTAGTTCCACATTCAAGACCAAGACTATATACAGTAGTGGACAATTGTGTGTGAATAGTATTTATGCATTAATTGCAGCGTGGTTGAATGGTTCTCAGAGAAGTCGAAATGGTGGTCGATTGAACAGGTCTGCCAGGGAGTAAAGTGTAACGCGCTCTGAGCAACCCTAAGAACTGGATACTGCGGTGTATAAGAATTTACCTGTTTTATTTTTTTAATATTTTCTTTCGGAGTTATCATAGACGAAGCCAACACGTCGATGTCCAACATCGATGTCAGCTTCTCCAGAGACTTCAGGAACAAACAGGAGAAGAACACTCACCTGCGCTCCCTCCATCACCTCGATGGTCGGTCCACGGAAAGCGTCATTCACGACAATAAGGTCGCGCCTGAACCCGTCAAGGGTAAAGACGTCATTAGGGTCGACGAAAGTCCCAATTAGATTGTCCTCGCTCGCCTTGCGGAACGAGTTTTCGACTATCTGAAGAATGACAACGTAGGGATTTGCGTGTTACATTTTCTATTACGATATCAGGTTGCACTTTTGCGAATTGCATGCAGCTATAATCGCACGAAAAGGAGGCGAAGCAACACAAGTAATTGGACAAGGCCACACGCCGCGAGTGATTACTTGTAATTAGCGTATATTAATTAAGTCGATGTTTAAAAAGCTGTTTAACGTAACGCAGCGGAAATATAATACAGTCGCTCCCCGCCTGAACGCGTGGCCCAGGTGAACAAAAACCATCATGCGGCATTATGGAAGACGTATGTGTGTTAACAATGTTATTATATTAAATAAATGCACATCATATTAACGAAATCCAAGTGCATTTACTCAACACACATTGTTCCGCGAGATTATTAGTCAATAATTGTTATGGTCGTGTCCACTGAGAAACGTCGGTAGTATAGTTAAAGGTTGGCCATTATTTAAATAAACATCTCTAGTGAATCAACATGCCCTACGCACTGCATATCATTTTCCTCAACTGCTTGTAATCTGTTTTCATACATTACGCAAATGTAAGATAAAACGACGCAATAGACCAACACTTATTTCCCCTTGCCATACGTTTTTTTTCCGCTGGCCGGACTTTGCTAGCGATTTATAAAAAAACAACAACTATTTAACAACATATCGTATATGTTGTACGTACATGTACTTGCAAACATCAGTTTAAATGGTAGTTTAGGTCAGAATGTGACTTTAAGGGGTGAATATAAAGCGCTCATATTGCGTAGACATAGCGTTTGTCGGCCAACAAATGGCCGATGCAGAGAGGTAAATGGTCGTGAAAACAGTCAGTTGGTCACTTTATTCAGGTGGTCGCTCTTGAGGGGTTGTTTCATGATAACACACTTAATGCAACGGAAATATGGCCGCTGTTGGAGGGTGACCGTTAGCAACGGTCCGCCCAAAATAAGCATTGTGTACGTTAAATTAACCAACTACAATACAACAGCTGGTGCACATATTTTGTATTTGTATTACTTTCTCAACAACGAAGCGTTTCGATTAGTGATTATTGACTGAAAGTGCCATATTAAAAACAGACTTTGAGTAAAATATATTTACGTTGATACGACCTATGCATATGTTCAACATCAAATCAATAAAACTGGTTATTGAAACAAATGAAACGTTTTAAATATGCATCCTAAATATACAAAGAGTATAACATAAATACTTTCAACGAGTAAAATAAAATAAAAAAATATTTATAATGAAATTATACACCTTCGCAAACACCGTTTTACATTATTGTGAAACTAGATCTGATAGTCTAATTCAAGTATGAATAAATGAATGAATTTAATTGGCATAAATACTACAAAGAACAAGGTTCATGTGGTAACAATGAATGCCAGGACGCCAGTAGTAACTAAACTAGTTGAAGCAACTGGACGCCCTAAATACTACATAATAATAATCTACCTGTAGTAAACATGAAATACATCATAAATTTAAAAGAACCATAAAGATAAATAAAATGTAACTAAAATAAATAAAAGAATAAACAAAAACAATGCATTGATGTGAATATATAGTACTTATCAACACAATGAAATATTGCACTACTATGTATGTATAATACATGTCAATACAGTTTTAGATTGAGAAATTTAATTAAGACAATACATTAAGAAATGACATAGATGCCATTCCTCAAACAGGAGTGGCAGTTTCTTAGTAGGCACACCTCGGAAAATGAACTTACAATAGTTTTTTCAGGTTGTGCCTTCTATTTAATGATAGGTTAAGTACATTTGAGACATGCAACATTATAGTATGCAGTTTGTAACACAATCCCTGTTATTTTTTTAATTTATGTTCGTATCTCACTTAAATGAATTTATTGTTTTGCCTGGTAATTTGATTGTGAATTTAATTATTTCTTGTGATAGATGTGAAAGAAATTTAGGGCATTGCTTTATTATTATTTTATCATACAGTTGAGCACCTTGAATTATAAATAGGTCTTTTAACGTAAGTATTCTGTACATTTTGAAGATGGAATTTGTAAGTGCTATGAATGTGCTTTTGTGAATCAAACGTACTGCTTTCTTTTGAAGCTTAAATAGTCTATTTATGTTGGTTACATTACCACAAATGTTACTGTACCATGCAAGTAGGCCGTAAGACAAATGGGGTTGAATCAATGCATTGTATATTTGTTTTAATGTGCATGATTGTAATAGTGGCCTGATTTTGTTAGTTATTGTTAATATTTGGGAAATTTGTTTGCATTTTTTTTTCAAATTCAGGTTTTTATCAATCCATATACCTTTATTTAATTTTTAAATTTAAACTGATCAACAATTTCAATTTTATCACCATGTAGAACAATTTCCACTTGATTGTGTAACTGACTTTGAGTGTTTTGGAATAATATGCATTTAGTTTGTTGGCACTTATTCATTGAGAAATCTTTACTAGTTCAGTTAGTTGTGAGACTATTGAGGTATTTGCTTTTGAATTGTAGACTTGTGTCATCAGCAAACAGTATGAAATTAGCAGTATTAACGTCAGTTGTCAGACTATTGAGGTCTTTGCTTTTGAATAGTAGACTTGTGTCATCAGCAAACAGTATGAAATTAGCAGTATTGACGTTAGTTGTAAGACTATTGAGGTCTTTGCTTTTGAATAGTAGACTTGTGTCATCAGCAAACAGTATGAAATTAGCAGTATTAACGTCAGTTGTCAGACTATTGAGGTCTTTGCTTTTGAATAGTAGACTTGTGTCATCAGCAAACAGTATGAAATTAGCAGTATTAACGTTAGTTGTAAGACTATTGAGGTCTTTGCTTTTGAATAGTAGACTTGTGTCATCAGCAAACAGTATGAAATTAGCAGTATTAAAGTTGTAGACTATTGAGGTCTTTGCTTTTGAATAGTAGACTTGTGTCATCAGCAAACAGTATGAAATTAGCAGTATTGACGTTGGTTGTAAGACTATTGAGGTCTTTGCTTTTGAATAGTAGACTTGTGTCATCAGCAAACAGTATGAAATTAGCAGTATTTGATGGTAATGGCATATCATACTCCACATGTTGTACTTTAATATTCAGACACAGAGTCTTTATTTATAAGAAATTGTTTTCTGTGTTCCAGTTAGCTTTATAAAAGTTTATGTGGGGCCCCTCTTATTCCATAGAGCCATAATTTGTCAAGCAGAATGTTGTGATCTAAAGTGTCAAAAGCTTTGCTTAGATCTATGAATGCAGCAAGTGCATAATGTTTGTCGTTCAACACATTAACTATGCTTTCGATTAATTCCAGATTGGCATGTTCAGTTGAACACTGTTCGCGAAACCCATATTGGGATGCAAATAGAATGTTATACTTATCAAGAAAGTTGTACAGTCTGTTATAGATCAGTCTTTCAAAAACTTTGGAGAAAGCTGGTAGAAGTGAGATGGGCCTGTAGTTTGGAAACAAACTGGCATCACAAGATTTGTAAAGAGGTATCACTTTGGCAATGTTTATGTTATTGGGGAATATACCAGATTGAATCATAGAATTGAAAATTTCACTCATGGGCAAGGCAATACTTTCCATAGTAATTTTCATCAGTTGTGTAGAAATATTATCAAACCCAGTACTTGATTTTGATTTCATACTTTGAATGATATTGATTATCTCTGCACAAGTGGTTTCTTCCATGACAAAACTATTTGGCAACTGATTCGGCATGTAACCTGTATAGCTATTTGTAGAGCGTATTTTATTTGCTAACGTGGAGCAAGTAGGCTTTCGTATAATATTAGTATTATTACACTTTACTTACACCGACTTGATATGCCCATAAGTAACTTCCTAACAATTGTTCGCTCTTACATATGTGTTTGAAACAAAATGTTGATAGGACCGCGTATTAAATGTCTAACTTACATGGGTTTTAAGACATTCTCACCTGTAGACGTGTACCGTTGAGCGCAACATCGTACAGGTTACCGTTGGGTGCCCGGTACGTCATCGACCGCGCACGACGTATGACGAACGTGAACTCGCAAACGGGATCACGGCAAATATCAGCCGTCACAACGGCGGCCGTCGCCAGCATAAGACAACACACAAGCGTCTGCATTCTGTCGCGTCGCCCTCGCGTTGTCTCGTGTCGACGTCCCGTCAAACACCTATTTAACCACGATGGAAGCGTCGAACCACGTGATGCAATAAACAAGCTTGATGTGACCGCATCGTATCAGACCGCGGTGACACGGAATTTGAGTAGATCATATCCCGCAAGGAATTGAACAGGTATTGTTGTAATTGGTGCGGTCATAGCCCTGCAGTTAAAGTGACATTGATGTCGCTAGATCACGTCAAATTTTGCGGTGGAGAGTCGAACTAGACGATTACTGGAAGGGCACCATCTGGCAGAGGTTAGCGCAAGGCAGACAGATTTGGAAACGACATGCTGAATCGTTTGCCCAGCCAAGGGACCCTACGGCTGCACAATGATGATGATGATGATGATGATGATGATGAACTAAAGAATGAGTTTGTTATCTCGTATGCTCGCCTCTCCACAACCAAAAGTCTTTTTTATTCAGGGCTTCATTCCTTAACAAGGAATATTCGCTCACAGGTACACAGCTACTGTTAATGCTTGCCATAACGCTGAGATTGTTTTTCTTGTTTTGGTAGGTTATCGTTACCTCTTAGCAGCGTTGGTTAGTAATGTACATCAAACACGAATGGAATTTTTTTTTTTCTCAATATAACTATGGGATATCACATCTCAATTCCATTCACACAAATGCTCGGGTTTCTATTGAATATATTTAATAATAATAATGATAATATTAATAAGTCAATTAATGTGCTCATACCGATGGCGAGATTAATTTGCATAACTACTTTGCGCCGGAGATATTAGTCATGATTATTACGAACGCAACGTAACAAGGCGGCGTTGGTTAGTCTTGTCAAAATAAAAAATAGAATAATGATGTACTTTGTTTGGGATTCGGTAATTTATTGCACTGCACAGGAGCGTAGGCAGGCGTATACTGGTCAAAGAACAAATAAGCAGTGTTAGAAATCAAACAGCCATACTGCGTTAAAGTACTGACGCAACTGTATAGAACTAAATCGTCGATTGTCGGTTTCTGTGTAACCAGAATTAATTGGTATAATGTGAAGTGAACGGAATCTAGATTCTTCAAAAAGACAGGAGAGTCCTACGCAGTTGTGTTTGTGTTGCGCGGTAGAACTGGTAACTGTATAACCAGTGCAACCTGTTGCATGAACTGTCATTATTCATCAAGCCTGTTGTTTCGAATTGTATGACTCAAGTCGCCCAGTGTCACGAATGGCGATTGAATATGATATTCAAGTAGATGATTGCAGACTTTAATTGAATTAGGACGTTATTGACTTCAAACTTGACGTCGCTAATCTCCAATACGATCCAACCCAACCCCGTCTTCAAATCTACCCAGAAACGACCCCGTCTACCAGTCAGAAACAACTAATGTAACTACGTCCTGCACAGACCAATGTGATTTTAATCACAATCGTAATAAATAATATAATTACTAAAATGGCCGCGTATCTTTAGTATTAGATACGAAGCGCAGTGAACAGTATGTTCCATTGTGACTTGACTTTTAATTTCAACGGGTTAACAGGAGTAATATGGGAATTATTATTTGAACGGTAAACATCAGTGATTTGGGAATTATTATTTGAACGGTAAACATCAGTGATTTGGGAATTATGATTTTAACGGTGAACACTAATGATTGGGGAATTGCCTTGAAAATTAGAGATATGATTAATTATTGAGTTGAGACTTGACGTGCCGAAACTTGACACGAGACTTTACTTATCTTTCCTCTGTTTCACCTGCCAACAAGACTGGTATTTGTAAAACTCCACATTGCGAACAAGTGCTAATCGGAACATGATTTGTAGTTGAATTTTTCTTAATTCGATTACTTGACTCGACAGTATTACAATGACCCCGTGCTTTTCAGCCAAAGATTGCTGGTCACCAACATGATAATTGGGTGTATGTCACTCAAAACGCAGAACAGCGAACGAAACAACACGGCATATCAGTTAACGCAGATGATGAACATTATTGTTATGTTCGATTTTGGTAATACAAGCTCATTCATAATCCGTCGGACCTACGTCAGAGCAGGACAGAAACAAGGTATGGATGACCAAAAAAATAAACACACGACAAATAATCCATTGAAGTGTATGTAACAATGGGATGCCAGATAATAGATGATAGGCGGCATCTTTTGTTCGTTTTTATGAGATCGAATTTCGTAAAGGTGATGTAGGTCATACAGCGATAGAGCAAAGAAAAAAATTAATTCGTTTGTTGTATGACAAGTTCAGTCAATTAGTTCAAAATATGTATATTGTAAAACGGCGAGTTTATATAATGTTTTACATATTTATTTAATTATGTTTTTTTTTTAATTTATTTTATTTAACTTATTACCTGATTTAATTTTTATTTCTTATATATTTATGTGCCTCATTTATCTACTTTTAAAAGCTATGTATTTTTTATTGATATGTACCAATTGTATATGAGTTTTTTTGTCTGAAATAAATGTGTTCGTGCTCGTTAATTAATTATATTGCACATTTAATTGTTGTGGCTTGCAGAAATATGTTCCCAACATAATTTTTTGGAACACTAGTTCTAACAATGGCCTATTATGATTAACCATTTCGTGATCTACAAGCGACAGCCATTATTACAGCGAGTGATAAACTATATATTATTCTTTAATCATGCAGTTACATTGACAAACAGTGTTTGGAATATGTGTCGGTTGTGTATGAAGTTTGGAGAATAGGAAGATGGTGCAGCTTGTGACTAGAGCATTTTGTGTTCAAGGAAACGAAACGTACCCGGTCAGAAAGCGCTTGATATGTAAGCATCGATGTAAGATTCATTAAACATGTCATACGCACCTTTGTGTCAGAACATTTTGAACGTTTACCTTGTTTGTTTCTTTAAGCTCGAGTGTTACATCCGGCAGGCATGCTTAATTACCGATCTGACGAGTGACGTGTATATGTTGACGAGATGGTAGGGATCGACTCTATTTCAGTTGACGAGGATGTCCATCTTGGTGAGGATGCGGAGATCCATCGTTTCATCGTTGTTCGGTGCCAGTGTATTAAGTTAGGATTCCACATGTACAGACACGCGTACGGACGCGATATGCGGAATAAGGAATACATCATAATCGCTACATGGAGCGATAGAAGTTTCCACATCCGCATCACCATGACAAAACTCATCCGCCTATGTACTTACGGAACTACTTCTAATAGTTTCCACTGAGCACTATGTTAATTGTTTTGTCTCTTGCCGCATCCGCATGCCATTTCCGTACATGTGGAATCCTACTTTTACTCACAGCCCTTTGTGTGATATCGGTTGCTGCCATATTGCAAGTTGATGATATTAGGCCCGATCGACATGATTTCCATTCTCTACAGTTAACGACATGTTTGCCTTATTCGCTTTTTGTATGTACTGTATAACATAAAATTACACTGCCTACTGTGACGTGTGTACTGACTTTGAGAATGGCATACTCCGATTTTACTTGGCCTGTTGTCGGTGTTTGCCTTGGCATACGAACGACTTTGGCAATTACATGAAATTCGGAACGAAAATATTGTACTTTTCGCCCGAATGCTGTGACTGTTAATTATATCAAAGGCGTTGATGGAATTGACAAGACGTAGACCGTGGTCTATGCAGATCGTGCTAAAAATAATGTCATGGCACTGATACGAAACTGCTACTACGTAAACAAAAAAATCAGTGTGTTTTCCTTCCATTGTATTCATATATTCCAACTTATTTATTTTGCCTAATTTCTCCAGGAGAAAGCCACAGTAGGCATCCACATGATTTTGCAACAAACTTGGTTCATCCAGTAATATAAGCGCGACATATCTTATTGTCGGACCAGGCGTTTTTCCACAATTTGAAGAATATAGCCCAGTGTGCATTGATACATGATATGCATAGGACCTACTAGCTGAGTTGCCCGGGTTTCCATCGGAAACGAATTCTTCAGATAAAGCCACGTTTGTGGCAATTAATATATATAAATTCAATCTTAGGGAGCAACCCCACAATCCTGAGCACTGAATGTGTCCCATCGTTCAATAAGTTGTACTGAAATCTATCCCCCATTTTGTAAACAAAAGTATCGTTTGCGTAATTCTTAACAAAACAGACGCAACTCAAAATTACCAACACCTGAATTCACCCCGTTCCCAAATTGCATAGCATTTTAAACTAAGCCCCCTTCCAGAATTCCTGCAGCCTACTTGCACTGATACATTGTATATGTTCATTGGACTAGTGTTTAGGACAAAATTGGCCTCTATACAAACAATACTAAAAACATGCATTGTTTCTTTTGAAGCGAGTCATGTGTTGCATGGCGCATTGCCAAAAAAACGCGCTCACTGGACAGGTCACCACAAGTTTCAACTTGACCCGTATCAGCTAATGGTAGACCCTCTATTTTCGTAATGATCTTAAATGTAACACGAACATTTATGTTTTCAATACACTAACATAATTCTTTTAAAATAATGTATTTGCTACCAGGGGTGGATCGAGGGAGGGTAGTCTTGGATGAGGTGCAAAACCTCCAATTGTACCCCTGAGGCTCGCCAAAAATCTCCACTGGTAGCCGAACAAGATTCAAATTAGGTAGGCCGAGCCGGATTTTTAGCGAGATTCCGCTGTCGCCACTCAGTTGTTACGCTGTCCGAAGACGGAGGGAGGTTTTATTGAACAGTTTTCTCGGCGACGTTATAATTCCCGAACGTCTACGCCACTCTCGTGCACAGTCATAGCGCGGCCACAATCCAAAGGACTCGCGTATGGCTACATTTGTATGGAAGTCGTTGACAGATGAAGTCATCCATGCACACCCGGATACGACAATAGTGCAGTGATCTGAAAGTGTCAGAACGGATGAGAGCCGATGCATGTAACTGAGCAAGGTAATTACGGCTGTTACTTGTCTAGTTGTCACAATCTAAAGTCAGGTAGACATGAAGCCGATATTATTTCTGCCTGAATGAGCCGGTAACAATATTACAATAATATGCCTATGGCGGTTTGGTGGGTCACAGTGACACAAAAAGCGTTATTCACGTCCGGGTAAGGGAGAAACACGGGGGCAGGTGAGACATAGCATATACAAGAGTTGATTAATGCCAACAAACCAGGGACTCTTTTACTGAGGTGATAAGGTATAACAAGCGCGTCATTGTGATGGATAAGTATTTGTAAACTGTAAGTCTGAATGGACGAAACAAAACAACCATGCATGATATAAACACCACGTCAGTTGTACTAAATTCACAACACGAGAGTAACAGCGATGGCTCTCTCGGAGTAGCGCTGCTCTGAAATGTTCTAGATCTCGTCGAACAACTTTATTTGCAACTGTCTAAGTCTAGACTGAGACGCACTGCGCTGTAATTGTCTACACTACGATATTCAGCCCAGGTAGAAACGTCACAAGTACACTAAAAACTGTGTTGTACCGTGGACGTTCATCCTGCAGCAAGGGATTGGGGGCATAGTGAACCAACGTAATCGCATTAAACATTGATAGTCCATCATAAAAACGATTCACCTAACCTGATGTTATGCGATATTACACGCAGCGCACACAAAGGACGCAATTATTTATACACACGAATAAACCGGGTTTCATGATTATATAACAAAGTACATACTTCACTAGGATTAAGAAAGATGTGTCCACACAGAAACACATCGGACATGCACACACGCACGTACGCTCACACGCACGCTCACACACGCACACACGCACACACGCACACACGCACACACGCACACACGCACACAAGCACACACGCACACACGCACACACGCACACACGCACACATGCACACTTAGACTCCAATTTTATGTATTAAAATACGTTTTTGTAAATAACATACTTACCTGTCCATGTCCATAATTGAGTTATGCGCGCGCATAATTGTACAGGTGCGCAATATAGTTAAGAGTTCCTCCAAGATTTGAGATGACCCCCACTACCACTAGAGCCCCCTATCCCAGTTCACATTGCACCGCTACATGACATACTCCGTGCATTCAATTATTTGCGCAATCTAATGCACAAAGCACTTGCAAACGGGGAAGAAGGGAGGGAGCTTTGATGGACATGGACAGGTAAGTATTTTATTTACAAAAAACATATTTTAAGACTTAAAATATGATTTTGTTATATAACAATGACTTAGCCTGTTCATGTCCATAAATGTGTAGAATCGACTACTAGGTCGGCGGGTAGTTGCTTATGTGAATTCTATTGAGGAATATACCGTTCTTGCTAACATACTGTATATTGCAAATTACTTGCCTCAGAAAATTATTCCTAAATTAGAATAATATGTAGCTAGTGTTTTTGTCATTGTCAACTATTACCGAAAGTAGTTGGAAACTGGTGGAAATGTTACTGCTGTGACCAGGGATGCCCTGTAATGTGTCAGCATGTGTGCCTATGTTATTACTGAGCACATGAAATAAGTTGTTCAAATATCCAGTTATTGTAAAATTACTGTAAGTTCCTGTATAGTTCATGTTCAATCTTCTACAACCAACCATCGTTAATTTCTATACAGATGGTTGATAGGCGACTCAGTGTTTGCCTAGAAGTTGTGGATGGAGAACATCCATTATCTTGAGAAATGTTGAAGCCACTGAAACATATGTTCTGCGATATTAGTGCATTGTAAAATTGCATTGGAGCAACTATTATCTGTATTATTGTTGTATAAATGATGATGAATATGAATGCTAGACAATAGCGGAACTTATGACTATCATTGCCTCCAACTGATGTCCATCATTGCCCAACCTGTAGTGCTGGTTTATGGTAATGTGTCAACTACCGAGGAAATACGCTTCCTCTACGTGGTACTTTCCCACCATAGGATATACCAGTGTGTTGTGAATTTCCAGAAATAACATACACCTCACAGAAGTCATGTGTTATGTATAAAGTTGGATTTTAAGACTCATTCATTTGACAACCGGAGTATAGATACTCGTTGAAACAATGTGTTCAGTTGCATACTTCATTGTTATACTTCTATCATCCTGTTTATATGACAGAACTGTACAATTGTCAATACCAATCAGATAAACCAGCGGATGTGAGATTAAATTAATGTGGAATGTAATATAGGTATCCAGATTATCTACACTCACTGTGTCCCCCCAACCCAAACATGAAATGAACATTGTTTGGGGAAGTTTATTTTTGGAGTTCTTCATCCATGTGATTATTGCCATTCACCAAGCAGGTCTCCCGTTGGGGTAGAGCCTGTAAGATTTTAACTAGCATAGTTCTTGTTTCATGTTTTTTAGCAGTCCATCAACTTCCTGTTGATGTATGACATGATACAATAAGCATTGTTAAATTCCAGTTGTACCTTTAGTTCTGCCATGTTAGTGGTTAAGTATCAAGTCTATATGTTAAAAGGTAATTCAGCAACATGTATTTTATATTCCTGTATCTAGAGAGTCGAGACAATAATCAGTTGTCCCTTTACATTGGAATAAATATATTCCTGATGTTACCGATTTGGAAAGTATGATTCCATCATGCTGATATGTATAGCTACACCAGTTGAATGAAATCAACTCTTGATTCACTAATGCTGATATGTATAGCTATCCCAGTTGAATGAAATCAACTCAAATTCACCTAGAATATCCATGTCAAAGACATGGAAACTTACACACAGTTGGTTATTTTTGGATTATAAAACTTATTAACCGTGGGTTGTAATATGGTAAAAACAGGGTCCGACTGTTGTACGAGGTGTGTCAAACGGTGTGTCAAAACTTGTGCAGTTTGTTCACCGCCACCTGTCTTACGAAGAAGACAGTAAGCCAGTATGTGCCTATGGCTATGTGTCTACCAACTGCTGTTTCTTAATCCAAATCATGCATGCATGTAAGGTGCTACAATACAGCTCAATTATCTACTACCTATTCTCTGGTACCCACAGAGGCATAACATGTGACTTAAGAAGTCTTCTGAAGTTACATCCATTGTCTCTCTTATTAAGTGTAGTAGAAGATAATCAATTATCTCATTCTACCTACAACTGGGTCTATGTGTGTGTACGTATGTATGTATATATATGTATATGTATATATATATATATATATATATATATATACATATATATGTATATATATATATATATAAATATACATATACAGACACATGTCTATATATGCAGTGTAGTATATTCAGATGCATGTACATAATCATGTGTGTGCGATGTATCGTAAAAGGCGGGAATGATGTCAAATACCGGGTCAATTCATACATCTGATTTGCATGACAAATTCAACCTTTAAATAGCCAGCGTGTGTTTTGAATTGTATCGGTGAAATTGTATCATGAAACTATAGATACAATTGATTATGTGCTGATGAGTCTTCTGTAAACCGTGGTAAAACTATTGGGTTTCGAAAGTTGTTATATTCTCTAGGAAGCAACTAGAGGTTTACATCATTGTAGCGTGTATGTCACACTAACGTTTTCTCAACCATGGAAAAACTATATAGAGTGGCAATCAAAACCGAGGACATCCTTGTAACATGCTGAAGGGATGCCCAAGTAAACGTGTAATCATTTAAATGGTTGTCATTATTCAGTGCTATATTGTGCTCACAGCACGTTACGCACCAACCGTTGGCAGACTATGGTTCATTTGGAACACTTGACTTCTGTCAGAGTATTCATCCAAGCTGCAGTTTCTGTAGCATATACCTTATAGCTGACCGTGTCAGTAACCCGGTACACATTAAACCATAGACAGATATGAAACAATGTTGAATGAACAAGTTTAAATAAAATCAAACTCTTAAAATGTATCTGTATTATAACAACATCTGTATTATAAAAACCTCTGTATTATAACAACATCTGTACTATAACAACCTCTGTATTGTAACAACTGATGAAGAACCTTATCTGCCCACAAATAAACTCTGTTTAAGAGCGTGCATGTTCAGCAAGTTTGCGTATATGTGCCCAAACATGAGTAGTGGATATATGTGCCCAAACATGAGTAGTGGATATTTACCAAGGAAATATAAAGGAGAATTGGTAATATTTCCATGATAAAGTTACCAGTAGGTAATGTGTTTATCAAATGTCGATTCGGTAACATAAATCGCTCCATGTTGCGATTATGATGTATTCCTCATTCCGTGTCTGTACATGTGGAATCCTAACATAATACACTGGCACCGAACAACGATGAAACGTTGGATCTCCGCATCCTCACCAAGATGGACATCCTCGTCAACTGAAATAGAGTCGATCCCTACCATCTCGTCAACATATACGCGTCACTCGTCAGATCGGTAGTTAAGCATGCCTGACGGATGTAACACTCGAGCTTAAAGAAACAAACAAGGAAAACGTTCAAAATGTTCTGACACAAAAGTGCGTATGACATGTTTAATGAATCTTACATCGATGCTTACCTACCAAGCGCTTTCTGACCGGGTACGTTTCGTTTCCTTGAACACAAAACGCCCTAGTCACAAGCTGCACCATCTCCCTATTCTCCAAACTTCATACACAACCGACACATATTCTAAACACAATCGCTTCAAGAATAATTATATAGTTTATCACTCGCTGTAATAATGGCTGTCGTTGTAAACTACGAAATGATTAGATTCGGTCATATGACCAGTGATGATTTCCTGATGCCAGCCACGAAGTTCGTGGAATCCGTTGGCATTATAAAAAAATCATCACTTCTGTCCAAGGACATCGTCGGTGCCGACGGCGACGCTGATTCACCAGCAGTTGACGTTGTTTCAGACACTGGGCCAGTTGTCTAAAACTACTGGTATGTCACCACGTGTGTGAATAAATCACACATACAGTCTAACCAAGTCCCACGTTTGAGTACACTTCGAACCAGTGATCGGTCGTTGGGTGCGTAGGGCGGGCGCCTAGGCCAGCGTAAACACGCCAATGTTCGGTCGTTAGACCTACTACCGTGTGTCCGTACTGTCCTGAACTATGCAGCAACACCGCAACTGGCCGTGGCACTAATCTCACACAACGTAATCAGTATGACACAAACGCATAGTTTGCCAAAACTACCGGGGCTACCATGTAGTTCCCTCTCCCGATGTCCTGTTTGTTTACAAATGCAATGGAGGTAGATATATCGCCCGGGTATAAAGTTCCGGTGGCGCCACTGGGTGAATTAGTCCATGAAAAAACCCCTGGGCAACGGCTGGAAACCCCGTGGAGTTGGCGTTTCTAGACCAATGTCAATAACCACGTGGCCTGCATTGTCATCTGTCATTATTGTCTCAAGATAGTCATTATCGACGCAATTTTTATTGTGGTCTGATTTTATAATCCAACGATGTCAAAACCAACAAATTGTCATACAATTTGCCATTGTTGACACCTCGAAACGTGTCAACATCGTCGGAAGACGGACGCTTGGATAAGTGTCTGTATGCAGCTTCAAAAGGAAATCAAATCCTTGGATTGATTAGGCGAAATATAGCATACAAAGAAAAAGAATTAATAATACCGCTGTACAAAACAATAGTTAGGCCTCATTTAGAATATTGTATACAAACGTGGAGGCCATACCGCAAGAAGGAAATAGATATGCTAGAAAGAGTACAGAGGAGAGCGACTAAAATGAAACCAAAACTGAGGGATCTTAGTTATGAAAAACGCCTAAAAGAATGTGGTTTAACAACACTAGAGACCAGGAGATTGAGAGGAGATCAGATAGAAGTGTTTAAAATATTGAATGGTTATGAAAATATTGATAGAAATATGTTTTTTTCAGTTAAGAAAGATAGAAAGACTAGAGGACATGAAGTTACATTAGTAAAGGAGCAGTGTAGATTAGACGTAAGAAAGTTATCATTTTCACAATGGACTGTGAATGAATGGAACAGATTATCTGATGATTGTGTGGGTGCTAGTAGTGTGAATATGTTTAAAAATAAAATCGACACATACCTCAGAAGGGCTGGATATATGTAAATAAAAGGGTTGGACTCTCGATAAGCCAAAGGGCTTCCTTGTCCACCTGCTATCTAGAGTTAATTCTCTGGATGGCAATCTTGTTAAATCTTGTTAAATCTTGTTAAATGAGTTGTCGGGCGTGTGCATGCAGTAGTGACTGCTTCGGCGTGGAGGCTGTCTTCGCGCAGGCGCCGTTATAGACAATGACAGCGGTTTCACACCTTCGGTAGGTGTAACGCAGGTGGTTCGCACGTAGAGTGTGAGCCACCGTGTGCCGTCCGCCGTCGGAAGGCAGCGCTGCTCGTACGCGCCGCAGCGGGACCCACGGACCTGACTCGCATGTCTTGCTCATGCTTGCACTTTTGTAGACAAACTCAGTGTCGTCCAAAAGGCGTCTTTAGTTTGAATCGATTTGATGTTCACTGATAGTCATTTCTCATCATATTCGCTTCTTTGGTTTGGGTCTGATTGAGCTGGTGTCCACTGCGTGGTTTTGCACCAACATCGATTTCCTCCTGTGTCGTTGCCATCGGCATATAATCGACCTGGTGTCCACTGCGTGGTTTTGCTCCAAAATCAATTTCCTTCTGTGTCATTGCCGCTGGCATCGGCGTATCATCGATCTGATGTCCACTGCGTGGTTTTGCACCAAAATCGATTTCCTCCTGTGTCATTGCCGCTGGCATCGGCGTATCATCGATCTGGTGTCCACTGCATGGTTTTGCACCAAACTCGTTTTCCTCCTGTGTCATTGCCAACGGCGTATAATCGATCTGGTGTCCACTGCGTCGTTTTGCTCCACAATCGATTTCCTCCTGTGTCGTTACCATCAGAATATAATCGACCTGGTGTCCACTGCGTGGTTTTGCACCAAAATCGATTTCCTCCTGTGTCATTGCCGCTGGCATCGGCGTATCATCAATCTAGTGTCCACTGCGTGGTTTTGCACCAAAATCGATTTACTCCTGTGTCATTGCCACTGGCATCGGCGTATCACAAATCTGGTGTCCACTGCATGGTTTTGCACCAAAATCGATTTCCTCCTGTGTCATTTGCCACTGGCATCGGCGCATCACCAATCTGGTGTCCACTGCATGGTTTTGCACCAAAATCGATTTCCTCCTGTGTCATTGCCACTGGCATCGGCGTATCACCAATCTGGTGTCAACTGCATGGTTTTGTACCAAAATCGATTTCCTCCTGTGTCATTGCCACTGGCATCGGCGTATCATCAATCTGATGTCCACTGCGTGGATTTGCACCAAACTCAATTTCCTCCTGTGCCGTTGGCACTGGCATCAGCGTAACATCGATCAGGTGTCCACTGCGTGGTTTTGCTCCACAATCGATTTCCTCCTGTGTCGTTGCCATCGGCATATAATCGACCTGGTGTCTAATGCGTGGTTTTGCTCCAAAACCGAGTATGAAAACCCTGATTGCTTTGTTTTTAATTAACATTCGATCAAGCGATCAATAACACGTTTAATATTTCAACTGTCATGGTTTTCATGGTTTTAAAACATCCGTATACCATATTTTACTTCTTTGTGAACAATTTGATATCATGTTTTCACAAGAGCTCTGGCTCTCACGTGAAGATATTACTTTATTGCAGTTCATTCATAAATATTTTGAAGCTTACGGTGTTAGTGCAATGATTGACCAACTCAACCTATAGGTTGGACGTCCATTTGGTGGTATTGGGGTACTATACAGACAAACTATTTTTTATGCATGTACACTTTCTGATCTACAAGATGTCACGTTACTTGGAATCGACATAGATACTAAGGTTGGCAATTTTTTTCTGCTAAACGTATACCTGTCGTACCAATCACCCAACAACTATCAGGAGTTTTTTGCAATTATTTGGGTAAAATTGCTATAAAAATTGAGGGAAAAGACAAACAACTTTGTTATAACTGGCGATTTTAATGTTGCTTTGAACACTCCTCCTTTTTGAAGCGAGCTAATCGATACGTGTGACACTATTGGTCTGATAATCTCACATTATGAAAAATTTGGTCGAACCCCAATACTTATACCTGTGTAAGTGATGCATACAGTTGTACCTCATGGTTAGATCACTTTATCTGTTCACATAGTGTACATTCAATGATCACTGATTTACATAGTTTAGATGAAAGTGCTAGTTCGAACCATCTCCCATTAGGACTTATTATTGCTACTTATGTAACTGCAGAAAGACAAGACGATGTTTCTAACGAGAAGCATGTTCATAAAATGCCTCCTACTTTAAGATGGTCCAAAGCACAATATTTTAACATAGAGAATTTGGAAAGAGTAGTGCAGTACATATGAACAAAATACACTTTCCATAGTCAATTATGTGCATTAACACTAACTGTTTAAATAGGCGGCAAATATGTGACATCGATAAACTATTTGATGATAGATGCAATGCTGTTCGGGTATCTAGTCTTGAAACTATTAGTACATGCACAAAAATTGGTGTTAAGATTACGTTGTACCTGGCTGGAATGGAATGGTTATGTTAAGGAGGCACACACTGGAGCCAGAAATTTTTATATTTTGTGGAGTGATTTGGGGAAACCCCAAGCATGGCCCAATTTGTGCACGAGTGCGAAAAAACAGGTTACATTTCAAACATCTGCTTAAACAGTGTCAACAACATGAAGAAATGGCTCGAGCAGATGCTATGGCTCATTCCACGCATACTAAAAATATAGTTAGTTTATGAAAAAAAAACGTATCAAAATAGTACAAGAAAGGTATACCTCATGCTTTATCTTTTAATGGTGCTAACGATCCTACCTCCATAGCTGCCATGTAGAAAACGCGTTTTCAATCTTTGCTAAAATGTCACTACTGATGTATGGCAAGATCCGCCAGGTGAAGCGAACTTGTGTATATATTCGGGTTCAGAGCTAGAGAAAATATTTATAAAAAAAGTCTATGCAATGTACAGATAATTATTCCTTCATGCAAAGTGGCATCGGTGTTGATAGATAATTAAAACTTTGTAAACTTTGACGTATGGTGTGTTGTTCATTCCTACTTACACGCGATAGGACATAGGAATTCATCCGCAGCCAGGAGGCAGGTCATGTGACCACAATAACAGACGCCATCTTAGAATTTCACCATGGGGCCAGCGCCACCCACGGTGGCGTATGAAGATGGACCATAATACTACTTATGATGCATGGTGCCCGTGCAGCATAGTCTCATTTGTGGAGAATATCGCCCTGTTTGTAACGGAAAATGTATTCTCGCGAATTTGCTACCAACTGTATATTTGTCCTTTAAAAATTTGTATTTGCCGTTTTAGGATTTTCCTCTCAACATGTTTTTAAAAACAAAAATGTCTCCTTTAACACTCGGTTACTAGTAGATTGCCTTTTTACGGTGCAACTGGCCCATTTTGACATCAACTGTGATCCCAAGTAGTTGTATTTTATGACTAGAATCAGAATCTTCCTCTCAATAAATTGCCATTTCAAAGAAAGTTCTCCTTTGATTCATTAAAAGCGTCTCTTCACGAGTTTTCCCCTTCTTGACAATCTTGCCAATTGCACTTGTTTAAAATACCCTGATTATTTGTGATCAGGCAGAATTTTTTGGGGAAGTTGGTCTAAAATGAAAGAGAAAGAGTGGAAGAAATTCCCACACTTTGTATATAAACATATTCTTCTTCAATAGTATTCAATCCATCACATTAAAAGCCATTTCTAAGAATTGTATATACGTCAAATAACACTTGTTATACCTATTCAACTGATAGTTTCATTGCTGTAAAGAAATCATGTTGCATTTCTGACATATCATACTGGAGTCTAATAGCAGTGACCTCAGCTGGACGTCACATAGAATGCAGATTTCCTCCTAAAATTAATGAGATCATATTAGTCATGCGAAAATCTAGTCACATAAGCCAGTATTAACCTAAATATTATGTAGAGAGTCGACCTTTTCCGGAAATGACATTGTAATTTATATCGCATTTTTAGATTATTATTTCACACATCTGGCGACCCATCTGTTGTGTACAAGTCCAAACTGGATGGAACGGAACTCGTTGGGATTGTGACAACAAATCTGACCGTACCGTGGGGATTAGCATTAGATTACCGCAACAAACGTCTCTACTGGGCTAATCATGGTAAGTGTACATTTGTATCGTTCCTATTTATTTTTTATTCTAGAAAAATTAGTAGTGTATGTTACAGTGCATTTCGAATTACGAATTAAAAGTTTTATCAAATCACATGGTTAGTATGCACAACGTAACATAAATTAGTTTAAGAAAATGTAGGTGAAAAAGCTGGACATATTTTAAATATTACATCAGGTGTAGACTGCACAGTTCTGCTGTAGTTCCAAATAGACGCGTATTGCTTGGGTGCGCGTCTATTAACATTTCATAAGACATAAGTGGCATAAGCTATCAGCGGTGGACGAACGCACACATTGAATAGGCACGTGAAACCTTGAGATAAGCAACGCTCAACAAAGACCAATTCGACACGTCTACCAAAAAAGTCCGGTGCATGATCGGCAGAAGACGGGAAGTGACAAGGATGCTCGACTCAAGACGCTAGAAACGGCAGTTCGATTGTTCGCGTTTTTATAACTTTAGACAATCGCGTTATTGCTGGTGGGGAATTCCCACACGAATGAAAGACTGCACTTGTAGTGCTCTTGCTTAAAATAGCCGGATTGGATCCAATTCCAAAGAACTATCGCCCTGTGGCAAATCTCCAGTAAATATCTAAACTAACTGTAAACCAATTTTCCTTCATCCAGAATGTGGATTTCCTTTGCCACCTTGTCAGTCTGCGTACAGAGCAGTGCATTCTACCTAATCTGTTCTATTTAAGGTCCAGTCGGATTTTGATACTGTGGACCAGTGCATTTTGATAAATATCATAAATGGCTCTTTTGGAATATCTGGCACCGCTTTAAATTGGTTTTCCTTCTATCTCTAGTCAAGGTCGCACCGTATTATTACCAATGGTACACTGTCTGACCAGTTTAAACTTTATCAGGGAGTACCGCAAGGATCGTGCCTATGTCCTGTGAAATTCATAGAGTACCCTAGCCACTTGTTCTATGGCATTGATCAGCCCGGGATGCTAGGGCGTACATATACCGATGTCCATTAGGTTTGGTGTTGTTTCCACCTTGATTCTATGGACACTATCCGTGAGTCCATGAAACGCTGCATCAGTGATATATGTACGTACGTTCATATAGGACCCAGTGAGTCCCGTGATACAGTGTATACACTGTCTGCACTGCCTGCTCGCCATGTCTCACACGTCGGACCGGGCGGAAGCTCCGGCAGCTGGGAGAAAGATCCAGTGGGTTAGAGACAGAGACCACCACACTGTGACTGTTACACATTTACTCCCTGTGTGGAATCTTACTTTCCCTGACATAGATACCAGATAGAAGGGAGTTCAAGGACTAACGGGTTTTAGTGTCTTTTCCGAAAAAAGCCAAGCAACGTGAAGTGAATGAAATTGCCTTAAGTTTCGAAACGGAATGGAATCGAGGAGGTGGAATCGAGCCGTGGTCCCATCGATCGACACTCCGGCGCTCTACCGCGCGACCACCGCTCCCCACATCAGTGTGGTAAATACCTGCATACAACGCTTGAAACTCAAAATGAACAATTATAAGACTGAATTCATCTTAATTGGTACTCCGCAACAACTTGAAAAATGCACCAACACGGCCATTAACTTCGGGGACAATGAGATACATGCTTTGAACTGTGTGCGAACTTTGGGCGCTCATTTTGATAAGCACATGTCTATAGAACTACATATCAAGTACAAATATGCGGCAGCTTATGCACAACTATATAACATCGGGAGAATCCGGAGTGCATAGAAACTGATACATGCTCTGGTCCACAGTCATATTGAATACTATAATGTCCTTTTGATCGGCTTAACAAAGCACCTTATGCATAATTACAAATGGGTCAAAACACTGCAGCCGGAGTGTTGTATAGAATTAGCAAATATGATCATATCACTCCAACACTCAAATCACTTCATTTGTTGCTAGTTAAATATTACATTAAAAATAAGATATGCTTACTGACATTTAATTCGCTACATAGCCACGGACCAGAATATATATATATGACGGGAATGCTGACTCCTTTAATCATCCATTATGGACTCAGATCGCATGATGATTTAACACTTGCTATACCAAGGACAAAGTGGAAAACTATGGGAGAATGAGCTTTAAAAGTTGCTGCACCGAAATTGTGGAACTCAGCAAACTGAACACTCACTATTTTAACATACAATACAAGTAAGTTATTAACTTTATTAATTTAAATAGTTTTTAACATTTTGTATAAGTATTTCAACTATGTCGGATGTTTCTACTTAACTTATTAATTTTAATCATTTAAATAGTTGTACCTTTTTATCTAAGTGTGTGTACTATGTCGGATGTTTGTACTGTTCATACTTTCTACTGTGCTATTTGTTGTACTGTACAGTACCATAGAGTATGATGTCACATAAGTCAATAAACAGTTATATGTATTTACAAATAACGCCAGGTCGATTATTTGAGCGATAATGGCACATGTCTATAATCTTGGTCCACCTTGATTTTGCCGTAATAATTACATTTCTGCCTAAATTTAAAACCTCCCTGCGTTATTTGCCTCATTCCACATCATCCCAGGCATATGTAAGTTATAAAATATTGCGTACATTTGAGGCCTAAATAGCGTCAACATTCGCCACTATCGCTCATTTTAAGCGCCTGTCGCGATAACGCACAACGCAGACTGGCGCAAATTGGACCGATTTTAGCCTTCAATCGGACTCTAAATCGAGAGAACCCGCACTCGAACCCTGTGCTGCCAAACCCTGCGAAAGTTCGTTCACTCTACGTTGCTGTAGTTAACTCAGATATTTGAATCAATACATGGTTATAGACACTGGTAGATATTTGTGTACGAATATCTTCGCATATTAAATGCAGCGTGGCTGTATGCTACCAGAGAAGTCGATATGGTGTTCGATTGAACAGATCTGCCGGGGGGTAAAGTGTATAGCGCTATACAGCTATATATATATATATATATAATATATATATATATTTATAAAATACGGTAAGTTGAGTGAATAGGTTTATCAGACTTGGTGGTTCAAATCAGTGATATTTTTACTTATTTCACAGTCAGTTTACCTTTTGTTCTCGTGACGTTTCGACTGCTTTCAGCAGCCTTCTTCAGACGACTACCTCTAGATAGTAGCTATAAGTTAAGTTTATATATATAAAGGTTAAAACGGTTTGTGCAGTTTTGAGGACTGGATGCTGCACTATATAAGAACTTACCTATTTATCTATATATATATATATATATATATATAATTGATGCATGTTGTGTACACTATGTTGTGTAGGCCGTAGACGTATCGAAAGCGCGGACTATGACGGACAAAACCGCAGAACTCTCTACGAAACATTAGAAAAACCCCGCCATATCGACGTATTTCCAGACGTTGCGTACACTACAATATTCTAGACACAATTTACAGATAGGTACTGTATGTACAACTATGCGCACAGTTTTTTTCATTTTATTACAATGAGATGGCTGGTACATTTACAGGATTAGAGAACTTAATTCGGCGTAGCCTCATATTTTACACAAATATGCCCCATGTGTGGAATTGTGGCAGATTTGAATATAGTTCTTTTTCCAACTCATTCACAACGGACACAATGTATTGGTGTAATATGCTGAACGCATGGCATATAATGTGTACGATTTCTGAACATCACCTCACACTGTGCTTTGTAATTACTCCGCTATATACGTGTATTTACGTGTATATAAGTGTATTTCATAGTGTTTGCTTTTGTTTGCGTGTACTTTCGTGAATACCCTGGTATGTATGCAGCTAAATGCATTTGTTGAAATTATAATTATGAAATTGCGTTTCTGTTGTAGTGTAATGTGGGGAAAAGGTGATGTGAAGAACGATAAAGTTTTTAAATTTGCAGAAGTCGAAGACAGAACCAAGAGGGGCATTGTGCTATTCCAAGAAAATTTTCAAACATCAGGTACGAATACGCAAACTCACACCTGAAATACCTGTCAAAAGCAGTTCAATCTTGACTGATTTTGGCGTCATTGGCGCATCATAATAAGTTGTTCACACGCTAATGTTCTTTCAGCTGTGATTGTTTGACGGGCATATGTATTGGAACTTAGTACCACGTTAAGACGGACGTTAACAAGTATACCCTGCCGTCAAACAAAGAGATAATGAAATGCCAAAAACTCGTCACCGTAGTCCATGTCATTCACATATACCGGTACGATATGGAATGGAGCATTTGCTATTGGCAGCGCCCTTCAATAGATAGGGCCAACTGGCGTAGTAGCACAACTAATCGAAAGCAGGCTACATTCGGTTGTACGATTATTGTCCTGTTTTGCCATCCGCTACTGACTTTCACTTCGTGCTGAAGGTCAGAAATGTTCAATTTTATATTTATTTCACATTACTAGTTTATCTTAGACAATACAAAGATGATGACTATGTTCTCTGTTAGCATAATCTATTGAGCCATGTCCATTTCCTCAGCTGTTCTTCACATCCTCTGCCGGCTTCTCTTTCTCCTGCCCAACACATGGCCGTATATACCATATCAGCTTCCGGCATCTTATTATCGACAGGTCGTCTTCGTATTGTCCGATGGTTTGGCTTATTTATTTTGTTACAGCTGCAGACTGTGCAGTCTTCTATAAGGTCCGTTTATGAGATGTACAAGTGACTCCACTACCATCTCATCTCCATAGTGTTTATTCTCCTTTGGATTCCGCTGTCAGGGCCACGTCTTGCAAGCACAGAGAAGGGTCGATGCTATAAAAGCCGGCTATATTCTTATTTTGTTTTCCGGGTAATACTATTGTAGACATATATGGTTTATGTTAATGACATATAAAGTTACGACAAGGATAACATGGCGTTGGCTCACATACGAGGTGTGGCGACAATGTTGATATTTTACAATGATAGAAGCAATACAAGAGGATCGTCACTTAGAAGCATCCCCATATTCACCCGTGTGCCCTTGTGTTGCCATAAAACTCATAAGACTCGTAATGGCTTCCGAAATCCCAATGCGTTTCCCGCAGAAAACCGCCGATATACGTATTCAATATACTCGGGTCAGGTTCTTACGTTTCTTATCTGCTACACTTTCTTTTCCTGCCCGTTCTAATTGGCGACTGCGTTGCCCATAAACGTCACTAATGGGACCGGTGGCCGATCGATCTGAGTACCGAACGGTCGTTTGGAGAATCGAATCCTGGTGCCGACCGATATTTGGTTCGGTAACTGTATTGGCCGCCGTGTCGAAACTTGGGCAATTTTGTTCACCCTACGTATGTATTCGGAAGAGAATAGACACTATAAGCTGCTGATCCCTTCTACCTGGAGTATATATACACAGGGAAGTAAAAGATCCCACGTAGGGAAATGAAAAACCTGTCGTGGACTCACCGAGCTGGAATCTCCGTCACTAAAATGGTACAAAATGGTGCCTGTCAGTTAATAGTAGATGTAGTAGAGGAACGAAGAGGAGGAGAAACGTGTGACGCCTCGAATGCCCAGAAATCGTCACCTATCATTTCGTACATAACACTTCCAAACGTAAACATATCGTTCCGTCATAATAGCATGCGTGTGCGATTAGTAAATCATAATTGCACCTAGGCCTGAACTACTGTAGAACATATTACGTACGTGTAGAATAATGTCATATTTGTTGTTAATCTCTCTACAGACGTTGCAGAACAGTGCGTACCACGACTGTCGGGTAATGAGGTTCATTTGTCGAGGACGCAGAACACGCTCCTGTTTGAGGCGAAGACTTGCAGTCGAATTAAGGTGCAGCTCAGGAATGCTCACATTCACATGGCCTATGAACTCGCCTTTGCGAGTTCCCCGAATAAAAACAACATCATCAGGTTCGTAGCGACCAAGAAGACTATCAGCAAGATGTCTCCATTCACGGAGGACTGCAGCAAGACAAGGCAATTCTGGGTGAAATGGGCGAATAATGTAATCTATGGAGGCGTAGGACTCAATCCGGGATCGAAAGAGGTCATGCGATTGGCGGACAGAAGCGAACGCTACGGGAAAGTCGTCACTCTAGCCAACTTGCTGACAGACCCAAACGATGACAACTCTATCTTCACATTCTATCCAGGTACTTGGCTTTGGATGGTAATTATACAAAATAAATATATATGTGTATGAAGCCTGTAACGTAGGATTAGTTAATAAGCATATACGCGTATTCAGTGATATGTATGTAAATCCTAATAATGCTGCAATGCGTTGAAGAGCGGGAATTAATTTTAAGCATATTTTTATTTGTGTGTTTGAACACTTGTGTTTGCGTGGGTTTCCGTCCGGGTGGGCGTATGTATCGATGTGTGTGTTTTACACAAAGCGACCATAGTGACTGTGGAACTACTGTGGAATTACCTTGCTCTGTACTGCAAACATTCTCCTGACACGACTACAAATAATCGCAAAATCGATAAGCCTTCAAAACCGAAAGTCAATGTGGGTTTTGTACATCGTGCTTCACAGTTGACGTGATGTTGCAACTTGCAACAAATACAAGAACAAGTTGTTGAAGAACAACATATCATATACATGGTTTTGTCAACATGACGCAGTCATTTAGCATAAAGGACATGTCAATAGGGTGGGCCTTGCTTAGGCGATATGGCTTCATTGAGACTTTCGTTACGTTAGGTCTCAAATTCACTCTCTTTCGTGAAACAGCACTGCCTGTGGCATCGCAACACTTGAGTACAGATGTTTACAACCGCACCAGGTCATAAGGAAAGTTCCTTTTTTAACTTGGCCAGTTTACAAGATAACACAACCGTTAACTTTGCATTCGAGAACTGCTGTTTGCAAATTATTTTGTGTTCGTGTGTGCGCGCGTGCTTGCATGCGTTTATGTGTGCAGTTACCTGTGTGTGGAAGTGTGTATGTGTGCACCTGCATTTAAACAAGCATAAGTATTGTACAGTGTAAACTACATTGTCCATTTTTCTTGTTAGTTGATTTTATATAACAAAGCCAATTATATTAAATGTTGAGACTAATTTTATTCATGCATACGGTAAATATAGTATGATAACACGAGAACCTTAATTTGTTGTAATTAAATAAACAAGTTCTATATAATAGTATGTCATTACGATGGTTATCTTAAAAATGATATTGACGATGGCATCAGCAATATCATTATAGTATTAATTATGAGGTTGTTGTTTGTTCTTTTGTTATAGTATCATCTCAGCCTGTTTTGGACCCCCCGGCGGCGACTGAAAAGGCAGTCTGCCTTAACGACAACAACAATAAAGCCTGCCTCGCCCTGGCACAGACAGATATGTACACATTCTCAGCGGGTACCAAGCTCTGGGCTCCACAACCGCATCTTAAATGTTTTCAGTCTGGGCTCACCATCACGAGATGTGTGCCGGAAGCGGTCAAGGCTTCTTTCAGCGTGATGATGACTGGTCGCCACCTCGTCTGTTCCAACTCCATCGTCCAAGTGTCGATCAGACAAACAAACTGGCCACAATGCGAAACTGCTGGACTCTACCGACAGTGCAAACTGAGCGGAACCACTGGCTACGGGAACGACGATCTGACCACGTGTGTCGCCAAATGTATCTGCGATGGAGACGACTGCAAACACGTGACTATTCACATCCCGAAGTTACAGGAACTTTGGGAAATATGCGAAATCAACATCAAATAAGCACCACGACTTCTTACCAAATCTTTAATTTGTTTAAACAAATAACTATTAATTGATTTAATTGTCACAGTTATTGCGGTCGCGTCTTATATCTAACCTAAAACGTCGGATATATTACTGTAATCTATATATTCCTAAGCTATATTTGGAAAATTGTAAGTGCATCTCCCAATTGTTTCATTCGCCTCTTTTTGTATTAAGTCAGCATGGGACATTGGACGTCCTTTCGTCATCATCTAAAACATCACCGATCTGACCTCTCTTATCCGCCACATCCTCGAATCAAACCGATTAAACTGGACACAAACTGGAAGTGAAAACCAATTACAGACTCTCTAATCCTTTTTGTTTCGAGGCATTATTAGTGAAAGCGTATTTGTGTGTAGTATTATAATTAAGTTTAATACTATGCCCATATACTCATCCACAATATTGAACAGTTTAAGAAAGTGATACAATATTTATATGAGGTAAAGTTTAATCGGAACGTGTCTATTTCGTACGTGACATATGCGATGTTTCCTATTCATTGATCGGTATGTAAGATTGTCAGGACAAGTTGTTACATTATTCATTTTTTATTCTTGGTTAAATTTCATCAACATGAATATAACGATTGTACATGTTCTGAATATGTTCAAACATGTACGCGCGCGCGTATGTATGTGTGTGTGTTTGCGTGTATGTGTGTGCGTGTGTGTGTGCGTGTGTGCGTGTGTGCGTGTGTGAGTGTGTGCGTGTGTGCGTGTGTATGACGATGTTTTGTGCAAAATGTACTTTGATTACACCAGTCTTTATTTATGTTATAGATATTATGCAGAAGAACTTAACAAATATATATGGTCTTGCTAGTTTTCTTTCTTTTAAAGATTAGTATTGTACTGTTCTATTGGTGTTAATACTAATTAATAAGTAATTATCATTGTAATGGTTTTCTGGTTTTCGTGTGTATATTTAACGTAATTGTCAAGTGTTAATCTTGTATATATCGATTCTCAAGTGTTTCAGTCATGTTTTCTAATTTGTTATGTTTACTGTTTAAATAAATATAACAATAACATATGAATTGTGTGCTAAGCGCCTAAGATAATTTTATTTTATATTTTTTCAGGTGTATAACATGTTATGGACCCCTGATATATTATCACTATTATTATCCCATTCTTGTGAGATGTTAAAAGCGTTTAATAGTTTACAAATCCTACGTTACTCTGCGATTTGTTTACGTTGTATTTAACACTGTAGCAGTTGTGCGGGACACGGCATGTCGGCGGTAGAACATCGGATTGTCATTCGCGCGTGCCTTGTTTCGATGCAGGCAATTTCGTACATCCCAATCTGCCATTGACTTTCTGAAGAAATAATAAAAACCATACCTGGTGGTCGATAAAAGAAAAGTGAAATATTTCAGGTTACGTGTGTAAACTGTCGTGAACTCACAGAGTGGAGTATTCTGTTTCGAATCCATTAGATCTTATTTTCTTCGCGTGTCGAGCGGGTGAGAGCCAAGTTGGTAGTTTTTATGACAGAAATGCCTCTGCTGAATCTCTAAAGACTCAGATTAGAAACGGTTGTCGTTGATGCGTCTATTTTATTATATTAAGTAGTTGTATACTCCGTAGTGAGTGATAATTTGCTTATTGCGAGTGCTTTGATATAACAGGTAACATCGAAATGTATATATAGTGATTTCTAGTAAACGCATTATCTTTCGCTTGTGGTTATGTCCGACACTATAATTTAGGATTATTGTTCTGCTGATGCAATGTTCTTTCAAGTGATTAGTTTTCTTATATGCAATCACTTACTCAGTTTTCTCACGTAACTGGCGCACAATGCAAAATGTTTTTAGTTTGATTGAAATGTAATTGTTTCTCAGTCTTTCAGACGTGAGTGTCATTGCATTCTCTAAGCAGTTCTTTCTTCTTCATTAATTAGAGTTGCGGTGTTGGTGACGGTTCATAGGTTACAAACTGAGGATGGCGTGCACTATACACGTGTTGTCCAAACAGTATCACAAGTGCAGTCATATAATACACGTCAAACCAGACGTTTTAGGTGAATTGAGTATATTAATTACAGTGTGCTGGAATGCTTCCACCAGAAGTCATGTAGTTGTTCAAATGAACGAGTCAGCCACGAGGAAAAGTGTGAAGAGGATCCAGCAATACTAGAGATTGAATCTTATATAAAGATCCCGTTGTATAGATCCTTATGCCGGGTTCACATAGAAACGTTTAACCGCATAATCTTAAGCCGATTTAAGTCGTACAATAGTTCGCAACGCCTCGCGTCTTTTCTACTATTGGGCCAACCTGCGTAACTATCGTATGCGTGACAATAAAACGGTTCTAAAGGAAAATTGTTATAATTCTGTATGAACGTTGCTTTACATTTTACCTGTGAAAACATAAACAGCATGTATTCTCGTCAAATATTGCATGTTATGGATTGATTCAGTTTTTGTATATAATGTCTATATAAAACTGTGAGGAATGATGAAAGTAATGTCTTGAGATCGAAAAAATACCGAGATAACCATGTACTGTAACGGCGTAATAACTTCGGCCAAGTTTGGAAAGGATTCTCGGATATGCAACAGCTCTAATAGCATTTAGTATATGTGATACGTGTAATGATGTAGTGTACAAGTATGAATAAAAATCGCGTCTGCAAAGCACGCTTGGACGAACTTCGGTTTTCATCGACTAACCTGCTTTGTGGCGTATCACTGCACAGACATATTTATATCACTGGCGTCTGGACGAAATTAGTATAGAGGAGGCTGATCCCTGAGCTTCAGTTCAGCAGGTCTCCACTGTTGATGTTGGTCTTTTGTGAGACATGACGTCAGGAGACGGGGCGGTGGTTGTGGTGCTTTTGAAAACTTTTCGCGGCGACGTTCACAATTTTGGAAGTTCACCAACAACCTCGATTTGCACCCCCTTTACGCTCGCGAAAATAATCATATTTCAACCTCTCCCAAACACTCGTTTGCACTCCCCCCGAGGTTCGCCACAAAAACTACCATCAGGTTAAAAAACAACATCAAATTCCACCCCATCCCACCAAAATATTGGGGGCTGAGCATGCAAAAGCCCCCCGGTTCCGACGACAATGCTGATAGTTTCTAAGACAGACTTATTTTGTGACCAGACGTATACCCCTTTGTGACCATACATTACTGACGTAATTTCGGCAAAATTTGAGGTCTAATAAATCAGTAATCAGTGGGACTAAAGCCTACACAATATCCGTGCATTTATTCTGACATATTGACTTTGACGTTACTTATATATATAAGATGGTTGTGTATCTGGAGACAGTTTCTATTTTGCGGAGTGAGGAACGTCTATGTCTACACTAATACATGTGTATGAAGGAGTCTCCGGAAGATCACACATTTCCCAAACAAGAAATCGCTCACTTTTAGTTATAAAATTGCTATAAAATATAAAAACTTAGCTATAAAACCATCTAGAATTTGCCATCATGTTCTGACATTACGAACCTGTAACTACTGAAATGCGTAATCAGTAACCAAAGAGCTGGTTGTACAGTGATTTAATTGTGGACTTAATTTCATTTATAGGTATAGCTTCTGCTATTTTATCAGTGGAAGACGCTACTGTGGCAATGAAAGGATAAACACTATTGCAATCTCGGGTTCTTTGTTAGTTTTCACCACATTTGCAATGTCACGATTGTCCGTCATGTCGACAACATGGCATGTCTGACAACTGGTGTTCATCTCATAAAACGGACATAGTCTGTCGCCGGATACATTGTCATCTATGTCTTCGAAGCGTATTCGAAAACACTTGCCCCCAACGGCGCACAACCCGAAAGGGACCCGTATACTTCGGTTGGAGTGAAGGCTGGACTTTATTCAAACGAACGAGCACTTTCTTTGTAGTCCAAAGGTCGTGTGGCACATGTGTGCGCATTTTAACCTTCACACGCCACGGGAAGGCATGGGAAGTGAAACGTTGGACCGTCATGCCCAATGCCAACTCTCTGCCGAATACTGAGGCATTGTCGATGTTGGCTCGCTGAACGACCAACTGGCCCTGCAACGCCGGCTATTGTCCAGTTATCATTACGGATGGCGAGACACCCGTGTCCAGATTTGTCGTTGCACGTAATCCGAGCATCACCCAACTCGGCAAGCCAGTTTGCCTTGCCAAGCAGCCGAGCGCGTAGCGATTTTTGTGTGCATCCGCTCGACCTTTCCATTATGTTGGGGATGATAGCTGGTTGTGTTGGGTCGCGGGTAATTCCCGTCAAACGGCAAACATCCACCCACAAATCAGAGACGAACTGCACTGTATGTTTGTGCAAACTGTTTCTAATATGATTATGTCGAGTTTAAATAGCACCATCACATATTATTTATATTTATATGTTGTAGGCCCCTCCTCTGAATTTGTTTACCCCGTGTGGAAAATAATTTGGCAGCCTACTACCTACTAAACGAGTCGTGAAACTATGGATTCTCATCCACGTAATTATACGAATCAAGATTTAAGAAATTAATTTTATTTGCCTTGAACAGAGATGAAGATACAAACCCTTTTGACTTAGCTAATATCAATAGTAATTATTATGATGTTAATGATATACTTTCTGATAACTACAGGAATACTAACTTTCAATTTAGAGTATTCATCTTAACACTCAAAGACTGGCTTCAAAATTTGACAATCTTAAAACTGTATTATCTCATTTATTGGAAGCACATGTCGAATTTGATTATATGCTACTTTGTGAAACCTTCTTAAATGATGACAATGCATGTCTTTACAAACTGCCAAATTATAACACGGTTTATAAAAAACAGGCATACCAAAACCAAAGGTGGTATTGCTTGCTATATGTGTGCGTGATGATATTCAATATCATATTCGTGATGACCTTAGTATTTTTGTAGAGGGTGAATTCGAGTCCATTTTTATACAATCCAATGACAAAGGTTCTACTTCCATTGTTGGAGAGATCTACCGCATTCCTAATACAGACGTTAGTTCATCATTTAAATATTATGAGTCAACTTTAAACAAAATTCGAAAAGTCAACTCACCAAATTATAATTGTAACTGATCCAAATATTGACTATCTTAAATTGGACTCGCATAAACCCTCAAGTGACATGCTAGATATGTTTTTTGGTGCCAGCATGGTTCCTACAGTTATTATACCAACACGTATCACCCATACATATGCAACCCTTATTGATAATATTTATGTAAGACATACCAATTCAATTGTCCATTCTGGCATACTTTATAACGCTATATCGGATCACTTGCCTATATTTTGTTTAATTGGTAAACGGAAATCACCCAAACCATTACACGAGCAGCTTATCTTTAAACACAAGTCAGTTTCCGAAGCATCTATCCATCATATAACTTCCGCTCTTAAAGAAATTGATTGGACTCACTTACATCGGTTAGATATAAATAATGCATTTAAAGAATTTATGACACAACTCCATAATGTCGTTGATTCCTTTGCCCCATATAAAAATATTAAGATCAAATCAAAAAATGTAATCAGGAATTAATGGATGACCAAAGGTCTAATTAAATCTTCTACAACATCCAGTAAACTTTATATAAAATGTATTGGTAAGTCAAAGACACATTCCACTTACGTTCATTATACTAAGTACATAAATCTTTATAATAAACTAAAGCATATTGCTAAAATAACTTCGAACAATAATCGTGAAACAAAATGATAAGTCAAGTATCCCTACACATTTCAAGCTCAACAATGACTTCATTAATGACCCTGATCAAATTTCGAATACATTTTGTAATTTCTTTACAAACATTGGACCGAGTTACGCTAAAGCAATCCCTAAGCCCCAAACCAATTTTACCGCTTACCTAAACAAAAGCCATAGCAAAAGTATGAATAGAATATTTATGAATTCCACTGATGCAAGTGAAGTCAGCCAAATAATAAGTCTCTTCAACCCAAGAAAAGTTGTGGGACTGACAATTTAAGTCCGTACTTTCTAAAACAAATTGGTGAAGGAGTGTCTCTAACAATAGCTATTCTGATAAGCAAGTCTTTAAGTGAGGGAATTGTACCAGACGAATTGAACATTGTTTAAATTATACCAGTCTATAAATCAAAAGCTAAAAATAATGAATTCTGCAACTATAGACCCATATCTTTACTTCCCGCTATTTCAAAGATATTACGATGGATTGTATATAAAAGGACCTATACTTTTTTAAAACAAATAACAACATCTTGAATAATAACCAATGTGGTTTCCGATCGAAACATTTCACCATTAATGCGGCATCTACATTAGTTTTAATTGCGTTAGACAAAAAAACCTCAGTCATCAGTGTATTTCTTGATTTATATAAGGCGTTCGATACCATAGACCATCAGATTTTATTACGTAAGTTAGATTACTACGGAATAAGGGGGTACCCCTCTTAATTGGTTCAGGAGCTATCTTACAAATAGAACACAATATGTAACTTGTAGCAACAGTGTTTCGCTTCCACAAAATATCACATTCGGTGTGCCGCAAGGCTCTATTCTTGGTCCACTTTTATTTATCTTGTACATAAATGATCTCCCCTTTTGTTTGAAACAAACTAAAGCAATATTATTTGCTGATGATACCACGGTATATATGAATGAAAATCATATTGCTAAACTTTACAATAACACAAGTAAAGAACTCAAAGTATTAGCCGACTGGTTTCATGCTAATAAGCTCTCATTAAATGTATCCAAATCAAAATATATGTTGTTTTCTAGGTCACGACATCTACTTAGTGAACAAATAACATTAAAGATGTCAGATCAGATCATTCATTGTGTAAACTTCCTAGGCCTTCTGATTGATAATAAATTTGACTGGCATAAATGTCTGCAAAAAAACCTTTTAAGTGCTCTATATGTTATAAATAAAGTTAATCGCTTTCTTCATGTAGAATCCCTAAAGGCGATTTACTATGCAATAGTATATCCATATTTGACATATGGAATAATCCTTTGGGGATCTACACGGCTAAATGTACTAAAATTTAAGGATATTTATGAAATAGAAATTGCGAAATTTATGTATAATTCTTGTCATAACAATGTGCCAGTGTCGTTATCTAATATGTTTACTCTAACCTGTGATATTCACAATCATGACACAAGGCAACTTAGACATATTCGTCCAATCAGCAGTTCTACCCTTCGATCATCAAATAGTTTATTATGCAATGGGCCGGTAGTATGGAATAATTGTTTGCCTGCTATTCAAACTAAACCTAATATTACCAGCTTTGTAGCTTCTCTAAAGTCATGTGTCTTAAAACACTATGTCTATGAAGATACTACACCGTATTAAATGTGTTATCACTCTTGTGTTTGTTATTATTTGATTAGTCTTAAACGGTTTATGAAAATACTACTACATATAACATTGTTATTAATAGATTGTTCTTCTGCAATCTAGCACTAGTTTGGTGTATATGTGAATTTTTTTTTTTTTTTCATTTTTGTGTCTGCCAACCACGTCACTACTGTTACTTATTATTTATGGTAGTGTATTAACTGTCTACTTGTAGTTATAAATTGCACGTTGCTACTACAACAATACTACATTACCGTTATCAGTGGTTGGCAGCGACCAGTGATTCAAGTTATATTGTTTCCTGTTATAACATTGTATATCTACTGGTAACAGCCTTGGCTCTGCTGCCAACCAGGAATTGTAAAGTTTGTATACGCTTTGTGTTTCATTTATCTTTTGTATTACACAATTCCGAAATAAACCTACCTACCTACCTACCTATATCCCCGGTCTGACGTAATCATGTTGGGCACGCCCCATCTGGCGATCCGTGGGCGCACCAACACTTTTGCACAAGCTTTTGCTTTCGCCGCCTCTCCGTGCATTGTAATTGGAAACGCTACTGGCCAAGCTGTTCATCTGTCGATTACCGTGAGCAACCTGTCCTTTCATTCATACGCTGGGTTCAGTGGGCCGACGAGATCTACATGAATATGACTGAATCGCCTGGTCGGTGATGGCAATTTTTCAAACGGCGTTTTTGTATGCGCCTGGATTTTCGCTTTCTGACATGCCTCGCATAATTTGGTCCATTTTGTAACATCCTTCCCCATGCCTTGCCACCAGTATGAACGTTTGACAAGCGCCTTGCCGGCCTTTACACCTGGGTGTGCCAGACCGTGGATATTGTCGAACACGACACGTTGCAATTCCGTTTGGAACTAGGACGCGTGACGCCGGCGTCTACCCAAACAAGTGTTTTGTCCACACACTCAATCAAATCCGGCTTGAATCTTGACGACGAGGTGCTGTGATGCTTGATCCATCCTGTGCAGCGCGAAACTCTCCCGGTGCCGGCACAGCTGCGGGCGGGTCTGGTATGAAAATCCTGATGCGCATAATCGTCAATTCCAACGACCGTACTCGAAGTGCAAGGAGCCTCTGTCGCCGGAACAAACACTGGTGCCCATAGCTGCCTGTTCTGTAGATCTCGCCGTCGCTGTAGTTGTGACAAAAACACGTCATCAACCAACTCCTTGTCGTGGATTGCTTCCTCTGACAACGAATCATCTGTCAACAATTCATCTTGTAAACAACAGAAGGAAGAGACGTTTGAATGAATAATTTCTTTAGGATGCAGCTTACAGCGCGACAATGCATCCGCAACAGTATTTCTCTTGCCCCTCGTGTAGTGGAGATGGTCGACAAAGTGTGCTATTTTTAAAACTTATCTTTACAACCTTGCTTATCCACCGTAGCTCCCTAGCGCCTTGACCCATATGTTGACAATTGGAATGCTGCCTATGGGTTTTGAGATTGAACAATCCTTTTGTTTTAATGCGCCTCTGAGCTTGGTTTCCAAGGATTTAGGCGCAATAGAAATTATCTTATTATTATTTATTATTATTAAATGGCGTCTTGGGTTTTGGAGTGCCGTATCTGCCTTTTTGGTCAAGGCACCTACGATAGGTTTGTGATCCGTCCTAACGATGATCGGTTGACCTTCTAGATAGGAGCAAAATGTATCTACCGTATAGGGCACTGCGAGTAGTTCTCTGTCGGTGGCTGAGTAGTTGCGTTGCGCTTTGTGAAGCTGTTTCCTCCAGAAGCTTAACGGCTTCTACGTTCCCGGAATTGTTCTAGTTCTACGAACTTGTACCAGGATAGCCCCCACCGCAACATTGGATGCATCACACCAGATGTCTGTCTGTACATTTGGAAGTAGATGAACCAGAAGGGTTGCGTTTGCGATCGCTTCTTTTGCCGCAGCAGACGCGCGATCGTGCACCGGAAGCCAAGAATCCTCAAATTCCTTTTGTCGGGAGATGTTTTTGAGTTGACTAAGAGGAGCCATCTTCCCAGATGCAGGTTGAACGAACTGGTGAAAAAACGCAAAAACTCCCAGGAAGCCGTCAAGGTCGTTTGGCGTTTTAGGTACAAGGAATCTTTTGATGGCTGCCACTCGTACAAGTGGAATTGAAATGCCTCGCGAATCAAGTACGTGACCGAGAAACATTAGTGACGTTCGGCCAAGTTGACATTTCTTCTTGTTCATGAGAAGTCCCTTTTCTTCTGGGCCTCTGGAATAGTCTGCGCAAGTTTCTGGTGTGATCCTTCTTATTCTGGCTGCCCACGATCACATCGTTATGTTGTTTAGTCGCCGAAAATCGCCGCATGCACGCCATGAGCTACCTGCTTTCTTTACTGCGTGGATCGGTCATGCCCAACCAGATTCACACCGCTCGATGACCCCCTCTCTTTCTCCCTTTGTCTGAGTTGTTCCTCAACTTGTGCTTTCTTCTCATCGTGAAGTTTTCGGCATGCCGTATATACCGGTGTAATGTGGAGAAGCAACCGTTTTGCTCATACTGAGGTCGGTGACTTCAAGAAAATCTCTCCACACCCGATTATATTGGTCGTCGTTGAGTTCTGCACAGCGATCAACGTATTTTATATGCGGGCAGGCTGTGGGAATCACCGCGTAGACAGAGGAGCACGCTGTTTCCACTGGACGCTCTTCCAAGGTGATGGGATCAATGAGAATTTCCCGTGGTACCAACAGACGTGCTCCTTCTTCTGATTCTTTTCAGAACCACCCTTTCTCGTGTCTCTCTTCAAAATGGAGTTGTCGGTTGAAAGATCTTCAGGCATTTCTGTGATCGTAGTTATCATCGTGGGAGGCAGCGTGACATACAGCGAGTCGGCCTTTCGCAGGAGCTCTTCCATGGAGAGTTGCGGTGTGGGAAGCTCCCGATTCGTCCTGCGATGGCGGCAGGCGACTGAGAAGAGTCCAACGTTCTATGTCTTCTCGGTCCCAGCTACCGCCGACTTGAAGGAATCGAGCCATCCACTGAAATGGTTTCTCGTCCGCAGCGATGCCTTCCATGGACAATGCTCGTGTCAGACTCTGGTGGACGGTTAGGTCGTAGGAATCAATGAAGAGAGTCTTCGCCGCATCGAAAACGTTTTCCGGATGTTCCTCTCCCATAATTGTGAGATCGCGAATCAAGAACGCTTCTTCTTCTAACAGCAGGGTAGTAAGTGCCCCAAACTACTTGATTTGCGACGTTATACCCTGCACACCGAAGACCGGTGTTCAAAATGACGGCCGACCCGAAGGCCCAAGACCGTCAAGTATTTCGTCGGGCCGGTAACTTTGAAAAAGTGCCGGCCCGCAAGACCGGCTGATTTTGTTAAAGAAAATAATGGAGCACCTGTCTAGTATCCGGGCCAACCTCGATTTCGTCATTATAACTACACGTTTGCCTAAATTTGATAATTCAGTGATTTAGTTCTATAATTCAACACATTATTTTTGTATGCGTGCGTGCGTATGTGTGGGTATGTATTTATAGGTATGCATATATGTAAATAGAGTAATAATATATCTATTTTATGATATATCTAATTTTATTTATTTATATTCTTTAATTAATAGTTTTAATATAACTAACTTAATTTTGTCTACATTTTATCTAAAAAAAATTGCAGTTTTTATTAGTATACATTGAATCGCTTCGTTGAATTTTATTTTACAGTGCTTTGAGCATATTATGGATATTGCGCTCTATAAATAGTAAATATTATTATTATTATCCCAGGCATATTTATATTACGAATATAGTGCTTTGAGGCCAAAAGAGCGACCCGGTTTGCGCCGGTCTGTGCCGCTGCGGCCACGGGTTAACGCAGTGAGCGATATAGCAACTTATGTTGTTGCAAACCGGGTCGCTCTTTGGGCCTCAAAAGTGAAATAAGATGCGATATTTTGTAAGGTAAATATGCATGGGATCATGTCGAATGATAGCAATATCGCAAGAGGTATGCAATTAAAAAAAATTTTGTAACGACGAAGTCTAGGTGGGCCCGGATACTACACAATGGTGATATTTGTGTACTTCCGAACAGGAAATTTAACGTAAGCGTCGTACAAAACTATTTGAAAAACAAACAAAATGTCGAGCTGATTAATGCTGATAGATTGATTGAGTTTAGTTTCGTAGTGCTGGTACTTCCAGCGAGTTCTGCTGAATGTGAAAAAGGAGTCAGCACAGTGAAACGAGTGAAGAGTTCAAAACTGAGTTTCGAACCGCATGAAGCCATCCACAGTGTCAGCTATCATCCAATACTGATTGCGTTGTGTGAGTTTAGTGCCACGGCCAGTTGCGGTGTTGCTGCATAGTTCAGAACAGTATGGACACACGGTATACACACACGTGGTGATATACCAGTATTCTTGGACGACTGTCTTAGTGTCTGAAACAACGTCAACTGCTGGTGTCTCGTGAATGTCGGCACCGACGATGTCCTTCGACTGAAGTGATGATTTTGTTATAATGCCAACGGATTCAACGAACTTCGTGGCTGACATCAGGGAATCATAATTGGTCATATGATCCCATGGCAATAAGCTACGAATACAACATGTACTTGGTCATGGACCACAGTCTTGAACATTTACGTTACCGAATCGGTCGGTAGCAGATGGCCTAAGAATGATATTAGGAGTTTTGTTACAACGTGATACACATTTTGTATGGATTTTGACACAGTTCGTTTGTCTTCCCAAGATTGGTACACGTCGTTACATAAGTACACCACTGTAATTACTGGTTCACTGAATGGTGCCAGCTGCATTCACTCGACATGGCTGACTTCAAACCCACATCCAGCGCGAGGATGTCCAACCTCAAATCCGAGTTGGACTCTTACAGTGACTGATGTTTTTCTGTCAACAATAAACTGTTGCTTATGATGACATTGTATAGTCGCTGCTTCATTAATCTAAATATCACTAATTAATATGCAGGGCAGACATGAACTAGTTTAATAACTGCCATGTGTTACAGCTAGAAATGTATATTACTCCTGTAATTAGGTTAATATTTGGACCACCAACTTTTGTGTGGGAACACCAACTTTTGAAAGTTGAAGGTCCGACTGACCACCAACTTTTCGGCTAATATGTAGAACACTGCTGAAGACGTCTTCCAGCTGTTGAAACCATAACCGGCAGTCTTCGTGCGTCATTGAACGAAACGATATCGCTCGACGTGTTGACTACTGGCGACGTGGCGGGTGGAGGTGGGGCAGGATGAATTTCGAGGTAGCGGTTTGCTTCAAAAATAACATCTTCTGCCTTGGTGATGTAGGTTTTAGACATATTAATGTCCTTAGTTATTGTCCGTTATGCTGGAGTCGCATCGCTCACTTCTGCCACCTCCAACAACAGCAAGAGTTGTAAATCAAGTTTGCGAACTTTGTCGAGAGCTCCCACCATGTTTTTTTCGAAGATTCTGCATTGTTTCACGCGCATTGCTCTCCTCTTTCACGCTTTCAAATCGGGTAGCAATATTCGTTATGCGTCTCTTAGCCGACGATCGACGCGATAGACCCGTCGGCAGACGCCCAGCCATCCATCCCGATAGGTTAGCCTGTATACCCTATAGGCAGACCCGCGACACACAACCGAGCACGAGGGGAGACCGCGTGCAGTCCAACACAACGTGACAAAACAGGTGTGTACGGTCAAGCATGACGCGCGAGCTTGGCAATGCCGATGTGCCCGTGTGCGTTCAGCCGTGACGAGCTCGAGCAGACATGTGAATGGACCAAATGTTTTCCTTCGCTAATTGCTGTTTTCTCACCTCTGTTACTCCAGCAAAAGCATATAACATGTACTTGTATCACGTCAGGGTCACCACTTATAGCTTCTGCTATTTTATCACTGGGATACATTATTGTAGCAATGAAAGGAGTATTATATATGTGGGAGGTTCTGGTGCAATGACCTGTGGCTTGTGGGGGACAGCGCTCACGCCCCTGGCGGCCCCCAGCCCCCGAACTAGATCCCGTTGTGACTGTTTATAATATATGTTCAGAACACGCTGCCCTGAGCTGAATGGTTCCAACATTTACTCGGACGGACAGAGGCCCGACTTGGCGGCCCCCACAGGTCACAGCGCCAGAATCCCAGGGTTAGTTTTTTGTTGTGTCTGGTACCGCAATTTTTTGTGTATGTCTGGTACCGCTGTTTTTTGTTGTGTTTGGTACCGTTGTTTTTTGTTGTGTTTGGTACCGTTGTTTTTTGTTGTGTTTGGTACCACAGATTGTTGTTGTGTCTGGTACCGCTGTTTTTGTGTGTGTCTGGTACCGCTGTTTTGTTGTTGTGCTGGTACCGCTGTTTTGTGTTGTGTCTGATACCGCAGATTTGTGTTGTGTCTGGTACCGCTGTTTTTTGTTGTTTCTTGTACCGCAGTTTTTTGTTGTTGTTGTCTCTGGTACCGCAGTTTACGTTCCGCATAGGTCATTGCGCCATAACCCCCCACATATATACTACTAAAGGATAAACACGTGCTTTGAGCTAGAAGGTTTATTGTCCACTGTCTCATTATCGTAATCCTCTACAAGTGCTGGGTTTTTTCTAACTGTTTAGTGTCTCTAGATAGGCAATTCAGTCGTTAAGAACGTACATTTAAGACATTATTAGATATGTCAAGACACACAACTTAGCATATTGGAAATAGGAGGAAATGCATCAATACACACAATCCAACATGGCACGGTAGAATCGTATGTCGAAGAAAAGAGTACCTAGTAAGATTGTTGGAGAATATATGTTTTGTATTCAGTTCCCCAGGAGCAGAATCAGGGCTTCATGCAGAATATCCTCATAGTTTATGATCAGGTGATACATGTTTGTTATGTGTATGAACATGGCCGTTCTGAACCTGGTGTTCCAACCAAAAAGCACACTTTCCTGTGATGGAAAGGCCAATATGGCTAGTGTTATAATTACAAAAAAATAGAACATGGAGATGTTTAGGAATGGTTACATTTAAAAAACAGATAAAATTGTCAACAAAAAGCGTCAGTATAACATTACATGCAACTATATGAGATATATAGTAATATAAGCTGTGTTCAAAACTGGGATCACTGAATTGTCATCAAATTCAATACACATGTTTTTACCAAAGATCAATTATAATACTTTAACACTAATTCCAGTTCAATTAGCAATTGACCTTTAATAGGACACAACCGGCGTTCATAAGTAGCACAATTCTGTTACGTTGGGGTTTTATTTCAGAATATTGTAGATAAGTCTAAATTATTGGCTGCGTATGTCATTTATTTATAGTTCACCTAACAAAAGCACCGGTAAGGGTTTCTGAGAAAGATGGCTCATGATGGGAAACCTGTGTGGCTTCAATGCATTCAGTGTGCAATCTCAGTTATCCTAGGTGTGGTATGTCATAATTATCAAATAAAAATGAAACCATGTTACTTACTATAAGTCATAAGATAGTAAAACAAATCCAAACATAAGTGAAGTTTCTATAGGCAGAAAGAGAACAGCTGAAATGTTGTGTTGGATATGTAACAATAGATTAAACCATTCATTTTATACTTGTATTTACGTAAATACTGCAAATTAATTAACGAGAAAGTCTACCTATTATTATTGTTTTTAATTATTATTATTATTAAATTTTTATTATTATTATTTTACACAACTGAGAACGCAAGGCCCAACCTATTTTCATATTACATTACGTGAATTCATGACGTTTTACAACTGATAATTAAAGGAGTCGGTGCACTATAATGCTAACCCACACTTTAAACAAATAAGTCAGATGCACCAACATAGTGTTAAGCCACATATCTACAAACCCACAAAGTTAGACGTTACAAAGTATATTACAAAGTGCGCCACAATACTTGCATATTCTTGCCCCTGAACTATATTTGTGAGTTTTAAGAATGTTAACTTAATGATCATATTTCACATAATAATTGATGCTTGTGCTCTACATAACATGTTAACAGAGGATTTGATTTAATGTAATCAAGATCTAGATGGATGTCCAAGGTTTGATGACAATAATGAATAAATAGGAAGTCAATGAATATTCTGAATATACATGTACCTCATTTGTTTGTCTCTAATTACGACTCGCGAACTCGGGCACCATCGTTACTTTCGAGTTCACGACTTGTGAATACGACTTGTGTGGTGTCTGGAATGCTATTTACGAGTCGTGAAGTCGTATTCACGACTTCACGAGGTGATTGGAACGCAGCATCAAAGCACGTGTTCATTGTTTAGTTGTATATATGTAGGGGTTCTGGCGCAATGACCTATGCGGGGCCGCCCCAGCACCCGAACAAGAAAATCCCACCATAAAGCCCGAGGAACGCAAGCTCCGGTACCAGACGCAACAACAAAACAGCGGTACCAGACACAACAACAACAACAAAACAGCGGTACCAGACACAACAACAACAAAACAGCGGTACCAGACACAACAACAACAAAACAGCGGTACCAGACACACCAACAACAACAAAACAGCGGTACCAGACACAACAACAACAAAACAGCGGTGACCTGTGGGGGCCGCGAAGTTGGGCCTCTCTCCGTCCAGGTAAATGCTGGAACCATTCAGCTCAGGGCAGGTTGTTCTGAACATATATTATACACAGTCACAACGGGATCTATTTCGGGTGCTGGGGGCCAAGCATCCGTCTTCTGACGATATTGACACGTTTAGGGGTGTCGACAATGGCAAATTTGTGCGACAATTTGTTGGTTATGACATCGTTAGATTGTAAAATCAGACGATGATGAAAATTGCGTCGATATTGACTAATTTGAGACAAGAATGACAATACAGGCCATAGTCCTAACACGCAAACACGTGGTTACTGACATTTATCTAGAACCGCCAACTCCACGGGGTTTCCAGCCGTTAACCAGGGTTTTTTTCATGTACTAATTCACCGAGTGGCGCCCCCGGAACTTTACACCCGGGCGATATATTTACCTCCATTGCATTTGTAAACAAACAGGACATCGGGAGAGGGAGCTACATGGTATTCCCGGTACTTTTGGCAAACTATGCGTCTGTGTCATACTGATTGCGTTGTGTGAGATTAGTGCCACGGACAGTTGCGGTGTTGCTGCATAGTTCAGGACAGTATGGACACTCGGTAGTAGGTCTAACGACCGAATATTGGCGTGTCTACGCTGACCTAGGCGCCCGCCCTACGCTCCCAATGACCGATCACTGGTTCGAAGTGTACTCAAACGTGGGACTTGGTTAGACTGTATGTGTGATTTATACACACACGTGGTGACATACCGGTATTTTTGGACGACTGGCCTAGAGGACGCAAGTGATTCTCGTTTCCGGTCCGTTTTGATGCGACAGTTAACGAAATCATACACTTCCGGAGCCCACTTCGTTGTCCGGAATTATCGCTCATTCGATTACAGGCATGGAGTTTTTTTCATTAAAATGTTGGGTAAACTACACCACACGGAATGTTAAATTTCAAGGAAAATCAACAGGTTCAGTAGACTGCAGCCGGGTACTGAGTTTCTCATACAAGAACGAGTGCAAGCATCGATGAAAGACAAAAGTTACAAGTTAATAGTGTGTCGCCTGTGAAATTGTATCCGCTCACGGCCGGCCTTCGCTCACTCGATCGATTGAGCGAGACAACTGATAATTGTATTACTGCTCTAGACTAGAATGTGTTCCCTTACATCCCCATTTGTAAAGATGCACTATAACCATAAATTACGTACATTAGACAAATACTGTTACATAGTTAAATTATGTTTACGATTATACACATGTATGGAACTGTGCCTTAGGTCATTGTAGACTTTATGGTGGCAAACATTTCGCGTGCCACGACTGACAATGACACAATTTCGTCGTTTCGGTATAACCATTATTCAAAGACAAAATTACTGCGATATGCAACCAATTTTAAAATCATAACTTGCCTGCATAATAGTTCCCACTTTCTCGATAAACCGTCGTTGGGTGGAAACCTATAAAACCTACAACGGAGGTTTCTGTAAGTGAAACAGTACATGGCTCGTTCGCGTCGCTGGGCACCAAAAAGAACAAACTAGCATAAAACCAATATGGCAGCTGACGAGACTTGCATGCCCTATTCACCGAATGGCGCCACCGGAACTTTACACCCGGGCGATATATCTACCTCCATTACATTCATAAACAAACAGGACACCGGGAGAGGGAACTACATGGTATTCCCGGTAGTTTTGGCAAACTGCGTTTGCGTCATACTGATTGCGTTGTGTGAGTTTAGTGCCACGGCCAGTTGGGAATAAGCTACGAATACAACATGTACTTGGTCATGGACCACAGTCTTGAACATTTATGTTACTGAATCGGTCAGTAGCAGATGGCCTAAGAATGATATTAGGAGTTTTGTTACAACGTGATGCACAGTTTATACGGATTTGGATACAGTTCGTTTGTCTTCCCAAGATTGGTACACGTCGTTACATAAGTTAACCAGTGTAATTACTGGTTCACTGAATGTTGTAGGCTGTTGTAGCTGTAGGAATGATTGTTAATAACAGTCTCCTTAACTCTACGACAATTGATAAACACGCCACCTATGGGTAACTTTTATCATGGATATATTACCAATACTCGTTTATATTTCCTTGGTAAATATCCACTACTCATGTTTGTGCACATATATACAAACTCGCTGAACATGCACGCTCTTAAACATAGTTTATTTGTGGGCAGATGAGGTTCTTCATCAGTTGTTATAATACATAAGTTGTTATAACATAGAGAGTTTGTTATAATACAGATACATTTTAGGAGTTTGATTTTATTTATACTTGTTCATTCAACATTGTTTCATATAACTCTATGGTTTAATGTGTACCGGGTTACTGACAAGTCAAGAGTTCCAAATGAACCATAGTCTGCCAATGGTTGGTGCGTAACCTGCTGTGAGCAGTAACACGGGATAGATACTGCACTACATAATGACAACCATTTAAATGATTACACGTTTACTTGGGCATCCTTTCAGCATGTTACAAGGATGTCCTCAGTTTTTATTGCCACTCAAAATAGTTTTTCCAAGGTTGAGAAAACGTTACTTTGAGTGTTACTAGATAATATAACAGATTTCGAAACCCAATAGTTTTCCCACGGTTTACAAAAGACTCATCAGCACATAATCAATTGTATCTATAGTTTTAAGATACAATTTCACCGATACAACTCAAAGCACACTTGATATTAAAAGGTTGAATATTTGGCATGCAAATCAGATGTATGAATTGACCCAGAATTTGACATAATTCCCATCTATGACGATACATCGCACTTACAGTCATATACACATGATTATGTACATGCATCTGAATATAATACACTGGATTTATGTGTATGTATATATATAATATATACATACATATATATAATTATTATATATATATATATGTATATATATACCTTGTATATATATATACACACATGTTTTTAATTTGACCTAGACATTTGAGTATACACCCAGTACATCCATGTCAAAAATTAAATTAAAATAATACAAATATATAACCTTATGATAAACCTGGTATAGTGCATGGTAAATAACAAACACGTAGGTTCAGCAGACTCCTTTAAGAATATAATAGTGGCTATCGAGGAGCCACCGTTTATGATAAAAAAATGTAACTGGATTAATACATCACGTGAATCAAATTAGTACATCACCTGAGTACACAACAAAAAATTACAAAAAAACATGATATGAATATGAGCATGTATGTAATGTGAGCAAGCTTACATGATTATTGTGTTTGTCATTTAGGCACTGTTTTGTATAAAGTTGACTGGAGGATGTCGGTACTTTTTTTATTTTACATACATATATAGCAATTTTGTCTTGTGCATGTTACCTGATAATTTTGTAAAATAAAAATTTGAAGATACTTGACAAATCCTTGTGAAGTATGTGTAGTAAGCTTTTCTTTGACTATATCGGGAATGTTATTTAGTAAAAGTGACAAATTATGCCTAAGACATTTCTTTGCAAATTTATGTTTAATTTTATAAGTATATATTTTATTATTGACTCTTGTATCATGATTATGTACCTAATAGTTAAACATTATCCTCCAGTTTGGTAAATAAGCTGGTAAGTCATTTTGTAAATATTTATAGTAAAATTTCAATTGTTGTAATTTAAGGATGTTATCTACTTTTAACAAGTTGAGTTTTTGTGTGAAATGGTTCTGTGTGAGAAATATAGTTACTTAAGGTAATAATTCTCAGGGCTTTTTTAAGTTTGATTATTCTGTTTGGTTGAAAACCCCATGAATGATGCAATAATTTATATGTGCATTATTAAAGAATCATATAATAAAATGTATATTTTTTAGAACAAGCATTTGATATTTTTCAGTGCTATTTCTAATTTCTCTGCCACAATAGAATCGGATTCTTTGAAATATTTTGGAAATGATGTATTAATTTTATTTTAAGACAGGATTTCATTTATAGTTTTCAAGTGTTTTTTATATCAAATTAAATTGATTAAAACATTTGTCAAAATATAATTGCTTTGCTTTGTGGAAACTTCTTTTCAAAATACTATTGTATGTTTTTAGATTCATAAATAATATGCCATATTCGGAAGATTCAGGGATTGTTATTTTAAATTGTTTGTAAAGTTTGTCTCTGTATTTTATTGAGGTTAGCAAGCCTTGAGTTATCCATATACACTTTTTATGTTTATATTTATAAAATTTATCTAATTTGCTAGACATATATTTATTTTTAGCTTGTTTTATTTCATTGAAGATAATGTTATAATTATAGTTTGGGTCAGCATTTGGATTTGTATCTATTTTTGTATGTATTTCAGAGGAGATTATATCATGTTTTACTTTTAACATAACCTCTTTATTTTGTACATTAACCAGTATACATTTGGTAGGATGTTCCTCTTTCAGAGCAGTGTCCATGAGCATAAAATATGGTTGATGATCAGAAAAAGGTTCAATTAATATTCCAGCTGTACTTTGTAAAATGTGTTTAGTTAATTTACAAAAATAATTACCAATAAGTGTACCAGTACATGTTGTGACCCTTGTAGGAAAGGTGATTTGGGGGAAGATACTGAATGAGGTTTATATGTCAAAGAAAGTGCTAGTGTTCTTGCTCGTTTATTTGTAGCACATTTATGTTGTAGTCCCCTGCAAGAATTAGGTTGTTGTTTTGATGATGTTGAATAGATGATATGACCATTGCAAATTCATTGATGAGTTCATTATAATTTTTAGTTAAAGGCCTTGGAGGTCGGTATATATTTCCTGTAGTGTCTGTGTTTGATAAGCCTCCTCCATTTACTTGTATTATTTCTCCCTCCCATTGTTCGTACATATTTAATTTCATCTTTACTTCATAATCAAAGTGTTTATCTATATATATATATATATATCAATAATCCCCCTTTACTGCTGCTACTTTTTCCTTAGGATAGACAGTCATATCCATTTAATTGAGTTAGTGATAAGTCATCATTATCAGAGAGCCAGCTCTCTTGGAGACATATTATGCTAAATTTAAAATTTAAGGAAGATAAGTCATTTACAAATGCCTCGAGTTCACTAAATTTTGCGTTAATGGACGGTATATTTGAGCTTAGGATACTGAAATGTTTATTATTGTTTTGGACTAATAAGTTATTTTTTTTAAATCATAATATGACGATCGGCGTATTATTGGCAGTTCCTTATTTTCATCAATGGTATTACTGATGCTTAACATATTATTTAGACAGTTTTTGTAATACCACCTGTAAATTGGAGAAAAGTTTCGTCAGTTATCATTTACCTGTATCTAAATTTTAATGAGATCAACATATTTTCAATGTGCTGTAATGTTTCAGTAAGAGTGTGTGCCTTTAGTGTTTGAGTTACAAGAATATTTTTAGCAATATTTGACTTTTGTTCATGTAAAGCTAAAGCAAAGTGCAGTAGTAGCTACTTAAAGTGTCAGAGATAGAAGAAAAAACAATTTATGTTTAGAAGGAAATACAAGAAAGAAAAAAGCGATGTAATAGAAAAAAATTAGGACCATTTGACAAGATGGCCCGAGAAAGAAACTTAATAATAAAACTGTATTTCTAGTGGTAGGAGCTAATGCATACTAATGCATTTTACCAACATTCTAATGCATGTTAAACCAGCGCATGGTAGGTGTTTTAACCAACATAACCATACATTGAAATGAGAGCAGATCAATATAATTAATTAATTAAATACCTGATATAATGTTGACTTAAAATTGGTTTATCACAGGACTAAATGTAATTGGACAATTTAACCGTTTCACAAAAAAAGACAAACTAGACAATACAATAAATAATAACATAAAAATGCATGACAAAAATATTAACACAATTTATGTGAACTAAAGTCGTATTGGCATTGCAAAACATAATGTACTTTTACAACTCAGTGTAAAAATAACATACTATTTTAAATATCCAAGTCGGAGTAAATATATTTGTGGGACAACAGTTATTTACAGTACACGTAAATAATAACATAACAATGGATAACAAAAAATATTAACACAAATTATGTGAACTAAAGTCATATTGGCATTACAAAAAATAATTCTCTTTTACAACTCAGTATAAAAATAACGTAAAAATGATAGTACACGTAAATAATAACATAGGAATGTATAACAAAGAAATATTTACACAATTTATGTGAACTAAAATCATATTTGCATTGCAAAAAATAATGTACTTTTGCAACTCAGTGTAAAAATAGCTTACTATTTTAAATGTCCAAGTCGGAGTAAATATATTGGTCAGACAACAAACAAATATATTGGTCAGACAATTTAACCATAACATTTTCATTCAAAAAAAAAACTGGACAATACCAAAAATACTGTTATTTATACTAGTCGTAAATAATAGCATAAAAATGCATAACAAAAAACATTAACACAATTTATGTGAGCTAAAGTCATATGGCCACTGCAAAAAAATGATGTACTTTTACAACTCAGTGTAACAATAACTTACTATTTTAAATGTCCAAGTCGGGTGAGAGGCCACGGAGTTAATGATACACATTACTCGTATTTGTGGAGATCAATCATGGCATTTATTATGTGGACAAGATTGTTTTTGTCCTTGGTCAGTACCTTTCCATTGGATGTCCAACAGTCACTTATCTTGTTGTCTTTTTCAGTTGTCTCGCTTGATAGGCCATTTTCGAGCGCAGAGATGTTAAGTCGTCATTAATGTAGATCTTTGACATTTGCATATTTTGAGTTTCCGTCGTTCAGCGATTTCAGTGCAGTTCGTTTTTTGAAGACTGCATCGCGCGTTCTCTCGCTGCGGAAACGTACGATGACTTGTCGAGGTCTGGCTTTGTTGTCTAAAGTTCGCCCAATTCTGTGAACTCGAAAGATCATTCTATGTCGCAGACATCAACGGGAGGAAAAATGTTCATGTGTTCATTGAAGAGTGTCATCACCTTTTCCTCCAGATCTTCCCCTTGATAATTTTCCACTAGACCACTTACTCGTAGATTAGCCCTATGACTGTACTGCTCATTTGCATCTGTTTGCACTTCCAGATTGGCAAATTTATCCTCCAGGCTTTGACTCGTCTTGTCCTTTTCCTCAGGCTGAGTTTGCAGTTTCTTTAATGTAAAGTGAAGTTCTTGAATTTGGTAAGATAATTCGCCCGGGAACAGCACAGATTTCATCTTGTCTAAAACCGCGGAGTCATTGAAAAGTTCCATTATCCTGATTGTCAGCTGGTCATCGTCAGTGGACACGGAACGTGTCTGTCTAGGCCTAGTCGAGTTTAACGTAAGACAGGGTATTGCGTAAGACATGCAAGGGCTGCCAGTCACTGGCGTGCGACGAGTCAGCGAAGTCAGCGATGCGTTGCGAGAATCAATGCGTTTGCGAAACTTTCCGTTAAAAATGTTCAAATTTTCACACCGAGTTCACTCACTTTAAACAGCTTGCATATTGCACGCCGGCATCATAGTTCTGCTTACCAGGCAATATGTCGTATCATTGATATCTAACCACAATGTGCGATGGAAATCTCGGGAACAACACATACTTGTCTACACCTCTTCGGCCTTCTTGAGATCGATATCTGATTGGTATTGACAATTCTACAGTTCTATCATGTAAACAGAATGGTAGAAATACAACAATGAAGTATGCATTTGTACACATTGTTTCAACAAGTAATTATACTCAGGTTGTCAACAACATGAATGAGTCTTAACACCCGACAGTGTCCATAACACATGACTTTTGTGAGGTGTAAGTTATTTCCGGAAATTCACAACACACTGGTATATTCTATGGTGGGAAAGTACCACCAAGAGGAAACATATTTCCTCTGAAGTTTACACATTACCATAAACCAGCACTACAGGTTTGGTAACGATAGACATCAGTTGGAGACAATGATGGTCATGGGTTCCGTTAATGTCTATCATTCATATTATTCATCATTTACACAACAATAATACAGATAATAGTTGCTCCAATGCAATTCTACAATACACTAATATCGCAGCAGCTATGTTTCAGTGGCTTCATATTTTTTAAAGATAATGGATGTTCTCCATCCACAATTTCAAGCAACCACTAAGTTGCCTTTCAACCATCTGTATAGAAATTAAAGAGTTTGGTTGTAGAACATGTAACACCCACCATACAGGAACTTACAGTAATTCTACAATAACTGGATATTTGAACTACTTATGTCCTCAGTAATAACATATCCACTCATGCTGACATATTACTGGGCATCCCTAGTAATAGCAGTAACTTTTTCACCAGTTTCCAACTGCTTTCGGTAATAGTTGCCAGTGACATACACACTATCTACAGATTATTCTAATTTAAGAAAACAAATTCTGCGACAAGTAATTTGCAATGTACAAGATGTTAGCAAGAATGGTATATTCATCAATGGAATTCACCTAAGCACACCACCCGCCGACCTAGCAGTCGATTCTACCCATTTATGGACATGGACAGGCTAAGTCATTGTTGTGTAACAAAATCAAATTTAAAGTATTAAAATACGATTTTGTAAATAACACACTTACCTGTCCATCAAAGCTCCCTCCCTCCTTCCTCGCTTACAAGTGCTTTGTGCATTAGATTGCACAGATAATTGAAAGCACCGTGCATGTCATGTAGTGGTGCATTGTGGACTGGGATAGGGGTGTCTAGTGGTAGTGGGGGTCATTTCAAATATTGAAGGAACTCTTATTTAGGATACTAAATAACTATATCGCGGATCTCTCGAATTATGCGCGCGCATAACTCATTTTTGGATATGGACAAGCAAGTGTTTTATTTACAAAAACGTATTTTAATACTTAACATTTGAGTCTGAGTGTGTGTGTGCGCAAGCGCGCGCGTGCGCTTTATGTTTTGCGTGCGTACGTGCGTGCATGTTCGATGCGCGTGTGTTTGTGTGTGGACACATCTTTCCTAATCCTAGTGCGGTATGTTCTTTGTTTTTAGTCATGAAACCCGGTTTATTCGTGTGTATAAATAAGTGTATCCTTTATGTGCGCTGCGTGTTATTATCGCATAAAATCAGGTTAGGTGAATCGTTGAGTGGCGTACCCCGGTAGACCTTCGGGAATTGTGAACGTCGCCGCAAAAAATGTTCAACACCACCTCCCTCCGTCTTCGGATGTCATGATCGGACAGCGTAACAACGGAGTGGCGACAGCAGAGTCTCGCTAAAGCTCCGGCTTGGCCCACCAAATTTGAATCTTGTTCGGCTGGCAGTGGAGATTTTTGGCGAGCCTCAGGGGGTGCAATTGGAGGTTTTGCCCCCGATCCAAGACTACCCACTCTCGACCCACTCCTGGTAGCAAATAAATTATTTTTTTAAAGAAATATGTTAGTGTATTGAAAACCTAAATGTTCGGGTTACATCTAAGATCCTTATAAAAAATAGAGGGTCTACCATTATTTGATTCGTGTCAATTTGACACTTGCGGTGATCAGTCCAGTGAGCGCGTTCCATTTCTGGCAATGCGCCATGCAACACATAACACGCTTCAAAAGAAACAATGCATGTTTTTAGTATTGTTTGTAAAGAGGCCAAAAAAACACTAGGCCAGTGAACATATACAATGTATCAATGCATGTAGGCTGCAGGAATTCTGGTTGGGGGCTCAGTTTAAAATGCTATGCATTTTGGGAATATATGGGATTCAGGTCTTGGTAATTTTGAGTTGCGTCTATTTTGTTAAGAATTACGTAAACGATACTTTAGTATACAAAATGTGGGGTAGATTTCAGTGCAGCTTATTGGAAGATGGGTCACATTCAGTGCTTAGGATTGTGGGGTTGCTCCCTAAGATTGAATTTATAAATATTAATTGGCACAAACGTGTATTTATGTGAAGAATGCGTTTCCGATGGAAAGCTGAGCAACTCAGATAGTAGGCCCTGTGCATAAACATGTGTCAATGCACACGGGGCTACATTCTTCAAATTGTACGTTAACACACATAAAGAAAAAACGCCTGGTCCGACAATAAGATATGTCGCGCTTATATTACTGGATGAACCAAGTTTGTTGCAAGATCATGTGGACGCCTACTGTGGCTTTCTCCTGGAGAAATTAGGCAAATAAATAACTTTAAATATATGAATATAATGGAAGGAAAACACACTGATTTTTTTTATTTACGTAGTAGCAGTTTCGTAACAATGCCATGACAAATTCTTACTACGATTTGTATAGACCAGGGTCTACGTCTTGTCAATTTCGTCAATGCCTTTGATATATTTAACAGTCAAAAGTTTCGGGCGAAAAGTACAATACTTTGCGTCACGAATGTCATGTAATTGCCAAAGTCGTTCGTATGCCAACGCTAACACCGACAACAAGCAAAGTAAAATCGGATGATGCCATTGTCAAGATCAATGTACACTTCACAGTATGCAGTGCAATTTTCTGTTATATAGTACATACAAAAAGCGAATAATGCAAACACGTCGTTAACTGTACAAAATGGAAATCATGTCGATCGGGCCTGATCGCATCAACTTGCAAAATGGCAGCAACCGATATCACACAAAGGGCTGTGAGTAAAACTTCCGTAAGTACATAGGCGGATGAGTTTTGTCATGGTGATGGGGATATGACAAATTTAATCGCGCCATGTAGCAAATATAATTTATTCCTTATTCCGCATACCGCGTCCGTACGCGTTCCCTGAACACAAAACGCCCTAGTCACAAGCTGTACCATCTTCCTTTTTTCCAAACTTCATACAAAACCGGCACATATTCTAAATACTGTGTCTCGATGTAACGGCATGATACAAGAATAATTATATAGTCTATTTCTCGCTGTAATAATGGCTGTCGTTTGTTGACCACGAAATGGCTAATCATAATAGGCCATTGTTAGAACTAGTGTTCCACAAAATTAAGTTTGGAACTTATTCCTGCAAGCCACATGAATGTAATGAGCAATATAATTAATTAACAAGCACAAATGCATTTCTTTCAGGCAAAAATTATACAATTGGTACATATCAATAAAAACACATAGCTTTTAAAAGTAGACAAGTTAGACACATAAATATATAATAAATACAACTAAAATAAGGTAATAAGTTAAATAATGTAAATAAATAAAAATACAAACGTAATTAAATAAATATGTAAAACATTATATAAAATCGCAGTTTTACAATATACAAATATTTGAACTAATTGATTGAACTTGTTATACAACAAACGAATTAAGTTTTCTCTTTACAATAGCGCTTCATGACCTACATCTCCTTTACGAAATTCGATCTCATAAAAAGGAACAACAGTTTTTGTTGGTCATATATATACCTTGTTTCTGTCCTGCTGTGACGTAGGTCCGACGGATTATGCATGGGCTTGTATTACCAAAATCGAATATAACAATAATGTCCATCATCTGCGTTACCTGATACGCCGTGTTGTTTCGTTCGTTGTTCTTCGTTTTGAGTGCTCGTACGTTCGAAATACACCCAATTATCATGTTGATAATCCACAATCATTGGCGGAAAAGCGCGGGATCCTTGTAATATTGTCGAGTCAACAAATCGAATTGAGAAAACGTCAACCACAAATCATGTTCCGATTTCGTTAACAGCAGTTGCACTTGTTCGTAATGTGGTGTTTTATAAATACTAGACTTGTTGGCAGGTAACACAGAGGAAAGATAAGTAAAGTATCATGTCAAGTATCGACAAGTCAAGTCTCAAATCAATAATGAATCATATCTCTAAATTTCAAGGCAATTCCCCAATCACTAGTGTTCATCGTTGAAATCATAATTCCCAAATCACTTATGTTTACCGTTCAAATAATAATTCACAAATCACACCTGTTAACCCGTTGAAATGAAAAGTCAATTCACAATGGAACACACTGTTCATTGCGCTTCGCATCTACTAAAATACTAAAGATACGCGGCCACTTTAGTAATTATATTATTTATTACGATTATGATTACAATCATATTGGTTTGTGCACGACATAGTTACATTAGTTGTTTCTGACTGGTAGATGGGGTGGATTCTGGGTACACTTGAATACGGAGTTGAGTAGGATCGCACTGGAGATTAGCAACGTCAAATTTGAAGTCAATAACGTCCTAATTCAATTCAAGTCTGCAGTCATCTATTTAAATATCATATTCAATCGCCATTCGTGACACTGGGCGACTTGAGTCGTACAATTCGAAACAACAGGCTTGACGAATAATGACAGTTCATGCAACAGGTTGCACTGGTTATACAGTTACCAGTTCTACCGCGCAACACAAACACAACTGCGTAGGACTCTCCTGTCTTTTCGAAGAATCTAGATTCCGTTCACTTCACATTAGACCAATTCATTCTGGTTACACAGAAAACGAAAATCGACGATAGAGTTCTATACAGTTGCGTTAGTACTTTATCGCAGTATGGCTGTTTGATTTCCAACACTGCTGATTTGTTCTTTAAACAATATAAGCCTGCCTACGCTCCTGTGGATTAAAAGTACAGAATCCCAAACAAAGTACACCAATATGCTCGTTTTATTTTGATAGGATTATCAACGCCGCCTTGTTACGTTTTTTCCTAATAATTCTTGAATAATATCTCCGGCGCAAAATAGTTATGCAAACTAATCTCGTCGTTGGTATGAACATATTAATTAACTTATTAGTATTATCATTATTATTATTCAATATATTCAATAGTAGCCCGATCATTTGTGTGGATGGAATTGAGATGTGATATCTCATAGTTCTATTGAGGAACTAAAACATATCAAAAATTCCATTCGTGTTTGATGTATATTACTAACCAACACTGCTAAGAGGTAACAATAACCTATCAAAACAAGAAAAACAACTTCAGTGTTATGGCAAGCCTTAACAGTAACTGTGTACCTGTGAGTGAATATTCCTTGTTAAGGAACGAACCCCTGAATAAAAGATACTTTCGGATGTGGAGAGGTAACAAACTCATTCTTTGATTCATCATCATCATCACCATCATCATCATTATTGTGCAGCCGTAGTGTCCCTTGGTTGGGCGAAGGATTCAACATGTCGTTTCCAAATCTGCCTGTCTTGCGTTATCCTTTCTCTTACCCAGATATTTGTTTTTTTCTCCCAATATGTGATAACATACTTCTTTCCATCTTTTTTTGTGCGGCTGCTAGCTTGTTCTTTGCCTGGATGCTGAGTGGCGTTGATATATATTGGTGTGTCATTTTCTAGCATAATTTTTTTCTTCGAAATGTTCATCTTCAGACCTTGTTTTTCGCTTTCATCAGCTAGCTCCCGCAGCATTTTGTTTTCGTTCTTCATTAGTTAACACCGACTTAATCCTCCGCTTGACGCAACCGAAATGTTAGCCTGCATAAATTATGTTTCATGTAGTATAAGTTTCAAAATTCAACCCATTTGACATGAGCGAGCTTTCTTTCCAAAATTTGACATGATCTAGCGACATTAATGTCATATTAAATGCATGGCTATGACAGCACCGATTTCAACAATACCTGTTCAAATTCCTTGCGTGACATGACCTACTCAAATTCCGTGTCACCGCGGTCTGACAAGATGCGGTGATATCAAGCGTGTTGATTACATCGCATGGTTTGCCGCTTCCATTGTGGTTAAATAGATGTCTGATGCGACGTCGATACCAGTCTACGCGAGGGCGACGCGACAGATTGCAGACGCGGAGGGGAAGAAAGCCAGAAAGGGTGCAAAGGACTATGCAAGTGTGTCAAGGCTGCTCTGAAATGCTCATCACTATGCCGTTGCAGTGGTAACTGCGACCACAATGACTCCAACTAAATGTTGTTTCAATATGACATGTACAGAACAGTTTGTTTTGTCAGAAAAAAATATACAAAGACACTTCAACCATGGTTTTATGTCAACAGATTGGGAAAATATGACATTTTGGTAGATATTCACAATTCATGTGGCGGCCATCATGAAGTTTACGATTAACCTGTGCCCTATTTTAAAATATATGCATTTATGCAATAACCAACACAAGTCCAATGTAGTTTGATAATTGAAATTGGCCAAAGGATGACGTTTTTTTTATTGTAAAATGGATAGCTTCTAATGCAGCCACTTTTGGGCATAAATATAGTAGGAATGTGCAAACCAGATTGGAAACGGAACACTTATACAGCCCCATCAAAGTTTCTCAGGCACACATTCCTACAACATGACGACACTATTACAGACATACATTTGTCGCTATAGAGGTATAAAACCACTACGAATATAAACCTAAGCAAACATTGCAAACATTCCACCACCAGTGGACACATGCAATTACAAAAAGGTGGGGCCATTTCGCCTATCCTGTATAAACATAAGGGAAATATATACAGTTTGCAAAACAAAAAGCCTGTCGACGCACCAAAACCCAACACATTCAACAATTGGGGATATGCCCCTGTGTTCAAACCGAAATTTGGAAAAAAGGTGCGACATTTTCCAACTTCTTTTTCTACCAACGATGTACAATAGTTGTTTAACTAAACGTGCCCAGACAGAAAGGTGGGGAGGAGGGCGGATTGAGAAGTATCAGGATATACACGGCTTGACGCACAGCTACCCGACGCAGAAGTGGCAGCTTAACCGCTAATCCAATTCAAAAGCTATGGCCTAATCCTGCCATGTCGTGATTGGCTGAAGGAGTGATTGGCTGGAGGCGTGATTGGCTGGAGGCGTGATTGGCTGGAGCCGTGATTGGCTGGAGGCGCTGGGTGGTTTCACTAAGCCAAACAGCTGGAAGTAAATATCGCCTCAGCCACTTAGCTCAATACCAACACTAGGCCTGTCCTGGCCATTGCATAAAATACAGTATGCACCCGTTCATACCTTCATTTATGCAATAACCAACACAAGTCCAATGTAGTTTGGGAATTTAAATTGGCAAAAGGATGACGTTTTTTTATTGGAAAGTGGATTGCTTCTAATGCAGCCACTTTTGGGCATAAAGATAGTAGGAATGTGATGTCTAACATGCAAACCAGATGGGAAACTGAATACTTGTACTGCCCCATCAAAGTTTCTCAGGCACACATTCCTACAACATGACGACAATATTACAGACATACATTTGTCGCTATAGAGGAATAAAACCACTACGAATATAAACCTAAGCAAACAATACAAACATTCCACCACCAATAGACACAATTACAAAAAGGTGGTGCCATTCCGCCACAAGGTAACCAAGAGGAATCTTTGGCCACCCCACCGTATGAAACACATCAAACCTTTGACTCAATACTTACGCAAGTCGAATATACATCCTAAAAAAACATCCGACGTCCTCCTGCCTGCTGCCCTGATTTGTGCGTCAGATTCTCGTCACACGGCTGCTTCTGTAGCTGCACTAATGCGAAAAATGTGACCTTTAAATGACCTAGTTTGGTAGCCACAAAAGCTGAGGAGCCGTTTAAGGGACACGTCAAAATCACTCCGCAGCATAGGCGTTCCATCCGGGTACGCAAACAAGATGGGTGTACTGGACCTCTGGCATGAATGAATTCCCTTAACATTGCAGCTGGGTGGATGACAGAACCTTGTAAGCATTCACCCCTTTCCTGCAGTGATTGTCGTGCACTGTGCTTCAAACGACCAAAGGACACTGTAATGAGGTCAACAGATAGCATAACATCTCCTAAATGTAAACAGTCTTGTACCGTGTGCCTTGCCCTCGGTACCATTTCTACTATTCGCAGGTATGCTCTAAATGCATGGTCCGTAGCATAGTACATTTGTATTGTACAGAGAACACAGTTGGGAGAGCTTGTACTAAGCGAGTGAGGATGGGTAGTGTGACAGGCATGCGGACATCACGCAAAGACCTAAACTTTTGTGCACCAACTAATAACGTGTGCACGATAAAACTAGTAATTGGGTCGGAAAACCCATTAATCTTGTGAAAATACGCTATTGCTGAAACGATGGAAACAATAGATGCTGGAGCTAACCCTCCAGCGTGCATGTGTGCCACAAAAAGGATAATCATTTCCACCGAGATTGGCAGACAACGATACATGCCCAGTGACTGAGAAAAAAAACACTACCAACTTACCCCATGCCCGCTCATAGTGGGCTCTCGTTGATGGAGCCAATGAAGCCTGTAATAAAATATTTAAAGATTCCCCAAGGCGACTGGGGAGACACTGAAGGGAACTTCCTGTGGGTTGGCATCTGCCCGTGGTGCCAATGCTCGGATTTCCTGTGCCTGTGAACGCGACAGTTTATCAGCCAAAGTGTTGTTGTTTCTGCCCGGTATGTTACATGCACTGAAATTGATATTAAAACGCAAGCATGCTAACACCAATGGACGAATTAAGGCCATAATGCTGGGATCACTGGCAGTTTGCTTGTTAATAGCTGGAACAAGCGATTCGTTGTCTGTATAAAAACAGACACTTCTGATTGACCACCTGCTTCCCCATACTGCCACTGCAGCCATAATAGGATACAGCTCCAGTACAGAGATATTGTACGAACGCCACGCTACCGGCCACTGCCCATAAAACCACTCAGTGCCATACAGGATTCCAAAGCCTATACATCCTGCAGCATCAGTATACAGTTGTAAGTAATCACCTGTCAAGAAATTGTCATCTAGGAAAGAGGACCTGCCATTAAATTGACATAAAAAGTATTGCCATACCCGCAAGTCAAGCTTTTCCTGGCTAGTCAAACGAATATGATGGTGCGGTTTCTGAACCCCCGCTGTTAAATTAACCTTCTTAAAAAGGCCCTTGCTGGTACGACGGCACAGGCCAAATTTTATACGCCGAGGAGCGATTGTAATTCCCTTAGAGTTACCTTGTGCTTCCTCTGAAAATTACTCAGCAGTACTTTAGCCTTTTCTAACTTATCGTTTGGCAACCTAGATTCCATGCGTTCTGCATCCAAAGTAATACCAAGGAAAGTGATTACTCGGGATGGGGTCACTGTTTTATTAGCTGTTAATGGTACCCCAAGTTCTGCACATACATTAATGAATGCCTGCAAGTCTCGTTCACATTTTGCTTGTGAACGCGCCATCAGGAGATAGTCGTCAATTACATATACGATGGCTGTAACTCCTAATTTATGCCGTGCTACTCTTTCCAGTACTAAGCAGTACTAAAACGCCAAAAATTGCACACGAACTGGAGCAACCCATGGTTAGAACTGCATCCATGAAAAACTTGCCCTTCCATTGAAAACCCATTAATGGTCTACCTAATGGTGAGACGGGAATAATCCGGAAAGCAGACTCAATATCTACCTTAGCCATAACGACTTGATTACCAGCATGCTAAATTAGGAATAAAATCGTTAATGAAAGAACCTCCCGGGTAAGACAAATGGTGTATTGTACGGAATTCCCCTGGGACCTTCTTAGATACTACTCCTAATGGACAAACCCTAAAGTTATTCATGTCAGGAGGTACATCATATGGGCCCAGAATGCCTAACTTAAATTCTTTTGCTATTTTTTGATATATGATCATAGGGAACTCATCAGCAGACTTAAGATTTCTGACATATTGACCTATCTGCATTGGTAAACAATAGCATCCAATTCTAAAACCGTGTTTAAAACTATCAACACGGTAAGTGGCAACATTTTCATCATAACCAGTGAGATCTTGAGCAAGCGCAATGGGGGAGAATGGTGTGGGCATCTTACTTCCTGTTCCAAGCTGGTCACACACTGGTGGTCATCGATCGAGAAACAGTCGTCCCTGCTGACTGTCCGGCTGAGTTGGGCTGCGGTCTGTTGCATCTGACAGCCGAGTGTGGACCTGAAAAACGCTGACACGATTGTCTGTAGCGACAGGTGTCAGTATTGCAGGGCCGGATTTGTCGCTTAAACCCACCGGCTTTACTCTTGCGAAAGGAAGAGCCAGTTGTGGCGGCAACCTGCGGTCCGTTCAATGCATCCATCCGGAGTGGCCAACAAACCGACTCCCATGCCCAGTCATTTCTCAGTCGCATTGATCTAAATGCTTCGTCGTACGACCGCCAGTCCGCACCTTTCTGGTAAAGAGATCGTACTGTTTGAATATACATTAACTTGGTATTCGCGTCAGCCAGATGTTGGCGTTCCACGTGATGCAACCGCCTTTCCTTACCCTGTGCCCCCAGGCCAGCAGTCTCCCGGACATCCAGGCGGAGTCCCGGTGCATCACCAACCTGTTGTTGGATAAGAGATACAGGCAGCAATGGAACAAAGTTAGCCGGTATGTGCTCTGCTGCCGAACGAGAACGCGTAACTGCTGGACTTGAACGCCGTCCATGACCTGACCCCTTGACGGACACCGTTCGTTGCTGCTTTGGTGGTAGCGGGCCTTCAATATATTTCTGCAAGAATATTTCAATAATATTTAGAATATTAAAGATTATATGGGAAAAATACACCGTTGCTAGAGTACGGTGGTATAATGACAGGTAGGAAACGATGAAAAGACGTTACGTGATAGGAAGTAAGGTGATAAGTTGTATGGACATAAAAATAATATTGTGTACCTGGATGTTGCCAAGTAAAACATGGGTCCGGCCACATAGGAAGTAATGACACGGGGACATAGTTTTAGCGGAAGTAAAGACACAGTCGACGCCTTTATAGGGAAAGACATGGGGCGCATTTTAGCAAAAGTATAGACACAGGGGACGCCATTTTAGGTGAAAGTATATAGTAAAACAATATAAAGTATGAGTCACCACCATCGTATCGAAGTTGGCGAGTGAGCACGAACTGCAGAGTAGAAACTACACGCACGGACTGCAGAGTAGAAACTACACGCACGGACTGCAGAGTAGAAACTACACGCACGGACTGCAGAGTAGAAACTACACGCACGGACTGCAGAGTAGAAACTACACGCATGGACTGTAGAGTAGATGAGACTTGCACAGCGAATACCACTCCAAACCAGTTTGCAAGCAGACACTCATCTGAGGTAAGTGAAAATTTCTTATGTAAAAACAATAGCATTGACCAATGTTAAAACGTAGGGAGACCTTGATTATGTTGATAAAGATACCCCAAAGCATGTCACATATTCAGGAATCACTTCATGTGTGCTATTAATGACAGACATAGATACGCAAAAATAACAAACACCTCTTTTTAATAGAGGAACCAGCTTACGTATACTAGTAATAATTAAGATACATAGGTAGGCAAACATTTAAAAACAGCGTGATGGGAAGGTCGTGGTCCTGTATGGTAACCAGAAATGACATAATTTGACCTATTTTCCTAGTTCTCTACCCATTCGTCAGGATTGGATCTATTTTATAGTTATATATGTACACGTCAGGGGGCGCTATACCTAAAAAATGGTCCAGCACCTATGCGACATAAGACCTATTTAATGTATTTTGTAGTTCTAAATGTACACGCAAGGGGCGGTATATTTGAAAAATGGTCTACAACCTATGCAACATAAAAAATACACAATTGCGTCTTTAACCTATTTTTATAGTATAAAAAATATAAGAGGCACGAATTTAAACAGTACTGTTTAACCATTTCCCGAAAGGGGGCGTTATTTATAATTCAAGATCTATCTGCCAGGGGGCGCTACTTGAGAACAAAATAGAGACACGAATTTAATTCGATATTTAGTTCACCACTTATCAGACATGGAGCGCTATTTGCAGTTCATGAATTATCCGATTTGGGGCGCTATTTGCAGTTTATGACCTATCCGCCAGGGGCGCCATTGACATTTGACCATGACCTATATATTTGACATTTACCTTTGACATTGACCTAGATATTTGACCTTGCACCGGAAGTGACGTCATTTGCACCTTGCATCGACGGCAAACGGCAGCCTGCGTTCTGATTGACGCGATTTACTACTTACGTCAAGTCACAAAAAACAAGTCGGTCTCAGAAACTATCAGCATTGGCGTCGGAACCGGAGGGCTTGGGGTGCTCAGCCCCCAATATTTTGGTGGAGTGGGGTGGAGATAGGAATAGCCCCCAATTTTTTTTAGGGAGGGTGTAAATTGTTTGGTAGGGGAATTGGAGATAGGATTAATTCCCGATACTTAGGAATTTTAGGAGGTTTGTTTTGGCGAGCCTAAAGGGGGTGGAAATCGCGGGTGTTGGTGAGTTTCCAAAATTATGAACATCGCCGAGAGAAATCTTCAAAAGCACCACCACCACCGCCATGTCTTCCGATGTCATGTTTCACCAAAAACCAACAGCAACAGCGGAGACCTGCTGAACTGAAGCTCAGGGATCAGCCACCTCTAATTTCGTTCAGACGCCAGTGATATAAATATGTCTGTGCAGTGATACGCCACAAAGCAGGTTAGTCGATGAAAACCGAAGTTCGTCCAAGCGTGCTTTGCAGACGCGATTTTTATTCATACTTGTACAGTGCATCATTACACGTATTACAAGGTATACCAAATGCTATTAGAGCTGTTGCATATCCGAGAATACTTTCCAAACTTGGTCGAAGTTATTATGCCGTTACAGTACATTGTTATATCGGTGTTTTTCCGATCTCAAAACATTATTTCCATCGTTCCTCACAGTTTTATTTACAAATTATATAAAAATTATATATAATAACTGAATAATGCCATAACATGCAATATTTGATGAGAATACATGCTGTTTATGTTTTCGCAGATAAAATGTAAAGCAACGTTCATACAGAATTAAAACAAGTTACCTTTAGAACCATTTTATTGTCACGCGTACGATAGTTACGCAGGTTGGACCAATAGTAGAAAAGACGCGAGGCGTTGCGAACTATTGTACGTCATAAATAGGCTTACATTAAGCGGTTAAACGTTTCTATGTGAACACGGCACAAGTATTTACTCAACGGGATCTTTATATAAGATTCAATCTCTAGTATTGCTGGATGCTCTTCACACTTTTCCTCGTAGCAGACTCGTTCATTTGAACACCTACTGGACTTCTGTTGGAAGCATTCCGGCACGCGATAATTAATGCACTCAATTCACCAAAAACTGGTTGACGTGTATTATATGACTGCTGTTTAAACAACACGTGTATAGTTCACGCCATCCCTCAGTTTGTAAACTAGGAGAGGTAATGTTATACTTATATACTGTCACCAACACCGCAACTCTAATTAATGAAGAAGAAAGTTTAGAGAATGCAATGACACTCACAACTGAAACATTGAGCAACTATTACATTTCAATCAAACCAAATACTGTTTGCATATGTGCATCAGTTACGTGAGAAAACTGAGTAAGTGATCGCTTATCAGAAAATTAATCACTTGTAAGAACATTGCATCAGCAGAGCAATAACCCTAAATTTTAGTGTCAGACAGAACCACAAGCGAAAGATAATGCATTCGCTATGCACCGCAACAAGTACATTTCGATGTTACCTGTTATATCTGTTATATCATGGCTCACGCAATAAGCAAAATAGCACGCACTACTGAGTATACAACTACTTAATATGATAAAACAGGCTCATCAACGGCAACTGTTTCTATTCTGACTCTGTAGAGATTCAGCAGAGGCATTTCTATCGTACAAACTATTTCCTTCCTCTCACCCGCTCGACACGCGGAGGAAACAATATCTAATGGGTTCGAAATAGAGTACTCCACTCCGTGAATTCACGACAGGTTACACACGTAACCTGGAATATTTTACTTTCGTTGACATTTACGCCAGGTATGGTTTTCATTATCTCTTCCGAAAGACAAAGGCAGATTGGGATGTACGAAATTGCCTGCATCGAAACAAGGCACGCCCGAATAACAATCCGGTGTTCTACTGCTCATATGCCGTGCCCCGCACAACTGCTGCCGTGTAAAATACACTGTAAACAAATCGCACAGTAACGTAGGATTTATAAACAGTTAAACGCTTTTTAACATCTCACAAGAATTGGATAATAGTAATGATAATATATCAGTGGTTCATAAGATAGTATACACCTGAATTAATGTATAAGAAAATTATCTTAGGCGCTTTACATACAATTCATACATTATTTATATATTTATTTAAACAGTAAACAGAACAAAATAGAAGACATGACTAAAACACTTGATGATTCGAATCAAAAAAGAATAACACACAAACATCTTTGAACCTAATCAGAACATGTACAATCGTTATATTAAAGTTGATTGAATTTAACCATGAATCCAAAACGAATAATGTAACAAGTTGTCCTGACAATCTTTCATACCAATCAATGAATAGGAAAACATCGCATATGTCATGTATGAAACAAACACATTCCGAATAGACTTTACCCTATGGAAATATTGTATCATTGTATCACCCTATAGAAATATTGTATCATTTTCATAAACTGTTCATTATAGTTGATGAGTATATTTTTAGTCACGGATGGGCATAGTATTAAACTATACTACACACAAATACGCTTCCACTAGTAGTGCATCGAAACAAAAAGGGATAGAGAGTCTCTAATCGATTTTTACTTATGTAAATCGGTTCGATTCGGAACTGTGGCGGATAAGAGAGGTCAGATAGGTGGTGTTTTGGATGACTGCGAAAGGACATTCAATGCCTTATGCTGAGTTAATACAATAAGAGGCGAGTGAAACAATCGGAATATGTACTTACAATTTTCCAAAGTTAGCGTAGTAATATATAGACTACAGTAATGCGGCGTTTTGTGTTAGAAATCACACGTGACCGCAATGACTGCGATAATAAATTCAATTTATAGTTATTTGTTTAACTGATTTAAGGATTTGTTGAGAAGTCTTGGTGCTTATTTGATGTTGATTTCACATATTTCCCAAAGTTCCTGTAACTGCGGGATGCGAATAGTCACGTGTTTGCAGTCTTCTCCATCACAGACACATTTGGCGACACACGTGGTTAGATCGTCGTTCCAGTAGCCAGTGGTTCCGCTCAGTTTGCACTTCCGGTAGAATCCAGCAGTTTCGCATTGTGGCCATTTTGTTTGTCTGATCGACACTTGGACGATGGAGTTGGAACAGACGAGGTGGCGACCAGTGATCATCACGCTGAAAGACGCCTTGATCGCTTGGGGCACACATCTCGTGATGGTGAGCCCAGACTGAAAACATTTAAGATGCGGTTGTGGAGCCCAAAGCTTGGCACCCGCTGAGAAGGTGTACATATCTGTCTGTGCCAGGGCGAGGCAGGTTTTGTTGTTGTTGTCGTTAAGGTGGACTGCCTTTTCAGTCGCCGCCGGAGGATCCAAAACAGGCTGAGATGATACTATGACAAAAGAACAAACAATAATCTGATAATGAATATTATTACGATATTGATGATACCATAATCAATATAATTTCAAGATAACCATCGTAAAGATACACTAGATATAAAACAAGTTTATTTAATTACAACATATTAAGATGGTCCTGTTATCTCACTACATATACCGTATGCATAACTAAAATTAGTCTAATCATTTAACATAATTTACGTTATTATATAAAATCGACTAACAGGAAAATGGACAATGTAGTTTCCCTTTTACAATATTTATGCTTGTTGAAATGCAGGCACACGCACACACGCACACACGCTTCCACACACACACACACACTCACACACACACACACACACACACACACACACACACACACACACACACACACACACACACACACACACACACACACACACACACACACACACATACACACACCCAGACGCACAGTCATTTGCAAATAGCAGTTCATGAATGCAAAGTTAACGGTTTTTGTTAGTTTTCAACGAGGCCAATTTAAAAAGTAACTATCCATATGACGTCTTCATTTTTCACATACCCGTAAGGATCATTAGGGCACCACTGACGACTTCTTAACCAGCTATCTCCACGTTTCCCTGTTCTCCACAGCCCTCTGGGTGTCGGCGAACTCCAGTTCCGTCCACTCTTTGATGTTGTTTTTCATCTCTTTTTCTGTCTACCTCTTCTTCTTCCCCCCAAGATGGTCTTTGCAAAGCCAGATGATCGTGAAATGTCGCCGTACCACTTCAGTTTATGCTTCTTGACTGTTGTAAGGAGGTCTTCGTAAGGTCCAATGGCTTGTTTGATCTTGTTTCGAACGTCGTCGTTAGTAACATGGTCTTTGTATAATATGCGCAAGATCTTACGAAAGCACCTCATTTCCATGGCTTGTATCCTCTTATGTATATCTGATGAGAGGGCCCATTTTTCACAAGCGTATCGAAAGATGGACATGTCAAGGGAGCGCATCAGCCTTATGTTTGAACTGACATTGATGTTACTCTCATTCCAGATGGGTTTCAACCTTGTAAGTGTGGCTGTTGTCTGTGCAATCCTGTCAAATATCTCAGGTTTGGAACCCTCGTCTGTGATTATTGATTCCAAGTACTTGAAGCTTGTTACTGTTTCAAGTCTATGTCCATCTGTGTTGATGCCATGTGTGTTGTTTGTTATCAGTTTGGTCTTTTCGGCGCTGATCTCCATGCCGTATGCTGTAGATGTTTTGTCTGGGCACTCCACCAAGTTGACTAGTTCTTGTTCTTCTCCTGCTAGGCCTTCGACATCATCAGCGAAGCGAAGGTTGGCGTTTGCCCTGCCTCCAATGCTGATAGTGCATGGTTTTCCAAGGCATTACTCACGATCCTTTCCAGAAAGATGTTGAAGAGGGTGGATGATAGTAGGCATCCTTGTCAAACTCCCACTGTTGATCGAAACCAGTCTCCTATGCTGCCGTTAAAGATGACTGCACTGGTGGCCTTGTCATATATATTTGAGCCAATGTTATACTTCCTCATGGTCGTCCATAGGGCCGCATGCCATACCCTGGCAAAGGCCTTCTTAAAATCTGTGAAGACATGGTATAGTTTATATGGCTGTGCCTGTGTGGCTGAGTCTTATAAGTGCACCATGAGATTTTGATTTTGTAGGAGTTATAACTGTCTAACACCGCTACTATTTGACAAAGGAAATTGCAAGCACATTTGGATTACTGTTCAACGGACGAATTTATACATATGCAGCATATCTGTGAGTTTTAAACGTTTTTATGAACTGTCATTTTACTTGATATGCAGTGCCGGTGATTACTCGTGCGTGACAACAATCGGCGACATTACTAACGAGCCTGCAGAACCAGTGTGCAGCTTTGCCGTCACGCTTCAGTGATTGCTACCCATTATGACCACGCCTAACCAAGCTCGCTACACATACACAGCTTGTCAGCTGCATCAACTGGCTCAAGGGGCACGTTCCAATTCTTCACGCTTGAATGCCAGTGCTTGGAACATTTTACTTGAACTTGGCATTGCGTCAAGACGACCAACGAAGCATGGATGCGGAGGTGGAAGTAATCAACTACCTATCTCCACAGTGATCGGTTTTCGACCACCCAGCAACTACGTGCGCACATCTTCACAAGTACATGACAACCTGATTTCCGTGACTCTTTCCCCAAATCCACTATGCTGTCCGACTATACAAGCCTCCTTATGCCTTATCAATTCAAGATCTGTTCGCAACAAAACGACCGACATTTTATACCACGTCTGTGCACACGATCTCGACGTTGTGGCCATTACCGAAACTTGGCTCTCTAACAAAGACTCCGACCTCCCGGTAACCAGGGATCTCACACCACCTGGTTATAAACTAATTCACTACCCTAGATCCAGTCGTCGTGGTGGCGGCATTGCGATACTGCATAAAGATTCGATCAAAACAACAGCAGTGAAAACTTTCAACAACATTCGGTCCTTCGAAGCGCTGAGCGCGAAATTAACATCACACGGAAAAAGTATAATCTTGCTTGTTGTTTATCGCCCATCACCAACTAAGAAGAATGGATCATCGGTTGTCGATTTCTTCAATGACTTCGCAGATATTCTTGACACGTATGCGACACTACCTGGTGAACTTGTTATAGTTGGCGACTTTAATTTTCACTTTGACGTTAACACTGACGTTCACGTGAAACGTTTCCGTGACATGTTGCACTGCCATGACATGACGCAGTATGTCCAACAACCAACGCATCAAGAAGGCCACATTTTAGACCTTGTGATAGCACGTACTAACTCCTGTGTGGCTGATACGGTGGTCGCCGAGCTTATTTCTGATCACCACGCTGTGCACTGCCATCTTGCAATGCGCAAGCCTCCATTTCGGAGAGAAAAGAAGACTTACCGCAAGATAAAGGCGATCAATCTCACATCGTTCTCGTCGGATATTGTGAACTCCACATTACATACAAACTGTGAACAATCATTAGATGACATTGTAGCTCAATACAACATTGTCCTGAGCGAGCTACTTGAAAAACACGCACCACTTAAAACGAATTGGCTCACCATCCGACCTGATGCGCCATGGGTCGATGACGACATTCTATCAGCCAGGAAGGAGAGGCGCCGGAAGGAGCGAAGATGGAGATTATCCAGGTTGACCTTCGACAGAGAAATCTTCATCAACTAGAGAGAACGAGTGAAGAAGATGTTGTACACTGCTAGAGCCACATTTTATACCAACAAAATCAACGAACAGGCTGGCAACCCAAAAACTCTGTATCGGATAGTTGGTTCTCTGCTGCATGCAAAAGACCTGCCAGCACTGCCCGACAACCACCCCGGACAATTGCTTGACAACTTCGGCAACTATTTCACGGACAAAATTGACATTATCAGGCGCGATCTTGATACCCACGACAAACACACATTGCTGCGTCCGGACGAGCCCTGTGTTGTCCTGTCACATCTATCATCGTTCCTGCCGACCACGACAGAGGAGATCACCAAATTGGTCGGCAAGTCGGCTTGTAAATCGTGCAAGTTGGATCTGATTCCGACTAATCTGCTGAAGGCCAACATATCCACTTTGGCACCAGTTATCACCGACATTGTGAACTTATCGATTACGACAGGAGTCTTTCCTTCTGCCTTTAAAAAGGCTGTCGTAAGTCCTGTTTTGAAGAAAGCAACACTGAACCCAAATGACCTAAAGAACTATCGTCCAGTGTCGAACTTGTCTTTTGTGTCAAAAATTGCAGAGAAGGTCGTTGCTGCCCGTTTCTCCAAACACCTATCTGAGAACGAACTCTATGAGCAAATGCAATCTGCTTATCGTCCGCACCACAGCATTGAGACTGCATTGCTGAGAGTATGCAACGATCTGCTTTGTATACTGGATGAGCGCAAGGCTGCCATACTTGTGCTACTGGATCTCTCAGCAGCATTCGACACAATCGACCACGGGATCATGTTATCACGCCTCAGAGATCGTTATGGAGTAACTGGAACATCTCTTGCATGGTTTGATTCATATTTGGCCAACCGAAGTCAGAGTATTCAAGTGCACGGAAGAGAATCAGCGGAAAGTCCAGTGATGTACGGAGTCCCGCAAGGTTCCGTTCTCGGCCCGCTCATGTTCATTTGTTACACAGCACCACTCGGAGATGTCGCACGTCGGCATGGAATCAACATGCATTTATATGCTGATGATACCCAACTCTACATCGCCTTCAGTCCTCTCTCAGAGGAAGACACAACCCAAGCTATGAAGCGCATCCAAGCATGTGTCACTGAAATACAAGCTTGGATGCGCATTAATAAACTCAAACTCAATGCTGACAAAACAGAGGCTATTGTGATATGTTCGCCGCACATCAAGAACAAACTTTCTATGCCGCACATAGAAGTTGCCAATAACATCGTGCCTACTTCCACTGTGGCCAGGAACATTGGTGTTTTCTTCGATGATGCCCTAACCATGAACAACCATGTACACTACATGTGTCGTGTAGCATATTTCCATCTACACAGTATTGGAAGAATTCGAAATCTTTTAGATAGGAAAACGACAGAGATGATGGTGCATACTTACGTGACGTCTCGTCTTGACAATGGAAATGGCCTGCTTTACGGGATTTCTGACCATCTCCTCACCAGACTCCAGAGAGTGCAAAATGCTGCAGCCCGTCTCATAACCAAAACTAAGAAGTACGACCACATCACTCCTGCTCTAATTGCGCTTCATTGGTTGCCGATTAAACAGCGCATCGATTTCAAACTACTCCTGCTTACGTTCCGTAGTTTGAACGACATGAGTGCGTCATACCTAGCGGACATGCTAACTCGATACCAGCCCACTCGCACGTTACGCTCCGCCGACGCTCACCTGCTCGAGGTCCGGTGCAGCAAGCTTTGTACTCAAGGCGACAAAGCTTTTTCACGCGCCGCGCCACGCCTCTGGAACAATCTGCCCCTTGCCATGCGTGCTACAGACTGCCTCATCGTGTTCAAGAAGCAACTAAAGACACTTCTTTTTAAACGTGCTTTTTCTCTTTAAATATATGTGTGGACAGTGGCGAACTGTGGACTTTTCAACATCTACCTTTAAATATTATTATTACTACTCTCTCTTAATTTGTCGTTTTAATTAGTATTAGTATTATTACTATCCTCATCTATTTACTATTGATATGTATACGTATGTATATGGTAATGATTTTATTGATTTATTTATTTATATTTTTTATTTATATATTTTTATTTTATTTAATAATCTTAATAGCTACATGCCATGTTTTTTAGGATTGTAATGCGCCTCTGAATGGTAGTAACTGCCAGATTTATGGCGCAGAGAAATGCAGTAAATTATTATTATTATTATTATAGGCTTTGCTGGTTTTGAAGGTTTTTCTCACAAATTATTCTAAGGTTGAAGATCTGTTCACTGGTGCTCCGTCCTGTTCGTAAACCCGCCTGTTCTTCTGCGATGATCTTTTCTGCCTGGGGTTTGAGTGAACTGGTTTTCATGATCATGGTGTATCTTGGGCAGATTTGCAACCTAGCGGAGCCCACCACTCTCCAGGCTGGTTGACCACAGCCGATATCTACCAGAAGATGTGGTTCGCTTTGATCCAGAACACGTGACCGTTGAATTCTTCATGGAGCCCTTCCGCCCTGGCCGTTGACTTCGTCTGTGATGTCGTGCTAGATCCCTAGTATATTAGCCTGGGGTCGTAAGATGCCCAGTTACAGTGGTGTACCACAAGGAGGTTATGCTAGAGTCTTTTCTATGGAGAGGCTATGTACCAACAGGGGAGGCTTGCGATTGCACTACGAACTACACACTACACTACAACACTAGACACATCAGACAGACTTGTATTAACACCACACCAACATATGACCTAGTGAGGTTGAAAACTCCTGCACTCAAGTGTTGCGATCCCACAGGCAGTGCTGTTCCATGAAAGAGAGTGAATTCCAGACCTAACGTGACGAAAGTCTCAGAAAACCTAAGCAAGGCCCACACTTTTGACATGTCCTTTATGCTAACTGACTGCGTCAAGTCGATAAAACCATGTATATGATATGTTGTTCTTCAACAACTTGTCCTTGTATTTGTTGCAAGTTGCAACATCACGTCAACTATGGAGCACGATGTACGAAACCCACATTGGCTTTCAGCTTTCAAGGCTTATCGATTTTTCCATTATTTTTAGTAGTGTAATGTTTGCAGTCCAGAGCAAGGCAATTCCACAGTAGTTCCATAATCACTATGGTCGCTTTGTTTAAAACACACACATACATACATAGTGATACGCCCACACGGACGGACACCCACGCAAACACGAGTGCTCAAACATAAAAATAAAAAAATGCTTCAAGATAAGTCCCGCTCTTCAATGCATTGCTGCATTATTAGGATTTACATACATATCACTGTATACGCGTATATGCTTATTAACTAGTCCTACGTCGCATGCTTCATATGCATGGATATAATATAGTGTGTATAATTATCAGCCAAAGCCAAGTACCTGGATAGAACGTGAATATAGAGTTGTCATCGTTTGGGTCTGTCAGCTAGTTGGCTAGAGTGACGACTTTCCCGTAGCGTTCGCTTCTGTCCGCCAATCGCATGACCTCTTTCGATCCCGGGTTGAGTCCTACGCCTCCAGAGATTACATTATTCGCCCATTTCACCCAGAATTGCCTTGTCTTGTTGCAGTCCTCCGTGAATGGAGACGTCTTGCTGATAGTCTTCTTGGTCGCCACGATCCTGATGATGTTGTTTTCATTCGGGGAACTCGCAAAGGCGAGTTCATAGACCATGTGAATGTGAGCATTCCTGAGCTGCACCTTAATTCGGCTGCAAGTCTTCGCCTCAAACAGGAGCGTGTTCTGCGTCCTCGACAAATGAACCTCATTACTTGACAGTCGTGGTACGCATTGTTCTGCAACGTCTGCATAAAGATTAAGAACGTATATGACATTATTCTACACGTACGTAATATGTTATACAGTAGTTCAGGCCTAGGTGCAGTTATGATTTTCTACTAATCGCACACGCGTGTTATTATGACGGTACGATATGTTTACGTTTGGAAGTGTTATGTACGAAATGACAGGTGGTGATTTCTGTTCATTCGAGGGGTCACACGTTTCTCCTCCTCTTCTATCTTCTTCTACATCTACTATTAACTGACAGGCACCATTCATTTTGTACCATTTTAGAAACGGAGATTCCAGCTCGGTGAGTCCACGACAGGTTTTCCATTTCCCTATGTGGGATCTTTTACTTTTCCGTGCATATATACACCAGAGAGAAGGGACCATCAGCAAATAGTGTCTATCCTCTTCCGAGTACATAAGCAATGTAGGGTGAACGAAATTGCTCAAGTTTCGAAACGACGGCCAATACAGGTACCGAACCAAAGATCATACAAACGACCGTTCGGTACTTTGACCGCCCGGCCGCTAGTCCCACTAGTGACGCTTATGGGCAACGCAGTCGCCAATTAGAACGGGCAGGAAATAAAAGTGTAGCAGATAAGAAACATAAAACATAAAACATGTAAAAGATCAACATTGTCGCCACACCTCGTATGTGAGACGACGCCATGTTCTCCTTGTCGTAACTTTATATGTCTTTAACATAAACTACAGATTTCCACAACAGTGTTACCCGGAAAACAAATTAAGACTATAAAGGCTTTTATAGCATCGACCCTTCTCTGTGCTTGCGAGACGTGGCCCTGACAGCCGAAATCAAAAGGAGAATAAATACAATGGAATGAGATAGTAGTGTTGTCACTTGTACACCTCATAAACGGATCACATAGAAGATTACACAGTCTGTAACTGCAACATAATAAATAAGCCAAATCATCGAACAATACGAAGACGACCTGTCGATAATAAGATGCCGGAAGCCGATATGGTATATTAGGCCATGTGTTGGGCAGGAGAAAGAGAAGCCGGCAGAAGATGTGAAGAACAGCTGAGGAAATGGACAGGGCTCAATAGACTGTGCTCACAGAGAACATACTCATCTTCTTTGAATTTTATAAAGTAAACTAGGAGTGTGGAATAAATATAAAATGGAACATTTCTGACCTTCAACACCAAGTGAAAGTCAGTAGTGGATGGAAAAACAGGAGAATAATCGTACACCCGGATGTAGCCTAGGTTCGATTAGTTGTGCTACTACGACAGTAGGCTGTAACTATTAAAGGGCGCTGCAAATAGCAATTGCTCCATTCTATATAATACCGGGTATGTGAATGACACGGACAACGGTAAAGGGTCTTCGGTATTCCGTTATCTCTTTATTTGACGGCATGGTCTACTTGTTAACATCAGTCTTAACGTAATACTAAATTCCAATAGATATACCCATCAAATAATCACGGCTGAATGAACATTAGCGTGTGAACAACTTATTGTTTTGCGCCAATGCTGCCAAATCAGTCAAGATTGAACTGCTTAAAACATATGAAAACATGTACTTTGACAGGTATTTCAGGTGTGATTTTGGTTATTCGTACCTGATGCTTGGCAATTTTCTTTGAGTAGCGCAATGCCGTTCTTGACTCCGTCTTCGTGCTCTCCAAAGTTATCAAATTTATCGTTCTTGCCGTCATCTTTTCCCCACATTACACTAAAACAGAAACGCAATTTCATACTTATAATCTCAACTTACAATCCAACAAATGCATTTAGCTACATACATACCAGTATACTCAGGGAAGTACACGCAAACGAAAGCAAACACTATGAAATACACGTATATACACGTAAATACACGTATATAGCGGTCTAATTACGAAGCATAGTGTGAGGTGCTTTACAGAAATCGTATAAAATATGCCATGCGTTTAGCGTATTGCATTAATACAATGTGTCCGTTGTGGCTGAGTTGAAAAAATTAACTATATTCAAATCTGCCACAATTCCAAACAAGAGGCATCTTTGTATAGAATATGAGGCAATGCCGAATATGAGGCTATGCCGAATTAACTTCTAATAGAATATGAGGCTATGCCGAATTAACTTCTAATAGAATATGAGGCTATGCCGAATATGAGGCTATGCCGAATTAACTTCTCCTATCCTGTAAATGTACTAGCCATCTCATTCTAATAAAATGGAAAAACTGTGCACATACGTGTACATACAGTACCTATCTGTAAATGTTGTCCAGAATATCATAGTGTACGCCACGTCTGCAAATACGTCGATGAAACGGGGCTGTCCATCCGTTTCGTAGATATTTCTGTGGTTTTGTCCGTCATAGTCAGCGCTTTCGATACGTCTTCTGTCTAGACAAAATAATGTACACAAACAAGGCAAGTTCTTATATAGTGCAGCATCCAGTCCTCAAAACTGCTCAAACCGCTTTACACTTTATCTGGTTATAAACAGTAGTATATATTTGTGTACGAATATCTTCGCATATTAATTGCAGTGTATAGCGCTATATACCCATGTATATACACACACACATATATATATATATATCTTCGCATATTAGTTGCAGTATATAGCGCTATATACCCATGTATATACAGTGTACATACATATATATATACATACATATATACATATATATACATATATATATATATATTTATATATATATATGTATACATATGTTATAAACAGTGGTATATATTTGTGTATGAATATCTTCGCATATTAATTGCAGTGTATAGTGCTATATACCCATGTATATACATATATATATATATATATATATATATGTGTATGTATGTATATATATATATATGCATGTACACTGTATATACATGGGTATATAGCGCTATATACTGCAATTAATATGCGAAGATATTCGTACACAAATATCTACCACTGTTTATAACAAGATATTCGTTCATATGTCTGAGTGAACTGCAACAACGTACAGTGAACGAACTTTCCCAAGGTTCGGCACAGCAGCACATGTTTCGAACACGGGTTCTCTCAATTTAGAGTCCGATTGAATCCTAAAATAGGTCCACTGAATCCTAAAATAGGCCAGTCTGCGCTGTGCGTTACCGCGCCGGGCGACCGCAATGAGCAATAGTAGCAAATGTTGATGATGCAAACCGGACGCTATTTAGGCCTCAAATGTACGGTTACGAACTTATATATTCCTGGGATGATGTAGAATGACGGAAATAACCCAGGGAGGTTTCAAATTTAAACAAAAATGTAATTATAACGGCAAAATTAAGGTGGTCCAAGTTTCTAGATATGTGCCATTATCGCTCAAATAATCGACCTGGCGTTAATTGTAAATACATGTAAATGTTTATTGACTTCTATAGCACTGTACAGCACAACAAATGGTGTAGTAGAAAGCAAAAACAGTACAAACATCCAACATAGTACACACACTTAGATAAAAATATACAACTATTTAAATGATTAAAATTAATAAGTTAATTAGAAACATTCGACATAGTTGAAATACTTATACAAAATGTTAAAACTATTTAGATGAGTAAAATTAACAAGTTACTTGTATTCTATATTAAAATAGTGAGTGATCAGTTTGCTCTTAAAACACTGACATTGTTACAGCTGCACACATATTTTGGTAAGGAGTTCCATAATTTTGGTGCAGCAACTTTGAAAGCTCGATATCTCAGTTTTCCTGTTTGACCTTCGTATAGCAAGTGTTAGATCATCCTGCGATCTAAGTCCATAATGGATGCTTCTAGGAGTGAGCATTTCCGACATGTATTCTGGTCCGTGGCTATGTAGTGAATTAAATGTCAGTAATCGTATTTTATATTTAATGAAAAATTCAACCGGCAACCAATGAAGCGATTTGAGTGTTGGCGTGAAATGATCGTATTTGCCAATTTTGTACAACACTCTGCTTACAGTGTTTTGAACCATTTGTAATTCGGCATCAGGTACTTTGGTAAGCCGATCAAAAGGGCATTACAATAATCAATATGGCTGTGGACCAGAGCATATATGAGGTTCTCTGCACTCTATTGATCGACACAGGTTCTGATTCTCCCGATGTGATATAGTTGTGCATAAGCTGCCGGACATGTGTACTTGATATGTAGTTCTATAGACATGTGCTTATCAAAACAAGCGCCCAAAGTTCGCACACAATTCAAAGCATGTACCTCATTGCCCCCGATATTAATGGCCGTGTCGGTGTATATTGCCAGTTGTTGCGGAATAACAATTAAGATGTATTCAGTCTTGGAGTTGTTCATTTTGAGTTTCAAGCTTTGCATCCAGGTATTTACATCACTGATGTGGGGAGCGATGGTCGAGCGGTAGAGCGCCGGACTGTCGATGGAGTGGTCGGTGGCTCGATTCCACCTGCCATCGTTTCGAAACTTAATGCAATTTCATTCACTGCACGTTGCCTGTGTCTTTCGGAAGAGACACTTAAAACCGTTAGTCCTTTCTATCTGGTGTCTGTGCCAGGGAATATAAAATATTCCACACAGGGGGTTAATTTGTAACCTGAGACCACAGTGTCGTGGTCTCAATCTATAACCCACTATATCTTGAACCCAGTGGCTGGAGTTGCTTCCCTGTCGGGCGTGTGAGAGACGCCGAGCAGGCAGTGTATCATTTGACCCACTGGGTCCTACATGAACGTACGTACATATATCACTGATGCACCGTTCCATGGACTCAAGGGTAGGGTCCAGAGAATCAAGGTTTATACAACAATAAAACTGATGGACGTCGGCGTATGCACGCCCCAGCATCCCGGGATGATCAAAGCCATAGAAAAAGTGGCTAGAGTACACTATGAATTCCACAGGACTTAGGCACGATCCTTGCGGTACTCCCTGATAAAGTTTAAACTTGTCAGACAGCGTACCATCGGTAATAATGCGCTGCGACCTTGATTAAAGAGAGGAGTAAAACCAATTTAAAGCGGAGTCTGATCCAAAAGAGCCATTTATTATATCTGTCAAAATGCGCTGGTCCACAATATAAAAAGCTGACAACAATTCAATTAAAACCAGATATGTTACTTTGTGTTGGTCCACGTTTAGAAGAATGTCAGACTGGACAATAAGTAGAACAGGTTAGGTACAATGCACTGCTCTGTACACAGACTGACAAGGCAAAGAAATTCCACATTCTGAATGAAGAAAATTGGTTTACAGTTAGTTTAGATATTTACTGGACATTTGCCACAGGGCGATAGTTCTTTGGAATTGGATCCAATCCGGCTATTTTAAGCAAGAGCACTACAAGTGCAGTCTTTCATTCGTGTGGGAATTCCCCACCAGCAATAACGCGATTGTCTAAAGTTATAAAAACGCGAACGATCGAACTGCCGTTTCTAGCGTCTTGAATCGAGCATCCTTGTCACGTCTCGTCTTCTGCCGATGATGCACCGGACGTTTTTGGTAGACGTATCGAACTGGTCTTTGTTGAGCGTTGCTTGTCTCAATGTTTCCCTTGCCTATTCAATGTATGCGTTCGTCCACCGCTGATAGCTTATGCCACTTATGTCTTATAAAATGTTAATAGACGTGCCTCCAAGCAATACGCGTCTATTTGGAACTATAGCAGAACTGTCTACACCTGGTGTAATATAAAAAATATGTCCAGCTATTCCACTGTGCTGTCGGTAGACCTATATTTTCCTTAAAATTATTTATGTTACGTCGTGCATACTAACCATGTGATTTAATAACACTTTGAATTTGTAATTCGAAATGCACTGTAAAATACACTACTAATTTTTCTAGAATAAAAAGTAAGTAGGAATGATACAAATGTACACTTACCATGATTAGCCCAGTAGATACGTTTGTTGCGGTAATCTAATGCTAATCCCCGCAGTACGGCCTGATCTGTCGTCACAATCCCAACGAGTTCCGTTCCATCCAGTTTGGACTTGTACACAACAGATTGGCGGGTAGATGTGTGAAATAATAATCTAAAAATACAATATATATTACAATGTCATTTCCGGAAAAGGTCGACTCGCTACATAAAATTTAGGTTAATACTGACTTATGTGACTAGATTTTCCCATAAAATGTGGCTAATATGATTTAATTAATTTAAAGAGGAAATCTACATTTTATACGACGTCCAGCTGATATTGCTGTTATTAGACTCCTCTATGATGTATCAGAAATACAACACGATTTCTTTATGGCAATGAAAATATTACTTGAATATGTATAACAAGTGTTATTTGAGGCGTGTTTCCAGATCATGGGCGTATATACAATTCTTAGAAATGGGATTTTAATGTGACGGATTGCATACTATTGAAGAGGAATGTTTTTACATACAAAGTGGGGAATTTCCTCCACCCCTTTCACTTTCAGTTTAGACCAACTTTCCCCAAAAACCCTGCCAGGGTATTTACAACAAGTGCCATTGGCAACATTGTCCACAGGGGAAACATTCCTGAACAGGCACTTTCAATTATTCAAAGGAAAACTTTTTTTTAATTGGCAATTTATTTTCGTCATAAAATACTACTATTTGGGATGAAAGTTAATGTCGAAATGGGCCAGTTGCAACATAAAAAGGCAATCCACTAGTGACCGAGTCTTAAAAGGGGCATTTTTCTTTTTAAAAACATGTTGAGAGGAACATCCTAAAACGGCAAACAACAGTTTTTTTAAAGGATAACTATACAGTTTGTAGAAAATTTCCGTTACAAACAAGATTTAACAAGATTGCCACCCAGAAAATTAACTCTCGATTGCAGGTCGACAAGGAAGTCCTTTGGCTTATCGAGAGTCCAACCCTTTTATGTACGTGTATCCCGCTTTTGTGAGCTATGTGTCGATTTTATTTTTAAACATACTCAAGCTACTAGCACCCACGCAATCAGCAGATAATCTGTTCCATTCATTTACAGTCCTTTGTGAAAATTAGAACTTTCTTATACATAATCTACACTGCTCCTTTACTAATGTAACTTCTAGTCCTTCTGTCGTTCTTAACTGAGAAATATATATGTCTATCAATATTGTCATAACCATTCAATATTTTAAACACTTCTACCTGATCTCCTCTCATTCTCCTGGTCTCTAGAGTTGTCAAACCACATTCTTTTAGGCATATTTCTAGATTTAACAAGATTTAACAAGATTGCCATCCATTAAATTAACTCTAGGTGGCAGATGGACAAGGAAGCCTTTTGGCTTATCGAGAGTCGAATACTTTTTATGTACGTGTATCCCCCCCTTTTAAGGTATGTGTCGATTGTATTTTTAAAAATATTCACGGTACTAGCACCAACACAATCAGGAGATAATCTGTTCCATTCATTTACAATTAAATTTCGTAACTAAGATCTCTCAGTTTTTGTATCATTTTAGTCGCTCTCCTCTGTACGCTTTCTAGAATATATATATGTCCTTCTTACGATATGGCCTCTCGCTTGTATGCAATATTCTAAATGAGGCCCAACTATTGTTTTGTACAGCGGTATTATTAGTTCTTTTTCCTTATACGTTATATTTCGTCTAATTAATCCAAGGATTTGATTTCCTTTTGAAGCTGCAATTCCGCACTGCTCTGAAACCTTCATATCAGCAGTAATTGTTAACAATAAGTCCTTTTCTTTTACAGTTTTACTTAGTACAATACCCCCATTGTATATTGTACATCTTCGTTCCCATGTCCTGTGTGGAGGCATTTACATTTCCCAAAATTGAATAACATTTGCAACTTTTCAGACCTTTTGATCAACCTGTCAAGATTATCTTGTAAATGCTGTCTACCTACATCACTTTTAATCATTCTAAACACTTTTGTAGCATCCGCAAATTTCAACACTTTGTTTGTTATATCATCGTCGAAATCGTTTATATATATTAAGAATATTATAGGTCCCAGTACTGATCCATGTCGTACCCCATTCAACACTGATTTCTAGGTTTGAAGCCTCCCATCAACTACTACCCTTTGTCTTCTGTCAATCAGTCATTTTTTATCAGGTTAATCATGCGATTTCCTATGCCATGGGCCTTTAGATTAAGCAGTAATCTTTGATGTGGCACTTTTTGAAAATCTAAGTAGATGATATCTACTGGTGATCCCTCGTTTACCCACTTAGTGATATCTTCCAAAAAAACATATCATATTTGTTAAACATGACCTCGCTTTTAGAAACCCTTGTTGAGATGGGTTTATTAAGTTATGTTTAACAAGAAAATCCGCTATGTGATCTTTACTTAGTATTTCTAATACTTTGCAAATCACCGATATTAAACTCACTGGTCTATAGTTCTCTGACTTGTTTCTCGAACCTTTTCTAAATAACGGTATAATGTTTGTTTCTTTCCATTCTAAAGGAACCACTCCCTCTTCTAATGACAAATTGAAAACTGTTGCAATCGGTATGCTAATTTGTTCTACAATTTCCAGTAGTAGTTTTGGCGGAATACCATACACTCCAGGTGATTTAGTATCCTTCATAGCCCTTATTTTGTTAGCTACCATTTCTGGGGTTACAAACAACATTCCTAACTAGTCTGATTCTGCTCACTTGAACTGAGCCTCTGGTACTGCAGTGAACTAATATCTTCCCTGGTAAACACCGAACTAAAACGCTCATTCAGGTCTTCTGCCATTAAGAATCCCTTTGATATTACATTTTTAACACTATCTTGTAGAAGACCTATCTTATCCTGAACTTTCTGTTTGCTTCGGACATACGCATAAAAACTCTTGCTGTCACGTTTTATATTATAAGCTAATTTTTATTAATAGTTTCTCTTTGAATTTTTTATTTTAGATGTAGCTTGGTTAAGTGCTTAATTATAAATGTTGTAGTCTTTATTATTTCCAGTACGTCTAAATGACTTCCACATAATTTGTTTGTATTTAATTTGTCTAATGGCTTCTTTTTATAAATGTCTTTTTATGACAGTTTCCCGTGTTTTTTAAGGGAACTATTTTTTTGACGATGCACTAAATTTTACTCTTTAAGATATGCCAGCTTTATGTTGCTGTTTTATTCTCCAGTGTGTTATTCCAGTCAATCTTTGCTAAATATTCCCTCATGTCCTTATATCTTCCTGGGTGGAAATTTCTTTAAAACAGGGTGATATTCTCCACAAATGAGAATATGGTGCACGGGAACCATGCAGCATATATGTAGTTTTGTGCCGGCAACAACACAGACGATAAATGATTGGCCCAATGGCTTATTCTAATTGATGTTAATTTACGTTTGCCCGCGACTCAACGAACCAATCAGCGCGCAGTAGTATTGCGAAGCGGAAGCATTTCAATCGCCTTTAGCCACTTCTTTTTGTGAGAGCAGACGGAGTGGCTGCGGTTAAAAATAATATGTCCCACCACAACCGAGCTCATCCAGTGTGTGCGTGCGTGCATGCGTGCATGCGTGCATGCGTGCATGTATACGTGTGCCCTTTTCTCATTGACTGTACGCTTTTGGGACAATGCTCCGCCCAGTAGAAATTCAACAAAATATTCTCCATAAAACGGCACACACACACACACACACACACACACACACACACACACACACACACACACACACACACACACACACACACACACACACACACACACACACACACACATAGCCTGTTACCTTGTTACGGGGTCGGCAACTACACCACGCAAATGTGTCGCGTTTGGATGTTTTGTACATCACTCACAGCCAGTTACCTTGCTACGGGATCGACGACCAAACCATGCAAACTTTGCTGGCTCTTTTTTGGATGCTGAATCAAAACTCTCCTTTCTGTACCGTCCAGATTGGCAACTTCAACTTTGGCCTCAGTATAGTGAAGGAAGAACAGTTGATCTTCTTCTGGGATTACGGCAGTTTGCGTAGATTGCGTCGTTCCTGAACATACAGGATATCACAAATATTATATTTTTATAATGGTTACATTAATAGCATTGTGAACATAGAAACACATATAAACACGCACGTATTTTTCTTCTTCTTCCGGATAATAGTCTCGACTTCACCTTGTTTTAGTTAATTATTATATTTACGTATTTATGGGCCAATGTCTCAAAAAGTGTACAATTGACAAAAAACGTGTCTTTTGTCTATCACATCGTCAATTATAAAGTTAGTCTAACGAAATTTTCACCAAATATTGATGTGACTAACTTCTTTCAGGACATGTAAGGTTTGACAACCTTGTTAATTTTTTAAATGGCAGAAATTGGCCGTAAGGTGCCAAAAACGGCCAAAATGGCGTGTCCAATTGAAGTTTCCACAGTTTGGAGTAGTGCCATACAAAAACAGTGATGTATTTATTTTTTCTGAGTTCACTGGGATAATGGAGTATATTTAGAGAATGTACAGTAAAAACATCATGTTTGAAAAATGAAAACTACAATATATACACTGCGTTTTCTATAAAGACCAATTTTGGCGTGTCCAGCGTCATCGGTTTACACGGGTCAATTACATTAATTTATTAATTGTTGTTGTAGGATACCTATCCATGTATTCGTTTCCTAAATGTTAAGTAAATGTTATACAAACAAATGGGTCTAAACCTAAATTCGACGAAAATATATATATGGAGTGGCGTTTTAGCTGCATGTCTAGCGTCATAGATAGAAAAGCCTATCTTCAAAACAATATATTTATACGTTTTATATTTGTTCGTACATACTAGCAACCACCATGCTATAACTCCATCAATGGCAATAGCAATATTCACAATATTTATTGGTCAAATGAGGAAAAAAAACGATATTGGAGCGTGTCCAGCGTCACTGCGTGTTCATCGTCATATGCGGGATTACCAAAAAACACTGCTGAGAGCGCACTCTACTTTGATATATAGGAACTACAGTGATCAGTGCATCCGTGGCGGTCGTCTCTATATCCTATGAGTACTTTTGCGTTTCCTACAATAAATATTTGATGAATTGTGGGCCTATATGTATGTTTTTCATACGAAATGGTGTAATAGAATAAGGCTAATATGGTAAATTGATAAAGGTAACACCACTTATAGCGTTAGTAAACTTAACAGCTGCGTTCTAACAAACAAATGAACGATAATGTGATACGTTGCTCTGCAGGAAAGTTAATATATAACAATCCTAATGTCTAAGCAACTTGATGACTCCGGACACGCCAATTTAACCAAATATATATTTACCGGCTGTAGTTGACACTGAAATCCTAAGTTTTAGTGTAGATGTGTCAAGTACATGTTGTTCTTCATATAAAAGAAAATATTTCACAAACAATTTAGACGAACACATTATTACAAACAAAACATACTGACGCTGGACACCTGACTTTTTTGTTTATGTTTTCACCAAGTAATATAAACAAAATCATTTTATACTATAATGCACTGTTTGTAAATATTTTTTTATTGTTGTAGTAATTATTTATTCGCCACAAAAATGAAAATATGGTCATTATATATAACGATGTTTCTAAATTGTATTTATCCAGATAGATGTCAATCTGTTTTCACATATATAATTACAATATATTACCGTACAATATATTTACAATTAATAAATTATATATCCATTACATTATATTTGTTTGGATAAATAAAATTTAGAAACATCGTTATATAATGACCATATTTTCATTTTTGTGGCGAATAAATAATTACTACAAAAATACAAATTATTTACAAACAGTGCATTACAGTATAAAATGATTTTGCTTATATTACTTGGTGAAAACATAAAAAAGTGTAAAGAAAATCAAAGGTTTGCATGCTGTCAGGATTGAACCGGCGTCGCCCGATTGTAAAATAAATGACAAATAACCAACGCGCCTACCCACTGAACTATTGGGACCAGCAGAAACCCTCTGACTGATTTTAGTTGTTATGATAAATTGTACAACTCCTTCATATATCGAAATTCTAGTGATATTATGATATTATACACGTTACTTTATGTAGCTGGATACAATATATGTTTGCAATATATGTTTATTGGTGTAGATTATCTCCCGTTGGTTGCATTCGATATAATTATTCTGAAAAAGAGCATTCGTTGTTTTGAATAAAATTCGATTCATGTGGAACCGTAAGATAACTGCTTGTTCCTCTATGATGACTAGTGTTTGTATTACGTCGGAATATTGCACAATAACTCGTTCTGACGCTCGTTTCGACCCAAAAGCTATACTTGTAAACATGCTCTGAATGCATGGAAAGGGTCGGCCTGATGCGAGTTTGAGTCATAAGTGACGTCACATCTCGGCATCCCGAAAAGCGCGCCAAAAATATGCATATTCGAAAATGTCCGGATGCACAGCATAAATTGTGGAATTTCTAATTCATTGAATTGTTTTGATTTGTTTGGCTTAAAGGACGTGGAAATAGATAGCAGGATGTAATATAACATGAATTCAAGCATTAGATGTTTTTATTCCCTTTAATGTGCAAAATGTAAATGTTTGCATATAGAACAAGACATCTGAAGCGGCAACTCCTACAGTGGAAGTTAGGAGGTCGAAGAGACACGACCCATCCCTTCCACCTACTACAAGTAAGGTGCGTACGTCTTCGCAGAATTTGGCTGACTCAGAGTACATATCATTATCAGGCATTGTGTGTTGTGTTACAAACTTGTAAGCCATTACAACATACAATTTATGATACTAACTCTGCAAGATATATTCCTTTCAGAAATTTGTAACAAGATAATGTACAACTAAGCAAATATTCGAATAAGAGCATCATTTATATTTGGCTGCATGTGTTGCTTTATGTTGTGCATGCAAATAAGGCACGTTTCTTCTCTGTAATATGTAGGTCACACTGGAGGATTGCTATAGTTTATAAACCAACAACATGAGCTATGATTATGACAACCGTTGTTCTTGTTGTGGACCCAACTTTCCAATGGTCTCACAGACTACCGCCTGCATGGTGATATATACTTATTTCTGTTACATTATAACACTAACACATATTTGTAAACCGTACTTTCAAGAAACATATAATTTCCTGTTTAATATTCATAGTTTATGTTATACGAACATTGGAATTTGCTCTCTTCTTAACTTAAGTACAACCTGTGTCCTTGTTTGTTTCCTTCAGAGAAACCCTGGTCGTGAAGATGAATTTTCCCCAACTACATTAATCAGTAGCACAAAAATTAGGAGCTGATGTGACAGCTGAAATACCGACTGCTGGAAACCTACCCAGGAAAAAGAGGTCATCTGTCCAAAAGAAGCTAAACGCATTGAAGGTGAAGACGAAGAGGCTGCAAAGACGTGTATGGGTTTTGGAGAAGCATTTAAAGTGCTCTACTCGTAATCAGAAAAAAGGATCAGGGCAAGCAAGAACTGATACGACTCCCATAAACATGGTTTTGCCAAGGCCGGTACGTCGTGCTGATATAATAATGAGGAAGCACGGATTGAACCCTTCGCGAAACAAAGAAGTTAGAAAGGTTCTCGCTGCCCATGAATCACTTGTGATGGAAATGCAAGATATTCCAGTCAAGAAAAGGCAGTCACTCTTCACAGGACTTCACCTGAAGAGAAGTCGGGCAGGAAGCATGGTCGCGAAGACGTTGCACCTAGATCGATGATACGTTCTCCACAAGAATGTCTTCGCAGGACCAAATACAGCACACCACTTGAAGGCCAGACGTATGCGGTTACACGTGAAGGAGTTCATGAAAAGACCAGATAATTATACACTTCTACCAGGTAAGAAGGATGCCGTGGAGGATGGTATGAAGAAGGTGCAGAAATATACTATGACTGACTATAAGGAACAATAAGAATTCAATGTAGACATTATTGTCCATGGCGGTTGCATGTTTAATATTGTGTTCGTAGTTGTTTTGTAATTTTTGACGAAGGATAATGATTGTGTTCAATTAAAGCTACATTGCGTGTCCAGCGTCATCAGTATATACACATTTCGTAGCTCACAGTTTGCCTAGTCTTGATCCCCGGACGCTTATGACAGTTGGCACACACAAAGATAACTGGTCGAGGTTACTGATTATGTATCAGTTATAGTTCCGCACACTTTTATGAGAGAACTGCACTAATTAAAAATAGGCCATTCCAAGAAACAAGAGAGTGCAAAAACGATTACCAAAGTAACAAAGAGGGGAAAAATGTCCAAGTCATATTTAATCGTATACCTCTTGATTATTATTAAATGGCATGTAGACTAGATGATCCAAACATTTTTTCCCGTTTACATGTAATTTAAAATGCTCTAATTGTACGCAATATTGTAATTTTTCGTCGATGACGCTGGACACGCGATGAAAATCACGTTTGACTTCAAGTGACAGTCATAACAAAAGTAACCCATATTACATTGAACCATTTAAGGAAAATATGCCTCAATATATTATGTACAATGCGAAAATAAAAATGATTTTTTCAGAATCAAACATTAAATCCCAATTGTACACTTTTTGGGACATTGGCCCTACGCAATTTAGACATATTGATTATATACAATTCCATTTATTTATATCGTATATATCAGTCAATATTTTATTGATCTACTTTAGTTAACTTCTTTATCAATTTTAATGTACCTATTGTACTTTTCAACCACTATTGGCTGCCAAGTAAATAAACTTATTATTATTATTATAACTATTATGTCACATAGGTTTTTGGTGCCTTCGCTTGACGCGGTGCCGGCATAGCGAAACATAAAAAACATGCGAAATGGTGAATAGAAATGTGGTTAAAACACTTTATTATCATTTTATTATGTGACGTGGACTGTGGAATTGCTTGCATTCTCGCACATTTTAGCACACGCACTCACACACAGACACACAGACACACATACACACAGACACACAGACACACAGACACACACACACACACACACACACACACACACACACACACACACACACACACACACACACACACACACACACACACACACACACACACACACACACACACACACACACACACACACACACACACACACACACACATATATACGTTGTGTGTGTTTGTTTCATGTGATGACACATCGGATAATTGACCAGTATTTATGGAAACCAAAAAACAAAACAGTATCTTGCCTTTTTTGAAAACAATTTCCTTAGAAGATCCGTCAAACCTGACACGATTGAAATTTTCGTTTGTCATTCCCATGTATATATACCCGTTGATGCTGTCAATGATCACGCCCGTTATGAAGCCTTGGCTAGGACCTGCATTTAGACTTGATGGTGTAATTGATGCGGATGACATTACGTTCTTAGTGGTAGAAGCAGCTGCAGCAGCAGCAGCAGCAGCAGTAACAGCAGCATGTATCAGAAAAAAACATCAAGGTCATATTGGCGACAGAACAAATCAGAAGACATAAGTCATATACATATACATATATATATATATATATATATATGTATATGACATATATATATATATATATATGTATATATATATGTACATACATACATTGTATACATATATATATATATATATATGTATACAATGTATACATACATATGGTCGATTCTCACGAAACCTGAACACATTTTCGATTTGGCGACTTTCATATATCTTTTTCATTTTTAATGTGATAAAGTAGACATATTGAAATTTGAAGACAAAACATGGGGCACCTTAATGTGGTTATTCTTACCAGAGAGAGGGTTTTGAAGTTACATGTCTGATTCGTGTGATATCACGCGAAACACATAGACTATACGTCAAGCAACATCTATAATAATACACGTTACTTATTTTGAATGACTTTCTGGTACATGGAATACATTAAAAGTCATGTGTAATGTAAATTTATCAGCTGTCAATGCACTGTTGAACGGTTTTCTTGTTGATTAAGTTGATCATGTTTGTTTGCACTCCTTCCACTTCATACATCACACCATATCAAATGTTATAAGTGTACTTACGTTGTGCGTAGAAAATAATTTTGTTATTAGTGACGAAATAGAAAACGATGGCTTTGCAATGGTATCGAGTTTGTTTTTGTGGGATCAGTAATAATATGGTGAATGCGGACTTAGAAAATGTGTTTCGTGGACATCGCATATATGTGTTATAATTGGATGCCTGTCGAATAGCTAATAACATATGTATATTAACGTCATTGCTTTGTTGAGAATACTTCATATCCAGCTTGACAGGGTGCGCATGGTCAAACATATTTAACAACATATTTTAATTTACAATTTTCTTTCTGACTTAACCGTAACACAAATAAGATAACATGTGCTTAACAGTCCCAACAGCATACATAGAATAGCTGGTTAACAAATAGTTTGCTTTAACTGTAAGTCATGGATGTACTAGCAATGAAACCACAACAATAACATTTGTGATAATAAGTCTTATCACAATAGTTACCTAAACGTATGCGTTTCGCATGGTATCGCCTTTCACGTTGACCCATTTCTTGCAGAAGAGTTGGTACAATATCATGATGTAATCGTGTGTTCAACATATGATTAACACTTAATGATAACGATATGCTATCCATATCATTTTGCCACAAACGTTATAATTGTAACACAGCGGGCGCTTCTAGAATAACAAAAAATATTGTTCAAATATATCGTCATCTTCCAGAAATGTTTTGTCCTTGGCTAGACTGTCGTACACACTGCCGACAGAGGTTTGTGGTGTTACTTGGTATAACATTTCCTATTCTTTATATCCAGCTTTCCCTAACATGATGAATGTTTGTTGCTGTCCTGCCCGGACATATATGCTGGAACGTATTTGGCGTCGCAACATCCAGACAAGCAAGTTCCGTTTGGCATGAACAGTTGGCCTCAACTTGAGATCATAACGTGAGCAGTCATGAGACTGTTGACGATGGTGGTGTTCCATCAATTGATGATGCCACAGCAGGCTTTGACTGAGATAGAGGATGCACGGACAACCGTCGTCTTGTTTTCCTTTGTAACGAAGCGGTTGTAAATGGTTGGTTTTCTATCCCACAATACGACTCCTTTCTTCACCACACGTTCCGCTAACTCCTTATAGCATGTCTCACGGCAGTTTCTGCTAGCTCTTTATAGCACGGCACACACACCTTCGAATGAATGAATGTTTATTCAGAACATTGATAACAATATATATTCAAGACAAGACAACCAAACAAGTTTAACTATCATACAAATGAGAATATACAATGTTTGAAGATGGTAAATACGAAGTCATTAACTTTTGTGTAAATTTACCCCTGACCTATATTTATATATAATTATATACCCGTATGTATACATACATATACATACATACACACACATATATACATACATATATACACATTCACATACATACATGTATTTTGAGACAACAATATTGTATTCGCACTGTCTTTTCCATCGCCCGCTTCCAGTCATTGTCTTGAGTGTTCACCAAAGTTCGCATGTCGTCAGTGAATTCTTATTTGAATAAATCCATCGCAGAGTTCACCTCGATGCTTAGCGTTATTAACAATACAAAGCAAGCATGCGTGGTTTGTGAAATAATTGATACCCCGCGAAATGCATAGATATTGCATGAAACACAATGTATAGACAACACATGCTGTTATAAATCTACAGTTTATGGTGACAAGCATTAATGAGAAGGTCAGTGCATTATGTTTTATGAAAACACAACTTAATGGTTAGTATATGCCTGACAACAACATCATAATAACTAAACTCACTAGTTTGTTTAATGTCAAGACACAATGAAGTAACAACGTGATATGTTGTTTTAACTACATTTCCAAAGCATAGTATTGAGTTATCCTCATTATGCTATTACACATCAGTGCTTAAACTATGTTAACAAATGCCTACAGGAGGAATATAATTAGAGACCGGTGATACCACGCAAAACACATATCCAAAAATAATTTCTTAAACAAGGTTTCACGAATAATGTCTCCAAAAATATGAAACGTATGTATAAATCCCAGTGATGTCACAGTTTTAGTGGCCTTGCACACACGTGTCGATCTGAAGCTCGGAGTTTTTTTGCTAGGTGACATTAGTGTGTTATTTCATGTCAAGATAAACAGCGTTTCGCGTGGTATCGTATGGCGGGTATCGATTAGCAAGTTAAGTCGGTGTATGTCTTCCAGGTTTGTAGTGGGGAACATTTCTTCTTGATCACGTCTAAACTAACCTAAATACAATATATATGTCAAATATATATTACTAATGTATAATTATATATATGACTGAATTATTTGCCATTAAAATGCTTTCGCCTGCTATCGCATTTTCTGACAATTTTCATGTTTTTGTTCAGAAAAAGGTGACCTCGGCAAACTTTGACTGGGATTACACAAACATTATTTTCCATACATATGTAATCTATTTTCTCGGCTTGCATATAATATTGAATACTGGAATAACGCATGCTTCTTTGTCCGTTTAATGCACACGGAAAGTTGCGTTTTGCGTGGTATCGGAGAAATAGTATTTATACGAAAATAATTCCCAAAAGTTAGTCATTCACGCTAGAGCAAAATTTTTTACATATTGTTTGCCCACAATTATTGTACATCATATGGCATATTAGTTTAACAAGATTTAACAAGATTGCCATCCAGAGAATTAACTCTAGATGGCAGGTGGACAAGGAAGCCCTTTGGCTTATCGAGAGTCCAACCCTTTTATCTACATATATCCAGCCCTTCTGAGGTATGTGTCGATTTTATTTTTAAACATATTCACATTACTAGCACCCACACAATCATCAGATAATCTGTTCCATTCATTCACAGTCCTTTGTGAAAATGAGAACTTTCTCACGTCTAATCTACACTGCTCCTTTACTAATGTAACTTCATGTCCTCTAGTCTTTCTATCTTTCTTAACTGAAAAAAACATATTTCTATGAATATTTTCATAACCATTCAATATTTTAAACACTTCTATCTGATCTCCTCTCAATCTCCTGGTCTCTAGTGTTGTTAAACCACATTCTTTTAGGCGTTTTTCATAACTAAGATCCCTCAGTTTTGGTATCATTTTAGTCGCTCTCCTCTGTACTCTTTCTAGCATATCTATGTCCTTCTTGCGGTATGGCCTCCACGCTTGTATACAATATTCTAAATGAGGCCTAACTATTGTTTTGTACAGCGGTATTATTAGTTCTTTTTCTTTATATGCTATATTTCGCCTAATCAATCCAAGGATTTGATTTCCTTTGAAGCTGCAATTCCACACTGCTCTGAAACCTTCATGTCAGCACTAATTGTCAGCCCTAAGTCTTTTTCTTTTACAGTAGTACTTAGTACAGTTCCCCATTGTATATTCTACATATTCGTTCCCATGTCCCTGTGGAGGCATTTACATTTCCCAAAATTGAACAACATTTGCCACTTTTCAGACCATTTGATCAACCTGTCAAGATCATCTTGTAAATGCTGTCTATCACCATCACTTTCAATCCTTCTAAACACTTTTGTATCATCTGCAAATTTCAACACCTTGCTAGCTATATCATCGTCCAAATCGTTTATATATATTAAGAATAATATAGGTCCCAGTACTGATCCCTGTGGAACCCCACTCAAAACTGATTTCCAGTTTGAAGCCTCCCCATCAACAACTACCCGTTGTCTTCTGTCAATCAGCCATTTTTCTATCCAGTTAATTATACCATTTCCTATGCCATGGGCTTTTAGTTTAAGCAGTAATCTCTGATGTGGCACTTTGTCGAAAGCTTTTTGAAAATCTAAGTAGATGATATCTACTGGTGATCCATCATCTACCCACTTAGTGATATCTTCCAAAAAACATAACATATTTGTTAAGCATGACCTCGCTTTTAGAAACCCATGTTGAGATGGGTTTATCAAGTTATGTTTAACAAGAAAATCCACCATGTGATATTTAATTAGTCTTTCTAATAATTTACAAATCACTGATAGTTGTGCGTATCCTCTTAATTGTGTTTGAATGGCGGGTCATTTAAACACAATTCAGTGCAGTTCTTAACGCTCGGTTAGAAGACGGTAGCAGTAAACAATGTACGCAACAGTAGTTTTAGTCAAACGTTTGTTCTCCACAAGTTATAAAAAGGTCACCATAAAAGTGGCTTAATGGGCAAAAACCACAGCAGTAGAGCAGATTAGACGAAGTGTCGTCAAAATGATGACCCAAACATTAAACTTGGTATGAATATTCCCACTGGGATATTCTTCAAATCCAGTCGACCAGCCATTTGACAATCCAAGATGGCGGCCATTGTTTCAAAATGACCGAACATTTTTCAAATATTTTTTGGGGATGTAATTTAAAAATGTATTGAAGCTGGCTAATTTAAAGTCGCATTCCAAATATATGTGAATATCCAATATGGCTGTTATATTTTCAAGATGGAAGCCATTTTAACATTACTGTATATTTTCATTTCTCAAAATGATTCATCTTGAAGAGGCCCAACATAAATCTTCCACTTTTACGATTGGTAGAGCGTATTCGGAACATTGTACGTAGTAAAAGTGTTTTTGCTTTAAAATATACCCACCGTATATTACACTTTAATCACTGAAAATCTCGTTACCGGATCTTGATTATTAGTTATTACTAACAAAAATGCCTGTCACCTGACGGGATGTTTTGGTAGTTGATAGTCGTGATAGTAATATTTACCAAATGTTATAAAACACACAACATCGTTACATAAACACCATAACGCACTCTCAGATATTCGTTGTTTGTTCAAAATGACGAAGATCGGAGATAATGTGAAGTTCACGTCCATATGTAGGCCATTGTCATTACATTGTAGAATTGCCAAATAATGTTCATATTGCTACGCGACTGGCATGAAGATAGACATAAGCATACTGTGTCAACGTCTTCTTCGTGTTGCCAAGTCCAGGACGTAAGGGGCCATTTCCCCGAAGTATTTGTAGCGCGCCGTGATTCCTGCGATTGTTAGGTTACGTTTTACGTATTACGCGCACATTACGATTTGCGATCCCAACAATTAATATACCTCATAAAAGACCAGAATCTAGACACATATATGTTGTATTTTGAAAAAATATATATTTTACGTCCTATTCTTGGGGTTGTTGATTAATCCCTGAAAGTTTGACGCTCAATGTTCAAACCGTCTAAGAAGGACACGGTAACCTACCCGCCTACATACATACATACGTAAGCTCGATTGTAATTAGATGCATCATAATATAAAAGGAATACTAAACTAATCTTTGGAAATTATGTAACTCCGCTGGTAAGGCTGACGAATATATCGGATTGACATACATAATTGTACGCGCTAATGTCATTGCGAATACTTTGTAAAGTACAAAATGCGCTTTAGTATGCATACATTGTAATTATTTCGATTTCTCACTTACTTTTTTCAGACACAACTACTCTCGCCTTCCCATATGTTGCCGGTGTCAAGGATGTGTTGATGGGGATCAGCTTAACATCACGAATTGTCGTGACGAAAAGAGGACACATGCTGACACTATCTACAATATAAAGTCACAATGTTCACCGTACATAATAGTCACACGCAACTCTATGTATAATTGTTTTTGCATAACACATACATTTTGTAATTTTTAGAATTATGTACTTAATAACGATAAGCTTTATAAAACAGTAGTATGTTCACATGGCTGTTGAACTTAGTGCTTCTTCTTGTATCTGCCATCATCATCAAATGTCCAAGTTGTTCTTATGGTGACACTGGCACGTTCTTGGGCAGAGCTAGCCAAGTTCCCGCATGTCCAGGGTATTTGGTAAACGTTGCAGTCTTCACTTATGATGTACTCATTGCTCCGCAGTACAGCACAGAAGCGCTGAACCGTCCCACGCCTGACCTATACGGTTGCGTCGTGTCCAGGCTCGGCTTGAGTGGTTAAAACCTGCTGCATTGGTTGAAATGGTGGGGTGATTCGGTGTAGTAGTGTTGTGACTCAGCCCACCTTGCACCTGTCCAGTGTTTAACGAACCCCTGTGGCGACAGTAGACTCGGATCGTCGAGCTTCCTGTATCAGCGCGTTCGTGTGTGTGTGTGTGTGTGTGTGTGTGTGTGTGTGTGTGTGTGTGTGTGTGTCTGTGTGTGCGTGCGTGCGTGTGTGTTGTTAAAGAGGGGCATTGGGTGCTACAATTACGCAAAAGGTGCCGAACACTTCGTATTGCTAATCGAGAAACTGAAAATTTGGCTATCCACTTGGCACTTCAATCTGACCTGAATAAACTCCACTATTGGCCAAAGACGTAGCAAATGGGCTTAAATGTTTTTACTTTAGTCATTCTGTCAACTACCTCCAACAGGAAACCATCGATATGTGACTATGACATTGATGACAAATATATCCCAGAGACTAACAAACTGGACAATATGCGTGTTAAAATCGACACGACGTAACCATGACAGACATGCATCGATAAATGTCGGTAACAAAGCAAGAAAGACATTTGGCGTAGTCAAGAGAACTTAGCATGCGGCACCACCAAAGTGAGGACAATGGCATATACATTACTCCGACCGACACTTGCGTATGCTTCTTGCTCTTGGTGTCCACCACCGTCCGATTTGTTCAGTAAACAGAACAAGTGCAGTGTTACGTAGCTTACTTTTCCGCCGGTGACTATCGGAAAACAAGTTAAACCGGTGTGTCTGGTAACGTTATGTGAAATTCATCAGAGTCCATTATATATTTGTAGCAACACCTGCCCGTACCAGGAACCACCACAGTATGTAACTGCGATCAGTATATGTCTGATGCGTGATGTTGTATTCGCTAACACAATTATAACTTCGACTACAGAAGGATTCCCAGACGATCGCCTGGAAACAGCCAAGCCAGTGCTCAGCACCTGGTCGCAAATCACCGAGAAGGGAATACCGTGGCGAGTCTCTCAAAACTGTAGTCCACAAGCTTATGCAACAAAAAACATGTTTGGGAAAATTTTGGGTGGAATCTTGGCAACAGTGCTCAAAATAATAAAATATTGTTGTGAACATGAAAACAACAGTTGTTGCAATTTTTCTGTGTTTTTGAGCTATTATAATTTGAAATTGTTTTCATTAAGAAATAAAATGTAAATACAAATAATAAAGGTGTCAATAATATTGTTGTATATGATTGTTGTACAATGTCATGCTGTGGAACGTACCTAAGATTAGATGCACGTGCAATAATTTAGAAGCAGTGTTGTAAACTGTCTTTTAATGTAACCGTAATTCATTCATAATATTGACCGGATGATACACCTGATAGTCAACCAGCTTATGTAATAGAAGGTTTATTTTAAACCAACATATACACATCAACTATTGTATAAAGACTCGTTCCATCCGAAACATACCTTCTCTAGTATCCTCAAGTCGCAACTGTTACGATTTCACAGAATTTGCAACAATAAATCAGACTTTGAGGAAGCCGTACAAACACTTTTTCATAGCCTGAGGCAAAGGAATTATACATCGCGTTTTTAAGGCACATTAAAAGCACTACCCTAGCTGACATTAAAAATCAGAACAGGAAAGAACAAGCCGTGAAATGTCAGGTGAAAAGGTGTCTAACCTGTACGGTATTTGTAGACTTCACACCTATTAACACCACTAGGAGGCCACCACAGGGCAAAATCAACAATTGCGGTACATCCAGTAATTCGAACAAAACCACTGCTCTGTTTCGTACTGCGGTTTATTATAGCGGCACATCTACGCATGTATACAGCACGATATGTCTACACAACGTAACGCAACGCAATGCTATGCAATGCAATGCAATGCAATGCAGTCGAACTGCAAAGAAAGAAAACAACGCGAATAAATAAAACTAGGCTATATACGATACAAACATAGGCTAAGCATATAATTATACGGGATAATACATAGCAGCGATGGGCTCTGCATGGCATAACACATGACCTACATAGCATAACAATGGATAGGCCGCATGGGCGATAGACCTAGCGCTGTGCTTCTAGCGGGCCGACTTTGGCTACAATTTATGATCCAACAGTTACAAGATAACGAGCGAAGCTATTACTAAACTAGCGATGTCCTATAGCGACTACAACAAATGCAACTTAAGTATGCAATCTATACTTACATTTAGTGCGCGAAACAGTGGTTAAATAGATTAACACGTTGAGCGATTGGCGAAACGGCGAACAGCAGAAAAACGGCGAATCGGCGACTGTCGACAATGCATACATGTTCACTGGACCGTAACAAAGCTACGTCATGTGCGCTGCGTCCAGAAATAAACAAACAGTCTAAACTGTCAATACACTCCCGCCTAGCTAATAAAAAATAAAAATTATTGGCGGTACAAAAAAGCAGTTTACAAGAGTCCGTGCTGTAACTCTTCGTTAGTAGCGATCAGACACATCTTGTGGATGGGCCGCTTGTAGTGTCTGGCGCTGGCGGTTCGCACGGTAGCCTTCCGCACTAGACCGTCGTCCCCGGGTTGAACATCTATGACGACCGCGCGTTCCCACAGAGCGCGTGGGGCGGCGCCTCCCGTCATCCCGGGCTCCAGTAGAAGCACCAAGTCGCCAATTTGCCGGTTCTGCCGCGGATGAAACCATTTCGAGCGGGCGATGAGATGTGGCGGCATGTACCTCATCCACGTCTCCCAGAACGCTTGGACCCGCTGGTGTAGCGCCTTGACAACGTCTCGCGGATGTGGGCGGTCCTCCACAGCGGGCTGCGGCACTGTGGGCTGGTCGAAGGGGTGGAGGATGTCGTTTCCGGTGACCGCAGGTGACCCGACCGGGTCAGGTCCGTCCGGGAATAGCGGTCTCGAGTTAATGACGTACATCACCTCCGAGAGGAAGGTCTGCCACTCCTCGAAAGTGAAGCGGCGCTTGAGATAATTGACGGCGGCATCGAGTCCTCGGCGGCAGCTACGGATGAGCGACTCAACGACGCCGTTCATGTGGCTCGCCTTCGGCACGTTGAACTCCCACTCGAAGTCAGTTCGGTCGGCTGCCAGTTCTCCCTTGACGCGCGACATGTCCCAGGAACTGATCCAATCGCGGAGCGGTCGCTGGGCGCCTTGGAAGTTGGTTCCTCTGTCACTGAAGACCTTTGTCGGATGAATACCTCGACGTGAGACAAACCGACGCCACGCAAGGAGGAATGACTCCGTAGATGCGGTGCTGGTCAACTCCAGGTGGACAACTCGCGTGGTCGTGCACGTAACGATCATGACTGATGAATCAGTGGTGGTGTTGCGGTTGATCTTCGGTGGCGTGCACGGGTCGCCTCGGAATGCAGGTAAGATTCCCATCTGTTGTTGAAGTAGGGCCTCCCGCCTGGTGCGACAATACAGGCACTTTCTCGCCACAGACTTCATGAGTTCTTTGCCGTTGCCAATATGTACTCCTTCCTTCGCGATGTTTGCTAGCACCACTCGATAACCCAGATGCAGATAACGCACGTGCTTGCGTCGAGCGTATAGTTCTACCAGTGGGCTGTTTGCTGGCAGGATGATCGGGTGGCGTACCTCGTGCTGAAGAGGCAACTTTCCGAGGCGTCCCTCCGCGCGGACAATGCCCTTCTCATCGATTACTGGGGCGATACTCGCGAATGTTGAGCGGCACGTGACGATGTCCTTTCTGAACTCGGTCTGGCAGAGAAAGAAGAGCGCAAGCTGCGCGTTATTCAGCTCCTCTGCTTCAATCGTTCTGGTAGTGGGACGGCCAGCTTTCGGTTGTAGGATCCTTCTCCATCGAGCAACATAGCGAGTGAGGCGATCCCAGTCACTGACGTCAGCAGCGAAGCTTGCTTCGGTTGTCACATCGGCGCTTACATCAGCTGCGCGTACGTGATGTACATGGCGGCGGCGACGCGGTCGTTCCTTTTCTAGGCAGCCTTCTGTGCGTTTTTCGTCGTCCGGTTTAGAGTCGTGTTCATTTGAGTCCTGAGGCCACATGTCTTCATGTTGAAGCAAGAACTGCGGACCGTCGTGCCATGTCTGTAGATCACTTAATGGCAGTGATTTCGTGAGCGGGTCGGCAGCATTCATGTCTGACGGAACGTATCGAAACTCATCCATGAAACGTGGATGTGTGTCCTGGATCTCTTGAATGCGGGCAGATACAAACGGCTTGAAGTTTGCTGATGCAGAACGAATCCATGTCAATACGGTCTGAGAATCAATCCAGAAGTACTTGGACTCGATTCCGCCCATAAAGTCCTCGATGAACTTTGCGACTCGAGACATGACGATGGCAGCCATCAATTCCAGTCGCGGAATCGACTTCTTCTTCAGAGGAGCGACAAGTGCCTTTGCCATGACGAAAGTCATAGTAGTCGTGCCGTCGATGAGTGTCCAACGTAGCCAGAGAGCAGCACCGTAGCCGAATGCTCCTCCGTCGCTGAAGCAGTGTAGTTGCGGCTGGCTGACTGCGTCTTCTGGCTTCAAACAGCGAGGAACATGAAATTGGACTAGTTCCTGCATCTGAATCAAGTGCGCGTGCCATCTGGCATTGTCTTGGTCATCAAGCGGCTGATCCCATGCGATTCCGTGGCGCCAAATATCTTGAAGGTCCATGCGGAACTTGATTGAGACGGGTGTGAGTATGCCGAGAGGATCGCATATCTTTCCGACGAGGCCCACAATACTACGCTTCGTTACGGGTCCAGACTCCATCTGCAGATCCTGAGACTTGAGTGCAAAGACGTCGCATTCTTTGTTCCATCGGTAGCCCAAGACGTCGATCACGGGCTCATCTGGGTTACCATCAACTTCAACGTGGTTCGAGTTCCACGTCTTCGTTTCGAACTTCCCGCGTGCAAGGACTGTGTTGACTTCATCCGTTGCATTGAGAGCAGCTTCCGCAGTCGCAGTTGAGTGGCCGATGTCATCCATGTACATCTTGTTGTTAAGGATGCTGCTTCCTATAGGTTCGGACTGACGTGAGATCTCGGCTAAGAGTCTAACCGAGTTGATGGCGATGTCTGGTGCGGGTCTGTCACCAAACGGCAGGCGAATCCACTGGAATGCGATTGGTGGAGAGCTCTCATCTCCAAAGCGCCACACAAATCGATGGAATATCTGGTCGGATGCAGCGACCTCGATCTGGTTGAACATCTTTCTCACGTCTCCCACGAGAGCAACTCGATCGCGGCGCCATGCGAGGAGACAAGAGATTAGTGAGTTGAGTAGGTCGGGGCCTTTGTGAAAGCCATCGTTGAGTGACACACCTTTGAACTGAGAGGCGGCGTTCCAGACGATGCGGACTTTTGTGCTTGACTTGTCCTCTCGGTAGACGGCGTGGTGTTCGAGATACCACCCACGGCTGTCGTTTGCTTCTGCCTCTGTAAGCGGACGTACGAATCCCTGTGTCAGGAGATACCGGATTTCCTTATTGTAATCCTCGAGGCGTCCTTTTCTCCTCAACGCGTTCTCTTGCTGGTACATTCTAGCAACTGTCTTCTCCTTGTTGAAGGGAAGAGCTTCCGGATATCCATCACGCCAAGGCATGCACACCTTGACTCGTCCTTCTTCTGTGATCTCAGTGGTTATTCTCGTGTGTTTCAGGAACTTCGCTTCCGCCAGCTCCTTGTCGCTGCAGACGCAGGCAGTCGTCGGCTTGACTCCCGCAACATCAGAATAGAAGAGAGCCCTGATGTCATCTTCTACGCGTCTTTGTACGTGGTGAATTTCTGAGCGGTTCTTGATGACGGCTCTTGGCTGCGGAATCATCCCGCCGTAGATTGTCCAGCCCAAGCGAGTGAAGGCGGCACTGGGATGTTTATCGGAGTCCGTCGACGCGGAGATGGTGTGTAGAGCGCTGATGAGGTATGCGTGATCGTATCCTACCAGAAGGTCGATACTTGCCCCGGCGAGGGGCAGACATCCTCGAGCTGGCTGTAGATGCGGGAAGTCATCGAACACGGTCTCAGCAATGGCAGGAGTATCATGCGCCGGTCGTTTGATGCCCATCGCTTCAAGAGTGTAGGTGTTGTTCTGGCTGACATGCAGCGGCCCCACCTGTAGCTTGTACCGAGTGCTGTTCTCGGTCTTGCTCCCTCCTCCAGCTATGCCGTAACGGAAGCGTTCTTTGGTTCCAACGAGGCCCAGTCGTTGGGCTAGCGATGACTTGATGAGAGTGGTGTCACTTCCGCTATCGAAGAAAGCGACGATCCGATGCCACACTCCGTCCATGTCGCTAATCTCAACATAGGTAGTTGGCGAGAATCGGGGAATGCCATTCTGACTGAGACTATGGCCGATAAAGCCTTGCGTCGGGGCCATTGAAGTCACGGTTCTCAGCTGAGGCGTAAAACTGGCGGATGACGGATTCATCGTGGAGGTTATCGACGCGCGCTGAGTCGAAGGCGTAGAACTGACACGGCGATTCGTGACACAGTTCAGCAACTTGTGATGCCGACCTCCACACTCTCTGCATTGGTTCGGTTTCGGGCATTCCGTGGTTCGATGTCGGCAGAAACAGTTATAGCAGCGTCCCGCTGTCTCGATACTGTTGCGGCGTTGCCAAGGTTGTTGTTGTCGGAACGCTGGGCAATCGATAAACTTGTGGTGGACACCACATCCCAAAGGACACGGGTCGGTGAATGTTGCTCCTGTGACGTGGTGTACCGATGTCTTCCACTTGCTGTCCACTGATCGCATGACCTTCGAGGGCAAGATCGTTTCACGCGCCTCCGTCTCCGCCCGAAGGAACTCGATGATCCGCGTTACCGACAGTTCTTCGGTGGGGAAGTCGTGACGCACCCATCTCTCAAATTCGTAGTACAGGTCAGGATCCAACTTTCCGCTGACGATGTGGATGACAGTGGCTGACTGTAGCTCGGTTTCTTTTCCGACTTCCGTGACGCGGCGGGCGAAGTCGGTTAGGCGGTCTAACACAGCCCTCACCTCAGAGGCAGTCTTCTGGAGGATGGGCCGAATCGCCTCCATCTCAGCGATGATCTCTCGAATTACCGCCGCTTTCGGGATCTTTTCCTGTAGGCGTTCCCATACGCCGTTAGGGCCGCACATCGTAGTGCAACTTTCAATAGAAGCAGTGACGCGTGGGGGCAACACTGTCGCGTGTAGCACGAACATCAGCTCGTCTTTATCCTTCGTGATGCCCGCTGATTTCATATATTGGCGAAACTGACATTTCCACGAACAGAATTTCTTCACTTGTCCATCCCATTTGGGCGGGCTCATGCCGGTCGTGCGAATGGACGGATGCGTGTGACTCGTTAGCAGATCAATGATGATAGTCAACGCCTCTAGCGTCTTGGCGGCGACCTCGGCGTTCTTGTCGTTGTTTTCTGGTTTCACCTGACGCTGTGCTCGCAGCCACGCCCCGTATAGATCGTCGACTTCGCTCTCTCGGGCGCTGAGGTCTGCGACGCTCTTCTCAATGTCTTTCAGGCGTTCAGTGGCGACGGACTCGTCCTCGTCGTCTCTCGCATACGCCATTTCATTCTCAAGGAGAATCTGCTCCATCTTGACGTTGATGTCGTCGATTTCGTTCAAAAACTGCCGGGCATGACGTCTAGCGGTATCGACACTATCAGCCTGGGCGTCGGCTCCTCGACAGACGATGGTTCTAAGCTTACTGACTGTCCTCGTCAGCAGGCCTTTCTTTACAATCCGCTCTTTCTTCAGGTCGCCATAGACTCGAATTGTTTCTTCCATGACGTTAGCGTAGTTAAATTTCGACTAATTCGAACAAAACCACTGCTCTGTTTCGTACTGCGGTTTATTATAGCGGCACATCTACGCATGTATACAGCACGATATGTCTACACAACGTAACGCAACGCAATGCTATGCAATGCAATGCAATGCAGTCGAACTGCAAAGAAAGAAAACAACGCGAATAAATAAAACTAGGCTATATACGATACAAACATTGGCTAAGCATATAATTATACGGGATAATACATAGCAGCGATGGGCTCTGCCTGGCATAACACATGACCTACATAGCATAACAATGGATAGGCCGCATGGGTGATATACCTAGCGCTGTGCTTCTAGCGGGCCGACTTTGGCTACAATTTATGATCCAACAGTTACAAGATAACGAGCGAAGCTATTACTAAACTAGCGATGTCCTATAGCGACTACAACAAATGCAACTTAAGTATGCAATCTATACTTACATTTAGTGCGCGAAACAGTGGTTAAATAAATTAACACGTTGAGCGATTGGCGAAACGGCGAACAGCAGAAAAACGGCGAATCGGCGACTGTCGACAATGCATACATGTTCACTGGACCGTAACAAATCAACTCCGAACACGTCTAAACAATCACAGATCGGACATACGACATCACAGCGACACATAAGTGACCAAGCATTTTAACGGAGCTGGTCATTCATTATCCGATTAACGAATCACAATCTTGGAATCAGGGCCATTTTCTGACGTCGCCTCATTGGAAACCATTTACAGACGGAATTGTGAATCAAAACGGATTACAAGACTTAAAACTACGCATTCAGGGGGAATGAATGTTAGAGAGGACTCATTTGACATTATACCTTTTGTGATTCGCTTCTCCCACCAGGGACATACCTTTGCTAAACTGGCTAAAACCACCTATAAACTGCTTCAAATCGCATATCCAGAAATATACACGCCGAAATTTATAACAGCATTCTCAAAGAACAAGAATCTGAAAGATATGCTGGTGGCCACCAAATTACAACGAACGATGCACTTCCACAGAACAACGACACTAGTGCTTAGGACACTGTGAGACGTCGTAGTTTTAGTGCAATTGTGTAGTTGTTAGGGGGATTAGGCTGCATGTGGTGTCGTCGGGTTGCAGCAGTGCTGGCTCGAACGGCTTCACATGTTTCCGTCTCCTGTACAACTATATTAGGATAGGTATATTTCATGCACAATTTAATAGCTTATTTTGTTTTTACAGGTTTTCCATCCGAAATCATTACTGAATACCCATGTATTAATTACTAATAACAACGACACGTGTTTGTGGAGGTGTGGGGTGGTCAGCAGTATCTGCTCTGCGGACGGCAACACAACTTCGCAATTCCGTGTTTACTTTAATTTCAGCGCATACCTTCGTACGGCACACCGTCTGTTTTTTTAAACTACAGCATCGTCCCCTTCTGATTCAGATGGACAACATCGTGTCGCAAATACTTTTTCTATCTTGTAGCGAACCCTCTGTGATTTTACTTGTATGTATGTATGAGTTTGTATGTGTGTATGTAGGTACAATGTATATATACATATATATATATATATATGTGTATGCATGTGTGTATGTATGTATATGTGTATGTAGATATATATATATATATATATATATATATATATATATGTATGTGTGTATATGTGTATATACACATATATATATTTGTGTGTGTATGTGTGTGTGTATAAATTTATTGAAACTGATCGCCAACCGAACACTATCTTCATTCTATAATATATGTTATGAATACCATTCAACACGTATCTAGTTCAATGGACACCCAACATCCCGTTTAAAAAAATATGTATTCATCTATGTCATTTAACAGGACAGAGGAGGGTAATCCCCGGTTGCTATCCTCAGCCTTGTCCAATTGGTCATTGTTTAATGTCTATTGGCATAGGAATTTAACGGCTGTGCCATGACTGGATAATCACACATTTTCTTCTCCGTTGTGGACCGATAGTCGTTATTTAGATGTACCATTAATCATTTATTTTTTTTAGGTTTATTTTACAAAAATTGTTTTGCAGAAAAGACCACCTACCCGAACGGACTAAACTGATTTTATCAGATATCTGGGTTTAGGTTTCAAATTCGCCACCTGTACTTCGTTGCCAGTGCATTAGGGTCTTCGTTCATGTTCCAAATCCTTAACAGAGGATACTTGAACCCAGTACACCCATTTTCCTAAAATACTTTCTTACTTATTCCCTTAACCGACTTCGCCATCGGGGGGACATAATTGACGCTATAGGTGCGATATCTCGCCATTCTTGTCTGTCAGTGGCTATGATGAGTAGCTCTGGCACGGAGAGGGCCATCCACTCCTTGATGTTGTCGAACCAACATTTTGTCTGCCCTCCATTGAGCCCTGAAGCATAATTTTCAGGTGGCTGACGTGTCTTGTTACATGTCTAAACCATAGCAGTTTTTGTTGTCTTGACAGCTGCCAATAGAGGTTCGTGTGGGCCCACCAGGGATTTGATCTTGCTCAGCACATATCCATTGGTCGTATGCTCCATGTAAGATATGTGGAGCAGCTTCCTTAAGCACCTGGTCTCGAAGGTTTAAATATTTTTCTCTGTATGAGCATGGAGTGTCCATGTCTCACATCCGCACATAAATATGGATAGTACAAGACCATGACATCATCTCATTTCTCATGACAGTTAAAGTAAATTTTAATAATTTTGTTTCCTGTTCTTATAGCCTTCATTAACTGACCATGTTTATCAAGACCATCCTCAAATACGTTTACATACACTAGCCCTACCTTTTCCCTGCGGCGGCAAAACCAGATCCCGTCATTCTCTTCAGTTCCCTTAGTTTCCCACACACACAGACTTATTCAAGATCAGTTGTTTTTCTCCAAGGTCATTCCTGTGTGGAATTCCTTACCAGCAAGTGTTTCTGAGCCTCCCAGTAGAAACGGTAGCAAGCCCAGCTTTCTTTTTATATTTATCTGTCTTTGTCCTTTGTTGGAAGTGGCTTAAATGAGGGACTAGGGCTGTGTCGGTAGGGATTTAGCCCTGGGACTGCCATGGTTGCCGAATAGGCCTATACATTATACCGTGAAAAGAAAATAACACTTTTTCTCCTTTCTCTATTACTATTTCTTGTTTCCACCAAACCAACCGTTATGTAATGATCATGATTTATCGCCCAACGTAATATTCAGAGATTCAGAAATTACGTCACTCGAATGTTGCGTCGTAATTGCGGACTAGAAGCACACATTAGTGACAAGCGCTGTCTCGACGTCAACTCTCTCGCCACCTACTCTATATCGAACTCAAGTCTTCTGTTGAAAACACTAGAACGTTATGTCGCCAACGAACTGCGCCGTCACATTGACGCCAACGACTTCAACGACCCGTACAAAGTGACTACCGGCCGAGACACAGTACGGAGGCGGCTCTGGTTCGAATTCACGAAGACATGACGAAGGAAATTGGTTCAGGCGTGTCGTCTTGCTTGTTATACTACTCCCAAGGCCAGGATTCGACACACTAGACCATAGCATTCTATTGCATGACTTCGTAATGCCAGACAATGCTCATATGGTGCACAACGTACCTCGCAGGCCTGTCTAACGCAATAAAGATACGCGAAGCAACTTTAACCCCGAAGTATATTCATCACGGTATTCTGTAGGGCCCGGTTCTAGGTCCGATGCTATTCAATATATACATCCTACCTATCGCGGATATCTTCGAACGTCATCAGATCCGCTACCAAATAATACGCGGACGACACTGAATTGTACGTTCTGTGTCCCCCACTAAGCGATGTCCAGTGTCGCTGTGGTGTGGATCCACCTCACCACTGCCGCTTACAGTTCGTATTCCTATTTTAGTAGCAGTAATACTCATTTCATAAATCTTAGCATTTCTTTCTCAACACCCTTGAACAGAGTTGTACTCTGGATATGAGTGTAACAATAGAATACATTATTATTATTATTTGTAGTAGTAGTAGCAGTAGTAGTAGTAGTAGTTGTAGTAGTAGAGGTAGTAGTAGTAGTAGTAGTAGTAGTAGTAATAGTAGTAGCTGTTGTAGTAGTAGTGGTAGTAGTAGTAGTAGTAGTAGTTGTAGTACTAGTAGTAGCAGTAGTAGTAGTAGTAGTTGTAGTAGTAGTGGTAGTAGTAGTAGTAGTAGTAGTAGTAGTAGTAGTAGTAGTAATAGTAGTAGCTGTTGTAGTAGTAGTTGCAGTAGTAGTAGCAATATTAGTAATAGTAGTTGTAGTACTAGTTGTAGTAGTAGTAGTAGTATTAGTAATAGCAATAGTAGTATTAGTACAAATATTAGTATTATTAGAAAAGATCAACACACATCCTTAATTGCTTTAATGTTTAGTAGCTGTCATCGAATATCACCTGTCTTCAAAACGCATTTGGTGTCATTAACTGGCAGATGTCGCGCCGTTTGAAATATATTTCCAGTTTTCATCTACCGATAACTTAATATTGAGGATTAGTGGAAGACATTATAAGGCCATATTTCTAGCCTCTTTCCACAACACGTTTTTGTTTGTAATGTTTTCACAAAATCGGGTCTACCCGGAAATGTTCCATTGTTTCGATTCTCTTATATGTTCAAGATTTTTGTATTTGGAATGAACACATGGCTGATTGGATGTTATTGCAATTTGTGGTGGGTTTGTCCTGAACATGAACTAGATTGACTGGCATACTATACATGTCCAATTCAATAGTTAGTCACCTTTTGTTCTCACAACTAGTGGCGACCTCAACTGTTACAACACTCGTTTATGTTATCGCAGCGGCAGCCTTAGTAAAGAAACAATTTACAGACAAAGAGATGTATCAACACGATCCAACACTATTCAATTATACATAACGAGGCTGTAGGACACAAACAATCATGTCAGAGCATAGTCATGACTATTTTTATTTTCCCTGACGAATTAAATTTATTTATTACTTAATTAATTAGATGTACATGATGCTCTGGCGTTCTGTTAAGTAAAGGCTGCATATATAAAAGCTAATAGCTATTGTCAAAACTATGACCGCATAGCGAACACATAGTAATGCGAGTAATCGTAACGCGAGTAACCGAGTATTTGGACCATCACAAGATTATTAGTTATGCAATTCCTAAATGTTTGCCATGTAGTGATGCCTAGATACATTAGCAACATAACATATCAATTCCCTTTGTAAAAAAACAACTGTATCAGAAGGTTTTCGAGTTCACCTGTACTCAATTGTGTATGTTTCAAACTACGTGTAAGTGGAATGTGCGCATTCACAGAATAACAAATAATCATTAATTTTACGTTCGTGTCATCAGTCACACACGTTCATCATTTATTTAATATACTATCAAATAAAATACTCCACGATACAATTTTTTTATCACCACAACATCTCAAAGGCTTGCAATATTATATACTGCTGAAATCTAGCAGAAAACTGGCTGAGCAATTAATTAATTACTGCTCTTTCAATCTGATATCGACAGCTCGATTAATCAACGTTTCAATAATCTTACCCAAATACATCACCACCGATGTAACATTTCATCATGCTTCCCCATAGAGCTGTCACCAGTGGCGGATTATCTAATATGCATCATACGCACGTGCCTAAGGTCCACGAAGGCCAGGGCCCCATAAAAATACCCGAGCATATTTTTGTATAGACTAAATATACCTGAAACCCAGCTAGCAATACATGATTTAGCCAATCATGGCTATTGCATAAATATCATTGGTACGTCAATGGCCCATTGAGTTTTCCAAGCTGGGAATAATCTGATGTATGCCCTATATATGTTTAACATATATTATAGAGGTGTTATTACATAACTGACTATAAAGCAACACCCTCCCCGGCCGCCTTCAGATGTCATGACCGACAGTGCTACAACGGCATGCTATCGGCATGCACGTTACGATGCGACGATTTGTGTTTAATATCACACATGTTTGATATTCTTTGACGTATAAAAACTGGGTAGTTATTGCCCTCAAAGCAAGTATCGCGTCGCAAGGGGCCGTACATGAATGAATGAATTTATGAATGAAATTATGAATGCATTTATTTCAACAGCAACAACATATTTACATTACTGTTACAGTGCATATATCAATGAATATAAACTGTTGAAAAAAGGGTACAAAGAAGTGCAATACTTATAATGTTTACCCTTTTAATAGCTTTTTAACATCATAATATATTTAGAATGAGAGTGCAAGAACAAAAATCAAAGTGCAACAACACTATTTTCATGCATAATCATGTTAGGTTAGATAAAAAACTAAACAACCGGAACATTTCTTAAACAACACTAAGCAATATGATTGCATTCAGCTGAACAGTAATTTAATTTGTCTTTTGTTGATGTTACGTAATCGGCAAGAATGGGTTACGACTCTAGCACATAGCTATTCAATATTTTATCTGTGTACTGCTTTTTGAACTAGTGAACATTTCTACAGCTAATCAGTGAACTGTCCAGGAGATTCCAAAGTTTTATTCCTTTAGCAGAAATACACATACTCTTCAGACTGGTACGTGCATAGTTTTGTATAAACTTACATTTATGTCTGGTTTAATAAACTGATTCATATATTCTGAACAACTGTTGTACATTCATTGATAACAAATAGAGAAATGCCTTAAACATTACTACAACAGTTTTTTATTTCACTAAATCTGGTACTTTAAGAATATGCAGATTGTAAAATACTATATTTGTATGATCAAGTCTCTTGGCACCACATTCTGTAATAAAACTAAACATTGAACATTTGTAGCAAATGTGTTACCCCAAACCTTTGCACAATACATAATATAAGGCATGAAAAGAGAATAGTACAAAATATGCATACCACCCTTGTTAATCAAGAAACTGGCTCTGTACATAATAGCACAACTCTTTGACAGTTTAGATCTTACTGAAAAAATATGATTTTTCCAGTTTAACTTGTCATCAATCATTACACCTAAAATGTTGTGGCATTTACTCTATTGATTATTTCTTTATTTATTTTATAGAAATATCAGCAGTCAACTTGCGATTTCCAAAAATAATGTAATTTGTTTTAGTTACATTAAGAGATAATCGATTAACATAAAACCACACCTGGAGTTACTCTAGTCCATTATTTATCATCCGAACATGTTCATTAAAGTCCCTAGCAGAATATAATGTATTTGTATCATCGGCAAATAAAATAAACTTAAACACCTTTGATACTTTACAAATGTCATTAATGTACATTAAAAATAGCTTTGGTCCCAAAATGGAACCCTGTGGAACACCACACGATACATTTAGTATTTCTGAATCACAATTATTAAAATTGACAAATTATTTTCAATTTTCTAAATAACTCTGTATCCATTTATGTGCGACACCACGCACACCATCGAAGTGTAATTTGTTGCTCAGTATATCATGATCAACAGTGTCAAATGCTTTCTTTAGGTCAATAAACACTGCAATAGCACACTTGTTGTTTTCTAGTGAGTTTGTAATTTCTTCTACCAAATCTAAAAGAGCCTCAATTGTTGACATATGAGACCTAAAACCATACTGACTTGGACTGAGTATAACATATTTTTTTTAGGAATAAGTCCACCCTGTCATTGTATAGTTTCTCCAGAATTGTTTAGAATTGTGGTAATAATGATATTGGCCTGTAAGTTATAAACACATTCTTTTCACCCGACGTAAATAGTGGAACAACTTTGGCAATGTTCATCTTGCTTGGAAATACACCTGTTTGAAAGGATACATTACATATGTGACTAAATGGCTTAATTATTTTAGTAATTACTTTCTTTATCAAGCTCATGTTAATATCATTGTAACCAGTTGATCTTTTACTTTTAAAATGTTGTACAGTTCTTATTATTTCTAGATCATCAACAGGACTTAAAAACATAGTATGCTCTACGTTTATTTCTAAGTAATTATAAATAGTTGCATCATTTTTAGATAAGGAAATATTGTTTGCTAAGTTGGGTCCAACATCAGTATAGAAATTATTAAATCCATTAGCAATATCCTCTTTGTTTGAGATTCGCTTGTTGTTTTTTATAAAGTCTTCTGGGTATGTCGGCTTATTGTGGTGTTTGTTTATTACATTATTTAATATTTTCCAGGTTTCTTTAACAATTGCTTTCTGCTTTTCTAACAATGTGCTGTGGTAGTTGTTCTCAGCAATCCGTAATATAGTTGTTAATTTATTTTTGTAAGCTTTGTATTTTTGTTCTGCTTCAGCAGATCTCGATACAATAAATGCTTTATATAATTTTTTGGTTCGTACAAGCACATTTTAAACCTTTGGTGAACCAGGAATTTTTATTAATACAAATTTTCCTGGAAACTCTTTTCACAGGACACTATTTGTTAAATATATCTATAAATATATCTAGAAAAGAATCATAAGCTTCATTAACATAATTTGTATTTAGAACATTTTCCCAGGATTGCTGAATCAGTTCATCAGAAATTGAAGCCAATGTATCGTGTACTTACTTACGTACTCACTTACATTGTCCCTTAACGGACTTCGTCATCGGGGAGGGGGGGACACCAGCGACGCTGTAGCTGCTATATCTCGCCATTCTTGGCTGTCAGTGGCTATGATGCGGAGCTCTGGCACGGAGAGGGTCGTTCACTCCCTGACGTTGTCGAGCCCACATTTGTCTGCAGTCCACGGCGGCGTCTGCCCTCCAATGCGCCCTGAAGAATAGTTTTCGGGTGGCTGACGTGTCTTGCTACATGTCCAAACCATGCCAGCTTTCTTCTCTTAACAGCTGCCAGAAGAGGTTCTTGTGGGCCCACCAGAGATTTGACCTTGCTCGGAACGTATTCATTGGTCTTATGCTCCATGTAAGAGATGTGGAGCAGCTTCCTCAAGCACTTGGTCTCGAAGGTTTTAATCTTTTTCTCTGCATGAGCATGGAGTGTTCATGTCTCACATCCGTACAGGAATATTGATAG